>CM073735.1:83707658-84935023 GCA_037113605.1 Calophaca sinica
CACATCATAAATATTATTGATAGAGAAATTCAAGAATGGAGGCAACTCTCTCAAAATGAAACTCAAGCTTATGTGAGTGAGATAGGTTCATGCAGTAGCACACAATAAACCAATATCTATTCTCTAATAGCTTATCCCTACTGGCATTTTAACTTTGTAAATGTCTATATTAACACTATCTCGTAGAAACTAAGATGAAAGTCTCACTACTTAATTGTTGAGTAAAGCAAACTACACTTAATTCCATCCTTGAAAGTAGTATTATTAATTTGGTCTATGTGTATCCAATCTTTTCTCAGCTTGAATTCTTTAAATGTTTCTGCTTCTTTAGACATATAGTTTTCTTTAACAATGGTAGTCTTTCAACAACTCATTTTTCTGGGTAAATTTGGAGTAGCTATAAAAGTAAATATTAATGGGTATTAGTTAATGTACTTTGCATTTTGACATTTCATCCTATTTAAGTCACTTGAAAAAAACTTTTCCTTAAAAAAAAAATCTTAACTTTTTCGATAAGGTCATTCTGCTACATTATTAAGTGATCTGCACCACATCATAATATTATTGATAGGAGAAATTCAAGAATGGGATAACTTTCTCAAATGAAACTGAAGCTTTCTGGAGGAGATAGGTTCATGCAAGAGTACATGAAGAACCAATATCTATTCTCTAACAAATATCTCTATTGGCATTTTAACTTTGTAAATGTCAAGGTGAGGTAATACTATCTCTGTATAAACTAAGATGAAAGTCTCACCCTTTATTTGTTGAGTAAAGCAAACTAGTCTTAATAATCCTTGGAAGTAGTATTATTAATTATTCATGTGTATCCACTTTTCATTGAATTCTTAAATGTTTCAGCTTTAGTATATAGTTTTCTTTAAACATGAGTCTTTCAACAACATTTTTTCTGTAAGATTTCGAGCAGCTATAAAAGTAAATATTAATGGATATTAGTTGCTGCATTTTTGTATTTTTGCATTTTGACATTTCATCCTATTTGGAGCCACTTTGGAAAAAACTTCCTAAAAAAAATCTTAACTTTTTCGATAAGTTTATACAACTATTTGTTTGACATTCTTTTTAATTATTATTATTTTATACGCTAACAACACACCTTTCTTGACACACTCTTTTCCAACACTCATTCTATGATTGGATGATTTTCATGTAGGTTCCACGATGTTGGAAATGGGACCCACTAATTAAGTCGGGACTCACATGAAATTTTACTCCAACTCATGGATGGGGTAGTTTTTCAGAGAGCTACAAAGTGCTACAAGACTCCTCCCTCTACTTTGTTCACTCCTGGGACTCTAATGAGCATTTTCTATTCTTTGAGCTTTGATTGTGAGGTCACTCAAAAATATTATTTATGTTGAAAATTTATATATTTATTAAAAAATACATCAAATGAGAAAACGATTTAAGTAAGCCCAAAGTCCTCACCTTTTTCATATATTGTTATAAAATATATAGATTTAATTTTCAGATTTTAGCTCTCGATTAAAATTGGCTCAGACATGTTTAAATGCTCACTACTTACATGATGAATCGGTGAAATAATAATTTTAATTTTTGGATATGTTGAATCTATTTACTAAGAACTTTCTCTAATTCAACATTGGATCGATTTAAATTTGCATTAAACACAAAGTTATTAGAGGTGTCATTATGCTAAGTTTCACTCCTAGCAATATTCTCAATTGGGTATCTCATACTAGTATATATATATATATATATATATATATATATATATATTGTGTGTGGGTGTGTACTTTAAAAAAGAAAAAAAACTTATGGTTGGACCCACTTTGACTTGCTTTCTTAATCTGATAAACGTGAGTGGCCAAAACAAAGCTTATAGGTCGAGATTCTAACCCAACATTCTAAAAACGGCAAAGTTAGGGATTTCCTGACTTATTTGGGCCCACTTATTTTGTCATCGCTACTTTTGTATTTAAATGTGTTTTTATCGGCCCATCAACCCATTTTGGCTTCAATCTCTTGCAATTTTTATATCACGCTACATCAGCCCAACTCACTATTTTTCTCAATGCTTTTAAATATAAATCTGTTTTTGATCATATATAATTTTATGTTATTATTTCTTAAGTTTTAAATAGATTTTTTCAAATGATAAAAATATTTCTCCCACGTATAATTTATCTCGTATGGATGCATGTGGGTACATTTGCACTAGTTTAATTACCTATACGAGGAAACCAGTGAAAATTTCACATACAAAACAAATTCTCAATAACAAGTGGCCTTCTAATATCCACACCCTACTTTAGTAGTAGGATGCACCTCTGGGCAGGTTCTTTATTTACTTTTTTGGGGATTTACCTTCCATAAATATATTTACAGACGCTTACCTCGGTCCATAAATATATTTACGAAAAATCACTTAAGTTAGTTTCAGCCTCTGCCTTCTTCTCTCCTTCCTTTCCCTTTCTTCACTCTCTCTTCCCTTCTCCCACTCTCCTCACTCATTCCTCAAATCCTCCAAATCCCAAAACCCCATTCCAAATCCCACAAATCCCACCTTCCATTTTTTTATTCACTAACCATTTCAGGTTTTGTGGTGCTTCACATTATAGGCTTGTTTTCTTTCCACTTTGTTTTTTTTTCTTTTCCTGATTTACTTAAGTCTATAGAAATTTATTTACGTACATGCCTTCCGTGAAATTTATTTACGATTTAGTTGTGTCCTAAATAAATTTATGGATGTGTTAGGACTTATAACATCTCATAACGCCCATAAATTTATTGAGTGACTAAGGGACATCGTGGTTTGTAAATAAATTTATGGAATAAAGGCATCCGTAAGTTTATTTACTTACATGGTTAGAATTTCAAATGCATTGATTTTCTAATTCTCCAATGTTAGTGTGTATGACAATAGATTTGGGGTCCACGAGATGACGAGCTGGCGGGAAGCGCCTTTACGCCCCACTACAAACGGAAGCAAAAGGTGTTCAATACATGGGGTCAGCTCCAAGAGGTTTGGTGGGATGCCGCCACCGCTTCCACCAAGACAAAGATCAGCAGATTGCGCCACCACCCCGCCGCCTCCCTACCATAGGTCGGGGGATATTCTCACCATCTCCACTAACACCTCACATCTCCACCTCCACATGTTGGGGATATTCCGGCCACCAAAGACAACACCAAGATATTCCGCCACCACCAAACCAGACGCACACTGAGGGGTTACCGGAGATATGTCTTTTCCTGGCTACGACATGTCTCTCCTCCGCTAGTTTCTAGAATACACCGCCACTGTGATATGGGTGGGAGAGGTGTTGTTGTTAATTATTAATAAAATGTCAATATTTGTTAATTATATTTGTATTTCAATTCTAATTAATTATTTTTGTTTTTTGTTTATAGTTCGAATCCATCGAGGTGGCCAACCACACGCTGAAGATCATGGAATGTGGTGATTAGTGACGGTATGATGGTTGGCGCTTTTTGAGATTTTGGTGTTGTCCGGAAGTCAACCCCTGAGACATTTTAGCTTAGCACTACGGAGAAGCGGTCAATTGTCCTGTTACGAGGTGGCAAAAGAAGACCAATAGCCTTCCATCTTTCGCTAAGGCGAGATGATGATCACGCCGATGAAGTCTCTGCCCGCTCCATATCCTAATAATTCCGAAGATGTTACACCACTCCCATTGGCGTAGACGAGGCATGCGCCATGTCAGAGCTACTTGGCACCTCCCAAGACGAAAGGCCAAGCGCAGAGCGCGACTGCAGATGAAATGTACATACGTGAGCTGCTACAACCGGTTGTTATAGTTCTACGACTATGAGATGGATCGGGCGAAGGTCAGCTGAGATGAGCAAGCACTGCGGGGTGGTCCCGATATTAACACTCATTTTTTGTTACACTATTGTCCGTATGTTACCTTGTTTGACTGTATTTTTGTCCGTACTCAAGTGATTGAATTTGACAAAACTAAAATTTTATTTGGAGACTAATATATGATATTAGGTCATGATTAAAATTTTAGTTCAAAACTCAACTAGAGTCCAGTCAAGGCTAGGCTAACTCAAGCAGGTTTTACTCCACTTAGAAACCCTCGATTCGAATCCGAATATGAAAATATTCGATGTAGTAATGTTTTTAATGATGCGTGATTTAAAAGAAATAGAATTCTAAAAGTTATTATTTTATTATTATAATTATATAATTGATATCGCTTTAGATGTAAGACAAGGAAAAAGTGATTACTCGATCGAGAACTGAATCGAACTGGTACCCAGGAAGCTTAGATATTTACGAGAATCTACCGAAAGATGCTTAAAGTGACATGCAACGATGTGGTACGATGTTGAGTTGACTTGTGTCATCACACCTTTTGAAAAGATTCCAATTAGAATCTAACTAATTCTAACTAAGCCTTTAACTAGACTTGAATACCAACTAAATAACACTTCTTCCTCCCATTTTTGCCCCTAAAAACTTGCTCCCTTGTTTAATTACACTAGGCCATTTCATTTGTCTTCATTTTTACCAAAAGTATCAAAAGAAGAAAACTCTCCTGGTGTTCTAAGAAGAACAACACTTGCTCTTCACTTTCTTCTCAAAAAATCTTGAACTTGGAGGTGAAATCGCTATCCCTTCCTCATTGTTTCTTCTTTCTCCACATGATTTTCTACCCTTTGATCTAAAAATTTTCAAAGTTCGTGAACATGAAAGTTTTGAAGAAATCCTTGAAAAATTCTATAAGTTTTTGTAGTTTTGATTTTTGCCTTGAAATTTTAGGAGTAATGGCCAAGTTTTTCTATTTTCCTTTGTTTTCTTGATGTTTTAGAAACAAGGCTTTGAGTACTTGAGTTTTTGGAGAGATGTGAACTTTATCAAGTTTTCCTTGGGTTATTAGATTGAAGCTTAGGTTTTTAATGCTCATGATCTTTGACATGAGTTTTGGTCAAATCCTTAAAGAGGAAACGATAATCAAGTCTAGCCTTTGAATGTTTGGTTGTTAAGTTATTGAGAAGGAGACGAGCTAAGAAACCACTTAGTGATCCAACATTTTCCTTGCATTTTACCTATCTTTCAAAAGAAAGAAATTAAAACCATTTTCCCCTTCCTTTTGTTATTGAAGATGGTCATGGGGTCACTAGGGCAAATATCATAGGTTTTCAAAATATTTTGGTTGTTGTATTCACTGCGGAACTCTCTGATATGGTTTCGAAAGTGTTCTTTCATCTAAAGAAAAATGGAGACAAGTCTCATTTTTCCTACTCTTTTCTTTGGAAAGGAGTAATGAACACATTTGAAAATGCTTGCATTTTTCCATCCAAGATTTCACGAATCCATCCTTTTTTGCATTTTCTAGGTTTTAGCCTTTATTTCTAACTCACCAACACATCACACTGGTTGAGAAAAAATGAATAAAATCCCTAAATTTTATGATAAGGCCATGGCTTCTATGTAAGTGCCAAAGGTCTAACTTTTTGTTTTTTTAACTTGTTCATGAAAGGTGTAAGGTGAAGGATGTAACGACCCATTTTCGAACTGCTACTAAACTAGAACTAAACCTGTATGCGATGCATTTTTCAAAATAGTGCTCTTGTGTCCTTTGGAAAATGTGGTCTTTTTTTGTTTTTAAAACAAATACATCAAAGAAAGTACACATAGAGTTGCTACAAGAGCCAAACATGGTGCAAACTAAGACACAAGACTCAAGCACTGAAATACATACATATATACATAACTAAGTTCTGCATAAACAAGACGCATAAAATAAAGCAATGCATGAAAATGTACGAGAGAATACACCTATGGTATGAAGACCCCCATGAGAGTAATCATACCCCGGGGGTACTCCTGGCAGACACCCACGCAGGGGGCTCCTCCAAAAGTATGCCACCAGTCTACCCTGCAATATACAAAAGACAATTCACCAAGCCCGACTGGTCACCAAAACAAACTGTACACTAAGAGCATATACTACAGTCATCCAAAATAATATAACAAACAGTCAGACAATCACGACAACTACAGATAGCTATCCGGATGCTCAGACGGATCCTCCTCCTCCTCCTCGTCCATCGGGTCCTCAGCTGTCAAATCAATAAAAGGTATAGTCGCTGGTACGTCCTCCGACACATCCTCTCCTACTAGCACATCCTCCGCAGCACCTGCACCGCTACAACCCACCTCTCTGCACACACTACACACATGAGGAGGGTCCACCGCGACCAGGGTCCTATCAAGCACGGGGAGGCCGACTGCCATCGGCTCGCTCAAAGCTCGCCAAAGAACTCGTGAGTAATGTACCGCCCGGAAGTAGAAGCTCCCGCAGCCCCATCGCCTAATCACGCCTACGAGTGGTTCATCGAACCCCTGGCCTCGCCCCTGAAGCAAGCCTGGCAAGAAGACGCCTCAGATCTCGAGGAGTCCTCCGTGAGGAAGATGATGCCGCATAGTCCTTCTCTTCTCCGAATAGCACGCCAGCGCCCACTACCGCATCGTCCGAATCGAAAAGCTCACTGCGGCGCCCAAGTCTCCTGCCTCACTACCATACCACCCTCTCGAAATCTCTGCACAACATCCCCTCAGATAAACAATGCGACAGAGATGGGTCGAACTCCATCGCCAGCGGCATCTCTATGTCCTGGAAAATCAAAGATGATCTCCGACGATGTCCTCATCGCCAGATCGCGACACTATTCGCCATCGCCTGGTCACCATCATCGTTGAAGGCACCACGGAAAGGGTCAACTTCTCAATAAATCAGGGAATAACAATCATCACAACAGGCAAAAATAACTATATGCACAGTACTCAAGACGTAACTCAAAACTCTCACAAGACTCTACTCAAGACTCATATTCTCACGAAACTTGACAATTTTCGGAAAGTAACGCTGATCCATCCATTGAATACTAGTCGTAGCCTTGGGCTCTCCGCTCACCCTAGGACATTCAACTCAGGTTCCTTGACGCTACGACGTCTAGCTAAGCTACCGAAGAACCAGTCGGAGCCGTTTAGGGGATCCTAGCACCCTAGGTTAATCGGATCGAAGCTCAAAAACGTCATGATAACTCAATGACTTGACTAAACTCTCGCGCACCAATGAATAGGTCGCCGCATACGATAATTCACGAAACAAATTGAATAATTATTTAGTACGAAACAGTTTAGCAGTATAAGCAATTCATTTTAACTAATCACAACTCAGCAAACAAGGTAAATTGATAATTCAGTTCATCCCTCTCGCAACTCGCTGAGTCGATGGCAGAGAGGAAATCAAACAAGTGTGGGGGGGTTGGGGATAGCTGCCAACCACTTGCAGACAAGCCCACTAAATAATCATAATTACAATTTTAAGAAATAAAAGTCGAAGGGGTACGAGACCCTCACTTCGAACCCTGAGGTTCTCAGACTTCTTCGCATAAGGCTGAAAATTAAATTCCTATCAATATCTAAAGTTGCCCTTACCACAGTTAGTTGTTAGTGTGGTACCACACACCTCGAGTCCACGTCGCACGATTTCCAAATTCGTAACTCCTATTACCGTAAGTAAACTTAGCACAATTCTAAGAACTAACTAGAAACTTAGGCTCTTAAAACCTAACCCTTTTCTAACCAAGTATTCACTGTGCATTTAATTACTAGCTACTTGAAAGAAATAGGTTTTAAAATCAAAATCATTTCTTGAAAAGTTAACATAACACATATCTTTAATTCCTTGGAAACCTTAAAATAAGCATACTCCAATTAACCATCTTTGTCATACACTTCCAAAAGCCTAAAACACATTTCATGCAAGCATTATTTCCAAGTTACAAACAAAACTTTCCTTCCACATCCTTTAAGTGGCCTCTCTACCACACCCTTTTTCTTATAAAAATTTGCAAAACTTCTTTTATATAGGTAACCATTTCCATACATCATTTCCAAACTCAAATAACATCAAGTAGCATTTAGTACACATAAGAAAACTTATATCAAACAACAAACTATTTTCTCAATTCTCATAACCAAAAGATTTTCAAATAACTTCTAACTAACACTTGAGTCCTAATCTTTTACACCAAATCAAATTCAATGAAAGACCAAATTTTAAATACCAATTAAAAGAAAGTTTCAAAATAATTTTTTTCCTCTCCTAAGGCTCACTACTCAACCCCTTTTTTAAAATTTTTTGCAAATCCTCACCCAACATCAACAACACCATTTTAATCAATTCTTTTCCTTCATCAAATCACAATCCAACATCAAAATCTAATCATCAACAAGCTTAGGCAAGCTATACAACATTTCAAGAGCCTCAAATTTCTAAATAAAATACCTAATCATGTTTCTAACACAAAACCATCAACTACAACAACAAGAACATCACCAATTAAGATAGAAACAACAATTAATTTCATGATTGTTCATCAAGATCACACTACCCTCATTTTCCCCTTTTTGCTTACGCCTAGGGTTTCAAGATTGGGGTTTATGTGTTCATCTCCATCATTTAATCATGATCAAACAATAAACAATACAAAAACAAGCTATAAGAACAAGGAAAAAATGAAAGGAGCCACCACCTCTTCTTCCTCAAGCTCGTGGCCAAGGGCTGTTTTGGGAGGAGAAAATGTGATCTCAACCTTGCTTGAATGGAGGAGTAGAGGGTGATGGAGAGTAGAAGAAAAAGCTAGCAAGAATCATGGAAGAATGGAGGTGAAATGGAGCTTGAAAAAGCTTGAAACCATGGAGGATTTTTGGAGCTTCTTTCTAAGTTGAAGAAGATGAAGATGATGCAGTGTAGAGAGAGGGAGGAGGTCCGCTTTGGGGCTGAAATAAGGGGGTGGGATTTTTGTTTTATCACTTAAAATAAAACTAGGCTAAAAATGGTTTAACAAAAAGTAATTTCAAATTAATCACACATAATATGACACCTAGCAATAAAGCAAACATGCTAATCACATCATCTAATCCTACCCATCTAATCTTAAATCTCTCATGATTACCCTCTAATTCTAGAGTCTAAGGGTTGCCAAACACAAGGTCGAATAATCGAGTTACCGATTAATTACTCCGCCGATAAAATCGTGAAAATTAATTTAGCGAGAAATTAATTCACCGCATGGTATTATTTTATTATACATAATAAAAATCATATCAAACGCTCAAAAATAATCACGACAAGTCACGATTCGATTTTTATCGAATCGGGTTCATTAAAATTTTATCTCATGTGAAATCGCTTTACGATTCAAATGCATTTTAAACTTCGTTAGAATTTTTCGACGATATTCGAACCATGAATTAATATTAAATATTAACTCTCAAATTTAATTTGATATTGATTTATTTAAATCACTTACTTAGAGCACAAGAAATCGCTATTATAGCATAAATACGCCAAAACATACCATAATAATGCTAAATAACGATCGTGAAAATACAAAGCATACAATACTCCCCTAAAAATAGTTTCGCCCTCAAACTACGTAAGATAATGCATCGAGAAAAAGTTCTCGGATATAGGTTCTTCATCTTCTTCCTCGCTCCATCGCTGCATCTCCTGCCTTCTCGCCTCCCACACGACCTTGACAAGTTGGATCTCTTTATTTCTTAGTTGCTTAGTCTTTCGATCGACGATCCTTGCAGGTGACGCTTCAAATGATAGGTCGTTCCGTAGTTGAATCACATCCGGCTCAATAGCATGAGAAGGGTCGGAAGCATATTTTCGCAACTGTGAGACGTGAAAGACGTCATCAATGTTTGACAAGAAGGGTAGCAAAGCAATCTGATATGCCACTGGACTAATATGACGAAGAATCTGGTAAGGTCCAATGAACTTAGGAGTAAATTTCTGGATTTGATCGCTCGACCAACTCCAGTAATAGGTGTAACTCAGAGGAATACATGCTCTCCCTCTTCAAACTCTAGCGGTCGGCGACCCTGGTTCGCATAACTCTTCGTCGGACTACGAGACGTCCCATGGCCCTATCCTTAATCAGTCGAATCTTCACGATAGTCTGCTGAATCATGTCTGGTCCCACGACAGAACTCTCACCATTCTGGTACCAACAAAGAGGCGTCTAACACTGACGTCCATACAACGCTTCGTAAGGTGCCATACCGATGCTCGCGTGATAACTGTTATTGTAGGTAAACTCCACAAGCGGTAAGACATCATCCCAACTTCCTCTGTGATCCAATGTACACGCTCTCAGTAAGTCTTCTAGTGATTGAATTGTCCGCTCAGTCTGACCATCGGTCTGAGGGTGATATGCCGAGCTAAGTTTGAGCTTGGTTCCCATTGCTTCTTGCAATTCCCTCCAAAAGTGAGATGTGAACTTCAGATCTCTGTAGAAACAATAAAAGAAGGCACGCCATACAGTCGCACAATCTCTGCGATGTAGATCTCTGTCAGTTTCTCCACGTTGTAAGTCGATCTCACCGGCAAGAAATGAGCAGACTTGGTCAATCGGTCAACGATTACCCAAATCGAGTCATTCTTCTTCTGCGTTATTGGCAATCCCGTGACAAAATCCATAGAAATACTATCCCACTTCCACATAGGTACGTCAAGTGATTGTAGCATCCCTGCTGGTCACTAATGTTCTACCTTCGCTTTCTGGCAAGTAGGACAGGAAGCCACATACTCTGCCACTTGTTTCTTCATTCCTGCCACCAAAATGCTTCTTCAAGTCTTGGTACATCTTCGTAACTCCCGGATGAATACTCACTCTACTCTTATGCGCTTCATCAAGAATCAACTTCCTCAGTCCTGCCACATCAGGCACACACACGCGTCTGTTGCACCTCAAGATGTTGTCCGCTCCAATCTTGAATTCGCCGCTTCCTCGCTACCAGTTCAACATTCTCTTGTAGTAGCTTGTCATTAGTTTGATGGTTCCTAATCTCGTCCAATAATCCATTAGAAATGGTGAGCATTCCAAACTTCAGTTTCCCCTGTGACACTTCCACGTTCAACTTTAAGTCTCGAAACTTCTCTAGCATCTCCAACTCCTTGATCATCATTGCTGAAGCTAAAATGCTCTTCCTACTTAGTGCATTAGCTAAGACATTGGCCTTTCCTGGATGGTATTCCAAGGTGAAGTCGTAATCTTTCAAAAATTCTGTCCATCTTTGCTGTCGCATGTTGAGTTCCTTCTGATCGAACAAGTACTTCAAGCTCTTGTGATCACTGTAGACGGTGAATGTACTCCCATACAGGTAGTGCCTCCAAATCTTCATTGCAAAAACCACTGCTGCAAGCTCCAAATCATGCGTAGGATAGTTCCTCTCGTGAATTTTGAGCTGTCTCGAAACATAAGCCACAACCTTCCTATGTTGCATCAGCATGCATCCTAATCCTTGGTGTGATGCATCACAATAAACCTCGAAAGGCTCTTCCGGTTGAGGCAAAATCAACACAGGCACTGTCGTCAAAAGCTCCTTCAACCTCTGGAAACTAAATTCACACTCTTCGGTCCAAGCGAACGGTTGATCCTTCCTCGTAAGTCATGTAAGCGGTGCTACGATCTTCGAAAAACCTTCAATAAACCTCCGGTAGTAGCCTGCTAATCCAACAAAACTTCTGATATCAGTTACAGTCTTCGGCTGTTCCATGCTAACACAGCTTCAGTCTTGGCTGGATCCACAGCTATCCCGTCCTTGGTTATCACATGTCCGAGAAAATTCACCTCTTCGAGCCAAAACTCACACTTAGAAAGATTAGCATAAAGCTGCTTCTCTCGTAGTATCTGTAGTACTTGGCATAAATGCTCTTCATGTTCTTCTCTGCTCTTCGAATAGATCAGAATGTCATCTGTGAATACCACCACAAAGTGATCCAAAAATGGGTGAAAGATCCTGTTCATGTAGTCCATGAATACTGCGGGCGCGTTCGTTAAACCCAAATGGCATCACTAGGTACTCGTAGTGACCATATCTTGTCCTGAATGTCGTCTTGGGAATATCCTCTACCTTCACTTGAATCTGATGGTAACCTGACTTCAAGTCGATCTTGGAAAATATCGCAGCTCCTCGTAGTTGATCCATCAAATCATCGATACGCGGTAACGGATACCGATTCTTGACAGTAACTTTGTTGAGTTGACGATAATCCACACACAATCGTGATCGTCCATCCTTCTTATTCACCAGTAACACTGGAGCTCCCCAAGGTGACATGCCCGGTCGTATGAATTGCTTCGACTCCAAGTGCTCAATCTGAGACTTCAACTCTTTCATCTCAGCTGGAGACATCCGATAGGGCGCTACCAAAATCGGTCCTGTTCTTGGAAGCAAATCGATGGAGAATTCGATTTCTTCAGGCGAGAATCCCGACACATCTTCGGGAAAAACATCTGAGAAGTCGCAAACCACAGGAACAATCTTCAACTCAAATTCTTGAGAAACTTCTGAATAGCCAAATACATGTATTCCTGAGTTCCCTCTTTCAATGAAACACCAATATGATTAACAGATAGGTAGTTGGAGATTCCAAGATCAGGAAAAACCACGGTTTCTCGGGCACAGTCTAAAAGGACATGGTGGTAAGACAACCAATCCATCCCGAGAATGACATCTAGACCCTTAAGTGGCAAATAGACCAAATTAACCACAAATTTTCTACCCTGGATTACCACTACACAATTAAGGCATGCAGTATTGGTAACCAAGGTTTTAGTAGCTGGGGTAGTAACTACTTGTTTGATTGGCAAAGCAGTCACAGTCAATTTTAAACGATCTACGCAATCCGAGGAAATAAAAGAATGGGTTGCGCTGGAATCAAAAAGAACAGAAAGGGATTTACCCTCAATCTCACAGTCTCCCTGGATGAGATCCTCAGCCTGCTCCGCCTCTTCACCGCTCATGCAGAAGACTCTGCCTTTAGCCATCAGATGTTTCCCCTTAGCCTTTGTTACGTGCTCACATCCTTAGGTGCTTGACAATCCTTAGCGAAGTGCCCCGGCTTCCTGCAGTTGAAGCACACATCATCCTTCATAGTATAGTTGCTCGCATAGTGTCCTGGCTTACCGTAATGGTAACAAGTCACATCGGCGCTAGTCTGACTCCCGCCTCTCGTATTCTGAGCCATCGGGCGATACTGGCCTTTGCTGTTGTTCCCTTGAGGTCGATTGTATGACTTCTTCTGTTGCTTTCCCTTCTGAGCAAACCTCGCCCCGCGCCTGGGTCTCACCGTCCCCTGCACTACCTCTTCTTGGCGCTTCATAACTTCCACCTTAACACACCTTCAATCAGTTCTTGAAGATTCCTGATTCTTAAAGACGTTACAGACTTCTGGATGTCGAACCTTTAATCCCCACTGAAATCTCTCACTCAACCATCCTTGGTTAGCTCGGTCATGAAATGGACTAAAGTACCTTGCAAGTGATTCGAACTTAGCAGTATATTCCGACACCATCATGCTTCCTTGTTGTAGTCGGAGGAACTCTTGCTTTTTCTCCGCTGCAAAGATCGTGAAAATATTTGTCCATAAATTTTCAGGAAAACTTCCCAAGTAATCTCACGACGCTCGCCATCAAAGTCCGCTTCACTCCTTCCATCAAGATTTCAGATCTCCTAGCAGCAAGTAGGTTGCATAGTCCACCTTAACATTCCCTGGGCATTGGAGTGCCTCAAGATTTTCTCTATCTCCCCTGATCCAAAGATCCGCCTTATGTCCGATTTCGCGGCCGTAGAACTTTGGTGGGTCGTGCTTATGGAAGTCAGCTAATCCTCTGGCATCCACATTCCTCTCAGCTCTCTACTATTGTATCCGTTCACCGGGTCAAGGTCAGCGATCACGAGCCATAGCGTTAGATTGTTGAGTCGCAATGCCCAATTGTTGAGCCATAGTCGCCGCCATCTTCGCCATTGCTTGAATTGCTCGCCCATGTTCAGTTATCCGATCCTGTCGTAGGGTCTCTACGAGGTGGCACAAGGGTCCTCCAAGGACCAAAAACCTGTCAAAACCTCAAAACAAGAATGTGTTAACAAACGCTGCTTCAATCAAGAAATAATTCAAAAAAATTTCAAGCAACAATTTGCTTTACTCAATAAACTATAACAATACAACACGACTAATTACCCGACAAACATAACCCAACACGGTGACCAGCTCCAAATTTCCTATGCAACTGCTTTGATACCACTATTGTAACGACCCATTTCCGGACTGCTACTAAACTAGAACTAAACCTGTATGCGATGCATTTTTCAAAATAGTGCTCTTGTGTCCTTTGGAAAATGTGGTCTATTTTTTTTTTAAAACAGTCACATCCGCAAAGTACACATAGAGTTGCCACAGCGTTTTGAAACATGGTGCAAACTAAGACACGAGACTCAAGCACTGGAAATACATACATATATACATAACCAAGTCTGCATAAACAGTACGTACAAATAAAGCAGTGCATGAAAATGTACGAGAGAATACACCTATGGTATGAAGACCCTCATGAGAGTAATCATACCCCGGGGGTACTCTCGTCAGACACCCACGTAAGGGGCTGTTCCAAAAGTATGCCACCAGTCTACCCTGCAATATACAAAAGACAATTCACCAAGCCCGACTGGTCACCAAAACAAACTGTACACTAAGAGCATATACTACAGTCATCTAAAATAATATAACAAACAGTCAGACAATCACGATAACTACAGATAGCTATCCAGATCCTCAGACGGATCCTCCTCCTCCTCGTCGTCCATCGGGTCCTTGCCAGTCAAATCAATAAAAGGTACAGCCGCTGGTACGTCCTTCGGCACATCCTCTCCTACTAGCACATCCTTCGCAGCACCTGCATTGCTACAACCCTCCTCTCCGCACACACTACACACATGAGGAGGGTCCACCGTTGGAGTAGGGGTCCTATCAAGCATGGGGGAGGCCGGCTCTGCTGCTAGCTCTGGCTCAGGCTCTGCCAAAGAACTCATAGTAACAACTGCCCTACAAGTAGAAGCTCCTGCAGTCCGACGTCTAATCACGCTCTTACGAGCGGTCCATCGAACCCTCGGTCCTCGTCCTCGGGAAGCAAGTCGGGAAGCAGCTCGCCTCAGGATCTCGAGGGGTCCCTCTGGTGAGGAAGATGATGCTGACATAGTTCTCTCTCTCTGAATAGCACGCCAGGCGTCCACTACCTGCATCATCCGAATCGAAAAGCTCTCTGTGCGCCGCGAAGTCTCCTGCCTCACTACCATACCACCCTCTCGAAAGCTCTGTACAACATCCCCTGTATAAACAACGCAACGGGAGATGGGGTCGAACTCCATCGCCGTGGGCATCTTTCTGTCTGGAAAATCAAAGATGATCTCCGACGATGTCCACATCGCTGGTATCAGCACGCTCTTCGTCATCGCCTGGGTCACCATCATTGGTTGAACGCACCACGGGAAAGGGTCAACTTCACAATAAATCTGGGAATAACATTCATAACAATAGGCAAAAACAACTATATGCACAATACTCAAGAAGCAACTCAAGACTCTCGCAAGACTCAACTCAAGACTCATATTCTTACGACACTTGACAATTTTCGGAAAGTAACGCCGATCCATCCACTGAATACCAGCCGTAGCCTTGGGCTCTCCACTCACCCTAGGACATTCAGCTTAGGTTCCTTGACGCTACGACATCTAGCTAAGTCAAGAACCACTGAGCCGCTAGGGATCCTAGCACCCTAGGTTAATCTGATCAAGCTCAAAACGCCACTTAAAACTCAACGACTGACTAAACTCTCGCACTCCAATGAATAGGTCACCGCATACGATAATTCATGAAGCAAATTGAATAATTATTTAACCGCATATTAAATAATATTCATGCCAAGCTCAATATAGTGTGAAACAGTTTAGCAGTATAAGCAATTCATTTTAACCAATCACAACTCAGCAAACAATGCAAATTGACAATTCAGTTCATCCCTCTGACACTCAATGGAGTTGACAGAGAGGAAATCAAACAAGTGTGGGGGGTTGGAGACAGCTTCCAATATCACAGTTAAGAAATTACAATTTTAAGAAATAAAAGTCGAATGGGTACGAGACCCTCACTTCGAACCCTGAGGCTCTCAGCCTTCTTCGCATAAGGCTGAAAATTAAATTCCTATCAATATCTAAAGTTGCCCTTATCACAGTTAGTTGCTAGCATGGTACCGCACGCCTCGAGTCTACGTCGCACGATTTCCGAATTCGTAACTCCTATTACCACAAGTAAACTTAGCACAATTCTAAGAACTAACTAGAAACTTAGGCTCTCAAAACCTAACCCTTTTCTAACCAAGTATTCACTCAAGCATTTAATTACTAGCTACTTGAAAGAAATAGGTTTTAAAATCAAAAGCATTTCTTGAAAGGTTAACGTAACACATATCTTTAATTCCTTGAAAACCTTAAAATAAGCATATAGTACACATAAGAAAACTTATATCAAACAACAAACTATTTTCTCAATTCTCATAAACAAAAGATTTTCAAATAACTTCTAACTAACACTTGAGTCCTAATCCTTTTCACCAAATCAAATTCAATGAAAGACCAAATTTTCAATACCAATTAAAAGAAAGTTTCAAAATAATTTTTTTCCTCTCCTAAGGCTCACGACCTCAACCCCTTTTTTTTTTTTAAATTTTGTAAATCCTCACCCAACATCAACAACACCATTTTAATCAATTCTTTTCCTTCATCAAATCACAATCCAACATCAAAATCTAATCATCAACAAGCTTAGGCAAGCTATACAACATTTCAAGAGCCTCAAATTTCTAAATAAAATACCTAATCATGCTTCTAACACAAAACCATCAACTACAACAACAAGAACATCACCAATTAAGGTAGAAACAACAATTAATTTCATGATTGTTCATCAAGATCACACGACCCTCCTTTTCCCCTTTTTGCTTGCACCTAGGGTTTCAAGATTGGGGTTTATGTGTTCATCTCCATCATTTAATCATGATCAAACAATAAACAACACAAAAACAAGCTATAAGAAAAAGGAAAAAAAAATGAAAGGAGCCACCACCTCTTCTTCCTCAAGCTCGCGGCCAAGGGCTGTTTTGGGAGGTGAAAATGTGATCTCAACCTTGCTTGAATGGAGGAGTAGAGGGTGATGGAGAGTAGAAGAAAAAGCTAGCAAGAATCATGGAAGAATGGAGGTGAAATGGAGCTTGAAAAAGCTTGGAACCATGGAGGATTTTTGGAGCTTCTCTTTCTAAGTTGAAGAAGATGAAGATGATGAGTGTAGAGAGAGAGGTAGGGGTCGGCCTTGGGGCTGAAATAAGGGGGTGGGATTTTTGTTTTATCACTTAAAATAAAACTAGGCTAAAAATGGTTTAAGAAAAAGTAATTTCAAATTAATCACACATAATATGACACCTAGCAATAAAGCAAACATGCTAATCACATCATCTAATCCTACCCATCTAATCTCACATCTCTCATGATTACCCTCTAATTCTAGAGTCTAAGGGTTGCTAAAACACGGCGTTGAATAATCGCGTTACCGATTAATTAACCGCCGATAAAATCGTGAAAATTAATTTAGCGAGAAATTAATTCACCGCGTGGTATTATTTTATTATACATAATAAAAATCATATCAAATGTTCAAAAATAATCACGACAAGTCACGATTCGATTTTCATCGAAATCGGGGTTCATTTAAAATTTTATCTGCGCTAAAACTGCCCCGCGATTCGAAACACGACGAAACTTCGTTAGAATTTTTTGACGATATTCGAACCATGAATTAATATTAAATATTAACTCTCAAATTTAATTTGATCTTGATTTATTTAAATCACTTACTTAGAGCACAAGAAACTGCTTATTATAGCATAAATACGTCAAAACATACCATAATAACGCTAAATAACGCATCGTGAAAATATAGGTGTTACAAATGACTTGATATCTTTAAGTTGATGGAAAAAGATCCAAGCTTTTTAAATCTATTTGTTGCTATTTTTGGAAATATTAGGTCTTTGTATATTGAGTTGATGATATCAAGATTGTGGTTAGATTTCTTAGTGGAAATGATAACCAAGATCAAACCTTTAATGTTTCAAAGTTTACGTAAGTTTAGATGGAGATGAACTAAGTTTTAACTTAGTAATCCGATCATGTTTTTCTACTTTAACCATGCATTCAAGAAAGAAAAGAAAAGGAATTTTTCCTCCCCTTTTACTCATCATAACCGTGGCATACCCTAGGGCTAATAACAAAGATTTATAAGTTCCTAACTTAGTAAACTTGTATTTGTAAAGGTTGCTAAGAGTTGAATTGGTGGTGAAAGTTAAGAGGAGCAAACCTAATAGGAAGAAAAGCTTTGAGGTAAGAGAAATCTCTTCCAATGAGTTTTAGGGGGTGTTTGATTTGGTTTTAGTTTTCAGTTTTTAAAAACTATTTTATAAATCAGTTTTAAAAAACTGTTTTTAAGAAAAAAATATAAAAACTATTTGGTTATCCTATTTTTAAAAACTGTTTTAGAGATTAGAAAATGAAAAAACATGTTTGATAGACTTGTTTTTAAATTGTGTTTTGCAAACTAAAAAATAAAAAACTTGTTTGATACACATTTTTAAATGATTTTTTTATTCACATTTTTTATACATCATGAGACTTTTTTTATTCATCATGAGATTTTTTTTCACTAGACTTCATCATGAAACTTAAAACTCCATTTATTATTAATTAATTAAGTGATACCACCACCTCATCTTCAACACTTTCTTGTAATTATTTTAATGAGAGACTTAAAGCAAGAGTAACAAATGTATGAGCATGATATCACAATAAAAAATGGTAGGAGCGTTGCAAAAAATTCAAATTGGTCATAAAAGTCAATTAATCAAGTAACATTTACAAGGACAACTCAATTAATTAAGTAAAATCTAATATCATAAAAAGTCAAATTGGTCTTTAAAAAAAAGGAAGTCAAATTAGTTCAACTAATTATTACATTGTACCCACATCATATTTGCAATGTGATCCCTTTGCATTGCCATTTCAGCTGCACCATCATGAGATAAGCTTGATAAGTTGTTTTCATTGGAGCTTGTTCCCACTGTGTAAGGATCTTCATTCACGCCCTCAATTGTTACCAGATCCATTTCTTCCCATACATCAAATAATTCATCATGTAAATTCCACTTGCGTATGTAATTATGAATAGCACAACACGCTATTACTATAAGTCGTTGCCTAGAAGGTCTATAAGAAGACATCGTCTTCAAAATAGGAAATCTATTTTCAGGACCCCAAAGCATCGCTCAATAGTCATTTTTAGAGATGAATGTCTGTAGTTAAATAACTCTTCATGCCTCCGAGGTTGTCTGGCTTGGCTTCTATATTCTTGCGCATGATATCTTTCACCCCTATAAGGGGGAAGAAAACCTCCAGTACATGGATAGCCAGAATCAATGAGATAACGGACCTTCATCACATAAATTATGATATTCTTACTCACCTCTAGATGGCCAAGGAAATTTCGCATTTGGATTTGCAATTGCATCTAAGAAAACTTCTGAATCATATGCACTTCCTTCCCATCCAGAATATACAAATGTAAACATCATGTTAAAGTCACAAGCAGACATGACATTTTGTGTGATTGTTGTCTTTCTACCTCTACATGCAATCTGTTTCTCAGCAGGAACCCATGCACTTTTATGCGTATCATCAATTGCACCTATGCAATTCTATAACGCATAACCCAAGTAAAAAGAATCAAAAGAAGATAACATGAATAAGTAAAAAATGAACTTATTAAATTACTCAATAAAATTATATACCTTGAACCAAGGATAATATTTTGGGTTGTTTTTAACTCTGTCAGGTAATTCTATGGACTCTTGCTTTATTAATTTTTTTCCCAATCGGCAGACTGCCCTTAATACTTCCTTAAAATAACATGAAATTGTTTGCGTGGAATGTTGAAAGCGGTCTGAAGCAACTCTATGACGAGAATTATGACCAAGTATAAGAAAAAATATAGCAACATTTTCTTCAACGAGCACAACCCTTGAGTACTTAAGAAGCTCTTTCCCCTCAGATCATTACAAAAATTAATAAAACATTCCTTCCTCATTCGAAATAACTCAAAACAACGTGTTCCTTCTCCATTTAATGTTTCAGCAACAAATTCACGACCACTCAATGCAGATGTTCGAACCTTTCCTTTATTCAAGTATTTATGATGATAAACATAAATCATGTTAATAAAGCAAAACTCTGCTAATTCATCATCACTTGGATCGGAAGAATCACTTCTATCGACATCCATTATTGTTATAACCTGTCATAAAATTTCATAACAAATCTTTAAGAAAATGATATTCAGTAAAAACGAAATAAAAGGTCCAATAACATAACCATAAATTTAAAACAACTCACAAACAAACATACAAATGTTCACCAAATAGTAAGAAGAACATAAACATAAAGACAATAAAAAAAATTAAGGAAAGATGTGTCTCAATAAGGTTTTATCCTTAAAGTCTAAATAGCCATGCACGTCTCCTATCATTAGACATGGCAAAAAACATTTCCCTCCAATTAGGCTCCCATAACTTTTCCAAGGCTTTCATATAGATGTTATTTGAAATGTCTCCAAGCTCTTCAAGGACAGTCACGCACTTAGTAATAGAACAATCTGGTGTTACAAGTGAAGAAGTAGCCTCCACACTCCTAGCCCTATACTTCTTAGCTTTTGCCGTACATGCTTCAGCCCATGCTGCAAGTGCTTCTCCCATCTGACGCGATGTAGACTCTTTCTTATATTTATGATCTTTTGCATGAAATTTTTGCTTTCCATTATTTGCCAAACGCTCCACTTCTTGTATATTATCGTGTGAACTATCATTTTCAACATGCACATTACTCCCAGTGTTAAGGTATTGATTTTCAAGGTCATTTTTTTCATCTGTATTTGGTGGATCTTGGGTAGATGCATGATGAAGTACTCCAGTTGCGTTATTTTTATTGAATATGATTTCCAACAACTTATAATGATTACACCCTTTCTTTTGAAACTGAGCAACTTTATCATGTACCTAAAATAATATAAGTATATCATCAATACATTAAAAATATTGCCAAATAAAATTAATGAAAATACCACTAAAAAAAAATCATACCCGAAGATAATTTTACCAGACCTCTGGAGCTGCAATAACAGTGTTAGTTTCTGCGTCCCAACCAAATCCAGTGTTTTGCAAAAGTAAATAGAACTCACGATACATGGCTCGCAGCCTATGCGTTTTTCCTTTAGTTGTTCTTTCTTATAGAAACGATTAGTCATAGAATTCAACTTAATAGTCATCGAATTTCATATTCTAGTGTGAAACACACTATTTGGCATATTTCCTTTTGTGACTTCATCAACCATAATATCTATGAAAACTTTGGTTACTGTGTCAGGCCAAAGCTTTGCGTCACTATTGTCAACACTGGTTGCCATCTATCATAAATCATCAACAAAAGTTTAGCTACAAGGAAATGATCAGATTTCTATATTTAAAATAATCAGCTACAAGGACCAACATAATTAATATCCCAATTCTCCAGGACATGAACACAGTAACAAGGATTAAAACAGATAGTATGTTCTTGCTTCTTCAACTACAAATATGCTAATAATATAAGCATAATATTACTACTTGCTAAAAATTCTACGAATAGTTGGCTGATTACATGATTGGAATAATTCTGACCTTGTTGAAAGTGAGGAGACTAGCTGAGAATGTCTTTCTAGCTCAAGAGTTAATATAAAGTATTATAAGAATGTTATAGCAAATCTTATGCAGTTAAAAGGAGCCTAGAGCAGCCTTCTACCTCACCCTTTCTTTTTGAGGTAACATTGGCATATCTTTCAATATGCAATGACATGAAGGACATTCATGTAGCAAGCACGAACATATTATTTTAACTGTTGTAAAATATGTCATCATAAATATAATTAAACCTTGCAGATGATTTGGTACCTATTTTACTTGCTAAACAGACCCTACCAGGATTACCCAAGAAACACAAATCATGAAAATCTTAGAGCTTGTTGATCTATTCTTGTTTTTAAAAATTATTTTATAGAATTATTTCACATAACAATGGTTGTGGCATCGGCCACAGTGGCGGCAAATGTGGTATTCATGGTTTGAAGTGAGAGTAAAGAATAGGGAAACAAGTTAAGGAAAATAAAAACAACTAAAACGAGTTATCAATTTTATATTGTAAAAACAACTGAGACTTATCCCAATGATAAGGAACTGAGACTTAGCACTAGAGTGCCAAGAAACAGAATCAACAGTACAACATATAATTACAACACAATAACCTTTTGCAAAACTAATAAATAAATCCAACGTAGGAATCAACTTAGAAACCCACCACCCTGCAAGTTACCCTTACAAAAGAAATCCACCAATTCCTAGCGAGACATAACCCCTTACAATAGAAAGCAATCCGAAAAGCAATTTCAAAGCAGTATGTACTATCCCATATCAACATAGTAAAACATCAGTTAAACTCAACAAAGAATAATAACTGCTGCAATGAGTTATAAACTTTCAGAGCACCCACAATAGATTAAGTCTAGTAAAAAAGGATCCTAAAACCACACATCAACTGCAGTTCATCATAGCTTCCAAGTCTCCAATTCATCCCATACCAGGATGTTCTATCCCACACTAGCAGAATAAATCACCGAACTACGCTTGGCATCAAAATAAAACAACAAAAAGCAATTAACAACATTCAGTGTTTCCAAGCCTCCAAACATCCAACTATTGAACAAATCTCAAAAACATCATCTAACAATTATCAAACAATCCATCGGGTTCATGCACCAATCAGAAAAAGATAAACTAGAAAAGCTACCCTCCCTAATAATATACCAACCCCAAGAAAGTGTCTTAATCTGAACCATAACATGAGTGAAGTCAAATGTGTGACCTTGAAACACTATCGTATTCCTTATCAACCAGTGAGTCCAATTTACACCATGCCAAACAATATACTGGACTTTACAAAAATTCTTCTCTCTAAGATACTATCCATGTTGTATAAAATGTTCTATCCTAATTATCCAGGACATTGTGGGGGATCAATCAAGTAGACAATATCAACCAACTCTTGAATTTGAATTTAGAAGCACAAGCAGGTCAAAATATTAACAAGCTAAGCCAACAATTGCAAGTATACCTCAGGTTTGTCAAGTATAGGTATAGCTGGGTTTGGTCTTCCAGTCGTCATGGAGTTGGAAATAGACCGAGCATTTTCGAGAGTCATTTTCATCCTGTTTTAAGATCATAACATAAGAAATGAATGCCAAAATCATCATTTATATAAACACCTAACAATGAAAACCCACTTCAACAGTAACTTGCTAAAACATCATTTTTCAAAGCTTCAACCAAAAAAATGCAGCAAGACAAAAAAAATGCAGATGAAATGCAGAACATGCAGCAAGACAAAAAAAAATGCAGAACAGGTAGCAAAATAAAAAAAAATTAGATGCTAAAACCTTTCGAAGCTCAAAACAGATTACACCAAGCTCACTGAAACATCATTTCCAAAGCTTCAACCAAAAAAAAAAAGTTTCCATTGAAACCCAAAACCCCATTTTCATATAAAGCAGAAGGCACAAACAGATTAGAATCATTCCAGCATCAAGAACAGATACGCATATGAAATCGAACTGAAACAAAATCAAAAGAGACGAAATCAAACAGAAACGCATAGGAAAATAGAATAGAAACGAATCAAAGCAGAGATGACTACCTGAATAAAAGCGGCGATTAGGGTTCTTTAGACTGAGAATGAGACGAGCGAGGGAGATGCGAGCAGTGTGATGGTTCTTCTCCCTTTTGTTCCGGCGATTAGGGTTCAAATGGTAAGAGCAAGAAGAAAGAGCAGTCACAGCGAGAGAAAAGCGTTTCGCATTCGTGTTTCCCTGTTTCGTAGTTGCGGATAATTACGTCCTCCATCATGTCGTCCTCATCGTCTCCAGTCAAATCAACAAAAGGTACAAAAGCATGTACTCCCTCTGGCCTAGCCTCCTCTACCAATATGTGGTCAATCCATCACACGCCACTACAGCCAGCCTCACCACACATCCGACAAATCGAAGAAGGGTCCATAGGTGGAGAAGGTATCCTGGTATGCACAGGTGGAGTCAAAACAGCATCCAGCTCGAGCTCGGGATCCGCTACGGGACTAGGAGAATCTGCCGCCGCATGGGAAGTAGAAGCTCCCAATGCCCAACGTCTCATGCCAACGGTCTTAGAGCAGTCCTTCTAACCTTCGCACCACCAGGTATGGGTGCGTAACGATAAGTCGTCTCCCTAGGAATCTCGAATGACTCGTCAGGTGAGGTAATAGAAGCAGTCGATATCACTCGGTCCCGCTGAGTGCAATGCCATCCGTCCACAATCTGTCCAACCATGACAGGAAAGCTGACGGTACGCCGTGAAATCTTTTGTCGTGTCGCCTGTCCATCTACGCGAATAGTATCAACCACATCCCCTGTATATACAACCCGGCCTGAAGTGGGGTCGAACTCCATGGCCAATGGTATGTTCATATTGAGGAAGTCAAATGGGTCATCGCTGGGATCTCCACAATTCTCACCATCGTCTGGGTTACAATCATTGATTGAAAGAACCACGGGCAAGGGTCAACTTCTTAATTATAAACAGATAACACAGTATATCATAATATTCAACTCAATAAAGATGCACAAAATACTCTATTTATGCAACTATACGCCAGTGCATATGATTCCGAAATATCAATGACACTGAATCTCCTTCCCGGCGCTATTCAAGTCTAGGACCGTCCTGACAACAGTGAATCCCCTTTCTGAAACTATTCAAGTCTAGGATCATCCTGACGACACTGAATCCCCTTTTCGGCACTATTCAGGTCTAGGATTGTCCCACTACAGACTAATGACGATACTGAATCCCCTTTCCGGCACTATCCAGATGAAGTTAGCATTATGCATGTCAATGCATTTCACCAACTCCAATGAACATATCAATGCATATGATATTTCAAACAAGGCATAATTAAATAACATTTAATTATCCAGCACCACCTCAACAACAAATATCTTAAATACAATTAAGTATATATGATCACATATTAAACACTAATTCATCAACTACAGAATCAAAACAATTCAAGCAATTCACCACAATTCACATTTAAGCCACACTATTCAGACATACAAAACGTAACACGTAATATCAATTATTGAATGTGAAGTGCCCTTACCACAGTCAACAATCCACGTGTCAAAGCACGTCACAGCTCTACCCAACACGAACTCAAGTCCTCAAGGTCCTAAACTACACACATCAAAACTTAGAACAATTCTAGTTCACCCAAAATAATTCCCTAGGTTATGGTTCAATTCTAACCCCTAGGTTACTCAACCTCGAGAATCTTTTTAATAATACACACACACTTGAAAGAATACATAAAGTTGAAAAATAATTATTTTAAAGACTAAAAATTCACTTTCTTTTACTCTTGAAACAAGAATTCTAAAATCAAATGCCTTTCATAATAATTAGTTGACCAAGGCTCCACTTGGTTTAGGAATACAAAGATTCCATTTTCCCTAACTGTTTCGTTGCCTTAAAGCCAAATCAACTACAAAAACTTTATACAACTTTTTCCAAAAATTTTTCCAAAGCTTAACAATAACCCAATACAAAATAATCCAAGTAAAGGACACAAAATAATTTTCTTCCCCAGGCCTCCTAGGGTTCTCGGCCAACACACACACAAATAGGGAAAAATTACAAACTTTCCAATCAACAAAACCACATCATTCAACACCTAATTCCTTTTCCAAAACCTTCAATTTTTCCAAAACAAAACCATTAACTCAAGTACATTACCCTATCATGGCTTATTCAAGCATCAAGGCCATTTCCAAAATCACAAGTTTCCTTTGATCAAATCCAAATTAACAACAACAACAATTTCAAGCATCAAGGAGTAATAACCCCAAGTTAATTGCTTGATTCACATGAGAAATCACGTATCCCCTTTCCCTTGAGCAAATCGGCCTAGGGTTTAGAAAATTTAGGGAAATTTTTTTTCCTTTCTCTCATGATCACGATCAATACACATTAGAAGCATTAAACAAGAAAAGAATAAAAAAAAAATCTCCTACACCTAGTTTAGGGCCACGATTTTTGGGTAAGAAAGAACAAGGGAAAAGTTTGATTTCACACTCACTTACAAGGCTAAAAAGATGATGGTAGTTAGAAGAAGAAATTAGAAGCAACGGAGGTTGAAGAAGTTGGAAGAAATCATGCAAGGAAGGAAGAAGAAGAAGCCATGGAAACTAGCTTGAGTTCTCACCTTTCTCTCCACACTTGCACAAGAAGAAATGAAAGAAAATGAGAGTGAGAGACAAGGGAGGTGGCCTCGGCCTGATGGGATAAAAGGGAGGAGAGAAAAAAATAATTAAGTACAAGCTTTTACTTGGTTATGAAGGATTTAGGATAAGTATCACATAATTAGCCATGTAAAAATGGACACCTAGCACCATAAAGTAAGATTCTAATCCAATCACCAAGTATAGACATCTAATCTCTCTTCTCATGATTACCCCCTAATCCTAGAGTTTTGGGTGTTCTAAAATTACGACATCGAGTAATTGCATTAACAACAATTCGTTCGCCGATAAATTGCGAAAATTAATTTATTTAAAAATTAATTCACCGTGTGATAATAATTTATCATAAATAATAAAAACAATTGAAAACACTCAATCATAATCATAACAAGTTACGATTTGATTTTCATCGAAATCAGAGTTCATTTAAAATTTTATTGCGGATAAAAACTATCCGGGGATTTAAAATACGGCGAAACTTCGTTAGAATTTTTCGATGATTTTTGAACCATGAATTAATACAAAATATTAATTCTCAAATTTAATTTTATCCTGATTTAATTCAATCACTTACTTAGCAAGCAAGAAACTGCTTATTATAGCATAAATATGAAAAATTACACTATAATAACGGTAAATACGCATCGTAAAAATTACGGATGTTACCATACTCCCCCCTAAAATAGTTTCGTCCTCAAAACTACAAGTTAGATACAGGCTAAGAAAACAAATCTGGATACTGCCCTCTCATCTTCTCTTCCAGCTCCCACGTCGCATCACTGGTTTTCTGGTCCCAAACCACATTGACTAGCTGAATTTCCTTATTCCTCAGTTGCTTGGTCTTTTTGCCAATAATCTTCGCAGGGGATACTTCAAAAGATAAGTCATCTCTCAGCTGAATCACGTCAGGCTCAATAACGTGAGATGGGTCAGAAACATATTTTCGCAATTGCGAGACGTGAAAGACGTCATGAAATTAGACAGGAAGGGAGGTATAGCTATCTGATATGCAACTGGACCTATACGACAAAGAATTTGATAGGGTCCAATGAATTTAGGAGTAAGCTTTTTGGATTTGATCGCTCAATTAACTCCAGTTGTAGGTGTGACTCGAAGAAATACATGCTCTCCTTCTGCGAATTCTACCGGTCGGTGACGCTTGTCGCATAACTCTTCTGTCGACTCTGAGATGCTTTCTCCTCTCTCTAATTTGTCTTACTTTCTCTATAGTCTGCTGAACCAAGTCTGGTCCCACAATTGAGCTTTCATCGTCTTGATGCCAATAAAGAGGCATCTAACAATTGCGTCCATATAATGCTTCATATGATACCATGCCAATGCTTGCACTTAGAAAGATTAGCGTAAAGTGGTTTCTCTCGTAAAATCTGCAATACTCATCGTAGATGCCCTTCATGCTCTTCTCTGCTTCGTGAATAGATCAATATATCGTCTATGAATATAACCACGAGCTGGTACGTCCTTCAACTCGATATCTCTTGAGCAACTTCTAAACTAGCAGGGAATATGTATTCCTGAGCACCCCTTTTCAAGGAAAATTGGGTGTGATTAACAGAAAGATATTTGGAAACTTCTAGATAAGGAAACTACTATTTTTCGGGCATTGTCCAAAAGGACATGGTGGTACGACAACCAATCCATCTCGAGGATAATGTCAAGACCTTTTAAAGGTAAGCAAATCAAATTAACAAAGAAATTTCTACCTTGAACAATCCCCGTACAATGAAGACATGCAGTGTCGGAAACCAAAGTCTTAGCAGTTGGAGTAGCCACTACTAAGTTGAAAGATAAAACAATCATAGGCAACTTCAATCGATTCGCACAACCCATAGAAATAAAAGAATGTGCAGCATTAGAATTGAAGGATATGGATAGAGAATTACCCTCAGTTTTGCAATCTTCCTGGATTAGGTCATCCGATGGTTCTGCTTCTTCACCGCCCATGCAGTAGACTCTACCCTTGGTAGTCGGACGCTTCCTCTTTGCCTTTGCAGCTTTCACACTATATTCTGCCTTGGTAGCTTTGCAGTCCTTGGCAAAATGCTGGTTTGTTGCAGTTGAAACACACTCCGTCTCTTGCAGGACAATTGCTAGCAAAATATCCCAGTTTTCCAAAACGATAGCAAACTGGTTCTCCTTTGTTCTGATTCCCACCACCTGAATTATGAGCCCTTGGGCGATACTGCACCTAATTGTTTCCCTGAGGCTTGCTATAGGGTTTGTCCTGCTGTTTCCCTTTCTAATTATGCCCCTGTCCTTGGTTATGTGATCTGATGGGTCCACCTGAACCATTCTTTCTCTTGCCATTCCTCATGACTTCTACCTCGTTGCACCTTTCAACTAACTCCTGAAAATTTTGAATCCTCAGTGACACCATTGACTTCTTGATGTCAAACCTTAGCCCACGCTGAAATCTTTCACTTAACCAACCTTCATCTGCCTGATCACGAAAAGGACTGAAATACCTTGACAATGATCCGAACTTAGCTGCATACTCAGACACCGTCATGTTGCCTTGATGCAAACGAAGAAATTCCTGTTCTTTCTCCATCCATGCACTCTCCGGGAAGTATTTCTCCAAAAATCTCCTGTGGAAAAGTCACCCAATCAATTTCCTGATGTTCAGCCATCAACATCTGCTTAACTCCTTTCTACCAATACTCAGCATCTCCCAACAGTAGGTAAGACGCATAGTTAACCTTCACATTCGCAGGACAGTGAAGCACTTCAAAAAACTTTTCTATCTTCTATAGCCACAAATCAACCTTGTCAGGATTCAGTTCTCCATAAAATTTTGGTGGATCATGCTTGCGAAAATCTGCTAATCTTCTAGCCTCCGTATTCCACTCTGCCCTTTGCTGTTGTTGCAAGTCCCTTTGGTTCATAGCTGCTGTCTGTTGAGCTACAGCTGCAGACTGCTAAGCTACCGCCGCTGCTATCTTGGTCATAGCTTGAATTGCTCTTTCCATATTTGAGTTCTCTGTTCCAATTGTAGGTTCTCTTCGTGGGCACATTAGATTCCTACAAGGTCCAAAACCTGTCAGAATCTCACACTCAAGTGATGTGTTAACACACATTGCTTCAATCAAGAAACGATTCAAATAAATCTAAGCAAAGTTGCTTCACTTATCAAACAATATCAATAACAGCACAACTAACTACTCGGCAAAACAAAACCCGACACGGTGACCGACTTAGTGTTCCCAACACACAGTCCAATTGGAACCAAACTGCTCTGATACCACTATTATAACACCCCATACTTGGAGCGCTTCTAATTTAGAACAAAACTCTAAATGCGACGGAATTTTCAAAATAATACTCTTCTTGTCTTTTGGAAAATGCGGTAAATTTTTTTTTAAAACAAATGCCTTTTGCAAAACACAAAGAGAGTATCTGTAGCGTTTTAGAAATATGATAGAATTCTACCATGCAAAAGATAGATGCAACTGAATATGTACCTATATACAATTCCAAAAGGATATACAACCAGTTTTGTACAAAAGAGAACAGTAAATAAATATCCACACGAGGAATACACCTAAAGTATGTAGACCCTAACAAGAGTAATCATACTTCAGAGGTACTCCCGACAGTTACTCACGCACGGGGCTACTCTAAAAGTAAGACCTCAAACCTATCTAACAACCACCAAAGACTGGCAAGTCTGACAGACTGGTCACCAACCAAAAATATATACAACACCGACAGACGTCACCAACTATACATCACTACCCAAATCCTCCGACGGGTCCTCCTCATCCTCCATCATGTCGTCCTCACCGTCTCCAGTCAAATCAACAAAAGGTATAGAAGTATGTACTCCCTCTGGCCTAGCCTCCTCAACCAATACGTCGTCAATCCATCCCACGCCACTACAGCCAGTCTTACCACACAAACAGAAGAAGGGTTCACAGGTGGAGAGGGTGTCCTAGTACGCACAGGTGGAGTCGGAGTAGCCTCCAGCTCGGGCTCGAGATCCGCTACGGGACTAGGAGAATCTGCCGCCGCATACGAAGTAGAAGCTCCCAATGCCCAATGTCTCATGCCAACGGTCTTAGAGCAGTCCTCCTTACCTTTGTACCACCAGGTATGGGTGCGTAACGATAAGTCGTCTCCCTAGGAATCTCGAATGACTCGTCAGGTGAGGTAATAGAAGCAGTCGGTATCACTCGGTTCCGCTGAGTGCGACGCCATCCGTCCACAATCTGTCCAACCATGACAGGAAAGCTGACGGTATGACGTGAAATCTTCTGTCGTGTCGCCTGTCCATCCACGTGAATAGTCTCAACCACATCCCTTGTATATACAACCTGGCCTGAAGTGGGGTCAAACTCCATGGCCAGTGGTATGTTCAAATTGAGGAAGTCAAATGTCGTCTCCAACGATAGGGTCATCTCCGGGATCTCCACAATTCTCACCAACGTCTAGGTTACAATCATTGATTGAAAGAACCACGGGCAAGGGTCAGCTTCTTAATTATAAATAGATAACACAGTATAGCATAATATTCAACTCAATAACGATGCAAAAAATACTCTATTTTTGCAACTATATGCCTGTGTATATGATTCCGAAATATCAGTGACACTGAATCTCCTTTCCAGCACTATTCAGGTCTAGGACCGTCCTGACGACACTGAATCCCCTTTTCGGCACTATTCAGGTCTAGGATCATCCTGACGACACTGAGTCCCCTTTCTGGCACAATTCAGGTCTAGGATTGTCCCACTACAGACTAACGACGATACCGAATCCCCCTTTTCGGCACTTCCTAGATCGAAGTTACCATTATGCATGTCAATGCATTTCACCAACTCCAATGAACATATCAATGCATATGATATTTCAAACAAGGCATAATTAAATAACATTATATTATCCAACACCACCTCAACAACATATATCTTAAATACAATTAAGTATATATGATCACAGATTATACACTAATTCATCAACTTCAGAATCACAACAATTCAAGCAATTCGCCACAATTCACATTTAAGCCACACTATTCAAACATACAAAACATAGCACATAATATCAATTATTAAATGTGAAGTGCCCTTACCAAAGTCAACAATCCACGTGTCAAAGCACGTCACAACTCTACCCAACACGAACTCAAGTCCTCAAGGTCCTAAACAACACACATCAAAACTTAGCACAATTCTAGTTCACCCAAAATAATTCCCTAGGTTATGGTTTAATTCTAACCCCTAGGTTACTCAACCTCAAAAATCTTTTTAATAATACACACACACTTGAAAGAATACATAAAGTTGAAAAATAATTATTTTAAAGACTAAAAATTCACTTTCTTTTACTCTTGAAACAAGAAACAAGTTCTAAAATCAAATGCCTTTCATAATAATTAGTTGATCAATGCTCCACTTGGTTTAGGCATACAAGGATTCCATTTTCCCTAAGTGTTTCATTGCCTTAAAGCCAAAACAACTACTCAAACTTAATACAACTTTTTCCAAAATTTTTTCCAAAGCTTAACAATAACCCAATACAAATTAATCCAAGTCAAGGACACAAAATAATTTTCTTCCCCAAGCTTCCTAGGTCTCTCGACCAACACACACACAAATAGGGAAAAATTACAAACTTTCCAAATCAACAAAACCACATCATTCAACACCTAATTCCTTTTCCAAATCCTTCAATTTTCCCAAAACAAAACCATTAACTCAAGTACATTACCCTATCATGGCTTATTCAAGCATCAAGGGTTTCCAAAATCACAAGTTTCCTTTAATCAATTCCAAATTAACAACAACAACAATTTCAAGCATCAAGGAGTAATAACCCCAAGTTAATTGCATGATTCACATGAGAAATCACATATCCCCTTTCCCTTGACAAATTGGCCTAGGGTTTAGAAAATTTGGGAAAAATTTTGTTCCTTTCTCTCATGATCACAATCAATACACATTAGAAGCATTAAACAAGAAAAGAATAAAAAAAAAATCTCCTACACCTAGTTTAGGGCCACGATTTTTGGGTAAGAAAGAACAAGGGAAAAGTTTGATTTCACCCTCACTTACAAGGCTAAGAAGATGATGGTAGTTAGAAGAAGAAGTTAGAAGCAATGGAGGTTGAAGAAGCAGGAAGAAATCATGCAAGGAAGGAAGAAGTAGAAGCCATGGAAACTAGCTTGAGTTCTCACCTTTCTCTCCACACTTGGACAAGAACAAATGAAAGAAAATGAGAGTGAGAGACAAGCGAGGTGGCCTCGGCCTGATGGGATAAAAGGGAGGAGAGAAAAAAATAATTAAATACAAGCTTTTACTTGGTTAAGAAGGATTTAGGATAAGTATCACATAATTAGCCATGTAAAAATGGACACCTAGCACCATAAAGTAAGATTCTAATCCAATAACCAAGTCTAGACATCTAATCTCTCTTCTCATGATTACCCCCTAAACCTAGAGTTTAGGGTGTTCTAAAATTACGGCGTCGAGTAATTGCGTTAACAATAATTCGTTCGCCGATATATCGCGAAAATTAATTTACTTAAAAATTAATTCATCGTGTGATAGAAATTTATCATAAATAATAAAAACAATTGAAAACACTCAATCATAATCACAACAAGTTACGATTCAATTTTCATCGAAATCAGAGTTCGTTTAAAATTTTATTGCGGATCAGAACTATCCGGCGATTCAAAATGCGGTGAAACTTTGTTAGAATTTTTCGACGATTATTGAACCATGAATTAATATAAAATATTAATTCTCAAATTTAATTTTATCCTGATTTAGTTCAATCACTTACTTAGCAAGCAAGAAACTGCTTATTATAGCATAAATACGGAAAATTAGACTATAATAACGGTAAATACGCATCGTAAAAATTACGGATGTTACACCTCGGGCCCGCCAATGGTATAATGCCCCGACTCTAATCAGAGCATTACCTACTAAATTAACTGGAATTAAAAGTTAAACATGGATAGGAAAGAGGTTGTGTAGTAAGTGTTGTAGCGTGTCGACCAGCTATAGGGTGCTACATGTTTTCAATTATGATGTTGTAATAAGTATTCCATAATTCCAAGACTTGGATCGTATGTGTGAAATGTAATTTAATATTATTTGCATGGTTGCTGGAATCTGTTTATGATGTTTTATTTATTCACTACCTTTCGAAAATGCTGCAATACTCTGATTGCTGTTTTTTTTTAAAGAAGTTTGAAGAAAAAAAGAAATTTTTAGACTCACATTTTTGAAACCATGCAAGCAGCGTATTCCATTTACAAAAGTATTTGAACTGGCGAGAGTAATAGTAAGTTTAGTAGGGCTCCAGGAATGGGGTGTTATAGTAACATATTGGGGGTTGGGGACATCAATCCAACCCTCCTCCAAATTCATAACTAAGCCACTTCAAAATTAATTCTTACATATGTTATCAACGTGACCTAACTAAAATCAAACATTCCAATTGGATCTCTGTGAAACTCGCAATGGGACGAACATCACACGAATGTTTGTGGGGGGTTGGGGACAGTACCCAGCCCTTAACCAATCCCACTAAAATATCACAACTTCCACTCATTAGACATTAAAAATTAGGAATAAAAACAATTAACCCTAGCACACCCTAAGAGAGGTTTTAAATTAGGGGATTCTATGTTACCTTTGTTCCCAAATGCTTTGGGATGAAAGCCCCCAAATCCTAGGGCTTGGGTACCCAAAATCCACCATGGAAGCTCCAATCAAGCTCTCTTCTCCTTCCCACTCTTCTTCTTCTTCCTTTCCTCCATTTCTCTTTTCTTCTTCTTCTTCCTTTCCTCCATTTCTCGTTTCTTCTTTTTTCTTTCTTTTCCATGTCTCGAGCTCTCACTCTCAGTCTCTCTGTCTCGCTCTCTCAGTCTCTCAATCTCGCTCTCTTCCTCTCCGATGTGCAGCTGGGCGTCGCCGCCTCCAGGGCCGACGTGGCCCCGCCCTTTTTCCTCCACGTCGCACGCTCCCTCTCTCTCTTCTTTCTCCCTTCTTCTCTGTTTCTTCCCCTTTCTTTTTTTCTTCTTTCTTTTCTCTTTTCTTTTTCCTTCTCTGTGCAATGTGTGTGTTTAAAAAAATGAGAGAAAATGAGTGGGCTTAGGTGGGATCAAGGGAAACGTGGTGCGGGGTGTGGGATAAATGCATATGCTTAATAAAATTTGACTAGCAAGTCCTCATTTAATTTCTTAATTCATCTTTTGGTCCTTAATTCAATCTTAGATAAATTAATAAATTAAACTACCCATAAATAATTAGTCCAACATTTCCTAAATTATTGGAAAAAATTACTATTTTACCCCTTAGACTTAACTGTGCTTTAAAACACTAGATTAAAGGTTATTAACCTCATTAATCCTTAGGGATTAAATCCCCTTTTTCAATAAGGTCTTTATTTACTAAGTTTAAGAAAGTTGGAGTGTTACAGTGTGATGTTTGGGGGAATGGAGATGTGAGGCTGTACCAGTTATCACTTAATGACTTATGATTCTCTATTTCAGGAGATTTTCTGGTTCTTTAGGTGGATCCGGTGCGACAATATGATGCACCTACACTATAACACCCCCTCGGAGTCACATTTCGTAACCCAAATTTTTTGGTCAATTAAAAATTTTCGAAACTTTATTCAGTAGAGTAATTACAAAAAAATCTGATACAACAACCAGACAATTACAAATTTAAAACTCATGATATATAACTAAAATCAACTCTGCCATGAGGCATATGTAACACCCCGATTTTCGGAGCGCTACTTCTCTAATCCCAACTCTAAGTGTTAATATGCTGTTGATTAAAATACTCCTCTTGCATGGTTTTCGCAAAAAATGTGGGTCCATTATTTGTTTCTTTTCTTTTTAAACTCCTTTTCTGTAACATCCTAATTTTTACGAAAATTATTTTATAGTTTCCGACTACTTGGAAATAAATCATAGAGATTGATCACCTCAATGGTTTGTGTAGTACCCTAATTTTGTCCAGCCTTTTTATTTTATTTTATTATTTATTTTAACTTTTTTTAATTAGTAGTAGTAGTAATAATAAATAAAATAATATTTTTGGAGATTATAAAAGAGAAGAAAGAAAGAAAAGAAAAGAATAAATAAAAGGAAAAAAGAGGATTTTTTATTTGAGAAAGGGTGTGCAAAAGGTAAGTCTGGGTGGTGCAAATAGCTGCCCATCCCAGCTTGTTTCCTTCATTTGCTGCGCACACCCCTTATTTTCTTATTACAGCCGCACTGCTTCACACACCCCTCTTTCCATTCCTACACCTCCTAAACTCCAACCCACCTTCTCACACGCGTGGGCCCACGCACACCTCAAACCATCCTTTCTTTAACCTAAAAACCAATAACCCTAAAAGACCACACTACAGCCCTCCCCTCATCCTTCCCTTCTCTCCCTTTCTTCTTCCCCTTGCGGCGTTACTTTCTTTCCTTCTCCACCCTCTCCTCTCTCAACTCCTCGTCCTTCCCTTCTTCCTCACCTAATCCCTAATATCCATATCCCTGATTCTCCTCCACCATTCTCGCTTTCTCTTCCACCATTTCCACATCCTAATCTTCGTAACCCTAAAACACGCCTCTCACTCTCATTTGCGCCGCAGCACCCATCTCTCTTCTCTCCTTCCTTCCATAACCCTAGCCGCGACAATCCTCTCCTTCTCCACAGCCTCACCCCTTCACCTCTCTCACCAAATCTTTCCCTAACCAGCCACTCCACCGTAACCCTAAATCCAACCCTAATTTCTCTTCACCCAACCGCAGCCCTAACCTCCTCAAACCTCTCTCAATCAGAGGTCCATACCTCCAAAAGGGACGTTTTTATTTTGTTTATTTCTTTTATCATTTATGTTCTAAAATCAACATTGATTTTCTTTCCCTTTTTGATTCGCAGGTCTTGAAGAGGAACCAGAAGGCTATAAAAGAGGAGGAAAGATGCAGAAGAGAGGGGGAGAACCGGAGAGAGAACAAGAGAAGGACTGGGAGACAGAGAACGAGAGGGAACGAACAGAGCAAAGACAAGAAACAGAAAAACCCGTGAGGCACCATACTTAAAGTTTAAACACCCCCTAGTTCTAGGTTTCTTTTTTCCTCCATTCTTTGTCTATAATTTTTCCTGGGAGGCCATAAAGCCCAGGTTCCTCCTCTTCCCTTCATCTTCGCATTCTCTTTCATATTTTTATTTTTATTATTTTTTTTCTCTTTCTCCTTTCTTCTTCTTCTCACGGTCTGTACATTAGACTGGAGTATGTATATTTCCCCTGTTATCTGTAATTATTGCTGTTGTCATTTTTTGTGGCTGCCATTGTTGTTGCTGTAATTGTTGTTGTTATTGGTTGCTGTGATTGTTGTTGTTGTTTCTGTTGGCCTCCACGATTTGGGTTGCAATTAGGTTTAGGGTTTGGCCTTCCAATGGGGCCAAACCCTAAATAGGGACTAAATTGTAAATATATGATAAATAAGGACTAAATTACAAATATGTGATAAATTAGGGCTAAACTGCAAATATATGATAAAGAAGGACTGAACTGTAAAAATATGGTAAAAGGGGTCTGAAAGCAAAGAAATAAAAAAGGCTGCATCAACTACAATCCTACTCTGGCGTTAAGACAACTTGGTGGCCCGATGCTGGGTGAACCTGCTGAAGAAGAGCTAGCCGCTTTCATTATACATGATCGGGGCTCCTCGGATTTGGCATTGTTCACAAGGGTGTGTCGAGCTTGGAAGAAGATGACCAAAAGAATACTAGGGCTCAAGAGTACTCATGCAGATGAAAAATACCGCCAATGGGTTATAGCAAGAGTTCAGCAAGTCAAATTACCTTTTCAGAACACATTTTTGGTTCCCGAAGTGCCACCTCCACCTCCTGCTGAAAATGAAGAAGTTGAAGAGCTAAAGCTAGCCTTAGAAAGGGTGGAAGAGGAAAAGAAAGTTCTCCGGGAGAATTTGAAAAGGGCATATCTAGATATAGAGGTCCTACAAGATGAATGTGATAAAAAAACTGAATCTTTGGAAGGATCCCAAAAGAAGGCCAAGGCTGAGAGAGCAAGTCGACTCCAAACTCAGGGTTGCCTGAAGGCTGCAAATCAACAATTGGACTTGATGAAAAAGGAGTTAGACCTGGTTATCTGCGAAAAGGGCAACTTGAGGAAAATGTGGGCTGATTCTCAAAAGGCTAGCATGGCTTTGCAAAGACGTATTGAAGACTCAATACAACAATTGAAAAATACCATGCAATCGCACGAAGCCCAACTTGAGGAAGAAAGGAGAATTGCTGAAGAAAAGTTCATAGGCTACCACATAGATCTTGAGGAAGAATGTGAGAAAGTCCTCGACATGCAAGAGAAGATTGACAACCAGCGAGAAGTCATTACCTGGTTTGATAAGGAAACTAGATACTGGATGGATCGTTGCTCCAAACTGGTCTGGCTTGCAAATAGGGGTATCCAAGATATGCCAGAACTCTTGGAAGAAGCGGAATCGGCAATAGGATTCCGACCTTTACCAAGAAAAGTGATGAGTTTCCTAGAGTATTGCAAGGTTTTGGTGGAGGAGTTGGAGAGGCAGATCCGACGAGATCGTTGAAGACCGTGTTTCTTGTGTTTTTATGTGTTTTCGCAATTTCCATTTTCTTTCTCAAGTCTGTAAGCCCCTTAGGGCAATTTGAATTATGATATTCCCGTTTAATACAAAAGTATGTTTTCGCAATATGCAGCAAACCGATAAGGCATTTGCAAAGTTTTGTGATTCTCCAATAAGCCGACAAAAGTAAAACGAATAAAGTAAAATAAATGAGCATCTTACATGGCATGCATAACCATGGTATAAATCATTCATCCATACTCACCACATCTTTCATAACCCAGAAAAATAAACACGAAGAAATTGCACCCTTACAAAATGAGATCCCAAGCCAGACTCATGGACGCGTTAGAACAAAACCAACAAGCCATGAGAGGGGAACTTGACCGAATGAGTACGCGGATAGATCGGCTATGCATTTTGTTGGAAGCTCTGCATGCAAAAGGGACATCGGAAACAGAACGGTCCGAAGAGAATCAAGACGAAAGTCAGCCAAGAGAAAATGAGACACACGCCCATACCACACAAGGGCATGCGCCTCTAAATAATGGGACCCCGCAGAACACAAATACACAAAATTTTGTACCTATCATCACCCCCTAAGAGGATGCTCAAGCCAAAGAAAAGTTTCAAATACTTGAAGACAGGCTAAAGGCAATTGAAGGGGCAAACCACATAGGTTTTGAAGCTTCAGACATGTGCTTGGTCCCCGATTTAGTTATTCCTGCAAAGTTCAAAGTACCCGAGTTTGACAAGTATAAAGGAGAAACATGCCCCAAAAGCCACCTGGTCATGTATTACCGAAAGATGGCTTTCTGTTCTAATGATGACAGACTCTTAATCTATTTCTTCCAAGAAAGCTTAACTGGGGCACCGCTGCGATGGTATATGCAGTTAGAGCGGTCTAAAATCGGCTCGTGGAAGGATTTAGCTAATGCTTTCGTCAGACATTACAAATACAATATGGACATGGCTCCCGATCATGTCAGTTGCAAAACATGAAGAAGAAAGACAGTGAGAGCTATAAGGAATATGCTCAGAGATGGAGAAGCATGGCTGCTCAGGTGGAGCCACCCTTGTCAGACAAAGAAATGATCGACAAGTTCATAGACACGCTCCAATCACCCTTTTATGACATGATGATTGGAAGTATGTTCTCAAGCTTCTCTGACCTGATCGTCATAGGAGAGCGTGTGGAAATGAGGATGCAAAATGGGACGATCCATAATAATACTTCATCATCCCACGCGCAAAAGCCCTTCGTCAAGAGAAAGAAAGAAGGAGAAACTAACGCGGTGAGTAGTGCCCCTCTATACATTGCAGCAACTATCACGCCTAAGCCTCCTGTTCAAAGGACGCCTTTTGCTTCTGATAGTCAAGGAGGTCAGAACCCCAATCAACCGAGAGCTCACAATCCTCAGGGAAGAAAGCCGGTCCAGTTTGATCCGATCCCCATGACTTACAAAGATCTCTATCAGCATTTACTCAAAAACTCATTGGTGGTCCCTTGCCCGCAAAAGCCTATGGAACCACCTTACCCAAAATGGTATAACTCGGACGCCACTTGTGAATACCATGTTGGGGCAGCAGGCCACTCTATAGAAGAATGTCGGGCTATGAAGTTCAAAGTTCAAGATCTGATAAATGCTAAATGGTTGAGTTTCCAAGAAAGTAATCCCAATGTGGGGAACAGCCCGTTACCTAACCACGGGAATACATCAGTAAACATGATAGACAATGAGCACGAGGGAAGAATAATAAAGGGTGTCGCTGAAATACAAGCCCCTATCAGAGAAGTGTTCATCAAACTTTGCAAGGTTGGTTTGATAGAAAGAACAGATATCAGCAGGACCTGTGATGGAGATCTTTTGTCTGGTGAAGAATGTGAGGAATTTAAAAGTATCCTCCAAAAACTGCTTGATACAAACATAGTTCAAGTTATCTCTCAGAGAGAAGAAGAAGTGTCTATGGTCCAATCTGCGCAGAGTTCGGGAACCACGGTCCCAAAGCCCTTGGTGGTTCAATTCTCTAAGAATACATCACCCATAGTGCCTAATGCTCCCAAAGCTATTACTGTCCAAGTACCATCTCCTTTTCCGTACAAGGACGATAAAGCAGTTCCTTGGATATACGATGCAAAAGTCCAAGTCGAAGGGAGTAATACACAACCAAGCGTTCCGACTGTTACCAACATCGTGGGGATAGGCGGGATGACTCGGAGTGGGCGGATTTATGCCCCTGAGAAAGAACCAATAAAAATAGCCGCAAAGGGACAGGTAAAAGACCACAACAAAGGGAAAGGAGTTGCGATAGATGAAGGAGACATAGGGAAGGAAGACCAGAAAGAAGCCTCCCGTGAGGAAGTGGCTGAATTCCTCAAATTCATTTAGCCGAGCGAATATAAGGTGATAGATCAACTAAACCGCACACCGGCGAGAGTTTCGCTACTTGCCCTATTAATGCACTCTGAGAGTCACAGGAAAGTGTTGATGAAAATCCTGAATGAAGCCCATGTGTCTCAAAATATCACCTTGAACCAGTTCGGCGACCTAGTTGGCAATATCGCCGCATGCAACTACCTCTATTTTAATGATGAAGAAATGCCTGTAGAAGGTAGAGGACACAACAAGGCACTACATATCTCGGTTCAATGTAAAGAGCATCTTATAGCTAAAGTCCTTGTAGACAATGGATCCTCCCTGAATGTGATGCCTAAATCTACCTTGGATAAGTTATCCATTGATAAAACTCATATGAAGCCCAGCTCGGTGCTCGTGAGAGCCTTTGATGGTTCAAGAAGAGAAGTAATGGGTGAGATTGAGCTGCCGATTCAGATTGGTCCTTTCACTTTTGCCGTTAATTTCCAAGTGATGGACATCAGGCCCAACTATAGTTGCTTGTTAGGAAGACCTTGGATTCATTCTGCCGGGGTAGTACCATCAACTCTGCATCAAAAATTGAAGTTTGTGGTGGATGATAAGTTGATCATCGTATCCGGAGAAGAGGACCTACTGGTAAGCAAGCCAACATCTACGAGTTACATTGAAGCTGCTGAAGAAGCCCTTGGGACATCATTTCAAGCACTGGAAATCGTCAATAGCGCTTACGTAGAGTTTACAACTAAAAAACCCTGCCTATCCAACAATGCCCTAATGGTGGGCGGAGTCATGCTAAAAGGAGGGTACTATAGTTTGTTAAAAGTACGAAGAACAACAAAGATTTATTGTAAACAATTTACTATTTTAGTAATTAATTCAGATTAACAGACAGTGTATACGTATACTGTTTTTAATATGAATTAATCCCGAAAAATGTGAAAGATTGTTGTTTGATTAAAGAAAATTATTTTATTAAAAGAGAAATAATTCTCAGGATTTAATAAATATTTTTAAGTCATAGTTTGGATTTTTATTGTCTAGTTATTATATTAATTGTCTGTTTTATGTCATATTTAATATGACTATTATTTTAAAGATTTTATCTTGATAATTTTATTGTTTGATTAATTTCTATATGATAAGAGAAATTGAAATTAGTGATCCTCACTAATTTACAGTTTTTATTACGCTGCGAGAATTCTATCGAATTCTGCTGTAACTAGGCTATTGTGTGTGTTTTTAACTGAAACATGCCCAAACATGATCCAAATTTTATAAATTTTTGGGCATCAGAAAATATTTAGTGTATTTTCTATGGCCAGAGACTGCCTAATTGCGACGTTTTGGTTCGCATTTTGAGAAAACAAAAAACATGGGTACTTTTCTCATGTTGCGAGGAACATTTGTAATTTTTGTGTGTGGGGTTATAATTAGAATTATTTTTGGGAGTTTTTAGTATTAAAAACCTAATATACGCGTAACGTCGTGCACCCGGTTGAGCGAAAACGCGTCGTAGCGAAACCCTGAGATATTTTGAGCAAATGGCTGCCACACATGGACCAATGGGAGGCCAGCCATGTGCTTGTAGCCTACATTTTTTAAGGAAGCATTTTGATTGGTTTAGGAAGTAATGGGTAGTTAGTTTGTTAAGTTAGTTTAGTTAGTTTGTAACTAGTTTGGTTAGTTTCCAACTAAATGAACAAAAATTCTTCCTTCCATGTCCCTACCTGATTTCGTGGCCTTCTTCCCCTAAACACAATCAGCCCCATTCACTCCTCCATTGTTGAAGAACTTAAGAAAAAACTTGAAGAGGAAAGCTTTGATTTTTTTGAAGTTTTGGTGACCAAAGTTGCACCTTTGCTTCCTTCCTTCTCAATCCTTGCTCTATCAACTCTAATCTTCTTGGTAAGAATCCTAATCCCTTCTCCTTCCTCCATGGCAGCCATGGATGAGTTTTTAAGACTTTTTATTTCTCATAATTTTGATGTTGATTCTTGAAGGAAAGTGATGTTTAAGCTTCAATCTTCCATCCTTTCTTCTTAATCCTTGATCCGTCACCTCCAAACTTCTTGGTAAGCCTCATATCCTTTCTTTTCTCTCTTGAGTTTCATGATATGGGTTTGGTTGGTTTTAGGAATTATTTTTGGGCAAAAGTGTTAGAGTTTGCTAGATATGCATGATTAGTCTTAAAGCCCTTTGTTTTCTTCCATGATTAGCATTGTTCTTGATTTTTTAAATTTGGAAACCCTAATTTTTTGATGAGGCCGAACCCTAGGGGCTGTTCTTAGGGTTTTATCTTTGTGTTTTTAAGTGATTGGAAGTTAGATTTTTGAGGGTTAGTAACTGGTATGCTTCGAACTAGTCATATATACATGTTGAACAAGTTTTGCAAAATTAATTTGGGGATTTTGTTGGGGCTGGAACCGTGGCCTAAGTTAGTGTTTTGAGGGATGTTCTAATTTGTTTTCAAGTGTTGTAAGTGTTGAAGAAGTTGGTTGATTGTTAAAGGAATTGAATGTAGTGAATTTGTATGTGTGAAGCTTTGAAAAATTGTTTGAAAACAAAATAATTTGGGGCTGTTTTGGGGCTTCCAAAACAGTGGCTTATGATCAAATTTTGGGTGAGTTCTAACTTGTTTTTAATTGTATTAAAGTGGTAAAGAAGTTTGGTTTTGGTAAGAGGTTTGATTAAATAAAGTTTGCATGATTTAGGAGTTAAAGGTTTAAAACCTTGAAGTTGTTTTTGAACTTCCAAAATCGTGACCTTCAAGGGAGATTTCTCTCTTGTTCTTGACTTGCATTTATGCTTGAAAATATTTGTAAAAGTGGTTGATGATTTGATTTAGCAAAACAATTCAAAGAAGCATGATTTTGGAAAAAGTTTTGGGTTATGTCTTAAGAATTGTTGTAAAGTTGTAATGAATTTAATTCTAGAATTTTGTGACATGTTTTAGTGCTTTGAAAAATGGTTCAAAGTTGGCAAAACACTATTCATTTGGTAAAACACTATTCCAATTGGTAAGTTTTGGGTTTTGGTATTTTCTAAGTGTGTGGCTTTTGTAAAAGCTTGAAAACTTGCATGGTTTGAATTTGTTTCATGGCATATGACTAGGTGTGAACCAAATGGGAGTAAGTGTGTAATTTTTAGGCCTTAGGAACCTTAGAGCCGTGGCTGCCCTAGGGGTATTAGGGCTTGAGTTTTGGTTTTAATTGATTGAAACTTGTGTTGTTAGGATACGCGCGAGGTACGACTTGACGATAGTTCGAATTTACCTTGCTTGGATTGTTAAAGCGCCCAAGGTAAGGGAAATTCTTACATAATGAGTTTGGGCTTTTCGCCTTGTGTGTTGTTTGTTTGTTTGTTGATTGATTGTGTGGCAGTACTTGTAGTGTTACTATGTGCTGTTGAGATGTTGTAGCATGAACTGCTGTGTATTGATTTGGCCCTGTGTGGCAAGACTGAATTGTATTGTATGACTTAAATCATACTTGATTGATTTAATTGGACTTGAAATTGATGATAATATGTAGCATGTTCTTGGCCCTGCGTGGCATTATAAGTTGTATTGTTTTCCTTGAATCACCTTGTATTTCATTGGAACTTGGCATTGAATTGGAATATGAAAAATGTTATTGTTGATAATGGGTTAATTAACAATGCGTTGATCGACTGCTATTGGTTGACAATTTACATTGGTAAATCTGATGCGATTCCACAAGCCGAATTCTGATTTCGTAAACAAATTGTTAAGGGCATTTTGAGTTAAAAGTAAGCGTGAGGGTTTTAGTACAACTAGCCAAAGCTTGCAAGGAAATTTCAATGGAATAATAGTAGAGAGAAGAACTTGAAATAAATAGTACAATTTGCGAAAACGGTTGAGTTAAATGATGCACCTGGGAAAATTCTGGCTAGGAAAGACTTGGTAACTAAGAGTGTTCGCACCACTTCTCTTTCCTGGGAATTCTTCCAGTGGGTTATTTAGCACAACTAGGGTTTCAATGACGTAATGTTAAACAGTATTTTTAGATACATAGGAGTGATACAAGAACTAAGAAAGAGATTTCAAAGATCGAGTTTTTGAAAGAATAAAACATAGGGAACCTAGTGTTCCTATTGAGCATATGTGCCATGTGTCCTGTGCTGGGACTTAATGTCTTGCTTGCGTGCGCTTTTTCTTGATTAAGGATTGGACCTAGTGTTTCGTATGGCGTGCCTAGTATCTTAACCTAAAAGTTGAGCCTAGCGTTTCGTATTACGTGCCTAGAGTTCTGATCTAAGATTGGGACTAGCGTTCCGCAATTGAACACCTGGACTTTGTGTCCTGTGTTGAACTCTTAGTTAATTGAGATTTGGAAACCCACTAAGTTGAGTGAGTGAGGGTTCGTCGATCCGCATTGATTAATTAAAACATTACTCGGGCACTCACTATGGTGAGCACGCCACATTGTAGAATTTGTTTGGATATCACTCGGGCGTTCACTACGGTGAGCATGCCATATTGTTGAATTTGTTGGATATCACTCGGGCGTTCACTACGATGAGCATGCCATATTGTTGAATTTGTTTGGATGCGTACTAACCATTGAGCATCGACACTCGGAGCATTTGATTGGTCTTAAAGACTTCAAAAGACGAGTTGTCATGTCACTCGTAGCGTTTGATTGGTCGTACAGACTTCAAAAGGCGAGTTGACACTACATTGCCTAAGTAGAGGCAAGCCAAAGTAGTGGCCAGCCAAAGTAGTGGCAAGCCTAAGCAGAGGCTAATTTGTTCGGACGTTGGGAAAGTAGTCCCCGTCATACTGCTGACCTATTAAGGCTGCAGGTGTATACACAACTTGCTATACTACATTGACATGCATAGCTAACCACATTTATGATATGTGATGAATTGTTGGATGAATTGGATATTGTGATGACTTGATCACAAATCTGTTGATAGATTGCCTGCTCACATGCAATAGTTTGATGTTGTAGTGACTTGATTGTTGATCAGTTGGTTGTTTTGTTTTCTCACATGCAATGCTTAATATACCATGATGATGCGTGCGGTCTATTTAGTACGTATATGTATATAAAAGCATGTTGTTGTATTATATATGTATATATTATACAAGATATATCATGATGATGCGTACGATCCAGTTTTTTTAAAATACAAGATACATAATACAACTCAAAAGAAATACACTAGAAATATGCACACGCCTATATCTAGGACCGACTCTAAGGAAAACTACACCAGAGACACCCATAGCTGGTCAGCCCTACAATGCTTAATGGTTCCTATAGTAAGTCTAATAAACCATGACTCAAAGAAAATAATCAGATGGAGTCCTCCTCTGCATCGCTTGCCGACCTCGAGTGACTACATCTCTCCGGCTTGCACCATCGTTTGGGGTGTCATCAATGAGAATGCCTGATAAAAGCAAGGGTCATCTTCTCGCACAAGCATATCACAACAATAGCATATATATATATATATATATATATATATATATATATATATATATATATATATGTACACACACACATGCAAACATAGTATGCTAATAGATTATAATCAGGCACGAAATATCATGGCATATAAAGCACTCAACACGTTATCGATCAAATCATTTTAAAACACATAGTGACACAGTGTTAACACACCAAATTGTCTATTTTTTGGGGCATTTTTAGTACTTAAACATGTTATTTTGTGCTATTTAAAATATAAAGTGCTCACTTATGCCCCATTTTGCAGAAATATCATAAAGACATCACTCGGAGCAAAAGATGCGAGAATGGATCAAAAATTGGCAAGTTTTGGAGATTTTTGGCATTTCTGGATAATAGGTACAGCCTGACACTCAGTAAGTACGACCATGTATAAATGCAGTACGATCGTACCTAAGCCCAGAATGCGTAGATTTGAAGCTAGATGACCTAATTCGCATGCTTGCCGATAAAAAAACAATCTTAGCTTGCTCTGAGGACTTTTTTACCGACTTTTGACCTTTTACCCACCTTTTTGATAGTCTCTCACAAACCCCTTGCTATTTTATTGAGTTTTGAATCATTAGAGCCTCTTGCCAATCCTGTTTTGCTGCCGGAGCTCGTGAGGACGCAAAGAATGTACTTAAAGACCGTCGTCATACCAAAAGGATGTCTCGGTTTAGACTCATACTCTTTATTATGGATTTTTGTGGCTTTATGTACGAATTTATGTTATTTTCATTTATCATGAGTACCTAAATCCATCACTAGGGGTGATGGGGGATCCTTTACTATGCTTTTGATATTTATCTAGTTAGTTGTATGAGTTTCTATTATCCTATTGATTTTTTTATCCCTAGCATGCTTAATCCTATAAGGCCTTTTTTTAGGCAAAAGAAAGGAGAGGGGTCTCATTAAAACCGTCTGATGCAAAACCCTCCTTAGGGAAAAAATATCAAGAAGGAAAAAGAGTACCCCCGCCTAAATTTTATTGAAAAAAAAAGAAAAAAGAGAAACAAATAAATATGGGGGGACTAGGCCAAAACCCATGAACAAAAATAACCAAGAAACCAACAAGAAAGAAAAACCCGCCAAAATAAAAAGCACTACAATGGCAAAAACAGAGGTTGACATGCACAGGCATCACTATAATGACTTTCATCCCAACTATATTGGCACCAAAGCCATTAACAATTATATGCAGCACATCAAAACCAATCAGAGAAGGCCAAACTAGACCCAGCCCCATGAAAATAAACAATGCTATTTGAGACGAAAGTTTGGGAGACGAAACTTATTAGGGAAAAAATCAGTCCTAATAAAGCTAGGAATAGAGTTCCACCAAGTATAGGCTTTGGAAGAAACTCCAAAAGAGGCCAGCCTATCTGCACAGTGATTGCCTTCCCTGGCTTGATCAACCTTTAATTAGTTAACTTAATTGGAGGCGATCGTACAATAATTAGTTAACAGAACTCTAAGAATAAAAGAACTCGTATTTTATGCCAGATCAAGGATAAGTGCTTGTTTCTAATCAGTTGTTAAATTAACAAACTCACCGTTGCTTAATGCTCTCTCCTTTAATTGTCTTGCATGATCAAACTGGGTAGTTCTTAGGAAGAAGACCATTAACATTGCATGATCATTAGGTGTTAGTAATTCTACAGTGAGTGATTAGCTATCAACAAGGAAATAGATCTCATAACAATTAATTAGTAAATTCAGGGACTAAATATTGGTGAACCCGGTTCCCCAAAGCCTTCCATAATTATCTTAGCTCGTTCTTGCATATTGTTTGATTTAATATTTTGTTTTAGTTTTAATCCGTGCAATTCTTTAATCATAACCTTCGTTATCTTAAATAACATAGAGTCTTTATTACGTTGGTAATCATGCATTCCCTGTGGGTTCAACATTCGGAGTTGTTGACAAGTGACTCCAAACACAAGAGGGGGGTGAATTGTGTGTGAACGGTGCTTTCAAAAACTTTTGGAGAAATAAGTGCTAATTATGAGTTGCGGAAATATTAATGTGAAATAGATAAATCACTTGAAGAATAAATTGCAAACGAGTTAAAAATAAAGTAAATAGTAAGATATAAATAATAATAAAATAAAGTACAGAAATTTAATTGACTGAAAAGTAGAGAGATAAGGAGTAAAAAAGCACACAACAAATTATCCAGGTTCGGCCACCTAACACCCCTGTGGCCTACGTCCTGTCCCCAAAGCAAACCACTATGGGATTTTCACTAAGACACTAGCTTTTAAATCAGTTCAGCTAGAAACCTTTACAACTCTAAACTGAGCAATATGTTCAAGAGATATCACCTCTCTATGAACACCTTGGGATTCCTACCCAAAAATAAATGATTTTCACAAATAAAATGAGACGAAAAAGATACACTCAATAGTGCGGATATAACAAATTGAAGCTCAAATAATACAACTCAAATTATGTAGAATAAAAGGCTCTCGAAAATTGTGCTCAAATAAGTGTGAGTGATGAAAAATATTTGTGAGTTTTGGCACAAAAATTAAGCAACTGCGTTGTTGTATTGTCGTGTTGTAAAGAGCACGCAGCGTTGTTTATTTATAGACCGACCGAGGAGCGTCTCACGCACTTAAAAAAAAATGTCCGTTGAGGATTTGCCCGTTGAAGATTTGCCCGTTGCGTTGATTATTAAAAGGATTTGTCGTTGCAGGAAAATCTGCCCGTTGCGTTTTGAAATAAAGAAATTGAAAACACGGAGACGGCTCGGCATACGACCTCTGAAGACAGCTCGGCAGACGACCTCGCCACACAGCTCGACAGACGACCTCGACACAGCTCGGCATACGACCTCTGAACAGCTCGGCAAAAGACCTCGGCACACGACCTCGGAACACAGCTCGGCATACGACCTCCTCATCAGCTCGGTTCTCATAGCTCGGCACGCGACCTCATCAGCTCGACACGAGACCTCCTCCTCAGTTCGACATACGACTTCCTCAGAGCTCAACATCCGACTTCCTCCTCAGCTCGACATCCGATTTCCTCAGAGCTCGACATACGACTTCCTCAGAGCTCAACATCCGACTTCCTCCTCAGCTCGACATCCGACTTCCTCAGAGCTCGACACGCGACTTCCTCCTCAGCTCGACATCCGACTTCCTCAGCTCGACATCCGACACGAGATATGCATGTCAAAATATTTTGTGCGTGTGTGATTTAATTTTAATTGAGAGCTTTTTATTACTACTTACAAATTGTCTTAATAAAGATAAATAAATACCCAGAACCCAAAGACTTGAGAAACAATCATTCTTGATACGCGTCTTGGTATTCTTTTCCACTTTTTGCACGGTTGACTATTTGCAAGACTCTCTTTTGTCAATCATCAAAATCATCCTGTCAAGGCATGTATTCACACACTCCCCCTTTTTGATGATGACAAACATCTCATGGAGGGTTTTTTAGTAAAAATATAATCATGATATAGCAATGAGATATAAGCAAGTTTTTCAATAAAAGATATCAGAGTTTAAGCACAATATTTAGAAAAACTCCCCCTCACAATAGGCAATACTTAAAAGATCACTCCCCCTGAATCATGCATTCATGTAACTCTCCCCCTTTTGGCAACATCAAAAAGCGGGAAAGACAAATAAAGCAAGGCATATATTCAGGATTAAACAAGCATATTTTTATAGTTACGTGATACCAAGCTTGGTGTGTGACAGATGAGTGGTTGGACATGATTAGCTAGTTGCATAAGACAAATGCGTCACCCACTCATTATTAGTACTTAAAGAAAATGGAAGAGGAAAGACTGCATAAACTCGTTAGCACACTCAACGCCCACGTTAGAATTTATTCAAAAGAAAATGCAATCACAGTGATACTCAATGCATGATTGGTCTAAAATTCCCAATTCAGTTCTAATAAAAAGAAAGTTTCCTTAGGCAAAGGTTTAGTAAAAATATCTGCAAGTTGTCTAGATGTTTCCACAAACTCAATCATGCAATCACCTTTTTGAACATGATCTCTAATAAAATGGTGCCTAATCTCTATGTGTTTAGTCCGAGAGTGATAAACCGGATTTTTAGTGAGGTTTATGGCACTAGTATTGTCACACTTTATTGGAACAGTTTTCAAATTAATCCCATAATCATTCAACTATTGTTTCATCCAAATAATCTGTGCGCAACAACTACCTGCCGCAACATATTCCGCTTCGGCAGTGGACAAAGCCACACTGGCTTGTTTCTTACTATGCCATGAAACCAAGGCATTCCTAAGTAAGTGACATGTCCCACTAGTGCTTTTTCGGTCCATTTTGCAACCCGCAAAATCCGAATCCGAGTACCCAATAAGTGTGCAGTCAGCACCTTTGGGGTTCCATAAACCCATGGTTTGTGTGCCAGTGAGATATCTCATGATGCGTTTTACCGCTAAGAGATGTGATTCCTTAGGATTTGCTTGAAAACGTGCACACATACAAACACTAGACATAATATCCGGACGACTAGCAGTGAGATAGAGAAGAGATCCTATCATACCTCTATACTTACTTACTTCGACCGACTTACCACCTTCATCTTTGTCAAGATAGCATGATGTGCTCATGGGAGTTGAGATTTCTTTGGCGTTGCTCATTCCAAATCTTTTAAGAAACTCCTTGCAATATTTGGATTGATTTATAAAAATTCCTTCTTTTGTTTGTTTGATTTGAAGTCCAAGGAAGTAATTTAGCTCTCCCATCATTGACATTTCAAATTCACTTTGCATGATATCAGAAAATTCCTTACACAAGGATTCATTAGTAGCACCAAATATTATATCATCGACATAAATTTGAACAAGTAAAATGTCATGCTTTTTGTGTTTAATGAAAAGAGTGGTATCAACTTTTCCTCTTTCAAAACCTTTTTCAAGTAAATATTTGCTCAACCTCTCGTACCAAGCTCTCGGAGCTTGTTTTAAACCATATAAAGCCTTTTTCAATTTGAAAACATGATTTGGAAATTCAAAATTTTCAAAACCGGGAGGTTGATCAACATATACTTCTTCTTTAATAAAGCCATTAAGAAATGCACTTTTAACATCCATTTGAAAAAGTTTGAAATCCATGATGCATGCAAATGCGAGAAGCATGCGAATAGCTTCTAATCTAGCCACGGGTGCATAGGTTTCATCGAAATCTATGCCCTCTTGTTGGTTATAGCCTTTTGCAACAAGTCTAGCTTTATTTCTAACAATGATACCGTTTTCATCAAGCTTATTGCGAAAGACCCATTTGGTCCCAATGACTAGGTGATCTTTAGGCCTAGGGAAAAGTTCCCAAACATCATTTCTCTCAAATTGATTTAATTCCTCTTGCATAGCAAGGGTCCAATACTTATCAAAGATGGCTTCATTGACGTCATTTGGTTCAATTTGAGAGACAAAGGCCATATGATGACATGCATGATTAAGAGAGTTTCGAGTCGTTACCCCTTTTGAGATATCACCTATTATGTTGTCAAGAGGATGGTTCTTTGAGACTCTCCATTCCTTTGGAAGATTTGAGTGAGAGAGTTCTTGAGAGGGTTGAGGCAAGGACTCTTGATCCTCCTTTGAACTTTTGATCTCTCTTGTTCCTCTAAATAGGTATCTCCTAACACTTCGCAAGATCATCAACACTTTCTTCTCAAGATTTGGGGTTAGATTCATCAAAAGAAACATGCACAGATTCTTCAACAGTTAAAGTACGTTTATTAAAAATTCGAAAGGCTTTACTAGAAGTGGAATATCCAAGAAATAAACCTTCATCAGCTTTAGCATCAAATTTTCCAAGGTTATTCTTACCATTGTTTAGGACAAAACACTTGCATCCGAAAACGTGAAGGTGGGAAATGTTGGGCTTCCTTCCCTTGTAAATTTCATAGGGCGTTTGTTTTAGAATAGGTCTTATGAGGACTCTATTCATTACATAGCATGCGGTGCTTACCGCGTCTGCCCAGAAATACTTAGGAAGGTTGGTCTCATTGAGCATCGTCCTCGCTAGCTCTTCAAGAGACCGATTTTTCCTTTCAACCACTCCATTTTGTTGCGGTGTCCTTGGAGCAGAAAAGTTGTGATCAATGCCATTTTCTGTGCAAAATGCTTCAAATGCTTCATTCTCAAATTCCCCACCATGATCACTTCGAATGGAAGCAATGTTAAGTCCCTTCTCATTTTGTATAACCTTAGCAAGTTTTCGAAAGGCAGCAAAAGTGTCATTTTTATGAGAAATAAATAAGGTCCATGTATAGCGAGAATAGTCGTCCACAATAACAAGAGCATAGTAATTGCCACCAAAGCTTTTAGTTCTAGAAGGGCCAAATAAATCCATATGTAAAAGTTGTAAAGGCCGATTTTTTGAAACAATATTTTTAGATTTGAAAGAAGCCTTTACTTGTTTTCCCTTTTGACATGCATCGCAAAGTTTATCTTTTTCAAAACGAATCTTTGGCAAACCAATTACTAAGTCTTTTCGAACCAAATTATTAACATGATCCATGTGAACATGAGCCATACTTCAATGCCATAGCCAAGATTCATTCTCTTTACTAAAAAGACGAGATGCATCATTTGAAGGTAGTTCATCTAAATTAACCATAGAGATATTTCCAATTCTAGATCCAACAAAAACTGTACTTTTATTAAAAGAATTTACGACCATGCATTTTGAAGAATCAAATATAACATTATTGCCTTTGTCAGAAAGTTGACTAATACTTAGCAAGTTATGTTTCAAACCTTCCACATACAAGACATTCTCTATAATGGGATTAGGACTCTTACCAATAGTACCAATCCCAAGAATTTTACCTTTATTATTATCACCATAATAAACATAACCTTTATTTTGGGTTCCAAAGGAGAACTTGCTTTTGTCTCTGTCATGTGCTTTGACCAGCAGCTATCAAGATACGAATTTGACTCTTTGGCTTTCAAGCACACCTCCAAAATAAAATCAGGTTTTAACTTTTGGTACCCAAACTAAGTTGGGTCCAGATGAGTTAGTTTTTGCCAAAGTACCCTTTGGAATCCATATCTTTTGCCAACCACATTCTTGTTCTTTCTAATATTACAAATGGAGGCGGTGTGACCATTTCTACCCACAGTGAAAACATTTAATGAAAGGACTACTTGAGGGTTTGTTGTGATTGTGAGTTTAAAAGATTTTTCATGAATTTTTGGATGATAACCTAAACCAACTTTTCTAAAAGTACCTTTTTGGTTTCCTAAAATAATGTTTAGATTATCTCTTCCCATTGTAAATTTTGCAAGAGTGTTATTTAAATCCTCAACCTTATTTTTCTAAACACTACACTCAATGCATTTTAAAACTTCATCTTTTTATTTTCACAAGATATGGGAGGCGAAGTTTCAATCACGAACTTGTTTTTCTTTAAGAATCACTATCTCTTTGTTTAAAATTTCAATTTTTGATTCAAGAGAAGAGATGGTTTTCTTAGAAGAAAGAACAATTTTTCCAAGTTTAATCGTTTCATTATTTAATTCTTCACAAGCAATAAGCAGCTCATCATAAGTTAAAGGAGATTCGAGTTCAAGAGCATTTACCTCATCCTCCTCGTGTTTTGCCACGAGACATAAGTTGGCCTCGGTAGTACCTTCATGGGTCAATAGAAGGGTGTCCCACATTTCTTTAGCAGTCTTGCAATTTGAGACCCTATAGAACTCATCGTAGCTTAAAGCAGAAGTGATGATGTTCTTAGCCTTCAAATTGTATTGGACCTTTTTCTTATCATCTTCGGTCCAAAGTGATCTTGGTTTGTCTACCACTGCATCATTAATTGATTGAGTGGGGACAAATGGACCATTTTCCACAGCATCCAAATATCAAGATCAACACCCTAAAGAAAGATTTGCATTCTATCCTTCCAATAACCATACCCCTCACCATTGAAAAATGGGGGTCTGTTCATGGAAGTTCCCTCGTAATTGTTTGAAGTCATTCTCTTGAGACGGTTAAGTCCTTTATACAAGATTCTAGCTCTGATACCACTTGTTGACAAGTGACTCCAAACACAAGAGGGGGGTGAATTGTGTGTGAACGGTGCTTTCAAAAACTTTTGGAGAAATAAGTGCTAATTATGAGTTGCGGAAATATTAATGTGAAATAGATAAATCACTTGAAGAATAAATTGCAAACGAGTTAAAAATAAAGTAAATAGTAAGATATAAATAATAATAAAATAAAGTACAGAAATTTAATTGGTGAAAAGTAGAGATAAGGAGTAAAAAGCACACAACAAATTATCCAGGTTCGCCACCTAACACCCCTGTGGCCTACGTCCTGTCCCCAAAGCAAACCACTATGGGATTTTCACTAAAACACTAGCTTTTAAATCAGGTTCAGCTAGAAACCTTTACAACTCTAAACCAGAGCAATATGTTCAAGAGATATCACCTCTCTATGAACACCTTGGGATTCCTACCCAAAAATAAATGATTTTCACAAATAAAATGAGACGAAAAAGATACACTCAATAGTGCAGATATAACAAATTGAAGCTCAAATAATACAACTCAAATTATGTAGAATAAAAGGCTCTCAGAAAATTGTGCTCAAATAAGTGTGAGTGATGAAAAATATTTGACAGAGTTTTTGGCACAAAAATTAAGCACTGCGTTGTTGTATTGTCGTGTTGTAAAAAAGAGCACAGCGTTGTTTATTTATAGAACGACCGAGGAGCGTCTCACGCACTTAAAAAAAATGTCCGTTGAGGATTTGCCCGTTGAAGATTTGCCCGTTGCGTTGATTATTAAAAGGATTTGTCGTTGCAGGAAAATCTGCCCGTTGCGTTTTGAAATAAAGAAATTGAAAACACGGAGACGGCTCGGCATACGACCTCTGAAGACAGCTCGGCAGACGACCTCGCCACACAGCTCGACAGACGACCTCGACCGCGGCTCGGCATCGACCTCTGAAGCAGCTCGGCAAAGACCTCGGCACCACGACCTCGGAACCACGGCTCGGCATACGACCTCCTCATCGGCTCGGTTCTCATAGCTCGGCCTGCGCGACCTCATCGGCTCGACCACGAGACCTCCTCCTCGATTCGACATACGACTTCCTCGAGCTCAACATCCGACTTCCTCCTCACTCGACATCCGATTTCCTCGAGCTCGACATACGACTTCCTCGAGCTCAACATCCGACTTCCTCCTCACCGACATCCGACTTCCTCGAGATCGACACGCGCGACTTCCTCCTCACCGACATCCGACTTCCTCAGCTCGACATCCGACACGAGATATGCATGTCAAAATATTTTGTGCGTGTGTGATTTAATTTTAATTGAGAGCTTTTTATTACTACTTACAAATTGTCTTAATAAAGATAAATAAATACCCAGAACCCAAAGACTTGAGAAACAATCATTCTTGATACGCGTCTTGGTATTCTTTTCCACTTTTTGCACGGTTGACTATTTGCAAGACTCTCTTTTGTCAATCATCAAAATCATCCTGTCAAGGCATGTATTCACAGGAGTCTTAAATATACTCCACTATTATTATGAGTTACGATCAGGTGCTCTTGCCTGAGCCGCAACAAGTTTTTGGCGCTGATGCTGGGGAATGTTTTAGCGATATTAATTGAACAGGATGCTAGTTACTTTAGGCATTTTATTTTGGTTATTTATTTTTTTGTTTCTTTTTATTTTTTTGATTTTATCTATTTTTGTGTAAATTAGTTTATTATAATTATTAGTTTAATTCTATTTTATTTTATTTTTCTAAGAATCATTCTAATTTGGTTTCCTTTGGTGTATGCAGACACGACCTTAACATCCTGAATTGAGATTTGATCTAGAGATTGAAAGAACACTTCGTTTGTTGAGAAGACAACAGTTAGCAATGGAGAACGAGCTCACGTTGAACGAGTACTTCACTCTAACTACGGACGTGACAAACAGTGTCAACTATCCGGCAATTGAGGCCACTAACTTCGAATTGAAGCCAACACTGATTTCAATGGCATCCTTAGTGCAATTCTCTGTCTTACCTTCTGAAGACCCGAATGCTCATCTCAAGAGATTTTAGAAGATTGCTAACACTGTCAAGTTTCACGGTGTGACACCAGAGGCGATCAAGTTAAGGTTGTTCTCATTCTCAGTAAAGGGGAATGCACAACTATGGTTGGATTCACTTACACCGAATTCTATTACCACCTGGGAGGACCTGAAGACTAAATTTCTGAATAAATATTTCCCTCCGCAAAATCTACAAAGCTCAGAGCTAACATATCTGGGTTCGTTCAAAATGAAGGTGAATCAAAGCAAGAGGCATGGGAGCGATTTAAAGTTCTACTTAGGAGCTGCCCTCATCATGGTTCTACCAAATGGCAGTTAGTTCAACTTCTGTATAATGGTTTCACAATGCAGACCAGAGGTGCTATAGATGCTGATAGTGGAGGATCTTTCGGGAAGAAGACACCCACTGAGGCTTATGACTTAGTGACTGAGATGGCTCAAAATAATGCTTAGTGGTCGGTAGGAAAAAGACAAACTAGAAGAAAGACCTAGTAGGTAGGAATTTACAAGGTAGACACTAATACAGCCCTCGAAGCCAAATTGGAAGCAATGACCAAGAAAATAGAGACTCTAATGGTAACACAGACTCAGTCTAATGCAGTAGAAACTATTAATGATTGGGGATGCATGACAATTGAGAGCCAATTGGAAGAAGTCAATGCTGTAGGCCAAAGTGATTTAGATCCAAAAGCCGGAATGCAAGAAGTTATGCCAAAGTATATGCAGAGACACAGACATCTTTGTATGGAAGTTTTAGCTAGCTTCATGGAAGAAACTGAAGAAAGGCTCAAGGCCATTGAAACCAAGACAACTAGAGCTTCCTGTAATTTCTATGGAGTAATGGGTCATGTTTCTAAGGACTGCACCGAAGAAGTGAACTTTGTAGGAAACAAGGCACATAATGACCTCTACTCCAACACCTATAATCCGGATGGAGGAACCACCCCAATTTCTCTTGGGGAGGTCAACAAAAATACAAGGCCAGAACTAGAATGTCTACAATCCTCCACATTTACAGAACCGAGCTCATGGTGATAGGAATCCCAGTTGGAATGACTTTAGCAACTTAGTGGGACAAGTGGATGAGAGGTTCAAAAATATAGAAAAATTAGTAGGTACCACTGCAGAAGGCCAGAACTCACTAAAAGACTAAGTCTCAACCTTTATAAATTTAATGACTCAAAGGAAAAAAGGGGCACTTCTAAGTCAAGTGGAATCAAATCCAAATGAGAAGTGCAATGCTATCTTCACCGCAAAGGAGGAACCAGTCCTTGCAATTAAGGACATTTTGGAGGGAAGTGCAGAAAGGAAGGCTAAAATTGAGCCTTAGCAGGTAAGTAAATCTTCTTTCCAATGTTCTAAATATTTTTATAATGATAGGCAAGCAATTAAGTTGTTACAAAAACTTAGAAAATTGCATGTCAATATTCTCTTTGCTGAAATTGTCTCTGAAGTTCCCAAATATGTTAAGTTTTAAAAAAAATAATTTTTAATAAAAATAAATTAGAAGTAAAGACAGTAAATTTGAATGAAGATTGCTCTGCGATGCTAATGAATAAATTACCACCTAAGCTTAAGGACCCAGGAACCTTTGTTGTTCCCTATTCGACTGGTAATAATTCTTTTAATGCATTATGTGATTTGGGTTCAAGTGTGAATCTAACGCATCTGGCTGTTTTTAGAAAGCTAAATTTGTAGGAACCACAACCCTCTAACATGTCTTTGCAGTTAGCTGATAGAACTCTTGTTTACCCAATAGGGATAATAGAGGATGTGCTAGTCAAAGTGGGGAAATTCATTTTCCCAGCAGATTTTGTGGTTTTTGACATAGATGAGGACAAAGATGTTCCTATTATATTGGGACGACCATTCTTGGCAACAGGAGATGCCACTATCTATGTAAAGAAGGGAATTATTTCTCTGAGGATTGAAGATGAAGAGGATGTATTAAAAATTTATAATGCTAACAAATTTTCTTCCTCTAGTGCATTTTGTTGTTTCTTGCAGGACATTGAGCAAAAACATGCTAAAGAAAAAGAAGAGCATATTAAGGAGTAAGATAGCAACTCTATTGAACATAATATGGACATAACCCCTTCCTTAGTGTTGGAAGCACTCTGTTTACCCTAATTCAAAGGACTACCTGGTGAGGATCCTGTTCTCCATGCACTGAATATTTATGAATTGGTTAAATCTGATAGATACAAAGGAACCACCGCAAATGAGATAGGGCTGAAGTTATTCCCTCTTTCTCTCGGAGGAGTGGCTAAGCAGTGGTTCTCAATTTACCCTCAATTTCACTTTGAATCATGGGATGAATTAATGGAAGAGTTTATTAGGACATTCCATTCCACATCTGAGGCAGAAAACAAAAATGATCATGTCCAATGGTTTAAACAGTTGGAGGGTCATACTTCTGAAGAGTTTGATAGCTTTGAAATAGACCCATCCATTATTTCATAGGTGTCAACCTTGCAATTTAAAGGAACAACAGTGCAAGATCCTATTCAGCATATGAGACAGTTCTGAAAAATGATGAGGAATGCTAAATATAGGAACATGTCTCCAGATGAAGCAAAATTGAAGATCTTCCTGTTTTCATCAGATGAGGAAGTGAAGATATGGCTATATCTCCTACCAGCTGAAGAAATAGAGACATAGAATGACTTATTAAAGAAATTTATCAAGAAATTCTCACTAATTAATAGGAAGAAAATTTTACATCTGTGATGAATGTGGGTACATAATGAACCCACCAAAGAAGTGCTTAGGCGCTGCTTGGATGGATCACTCTGATGAAGGCAACTACATAGTTGTCATCCCCAATGGAAAACCAGTATGTACGGTCGTACCTATCTTTAGGCACGGTCGTACCTCACGGCTTCAGCCTAAAAAACACAGAGAAAGAGGTCAGTACGGCTGCACAAATAACTAGGTACGGTCGTACCCCATGTCCAGAGGCAGAAAATAAAAGGTAAAGTGAGAGGTAAGGGCGTACCTTACCCTCATACGCCCAAAACCTCTCCACCCAAGCACCCTCTACACTCAATTTCTTCATATCTTTCATTCCAAGACTATCCAGGTACTAATTCTACACTTAATTCTTGGATTAGATGCTTGTTTTACTGGTTGGTACTGATATTCTTGGTTTTGCAAAGATTGTGGCGCCATTAACTCAACTCACGAGGAAGAATCAACCTTCTGCATGGACTGAGGAGTGCGAGGCCAGTTTTCTTTATTGAAGGAACGTTTGACAACCTCACCTGTTTTGGTCTTGCCACAACCTGAAGTACCTTATGAAGTTTACTGCGATGCATCTCATCAAGGGCTATGATATGTTCTGATGCAACACAAGAAGATGGTAGCGTAGGCTTCGCGACAACTGAAGACACACGAGAGGAATTATCCGATGTACGATTTGGAGCTAGCTGCAGTGGTTTTCGCGTTGAAGATTTGGAGACATTACTTGTATGGGAGTACTGTTAACACACTAATTTGTCTACTTATATAGGCATTTATAGTATCTAAATACATCATTTTGCACTATTTAAAGCACAAAGATACTTATTTATGTTCTATTTTGCAGAATTATCATGAAGACACCATTCGAAGCAAAAGAGGCGAGAAAGGATAAAAAACTGGCAAGTTTGGGAGAGTTTTAGCACTTCTGGACAAGCGGTACGGCCTGATCTACATTCAGTACGGCCGTACCTAGATTAAAATTTCAGTAGGGGTGTATCCCCTTGGTCAGTACCACATGGCGCCGATGAAAAAGTCCAGTACGACCGTGCCAAAGGAAGTACGGCTGTACACAAATGATGTCAGGGATGCAGCACGCATAGGTACGGGCCAACGTCATAAGAAAAGTTCGGTACGACCATATATATCCGGTACGACCGTATCCCATCTCAGAATGTGCAAATTTGAAAGCCAGATGACCTAATCCGCAACCAACATTATAAATAGGGGCTCTTAACCTTTTCTAAAAACCTTTTGACAAATTCTGAAGTCAAGAGCCACCTTTTGAGAGTTCATATCAATCCCTTGCCTTTTCTGTTGATTTCTGTTTCCTTGGAGCTTGGTGCCAATCCCGAATTGCTACCGGAGCTTGTGAGGATGTGAAGAACGTGTTTAAGGACCGTCGCCATACCGAAAGGGTGTCACAATTTAGATTTATTCTCTTGTTTATGGATTACTGTGGTTTTATGGTTAAGTTTATGTTATTGTCATTGATAATGAATAGCTAAACCCATCACTAGGGGTGATGGGGGATCCTTTACAATACTTTTGATTATTTATCTATTTAATTCTATGAGTTTTTACTAAATGTTTGATTGTTTTATGCCTAGTGTGCTTAATCCTATAAGGCCTGATCAACCTTTAATTAGTTAGCTTAATTGTGGTAACAGGATCATAATTAGTTAACGGATCTCTAGGAATAAAAGAACTCATTTTATATGTTGGATAGGTTATTGCATGTTTCTAATCAGTTATTAGATTAACAAACCCGCCTGTGCTTAATGCTTTTTCCTTTAATTACCTTTTAGGACAAAATGGAGTAATTAGTTAGGAGGAAGGCTATTACAAGCTAGGTAGTTCTTAGTAATTTAGAGCGGGTGATTAACTCTCTTTCATAATAGATAATCATAGTAATTACATAGTAAACTCAAGAGTAGAGTATTGGTAAACCCGGTTCCCCTAGACCTCCTATAACATAGTTAATCCGTTCTTGTATTTAGTTTGATTATCGCCATAATTACATAACAACTTTTCCTACTTTCCAATTACACTTTTGCTAGCCTAATAGAATAGAATCCTTTAAGTCATTGGTACTCGCGCATTCCCTATGGGTTCGACATACGGAGTCTTAAATATACTCCACTTTTATTACGAGTTATGATCAGGTGCACTTGCCTGAGCCGCAACAAGTTTTTGGCACCGTTGCCGGGGAGTGTTTTGCGATATTAATTGAATTAAGATTTTATTTTCTTTAGGCATTATTTTATTTAGTTATTTATTTTCTGTTATTTCTAATTAGTTCTATGACATTCTAATTTTGTTTCCTTTGTTGTACGCAGACAATGTCTCAACATCCTGAATTAATTTTCAATCCAGAAATTGAAAGAACACTCAGATTGTTGAGAAGACAACAACTAGCAATGGATAACGAACTTATGTTGAACGAGTACTTCACTCCGACTACGGATGTGGTGGATAGCGTCAACTATCCGGCAATTAAGGCCACTAATTTTGAATTAAAGCCAGCACTGATCTCTATGGTATCTGCAATGCAATTCACTGACTTATCTTTTGAAGACCCAAATGCTCATCTTAAAAGGTTTCAGAAAGTTGCTAATACTATCAAGTGTCAAGATGTGACATCGGAGGCCATCAAGTTAAGATTGTTTTCTTTCTCACTGCAAGGGAAAGCATAATTATGGTTGGATTCACTTCCACTAAATTTTATTACCACTTGGGAGGACCTGAAAACAAATTTCTTAAATTAGTATTTTCCTATTGCAAAATCTGCAAAGCTAAGAACTAACATATCTGGGTTCGCTCAGAATGAAGGAGAATCGATGCATGAGGCATGGGAATGATTCCAGGATTTAATTAGAAGCTTTCCGCATCATGCTTTCACCAAGTGGCAGCTAGTTCAGATTTTATACAATGGTTTCACCATGCAAACTAGAGGAGCTGTTGATGCTGCTTGTGGAGGATCTTTCGGAAAAAAGCCACCCACTGAGGCTTATGAAATAATGACTGAAATGGATTAGAACAATGCTTAGTGGTCAGCAAGTGATAGACAAACCGAAAGAAAGAACCATCAATCAGGGATTTATAAAGTGGAAGCCAACACAGCTCTTGAAGCAAAATTGGAGCCAATAACTAAAAAGATAGAGACTTTAATGGCAGCACAAACCCAATCCGATGCATCTAATAATGATTGAGGATGCATGGCAATTGAAGGCCAACCGAAACAAGTAAATGCTGTAGGACAGAAAGATTTTGACCCAAAAACGTGGATGCAAGAAGCTATGTTAAAATTTATGCAAAGACACGGACATCCGTGTATGGGAGTTCGAGCCAATTTTACGGAGAAGACTGAAGAAAGACTAAAGGCTATAGAAACCAAGGCAACTAAGGCATCTTGCAATTTCTGTGGAGTAACATGTCATGACTCTAAGGATTGCACTGAGGAGTTAAATTTTATTGGAAATAAGCAACAGAATGACCGCTACTCAAGCACCTACAACCCCGGATAGAGGAACCACCCTAATTTCTCATGGGAAGGTCAACAAAGATCACAAGGTCAAAATCAGAACACTTACAAACCTTTTCATTTGCAGAATCGTGCTGAAAATGATAGAAGTCCCGGAGAAAATGAGATTAACAACTTTATGGGACAAATGTTCGAAAAATACAAAAACTTGGAAAAGTTAGTTACTACTAACGCAATAGAGCAGAAAGCGTTGAGAGAACAAATGATAACCGTGTTAAATGCAGTGACTTAAAGAGAAAAAGGAGCACTTCTAAGTCAAGTGTAACTAAATCCAAATGAGAAGTGCAACCCAGTCTTCATGGCAAAGGAGGAACCGAAAGAGGAGAAGGCTCAAACTGAGCCTCAGCAGGTAAGTAACTCTTCTTCCCAAGGTTCTAAAATGTTTTGTAAGGATAGACAAGCAAAAAGATTATTAGAAAAACTTAGAAAATTGCATGTCAATATTCCCTTTACTGAAATTGTCTCTAAAGTACCTAAATATGTTAAGTTCTTAAAAGAAATAATTTTTAACAAAAATAAATTAGAAGAGGTTGAGACTGTTAAATTAAATGAAGATTGCTCTGCTATGTTATTAAATAAATTACCACCTAAGCGTAAGGATCCAGGAACCTTTGTTGTTTCTTGCTCAATTGGTAATAACACTTTTAAGGCACTATGTGATTTGGGTTCAAGTGTTAATTTAATGTCTCTGTCTATTTTTAGAAAACTAAATTTGCAGGAACCATAACCTACTCACATGTCCTTGCAACTAGCTGATAGAACTCTTGTTAACCCAAGAGGAATAATAGAGGACATGCTGGTAAAGGTTGGGAAATTTATTTTCCCAGTTGACTTTATAGTTCTGGATATGGAGGAAGACAGAGATGTTCCTATTATTTTAGGATGACCATTTTTCGCAATTAGAAATGCTACCATCCAAGTGAAAAAGGGAACCATGACTCTGAGAATTGAGGATGAAGAAGAAACTTTTAATATTTATAATTCTAATAAAAATTCTCCCTCTAGTGTTTCTTGTTGTATCTTGCAGGATATTGAAATTAAAGAGGAAAAAGAAAAGAAAAGCAAGTTGAAGAATAAGATAGCAACTCTTTGGAGCAGGACAAGGACATAACCCCTTCCTTGATGATGGAGGCACTTTGTTTGCCTAAATTTAAAGGACTGCATGGAGATGATCCTATTCCTCATATATTGAATTTTTATGACTTTGTCAAAACAAATGATTTTACAGGAACCACAGCAGGTAGACTGAGACTTATGTTATTCCCCCTTTCTCTTGGAGGATTGGCCAAGCAATGGTTCTCAATATACCAAAAGTTTCACTTTCCAAGTTGGGAGGAATTAATGGAAGATTTTGTAAGGGCTTTTCAATTTACACCAGAAGAAAAAGTGGACCATATCTAAGGATTCCAAGAATTGAAGGATGACACTCAAGAAAAGTTCACTGCTTTTGAATTAGACCCATCCATTATCTCAGAGGTGTCACAATTACAATTTAGAGGAACAACAGGACAAGATCCTATTGAGCACATAAAACAGTTATGCAAAAAGATGAGAAAAGAAAAATATGAGAACTTGTCTCCAGATGAAGCAAAATTGATGATTTTCCCATTCTCATTAGATGAGGAAGTCAAGCTGTGGCTATATCTCCTACCAATTGAAGAAATAGAGACGTGGAATGACTTAGTAAAGAAATTTATTAGGACATTTTCACCTATCAGCCAATCTACGTCTGTGAAGATTGTGAGTACACAATAAAACCCACCAAAAAAGTGCTCAGGTCCTGCTTGGATTGACCACTCTGAAAAAGGCAACTACATTGCAGTATTCCCCAATGGTGAGAAGACAAAAGATAATGTCAAAGACGGGCCATTTCCCGCTGAGGACTAATTCTAAGTCCTCTGAACCGTCAGGCTCGGGACGTTAAACAAGCGCTTACCAGGAGACAACCTATTTACTAACTTTCTTCTTTTTATTATTTTTCTCTTATCTGTTTGTTTTGTTCATGAATTTTATTTTATTGGTTTTATTTTATTTTATTTTATTTTATTTTTATGATTATTAAAATTACAAAAAAAAAGTATATATTCTGAAAAATAAAAAGTTTTCTGGAAAACCAGTAGTTATGGGTGTACCTTACATCAGGCACGGTTGTACCACACGACTTTATTCTGAAAAACGTGGAGAACAGACAGGTACGGCCGCGCATAAATCCAAGTACGGCCGTACCCCGTATCCAGAGGCAGAATATTTAAGGTAAACAGTGATAGGTAAGGGAGTACCATACCCTCTTACGCCCAGAACCTCTCCACTCAAGCACCCTCTACCCTCAATTTCTTCGTATTTCTCGTCACAAGATCATCCAATACTGATTCTAAACTCATTTTGTGGATTGATTGCCTGTTCTACAGGTTATTTTAAGTTTTTAGTGAGTTTAGGATTTTAGTTTTGTTATATTCTAACTTTAGTGATTTAGGAGTAGTTTTGGCTTGGTTTTGCATGCTCAGAGACCCTAGGGATGATTAGAGACTTAAAATCTAGGCTTAAAATTGAGAAAATATGATCATAGGGTAGATTTTTCACAAAACCGTAGCGCTGTACAGCCGTACCTATCAAGAACAGGTCGTACCGAAGGCCGTACTGGCAGCCTTAGGGTTTAGATTGACCATCGGTACGGGCGTACCTATGGCATTGTACGGCCGTACATGTTCATTAAGTCAGGCCGTACTTACCTTTTTGATTAGGGCGTACATATAGACACAGTACAACCATACCACACGAAGCACGGCCGTACCTAACACAGTTTCTGCTTAAAATTTAATTTCTCCTATTTATTTTGTAGGAAAATACCTAAACGCCAGAAAATCGAGGGCTCTTCATCTGCAGCAGCACGTGTCTCTAAGGTTGTACCTAATTATATTCCCTAGGAGTTCAGAGAGAGATACAAGTTGCTGCAGGACTTCCACACCCACACCCAGAGGTATTTGGACTTTGATGCCCTCCAGTAGGTTGGCCTGCGAGAAGAGGTGGAGACTTTGCTGCAGTGGATAGGGTGGCTCCAGGCAGCCTCAGTCAGATAGTCATTTTATGTGGAGGTTGTCTTGGATTTTCTAGCCACCTATGGCTACCATATGAAGTACAGGGAGCCCTAGCACCCAGACTGGGAGGATGAGCCAGAGCAGGATCTGGTGGTTACTTTTTGGCTATGTGGAGCCCACCACGAGATGACCCTGTCTGAGTTTAACATCGGGCTAGGATTCGAGACGGCGGAGTCAGTTTAGACACCGAAGTACATGGAGGCACTTCTGGAGATCCCAGAAGGGTGGCAGGATTCGGAGAGTTGGAGAGCTCTCGTTGGGGATGCCCACTACATTCCCAACCGCGCCAAGGTCAACAAGATTAGAGACCCAGCTGGGCGGATAGTGCACAGGTGGATTGCCCATTCCATAAACGGGAGAGCCTTAAGCGACGACACCGTCACCAGGCTAGACTTATTTCTGCTATGGGCGATGACCCAGGGACACCGTTGCGATGCCGAGATGTTTTTCTTGCAGACGTGCACCCAGTTGGACATTCATCTTAAGACTCAGAAACCGGACACATTGTCTTGGGTTCCTTTATTTCTCGTCTGGAAGCTCACCTTGAAGTTCGCACCGGAGCGGGGCCACGACTAAAGAGATGGGGCCCATTAGACTTGTGACCCTCTGCAACATAGGTGTTCTGCAGAGATTGGGGCACGGGGACTATGAGGTCATTAGACCGGAGGAGCAGCAGGAGCAGCAACAGGACCAGGGCTGCAAATTTTGTGCCCTTAGCAGAGGAGCATCCACCACCACCACCAACACAGCCACAGCTAGCAGCATAGGGCCACTCCTATGAGGATGTCATGATGCGTCTCGATGAGATGCAGTCTAGCTTTGTGGAGCATAGGACCCACATGGACCAGCTGCTGGTAGCCATTTTGGAGCACCTTCAGCGTCTCCATCTGTACCCTCCTACTGAGCTACAACACAAAACGAAATAGATAGCACTTATTTTTTGCCTTCGCTAGCGCTTAAAAGCGTTTCCTATTCAGCCGCTAGTGATGCGTGTTCAAAAAGTTTTAAAAGCGCTAGTGATAACTGGAACCACTAGCGCTTCATTGAGAAAGCGCTATCTATTATTGATACTGGATAGCGCTTTTTCTAGGAAGTGCTATCTATACACTGAGAATAGATAGCGCTTTTAAGCGCTAGCTATGATGAATAATAGATAGCGCTTTCTCAAGGAAGCACTATCTATTATTATTATTTTTTTTTACAGTAGCAGTATATTACAGTTACTGATAATTCCTATAACCCGGCCAATACAACTACATTAATTCTACCAAAACTTTGGCAGAATATTCCCTAAAACATGGGCATTCCAAAATAACATAAGTACCTGTATTACAACAAACAATATGCCAACCAAAATAATGCCTCACATGGGCCAACAACATACATGTAATTACTACTACTATATTAAAGTGTATATACATGGACAATTAATGATCAAAGTTTTAAAACAAGAACCAAGAAACAACTAAACCAAGACACTTACATCGTAATCACAAAAAAGAAGGAAAAAAAACTAGCCAGAGAAGGATTGATGGTATCTTACAGCTTGATAACATGATGTCGAGCTATAGTGCATGAGACGCCAAACCAATTACAAGGATCTGGAAAAAAAAACAGTGCAAACACTTCATTTCTATAAATATATTCTCGAAAGTTCCAATTTCACACAGAAAACAGTGCTTGCCATCTTTGCTACTTACTTAATGACACTTCAAATAAATTATTCACTCGCAAGTAATTAATCAAGTCCAGAAGAAGCCATATAACTATCTGCGAAAAAAATTGGACACAAGTAATTAGATACACAAGTAATTTAACAAGTACATAATTCATAATCATTTAACTAAAATAACACAATCTACCTTTCGTTTTTCTTTTCCTCCGATTGATCCAAAGCCCCTCTTTATGATCATGTCTAATATATGTATCATCCTCTCTTGATGTACTTTTCTCACCAAACAGTGATTGTATCACAAAGAACGGGTCAACTTCAAGGTCAACATCTTCATTTGCTTGATCCTCATCAATCCCATTAACAATTTTTTTTGATAGTCAACAAAACAACAGACCAATTCATATCAGATGGATCGGTGACATAAAACACTTATCGAGCTTGCGATGCTAAAATATGAGCGCCATCTTTATATCCCAACTTATTGAAATTCACCCGTACGAACCCCAAGTCATCCGTTTCTACACCGTAACTATTGTCAACCCACTTACATTGGAACATAGGCACCCGAAATATCGCATAATCCAACTCCCATATGTGTTCAATGACCCCGAAGTATGACATATTCGCATAAATGAGATTTTTGTCTTTGGCACTTGAGATATGCATAGTTTGAAAACAAGAGTGACCCCAATATTCGGCAATATACTCTGATCATCATGTTCTTTTGTATAGAATGTGTACCCGTTTATCAAATAACCAGTGTAAGAGATAACATGTATAGCTGGACCTTTAGCTAACCATCTCAATCTTTCTGAAACGGAGCTAGCATTTGCATTAAACTCTGTAGAAATGTGATCCCTTAGCCACGTTATACAAGACCAATTGTGTTCTCTTGTTAACTAATTTTGATTCTTATTTGGGTACATACTCTTGAGCAATTCATTGTGTTTCACAACATAGGACTCAACTTCATCGGCTTTGTGTAAAACATGTAAGTGTGCTTACTCTATCTATTGCCTTGATATAGTCAATATTTTACATCCAGTAATCCTTTTCCCTTCGCTTCCTCCTATGTGAAGAGATTTCGACATCCCTATGTTACATCCAACGTTAGATAGGTAGTTGGAATAGAATTCAACAGCTTCTTCGGGTGTGTACCGCTCAACAATACAACCCTCTGGCCGTGATCGGTTTTTCACATACCTTTTTAATATCTTCATGTAATGCTCAAATGGGTTCGTCCATCTCATGTAAGCTGGTCCACACAATTGTGTCTCCCTAGCCAGATGAACTGTCAGATGAATCATTATGTCAAAGAATGAAGGTGGGAAATACATCTCAAGCTCACACAAAATCAAAACAATTTCTATTTGCAATGTTGGCAACTTTCCTGGGTCAATCACTCTGCTGCAGATTGCCTTGAAGAAGAAACAAAGTTTAGTTAAGGTCTTCCGCACTTTGATGGGCAAAGTGGATCATATACCGATGGGTCGCAAATTCTCCATGAGAACATGGAAATCATGGGACTTTAGACCCTTTAACTTGAGATCTCTCATTGATACAAGGTTCATAATGTTTGAAGAGTACCCCTCTGGAACCTTAACTCCATGAAGAAACTAACAAAGAACCGTTTTCTCTTTTCTAGACAAAGTATGAGCGGATGGAGGTAGATATGTACATAGTTTCCCCTTCTTTACTGGTCCCAATTCCCACCTCAATCCTATACTAGCCAAGTCCCGCCTTGCATTGATGTCATCTTTAGTCTTCCTGGGCACATTGAGTAAGGTACCAATGACACTATCAAAGACATTTTTTTCAACATGCATCACATCAATGAAATGTCTCACGTACAATGACTTCCAATATGGCAGCTCAAAGAAAGTCGACATTTTCTTCCACCTTCATGTGACAAGCTCTCCTGCAAAAGGTTTCCCGAATTTAATACTCAAATCTTTTACCTTTTCAAATAGTTGTGCACCCGTCAAAGGCAAAGGAGCTCTACGTTCTTTAGTATTCCCATTAAATGCTTTCCTCCACGACCAATAATGATGTTTTTGAGGCAAGAATCTACAATGCCCAAGGAAGACATTCTTCTTACCATGTTCCAACCGCATCCAATCAGTGCCATCTTCATATATAGGGCACGTACACTGGCCTTTGGTGCTGTATCCAGACAAATTACCGTATGCCAAAAAATCATTAATTGTGTCGAAGATCATAAACCTGAAGGTGAAACTTTCTTCTCTATACCCATCGAACACATCTATACCCGTCTCCCACATTTGCTTCAAGTCTTCAATTAAAGGAGCTAAGAATATGTCTATATCATTTCCTGGTTGTTTGGGCCCAGAAATTAACATAGACAACATCATATATTTGCGCTTCATGCATAGCCATGGAGGTAGGTTATAAATCACCAAAATCACATGCCATGTACTATGAGAGCTACTTTGAACACCATGCGGGTTAAACCCATCAGTAGACAATGCAAGTCTTAGGTTTCTTGGTTCATTCCCAAAATCAGGATACTCAATATCAATTTATTTCCATTGAGGAGAATCTTCCTAGTGCCGCAGTATGTCATCCTTAATCCTTTCATCCTCATGCCATGTCAGTGTTTTGCATCTTTTGAACTACGGTACATGCTCCTGAATTTGGGAATTATGGGGAAATACCACATAACCTTTTCTGGAGCTTCCTTCTTCTTATACCTTGAGGCTTTACATTTAGGACATGAATTTAACGATGCATATTCATTTCTAAATAAAATGCAATCGTTAGGACAAGCGTGTATCCTTTCATAGCCCATGCCAATAGAGCATACATTTGTTTAGCCTCATATGTCTGACCAGGAAGCACATTATCATCCGGCAACATATCTTTCAATAAGGTGAGTAAGTCCATAAAGCTCTTATCAGTCCATCCATTGCTCGATTTCAAGTTATACAACTTTAACATCACCGATAATCTCTTGAATTTAGTACAACCCTCATACAACGGCTTCTCCACATCACTTACCAACTTGTCAAATATTTGAGGACAATCACGAAGATCTTCTTCAACCGCATTTTCCATCTGACGCATATCTCCCACTCTTCCGCAAAACGGTCGCTGTAACACGCGTATTTTTACGATACGTTAATTAGCGGTAATATTGTATTTTTGTCGTAATTATGCTTTAATAAAGCAGTTGCTTGTTCCCTAAGTAAGTGATTTAATTAAATCAAGAGCTAATATAATTAAGAATTAATATTTTTATATTGATTCACGGTTTGAAGATCGTCAAAAAATTCTAACGAAGTTTCGGCGCGTTTCAAATCGCCGGACAGTTTCTGCAGTAGATAAAATTTAAAATGAGCCCGATTTCGATGAAAATCGAATCGTAACCTGTTTTAATTGTTTTTGAATGAATTATATTGTTTTTATTATTTATGAAATAATATGATCACGCGGAGAATTAATTCCTCGCGAATTAATTTTTCGAGATTTTTCCGACGAGAAATTAATCGGTTTTGTGGTTTCTCGTCGCCGTGTTTTTAAACCTTAAGACTCTAGATTATAGGGTAATCATGAGTGAAGTGAGATTAGATGGGATAGAGTGAGTGATGTGATTAGCATCTAATAAAGGTGATTAGGTGTCACTTAACTTGTGGGTTATTTCAAAACTTACCTTTTTATTTGATTTCTTTTATTATTAAGTATTGATTAAGTGATTAAATGAGAAAATAAATAAATAAAACCCCTCCCCCCCAGCTGAAACTCGTGACCCCTCTCCCTCAAACCCTCACTCTCATTTTCTTCTTCTTCTCCAAAAATCAAGAAAAGCTCCATAGCCATTCTTGCAAGGTTCTCTTGAGTTTGCAAGTTATTTCTTCATCAAAGCTTGGTCTAATCCTTCATACCTTCTCCTATCTTCATCTCCATCATCATCTAAGGTAAAGAAAACAAATTTTTCTTCCCCTTTTCCTCTTCAACAGCCGCGGCCTCCCCCTCCCCTTTTGAGCTAGTGTTGTTCTTCCAAACCTTGTCATATTGCTAGGTTTTCTTCCTTATACCATTACCTATGTTTCCAACCAATTAGATGAGAAGAAAATCAGAATTTTCTCACCCCATTTCAAGCCCTAAAACAGCGCCACTTTCCCTCATTTTTAGTGTTTTGGTTTTTGCTTGTTTCTAGTATTAATTCTTGTTGTTTATGGTTGTTTGATGTTGGTTGATGATCAATAGGAGATGAAACATCAATAAAATCCTTCCTTTGATGCTCTAAGGTGAAAACCCTAGAGGATAAAAAGGGGAAAAAGATGTGATCCTACTTGAATCAACTAATTGATGGTTTAAATGTGTTGTTGGAAGTTGTAGGATGCTTACTAGTGTGATGGTTTGTAATAAGCATGTATAACTTGTGATTTTTGGATGTTTACCTATTCTTGAATCATGGAAATTATGTGGTTTTGATGTTAATATGTGTGTTTAAGTATTTGATAACATGCTTAGATTAATTTTAAGGTTATTGGAATTGATATGCATGAGTTAGTATAGGTGTTAGCTTATGTATATGTAAAATTGGTTCTTGAGGGACTAGAATGGCATGTAGGGGAAATGATCATTTTGTTCTTTAAATTTCCAACATGATTATAATTATGACTTATTACTTTTTGGCTTTGAAGCATGATTGAAAAGAATTGTGAAAAAAGGGCACTAATTTGGTTAAGGAAAAGGTTTTAGAAACATAACCCTTGATATGCTTAAGTGTGCTTAATGTATTAATTGAATTTGATGTTGTTTTGGTATTTAGAAAATGATTTAAAAAGGTTTGTGGTTATGGAAAGATAAGTTCCGAATTTTTGGGGAAAAACAAGTAGAGGCCGTGAGGCCTAATTGGGATTTTGGGGAAAAAAGATGATTTCTAATTGCTTGAATTCTTGCATGAATATGTGCTAAGTTTTTGATAGTTGTGAAAGATTTATTATTTATGCTTACTTGAAGTTCAAGAAAGAGAATTAGTCTCAAAACCTTACTTTTTCAAATGATTTTGAGTGTGTTATTAATTTGTAATGCTTGTTTGAGTTTGGTTAGGAAAGGGATAAGTTGAGAGCATAAGTTTAACTAGAATTCCTAGATTGTACTAAGTTGTATGTGGTAATAGGAATCGAAGTACCGGAGATTGAGCGAAGCGGACCCGAAGACATAGGAGCGACGTTAACGACAGCTTGTGGTAAGGGCACTTCTAGACATTTTTAGGATTTTATTTTTATGTCCCTGTGTAAGGGCAACTTTTAGATATGCTTAAGTTCTTGTTTTGTTATTTAAATGCTTATTTAAATACGAAGAAGTCTGAGAACTCTACGAGTTCGAAGTTAGGGTCTTCGAACCCCTTCGTTTATTTTTGTCGTGCGGTCGAACATATTCCGAGTCATTGTGGGTGAAAAATTGTGCGGTTGGTCTTCTGGCCCCAACCCCCCTACTTGTTTGTACCTCTCTGTTAATTCCATCGAGCTGCAGAGGGATGGATTCCTTGATTTGCGTGTCAAGCATGTGATGTTGTAATATGATTGAGTTATGCAATATTTATTATGAGTTTGAATAGATGCTGCGAAATTGCGTATTGCTTGTTGAATTGCGTTTCTCCATGCAGATTGCTTTTATTGCTTAAAATGTCGAATTGTGTTTCTTCATGTTAAGCATGCTCTCTTTATTTGATATGCGGTCAAGTAATCTTGTGTATCACTCTTTGACTATCGTAAGCGGTGAACTGTTCATCGAGTGAGAGAGCTAGGCGAGTCGTCGTGACGTTTTTGAGCTGTGACCGGATAATCGAGGGTGCTAGGTCCCCTTCGTTCTGGGAGATTAGCTAGGCGTCGCGGCAAAGATAGGAACCGGTCGCTTACCTAGGGAGAAGCGAAAGATCCCAAGGCTACTACTGGTATGTCGACTGATGGATCTGCGTCGCTTCCTAATAATTGTCGAGTCGAGAGAAAATGAGTAGTGAGTCGAGTCGAGTCTAGAGTGAGAGAGTTGAGTCACGTTCTGTGAATGATATACATTGTTGTTTGCTTATTGCTTTATGCATTGATTATCTTGATCTGTTGAGAAGTTGACTCTTTCCCGTGGTGCCTTCAATTCATGACGGTTACCCAGGCGATGGCGAAGGGCGTTTGGATTCCGGCGATGAGGACGTCGCCAGAGATTTTCTTTGACTTCCCTGATATGGAGCAACCCGCGGCGATGGAGTTCGACCCCATCTCCCGCCGTGTGGTATATACTGGGGACGTGGTGCAGACACTACGAAAGGATGGCGTAGCTGTGAGGCAGGATGTGACACGACGTACGGTGAGTTTCCCAATCCGGATGAGACAGGTGGTGGAGGCGTGGCGTGCCAGCGAGCGCGAGAGGGCTATGAGAGCCTCTTCTTCTTCACCGTAGGACCTCGCGACATTCCTAGGAGCACTACTACCAGATTTGCAGTAGGCGCAGCGGCGTGGACCCAGAGTGAGATGGACCGCTCGCAAGAGCGTGATACGCCAAGGATCCGCAGGAGCTTCCACTTCGAGGGCGCCGCTGCCCGAGATCCCCTCAGAGTACCGCTTCTCATCGCCGCTAGACCCTACACCGCCTCGTGGCTTCCTCCCGCTTGTGCCGTGAGCCACGCAGGCGGATTGCATTGAGCGAGATCGATCGAGGAGTGGCTAACGGGTGAGTATACCGAGTGATGTGCCTGTGGGCGTGCAGTGCGGCCCCCTTCATTGACTTGACAGTGAGGACTGATGAAGGAGGAGGAGGAGGACCGTCGGAAGGATTTGGGTAGCTACATGTGGTGTTAGTTATTCGCTGCGTTATGCTTTCTTTTTGTCGGTAGACTATTGTATATATTTGGGATGACTGTATTTATGACTTTTATGTTCCGTGTGTCGTGACCAGTCGGGCCAGGTGTTATTTTGGTTACAGGGTAGACTGGCGGTCTCACTTTTGGAGGAGCCCCCTGCGTGGGTGTCTGCCGGAAGTACCCCCAGGGTATGATTGCTCTCTTAAGGGTCGTCATACCATAGGTGTATTTCTTTGTACATTTACTACCCTGTATTTTGCGTACACTGTTAGTACGACTTGCATATATATATATGTATTATGCATGTATGTCTTATTCGTATTTGAGTCTTGTGTCCTAGTTGCACCATGTTTCGGAAAGCTGTAATTACTCTGATGTGCGCTTGCGGGAATTATTGATGTTTTAAAAAAAAAAAGAGTACCGCATTTTTCTAAAGGGCACAAGAGTACTCTTTTAAAACGCATCACATACAGGTTTAGTTTAGCTCTGTAGCGGTCCGGAAACGGGTCGTTACAGTCACCATAATATGTATTTGTATCGGCGTCATCTGACGCATATCTCCCACTCTTCCCTATATTAGAAGATTCACCTCTTTTCTCATTGTGCTTTGTCCAACAGGTATAACTCTGATCAATTCCATTTCTCACTAATTGTCCTTCCAATTCCTGAACATTAACTCGGCCTACATAACAACAACTCAAACAAGGACATACGATTCTACTCAGGTCTAGTTCTTTTTCATGCTGAACTACAAACCTAATAAAATCTTGCACTCCATCCCTATATTCCTTTGACAAAGAATTGACAGACATCCACTTCCGGTCCATTCTAACTTCAACCTTTACAAATTCAACAATCATTCCCATTAATATAACTTCCACAATTCAGAGTTCGTATTCAATTCACAGTTTGAATTTTTAACAAAAATTTGGCAGAGTCTCCCCTAAAATATGGACATTCCAAAATATATCCAATCCAATCAAACATAAAATACTTCAAAGTTCAAAGGAAGCAACAACTCATTTCCTTATAACCGCATGTGACTAGTCTTACTATTTTATCTCTAGTTACCTTTTTGTTTGAAACTAGGTTAAGCTTATGATACATTCATATAATATTGCAATAGCTACACCAAACAAAGAGAGAATCACATTTTCAGCACAAATATGCACATGAATCAGACCCATGAATCACAAAAAGGGAAAAACATGAAGAGCTTCCATCTAAGAATCAAACAAAGGGATAATCACAATTTCAGCACAAATATACAGAAACAAGTTAAAAAGAGAGGCTGGTACCTCAGAAGTCAAAACACGGTATCAAACACAAAGTAGTTTTCAGTATCCAACACTACTGAACCGGTTGAAAGCCCCGTCGTTTTCCAGTATCCAACACCATCTCTTCGTCGTTTCGTTCTCAGAGAGAGAGAAACACAGAATTGGAAGAGGGGCGACAGTGGAGAAGAGGACAAAGCTTAAGGAAAGAGAGGAGGATGGTGATGGTGGTTTTTCTTGGTGGTTTGGTATACGACGGAGAAGGAGATAGAGTGAGATTTAGAGACTGGCAGCATTCACGAATGGGAAGAGGGGCAACAGTGGAAAGGAAGACAAAGCTCAAGGAAGGAAAGGAGGACGGTGGTGGTGATTTTTTGTGGTGGTTTTGGGTGCGATGGAGAAGGAGATAAAGTGAGAATTAGAGACTGAGAGGTTTTGCATGAGTAGAGAGGGATAGATATGCGCACGTTTCTTGTGTCATTTGGGTTTATCAGGAAAGGATAATAACAAGCGCTTTCTTGGAGAAGCGCTAGCAAAGTCCAGTAACAAGAATCATAGATAGCGCTTCCCCAGGAAAGCGCTAGTGAAGATCAAAAAATAGATAGCGCTTTCTGCAGGAAGCGCTAGTGATATCCTTACGCGTATTTTTAGTAGCGTTTCACCTACAAAGCGCTGTCTATTAGTTCCTTTTTACTAGCACTTATTCTAGAAAGCGCTAGTAAAGGCCAAAACATAATTTTAGCCAGTGCTTTCAGATAGAAGCGTTGTTTAAGGTGGCGACATATTTTTAATAATCTGTTATGTGGGACTTCATTTTATTTTCCTCTTTTAGTACTTTGGCTTTTGCTTTTGTATTAAAAAGAGATCTACATATATTTTTTACATGCTCACAGGATACATTTTATTTTTATTTTGTTATTTTATTTTCATGTTATTTCTTTTTTTTTTTGTTTCTAAATTTTTGAGTTTTGTGATGCACAGTTCTTCTGCCGCTTACCAGCTCCATCGGTATTGCGACAACGAAACAACATACTTTGCCCATATCTCCATCCATTTTTGTTCGTGATATTTTTCAGAGGGGAGTGTCATTCCACCTTCTTTTATTATAGCACTTATTTAATTCTTTTTATCTTTTTGTGCTTGCTTTAACTTAGTCGTAGTGTGGACACTGCTAGAAATAAGTGTGGGGAGGGTATATTTTATTATGCTTATTACTTGGCTGTGCTTTTAACTGCTTATAATTATAGAAGAACTTTAAATTTTTACTGATTTAGGGGCTACAAATTTTTTTTTCCTTCCTGACAACATGTGATTGAGTCAATTCTTTGCTAGTATTAGAATTTACTGAAAGTTAGCATCGAAGTTCTGTGAGCTTTAACTTTCTATGTAAGCTACTAAATGTGAGATTTGAGCCTGAAACAAGAGGCCACATCATGCTTTTGCCTTTTTACTTTGTTGAGTAATATTTTTCTATGAATGTGCATTCTAGAACTTGTGTTGAGACCATTACAAAGCGAATATGAGTTTACTTTCATGTGAAATTGGAAAAGGGCAATTTTTAGGAATTTTTCAAACCACTACTATTTTGAATACATTGTAGCACTAGTTGCCCACTGTTGTGCCTAAAAGTACTTTATTTAATTTCTTTAGTATCCTTCTTGTTACTATTGATTATTTTCTGCGAAGGCAACCTTAGAAAAGTTTTCTTTAACAGCAATTTGTGGCAAAATGAAAAGAATAAACTTATGAATCATTTTTATATGCTTACAAAAAGAAGGCTTGGCATTTATTCACCTCCTAGTTCTTAAAAATGATTGATTAAGGCATAAATGCATGCAGGGAGGAAAGGAAAAGAAAAGAAAGAGCATTGAAAAGAAAAATTGTTTATCCTGCTAATGCCTTCATAAATTGCAAAAAAATATATATATTGATCGAATAATTGCGATTCTTGCCTGCTCTTTAAAGTGAAAAAGGAAAAGGTTGCTTGTTTTGGTTGATTTGTTTTCTGACCCTTTGCATGACCTTTGCTTTCTTTTATCATACCTAACATTGTTACCCTGGCCCCATTACAACCAATGAAAGACCCTCATTCCTCTTTTGCATGTTAATTAGATTCTAATAGTCGAGTTTTGTCAATGTACAAGCCTATGGTAATGTCACTTCATTTAAAAAATCTGAGCGTCAATAACTATACCTTTAAACACTTCGAGATTGGTGAGAGTGTGACTTAAAAATCGCAAGTTGTTGGCTTACTTGAACTTACACCTCTAATTGGGCATTCTATTTATTGGCATGTTTTGAGATATCACTTTGTTGTCATACTTCTGCTTTTGCCCCTATCCAGTGAAAATAGTTTTTCTTACTATAATTATCTAAGTAGTTTGCTTGAGGGCAAGCAAAGCTCAAGTGTGGGGATGTGTTAACACACCAATTTGTCTACTTATATAGGGCATTTTTAGTATTTAAATACATCATTTTGCACTATATAAAGCACAAAGGTACTTATTTATGTTCTATTTTGCAGAATTATCATGAAGACACCACTCGGAGCAAAAGAGGTGAGAAAGGAAAAAAAATGGCAAGTTTTGGAGAGTTTTAGCACTTCTGGACAAGCGGTACGGCCTGACCTACATTCAATACGGCCGTAGCTAGATTAGAATTTCAGTAGGTGTGTACCCCCTTGGTCAGTACCACCTGGCACCAATGAAAAAGTCCAGTACGACCGTGCCAAAGGCAGTATGGCCGTACACAAATGATGTCAAGGATGCAGCACGCATAGGTAGGGGCCAACGTCATAAGAAAAGTTCGGTACGGCCGTGTATATATCCGTTACGACTGTACCCCATCTCAGAATGTGCAGATTTGAAAGCCAGATGACCTAATCTGCAGCCAATATTATAAATAGGGGCTCTTAACCTTTTCTAAAATCCTTTTGACAAATTCTAAAGTCAAAAACCTCTTTTGAGAGTTCATATCAATCCCTTGCCTTTCCTATTGATTTCTGTTTCCTTGGACCTTGGTGCCAATCCCGAATTACTACCGGAGCTTGTGAGGACACGAAGAACGTGTCTAAGGACCGTTGCCATACTGAAAGGGTGTCCCGGTTTAGATTTATTCTCTTGTTTATGGATTATTGTGGTTTTAGGATTAAGTTTATGTTATTGTCATTGATAATGAGTAGCTAAACCCATCGTAAGATATCCTCTTCATCCTCATTGATCTCTTTTCAGTTTATGTATTAAAAATTTCGTGGTCCTCACTGTTTTGTGATTCCTTTTCCTTTTTAGAGTCCTTTTCCCTCAATCTTAAGTCTAAAACTTGGAGTTTTGATACCACAAGTCTTGGACCAGCAGAGGACTCAACCCCAGACTCTCTAGGATATTTTCGAAGCGCTTCAAATTCTGTACATGGTATGGGGGTGGTTGATCACGTGAGAAGAGGCATTGTGCTTCAAATTTTCATGTTAAGGATGTCCTATGAACCCTATGCCTCGTGAGGGCAATTTCATGATTGAATCCCATTGTAGGTGCAATGGAATGGTTGAATTTGTTGTTGTTTTTGATTGGATTTTAGACCCTTGTATGAGCAAGGAGTCACAAGTATTACCTTTGAGTACCTTAAAAAATGTTATTGCATGATTACCCTTAAAGAGTTGGTAATTAACGAGAGTTTATTAGAAAGAGCATTATTAGGATGAATCGGTATTCTTGGATGATTGGATAACATGAGTTAGAGTTTATAACTATTGTTTTTTACTTTTGGCTTCATGCTGATAAGTTGGAATTTATTGTATGTTTTCTATTGGCTATGTATGTTTTAAGTGTTAGTGTACTTATGTTTGAAAAGTTAAAGTGTGTATGTAGAGTTTAAGTTTAATTAAAGTAAGCTAAATCGCGTGGTAATGGGTATTTTCTACTGTTTTGGAATTAATGGCATGGCTAGAATCAAGGGTAGAATGGTTGAGATGTTTGGTAATAAGGTGAATTGGGATTTGAACTTTAGTCGTGATAAATTGTATGGCCTTGATTGGAATTGCATGAAAAAGTCATAACAAACCATAGGATTGCTTTATATACTGGAATTGGTAAAGGAATGATGAACTAGATGGATGAGAACAAGTAGTTGTGAACCAAGAAATTAAGAAGGAGATAGAGGGCATGCTTGAATTACCTTAGATAAAGTTGGAACCATAAAGGATGGAAGTCATGGATTAAATCTAGGATAAATGATTAGAGATCTTAAGGACAACTTAGTAATTGCTCCAAACCCTAGATTGGACGTGGGACCACTTAGGATGAGTCCCCAATGCGCAAAGTGCAAAAAAATGGTATTACTGCACTTCTGTAGGTTCTATGAATCGATTCATCACTGCGTGAATCGATTCACACCTGCGGTTTTCTGGTTCTGTGAAATGTAGCTGTGAATCGATTCACAGAGCGACGTTTTGAACCTGAATTGATTCATAGGGATCATGAATCGATTCATACCCCTGTATAATGATAAATTGAGGTTTAAAATGATTTGTAAGGGTTGGTTGAAGGCAGTAACCACCTAGGCTTATAAAAATGTTGAATGTATGACTTGTTTGAAGGGGTTACCGGTAAGTAACCCCATGATTGATGTTGATCGCGAGTGCATCCATGTATTGTGCATGTTGATTTGTCTTGATGATTGTTGTTTATTGGTCACGAGTTTGTGACCAATTGGTGGATTGGTATCCAATGGTTTTTCTTGGATACCGTGTGTTTGTAAGACTTGTCACCGGTTTGTGACGCAGCAAATTTCATTGCTCACATTCGGGTTTCTATGGTGGCACTCATCGACTCTTCATTGATGGAGGGGGGCCCGTGGCTCGTAAGTATTAATTCGAGGACGACGAGTTACTATGATGGCACTCAGCGACATTTCACTGCTTAGGGGGACTGCATGGCTCGTTAGACTCCGTTGTTCAGGTGTAGACTTCGGGTTAATACGGTGACACTCATCAATGCTTTTCTGACGGGGGACTCCATTTCCCGTTGGTACTAATTGAAGGATGATGAGTTACTATGACGACACTCAACCGGGGGGATCACATGGCTCATTAGAAAGCCGTTTGAAAATAGTTACTATGGTGGCACTTGTCGAAGTTAATCTGATAGAGGGGATCCCATGGCTCAATGGCATTGTATGGATGCCGAGGACGCTCACGTTCGCTCACCCGGAATGAAATAAAGGATCCTGGTGTTGGGTTGAATAGTCATAGGTTCGAGTTAGCGGGTTGCCGGCATAGGACTATGGTTGAACAGTGTATCGTTTGATTGTCAATGCATACGTATTGTTGTATTCATAACATGTTATATTTGAGCTTTTCCGTTTCTTTTCACTTGAATATGATTCCTCACCCTCTATGTTTTGTGGCTACTTGTAACGTTCTGACTCTAATCAGAGCATTAGTTGCTAAATTAGCAAGAACTATGATTAAACATAATAATTTTTTTCTTGTCAAACACTAATCAGAAGAAGGTAGAACCTTGGAAATACAGTACTTTGGCTTAATGAAATCTTTGAATACATAAAAGCATTATAAAACAAATTTTCTAAATAAAGACTTCTATCAAGGATTACAACCAAATTCAAGGTAATACAAAAGACTCATAATAAAAGAATAACTCAACTCGTGATCTGGGTTCAACATATAAGAAAGTCTCGCATAGAGGCAAGACCGAGCATCTTTACAAGCTCTCAGCTTCTCCCAAATGTTAAGTACCTGAAAACAACGCCCCAACATAGAGAGTTTATAAAACTCAGTAACATAGAATTCACATAAAATATTTTATCGTTGTTTTCAGTCATACTTGGTGTGCTAAGTATGAAAACCTCCTCTCAACAGAGAGACTGTCATCAATATCACTTTTAGTCTCATGGGTCCACTCATAACCACACATTACTTGTAACAAATAATAATTGCAAGTTTTCCTATTAATTCCCCAAACATCATCCCACAATATAACATACTCTCCTAAATCAAGGTTCTCATTTAAATAAACATTTCAGCAAACAATACATGCAGAATTTTCAATATGTTAATTCCTTCACAAAGAGCCACTAAATAATAGTTTGCCAATGCAAAATCATAGGATCAAAGTAGACTTTTTCAGCCATCCAAAACCAATCAAAATCTCATTATGACATACCAGAGGATGTCATAATGCGGAATTTTCAACATCCTGGAGTATGAGTATGCTAACATTATATACATGTGCAGAATTTTATTCCACAATTTTGTATCCATATACGTTCAAAGACATACATCATTTTATCACTTATAGTGCAGAATTTCCAGCATATTAAATCAATAATAACAATATTTAAGCATGAGTTTGACAAGATGAAAATCAAGGATAAGAGAGCAAAATTTTCCAGCACAATATATATATATATATATATATATATATATATCTACACACACACACACACACACACACACAAACCCATCTCAAAGAGTGCTAAATTCCCAAATCCCTACACCACTCATTACCAACCACCTAATTTCCATTCAAACATATTAAGAAACACCTGCACATTTCAACCCCAAAATCGAATTCTCCTTCCCTTTTTACACCTTTTTTCTACACTTTACCACCAACCGAAAATCAAATGACTCATGGCATTCATAAAAGGGAAGTCATAATTACTTCAAAAAGTAAAATGGATTCACAAACTTTTCTCATAGGACAAAAATCAAACATTTAGCATACATTTCTACTTCCACATAAACTTATCAATGCATAGGCCTCAACCAATCAAGAGATTAAACATAAAACCCTAGCACACCCTATAATGAGAGGTTTTTAGGGGAAATCTATGTTACCTTTACTCCTAAGTGCTAGGTGAAGAAATCCCCAAATTTCTAGGGCTTTTCCTCCATTGAAGCTTGAATCCAAGCTCTTCCACCATGGGAGCTTAAATTAAAGCTCTAGCTCCAAATCCTTCTTCTTCTTTCATGGAAACTTCTTCTTCATTCTTCTTTTTCCTTTTCTCTGTCTCGGTTTCACTCTTCTCCTTTTCGATTCGGTCTCTCTCTTTCTCTCCCTCTCTATGACGCTCTCTCTTTTTCTCTCTCTCTACGGGACCATCCTCTGCGCGCCTGCGCGTTGGCTCCACCAGGGCTATCGCAGTCCCTTCTCCCTCCTCTTTCTTGGTGATCTCCCTTTCTCTTCTTTCTTTCTTTTCATCTTTTCTTTCTTCTTTTTTCTGTTTCTTTCTTTCTTTTCTTTTCTTTTTTTCCCGTGTGTGCGTGTTTTTGATAAAAGGAGAGAGAATGTGATAATGTGGGTTTAACGAGGGTAAGGTGTATGGTGGGTGGGTGCACTAATTTACTACAAATTGACCACAAGACCTTATTTAATATCATAATTTACTCTTTAGTCCTCAATAAAACCTTAGGGAAATTAATTAATTAAAAACAACTCATCCTTAGGAAATAAATCCCTTTTTCACTTAGGGTCTCTAAATACTAAGCTTAAGGGAGTTGGGATGTTACACTACTTGTGTATCCTGTGTATCGGTAGATGGAGATTTTGTACGTAATAAGGTGGATATGGATGTTGAAGAGTAATCGACAAGACTTTATTTTATACAACAATTTTGTATCCATATACGTTCAAAGACATATATGCATTTTATCACTTATAGTGCAGAATTTCCAGCATATTAAATCAATAATAGCAATCTTTAAGCATGAGTTTGGCAAGATGAAAATCAAGGATAAGAGAGCAAAATTTTCCAGCACAATATATAAATATATACACACATACACACACAAACCCGTCTCAAAGAGTGCTAAATTCCCAAATTCCTACACCATGTCACTCATTACCAACCACCTAATTTCTATTCAAACATATTGACAAACACCTAGAATGCACATTTCAACCCCAAAATCGAATTCTCCTTCCCTTTTTACACCCCTTTTCTACACTTTACCACTAACCCGAAATCCAATGACTCATGGCATTCATAAAAAGGAAGTCATAGTTACTTCAAAAAGTAAAAAGGATTCACATACTTTTCTCATAGGACAAAAATCAAACATTTAGCATACATTTCTACTTCCACATAAACTTATCAATGCATAGACCTCAACCAAACAAGAAATTAAACATAAAACCCTAGCACACCCTATAATGAAAGGTTTTTAGGGGAAATCTATGTTACCTTCACTCCTAAGTGCTAGGTGAATAAATCCCTAACTTTCTAGGGCTTCTCCTCCATTGAAGCTTGAATCCAAGCTCTTCCACCATGGGAGCTTAAATTAAAGCTCTAGCTCCAAATCCTTCTTCTTCTTTCATGGAAACCTCTTCTTCATTCTTCTTTTTCCTTTTCTCTATCTCGGTTTCACTCTTCTCCCTTTCGATTCGGTCTCTCTCTTTCTCTCCCTCTCTACGACGCTCTCTCTCTCTTTTTCTCTCTCTCTACGGGACCATCCTCTGCGCGCCTCCGTGGTGGCTCCACTAGGGCTGCGCAGTCCCTTCTCCCTCCTCTTTCTCGGTGCTCTCCCTCTCTCCCTTTCACTTCTTTCTTTCTTTTCTTCTTTTCTTTCTTCTCTTCTTTGTTTCTTTCTTTTCTTTTCTTTTCTTTTTTTCCCGTGTGTGCGTGTTTTTGATAAAAGGAGAGAGAATGTGATAATGAGGGTTTAACGAGGGTAAGGTGTATGGTGGGTGGGATGTACTAATTTACTACAAATTGACCACAAGACCTTATTTAATATCATAATTTACTCTTTGGTCCTAAATAAAACTTTGGTAAATTAATCAATTAAAAACTACTCATCCTTAGGAAATAAATCCCTTTTTCACTTTGGGTCTCTAATTACTAAGCTTGAGGGAGTTGGGATGTTACACTACTTGTGTATCCTGTGTACTTATAGATGGGGATTTTGCAGGTAATAAGGTGGATATGGATGTTGAAGAGTAATCGACAAGGCGTTATTTTATACCATAATTTTGTATCCATATAAGTTCAAAGACATACATTCATTTTATCACTTATAGTGCAGAATTTCCAACATATTAAATCAATAATAACAATCTTTAAGCATGAGTTTGGCAAGATGGAAATCAAGGATAAGAGAGCAAAATTTTCCAGCGCAATATATACACACACACACACACACACAAACCCGTCTCAAAGAGTGCTAAATTCCCAAATTCCTATACCATGTCACTCATTACCAACCACCTAATTTCTATCAAACATATTGACAAACACCTAGAATGCACATTTCAACCCCAAAATCGAATTCTCCTTCCCTTTTTACACCCCTTTTCTACACTTTACCACCAACCCGAAATCCAATGACTCATGGCATTCATAAAAAGGAAGTCATAGTTACTTCAAAAAGTAAAAAGGATTCACATACTTTTCTCATAGGACAAAAATCAAACATTTAGCATACATTTCTACTTCCACATAAACTTATCAATGCATAGGCCTCAACCAATCAAGAGATTAAACATAAAACCCTAGCACACCCTATAATGAGAGGTTTTTAGGGGAAATCTATGTTACCTTTACTCCTAAGTGCTAGGTGAAGAAATCCCCAAATTTCTAGGGCTTCTCCTCCATTGAAGCTTGAATCCAAGCTCTTCCACCATGGGAGCTTAAATTAAAGCTCTAGCTCCAAATCCTTCTTCTTCTTTCATGGAAACCCCTTCTTCATTCTTCTTTTTCCTTTTCTCTGTCTCGGTTTCACTCTTCTCCCTTTCGATTCGATCTCTCTCTTTCTCTCCCTCTCTACGATGCTCTCTCTCTCTTTCTCTCTCTCTATGGGACCATCCTCTGCGCGCCTGCACGGTGGCTCCACCAGGGCTGTCGCAGTCCTTTCTCCCTCCTCTTTCTCGGTGCTCTCCCTCTCTCCCTTTCTCTTCTATCTTTTTTTTCTTCTTTTCTTTCTTCTCTTCTCTGTTTCTTTCTTTCTTTTCTTTTCTTTTTTTCCCGTGTGTGCGTCTTTTGATAAAAGGAGAGAGGTGGGTTTAACGAGGGTAAGGTGTATGGTGGGTGGGATGTACTAATTTACTTCAAATTGACCACAAGACCTTATTTAATATTATAATTTACTCTTTGGCCCTCAATAAAACTTTAGGTAAATTAATCAATTAAAAACTACTCATCCTTAGGAAATAAATCCCTTTTTCATTTAGGGTCTCTAATTACTAAGCTTGAGGGAGTTGGGATGTTGTACTACTTGTGTATCATTTGTACCGACGATGGAGATTTTGCAGGTAATGAGGTGGATGTTGATGTTAAAGAGTAATCGGCAAGATGTTATTTTTACTAAGTTATTACCGTAGAATCTTAATATTGATTTTGTACCGATTTAAACTAAGGGTTAAGCTCTGAAACATGTGACATCGGGGTTTCGTTTATTTCCATACATGTTTATTTCCGCAATTGAATTTTGTGATGTGAACTACTACTTCATTAAAGTTTTTATGAACTCATATTTTATTAGTAATTGTACGTTCTAATTACTTTTTTTCATATAACGAGGTAGTGTGTGTCACATTTAGTGGTATCATAACAGTTCAGTCCTACCCGAACTGTGTATGTGTCTATTATGTGTGTCTAAGCACACTTGTGTGCTTGTTTGTGCTAGAATAGTAACTACTATGCAATATTATTGTGGATTAGAAACTAAATTGCCTATTGTTTGTTTAGTAGGGAACTATGACGAACAAGAACGACCGTGCTGTTATCGATGCTTTAGGCCACTTAGCTAAAGCAACGGAGCGTAATCAGACTCGGCATGAAGAAGCTTCAGGCTATCAGGGTCTTACTGATTTCCAAAAGAATCATCCCCCATCATTTAAGGGATCCTATGACCCTGAAGGAGCACAACAATGGATTAAGGAGCTTAAGAAGATCTTTTGGGCAATGGCTTGCAGTGACGCATAGAAAGTCAACTTTGCAACCTTCATGCTGACAGATGAGGCTGAACACTGGTGGGAGAACACACATCACTGCCTGGAGTTTAGAGGGCTGCTATTACTTGGGCTATATTCAGAGAGCAATTTCTAGAGAAGTACTTCCCTGCTGATCTGCGCGACAAGAAGGAGGTGGAGTTTCTGGCCCAGACACAAGGGAACATGTCCATAGGGGAGTACACGGCCAAATTCGAAGAGCTGTCTCGTTACTATGCACCGTATCATACTGCACCTAATGACCGTTAAAAGTGTGTCAAATTTTGGAGCGATCTGTGCCCCGAGATCAAGCAAGGAGTCGCTACCATGCAGTCCCATGACATTGGGACTCTGGGACTCTGGTTCACAAGTGCAGGAACTCCAAGGATGCCTACAATGAGAGAGTCGTTTCCTTCAAAAGCAAGAAGTCTACACCACAAGGAAGGGGGAAGCAATAATTAGCACCAAACCTAAGAGAATTCAAGAATGCTAGTGGCAACAACAATGCTCCAACTGCTAGCAAGTCTTCCGGAGGGGTGTACTCGACTCCTAATCCGCTTAGGTGCTACAAATGTGGCAAGAATCACCATGTCAGTGAGTGCAAGGGGGCAGAATTCCTCTGCTTCAAGTGTGGGAAGCCTGGCCATCTCAGTCGCGACTGTGAAGAGGTTGAATCCGAGTCAGCAAGCAACAACAAGTCTAAGAAGCCTCGGGCAAATCGCTTAAAGACTATGGGATAAGTCTTCATATTGACAGGGACTGAAGCATCTGAGTCGGAGGACCTTATTCAAGATACATGTCTTATCCAAGGAATACCTTTGATAGTGCTTTATGATTTAGGATTTAGGGGAAACCCATTCTTCTATCGCTTATGAGTGTGTGGAGGGATTGAAGCTACCATTGTCCAGACTCTTAGCTAATCTGACCGTGGCCGTACCCACTCATGAACCGGTAACCACGAGCTTAGTCTACAAGGACTGCACCACCGTCATTGAAGATAGAATTTTTGTGGTGGACCTAGTGTGCCTACCGTTAGAAGGGATAGATGTTATACTCGGCATGAATTAGCTAGCCACTAACCACGTCCTGTTGAACTGCTTCAACACGACTACTGTCTTCAGCACTAAGGAATCAGTAGACCCGTGGATGGTAACCGCCATATGAGTAGTGTCGTCCCTAAAGGAAGGTGCACAGGTGTATATGATGCTATACTCGATAGTGGCAGAGAAGGGATCATATGTGGAAGATATACCAGTAGTGAAGGAATTTCCAAAAGTATTCTCCAACGTAGACAGCCTACCGCCAGAAAGGGAGACTAAATTCTCCATCAACCTAATTCCGGGGACCGGGCAATCTCATGGCATCTTATAAGATGTCCCCATTAGAACTTGCAGAGCTGAAGAAATAACTCAAAGATATGCTACAGAGCCAATTCATTTGACTTAGCATCTCACCATGGGGAGCACCAGTATTGCTGGTCAAGAAGAAGGACGGTTTTATGAGGCTGTGCATTGACTTTCGTCAACTCAACAAGGTCACCATTAAGAACAGGTATCCACTTCCAAGAATAGACGACCTAATGGATTAACTGATCGGAGCCTCCGTATTCTCAAAGATTAATCTAAGGTCAGGCTACCACCAAATTTGTGTGAAGGCTGAAGACATTCCTAAAACTGCTTTTCGGACTCACTATGGTCACTACGAGTATATGGTTAAGCCTTTTGGTGTGACTAATGCACCGGCCGTGTTTATGGACTGTATGAACAAGATTTTCCATCCGTACTTGGACAGATTCGTTGTCATTTTTATTGACGAAATACTGATTTATTCTAAGACTCGGGAAGAGCACGAAGGACATCTGAGGACCGTGATGTAGACTCTGAAGGAGAAACAGATGTATACTAAATTGTCTAAGTGTGAATTTTGGTTGGAAGAAGTCAATTTTGGGACATGTGATCTCTAAAGGAGGGATAGCGGTAGACCAGGCAAAGGTAGAGGTCGTACGACACTGGAATGCACCTAAGACGGTGACTGAGATCGAGAGTTTCTTGGGATTAATAGGATATTACCGAACATTTATCGAAGGATTCTCGAAGATATCATTGCTGATGACTCGAATCACTAAGAAGGGTTTGGTATTCATGTGGGACTTGAAATATGAAGAGGGGTTTCCAGAATCTAAAAGAGAGACTGATGACAGCACCAGTGTTGGTTTTGCCCGATCCAAGTGCACCATTTGCCGTGTATTGCGACTCATCGAAGCAAGGGTTGGGGGGAGTACTAATGCAGAATGGTAAAGTGGTCGCTTACGCGTTGAGAAAGCTAAAGATGCACAAGCAAAATTACCCGACTCACGACTTAGAGTTAGGAGCTGTGGTCTTTGCACGGAAGATGTGGATGCATTATCTTTACGGAGCAAGATTCGAAGTCGTCAATGACCATAAGAGCTTGAAGTACCTCTTCGACTAGAAGGAGCTGAACATGAGACAGCGGAGGTGGATGGAGTTCCTAATGGGCTACGATTTCGAGCTGAGTTATCACCCAGGGAAGGCTAATGTAGTAGCAGACGTTCTAAGCAGAAAGGCGTTGCACTGTTCAGTCATGATGATAAAGCAAATACGTTTGCTATAGGAGTTCCTTGACTTGAGCTTGGTGTACGAAAGGACTTCCACGAGCATTAAGTTGGGAATGCTGAAGATTACAAGTAACTTGATGGACCAATTCTGGGAAGGCCAGAAGGACGGTCAGCACCTGAAGGATCAGCAAGAGTTGCTCACGCAAGGTAAGGCGATTGGCTTCATGGAAGGCACTGACGAGATCCTAAGGTATAGAGACCGTGTATGCATGCCTAAAGTACCAGGACTCTGGAAGATGATTCTAGAAGAATGGCATCGTAGCAACTTAAGTATTCATCCTGGTGCTACTAAGGTGTATCAAGATCTGAAGATGATGTTTTAGTGGCCAGGATTGAAAAGGGAGATACCCGAGTTTGTATATGCTTGGTTGACTCACCAGAAGTCAAAGATCGAACATCAAAACTCGGCAGGGAAGCTACAGCCACTGCATATTCTGGAGTGGAAGTGGGACTGTATTTGTATGGACTTTGTCTCAGGCGTATCAAAGACTCCAACGGGCTGTGAGGCAATTTGGGTGATTGTCGACTGGCTGACTAAATCTGCTCATTTCATTGGCATTAACATGGAGTATCCTCTGGAGAAGTTGACGAGGCTATACATCAAGGAGATAGTCAAATTGCATGGCATGCCCTCTAGTATAGTATCAGACCATGATCCACGATTCACTTTTGGTTTCTGGGAAAGTCTGCACGACACTTTAGGGACTAAGCTTAGGTTGAGTTTGACTTATCATCCGCTGACAAATGGTCAGACAGAGAGGACAATCCAATCGCTAGAGGATTTATAAGAGCTTGTGTTTTGGAAGAGACTAGTAGTTGGGAAAAATTCCTACCCTTTGTTGGATTCAGGTACAACAATAGTTTTCACTCCAGCATTGGGATGGCCCCGTACGAAGCCCTTTACGGGAGAAGGTGTAAAACCCTGCTGTGCTGGTACGAGACTGGGAAAATCTTATTCTTGGGTCAGAGTTAATGCAACAGACTAAAGAGAAAGTGAAGTTGATTCAAGAGAAAATGAGGGCAGCGCAGTCGGCAGATTTATTAGTCCATACCAGATTTTGAAGAAGATCGGTGAAGTAGCATATCAGGTTGCGCTGCCGCCGTTCCTGGCAAACCTACACATTGTGTTCCACGTGTCTCAACTCCGGATGTACATTCATGATCCGAGCCACGTGATCGAACCCGACACTATCCAGCTGAAGGATAATTTGACATTTGAGGCATTGCCTAAAAGGACTGAAGATCGGAAAGCAAAGCAACTGCGTGGGAAGGAGATTCCACTAGCAAAGGTCATTTGGAGCGGGGCGACAGAAAAGAGTGCTATGTGGGAGCTGGAGAGCAAGATGAAGGAGTTGTATCCGTAACTATTCACAAGTAGAAATTCCGAGGACAGAATTTTTCATAAGGGGATGGAATTGTAACACCCCGAACTTCTTTGTCTTATGCATTAGAGATTTTAAGTTCTTTATATGTTGATTGTGTGATTGAATAAGTGTTTTGGGATTTTGATAGGAAGGGAGACACTTAATAGGGATTAACGACCTTAGAATGAAAGAAAAACTCAATTTTGGACAAATTATAAGTCTGTGAATCGATTCATTATATTAAACAACGTTTTCACGAAAAACAGGACCCCCAAGCATGAATCGATTCACAAACACTGACAGAATTTTTTGAATCAGCGGGTCATCTCGTTTCGGCCCGATTCGTTCCCAAATAGTGATAAGACTCTTAAGCACAACCTAAAACCTAACCCTAGGCATCTTAAGGCTCTAAACCCTCAGTTTGAATCTTGGTTAAGAGCTTCCAAGGAATTTCATGCCTCTAAGCAACGTTCTTTGCCATTTTTCCTCCTTCTCACTCAAATCTCCACCGTTTCGACTGCCGTCTATGGGGCTGTAATCGTAAGAGTATCCTCTTCATCCTCATTGATCTCTTTTCAGTTATGTTTTAAAAATTTCGTGGTCCTCACTATTTTATGATTCCTTTTCCTTTTTAGATTTCTTTTCCCTCAATCTTAAGTCTAAAACGTGGAGTTTTGATACCACAAGACTTGGACCAGCGGAGGACCCAATGCGGACTCTCTAGGACATTTTCAAAGGGCTTCCAATTCTGTACAAGGTATGGGGGTGGTTGATCACGTGAGAAGAGGCATTGTGCTTCAAATTTTCAAATTAGGGATGTCCCATGATCACTATGCCTCGCGAGGGCAATTTCATGATTTAATCCCGTTGTAGGTGCAATGGAATGGTTCAATTTGTTGTTGTTTTTTATTGGATTTTAGACCTTTGTATGAGCAAGGAGTCACAAGTATTGCCTTTGAGTACCTTAAGAATTTTATTACATGATCAGCCTTAAAGAGTTAGTAATTAAGGAGAATTTATTAGAAGGAGAATGATTAGGATGAATCGGTATTTTTTGATGATTGGATAACATGAGTTAGAGTTTATAACTATTGTTTTTGACTTTTGGCTTCATGCTTATATGTTGGAATTTATTGTAGTTAAATATAGATGTTTTCTAGTGGCTATGTATGTGTTAAGTGTTTGTGTACTTATGTTTGAAAAGTTAAAGTGTGTATGTAGAGTTTAAGTTCAATTAAAGTGAGCTAAATCACATGGTAATTGGTATTATCCACTGTTTTGGAATTAATGGCGTGGCTAGAATCAAGGGTAGAATGGTTGAGATGTTTGGTAATAAGATGAATTAGGATTTGAACTTTAGTCATGATAAATTGTATGGCCTTGATTGGAATTGCATGAAAAAGTCATAACAAACCATAGGATTATTTTATATACTAGAATTGGTAAAGGAATGATGAACTAGATGGATTAGAACAAGTAGTTGTGAACCAAAAAAAATTAAGAAGGAGATAGAGGGCATGCTTGAATTACCTTGGGTAAAGATGGAACTATAAAGGATGAAAGTCATGGATTAAATCTAGTAAAGAATTACCTTAGGAAGAGTCCCCATTGCGCGAAGTTTAAAAAATCGGTATTACTGCACTTCTGCAGGTTCTGTGAATCGATTCACCACTACGTGAATTGATTCACACCTATATTTTTCTGGTTATATGAATAGAACTGTGAATCGATTCACAGAGGTGCAATTCGATTCACAGAGCAACGTTTTGACCCTGAATCGATTCATAGGGATCATGAATCGATTCATACCCCTGTATAATGATAAATTGAGGTTTAAAATGATTTGAAAGGGTTGGTTGAAGGTAGTAACCACTTAGGCTTATAAAATGTTAAACGTATGACTTGTTCAAAGGGGTTACTGGTTAGTAACCCCATGATTGATGTTGATTGCGAGTGCGTCCAAGTATTGTGTATGTTGACTTGTCTTGTTGATTGTTGTTTATTGGTCACGAGTATGTGACCCATTGGTGGATTGGTATCCAACGGTTTTTGTTGGATACCGTGTGTTTGTAAGACTCATCACCGCAGTTTGTGACGTAGTATATTTCATTGCTAGCATTCGGGTTTCTATGGTGGACCGCATGGCTCGTTAGACTCCGTTGTTCAGGTGTAGACTTCGGGTTACTATGGCAGCACTCGTCGATGCTTTCTGACGGGGGGACTCTGTGGCCCGTTGGTACTAATTAAAGGATGATGAGTTACTATGATGGCACACAATTGGGGGGATTGCATGACTCATTAGAACGTCATTTGAAAAGAGTTACTATGGTGGCACTCGTCGAAGTTAATCTGACGGAGGGAATCCCATGACTCGATGGCGTTGTACGGATGCTGAGGACGCTCACGTTTGCTCACTCGGAATGAAATAAAGGATCCTGATGTTGGGTTGAATAGTCATAGGTTCGTGTTAGCAGGTTACCGACGTAGGACTATGGTTGAACAGTGTATCGTTTGATTGTCATTGCATACGTGTTGTTGTATTCGTAACATGTTATATTTGAGCTTTTCCATTTCTTTTCACTTGAATATGATTCCTCACCCCCTATGTTTTGTGGCTACTTGTGTACCCTGTGTACCGGTATATGGAGAGTTTGCAGGTAACGAGGTGGATGTGGATGTTAAAGAGTAGTCGATAAGACGTTATTTTTACTTAGTTATTACCGTAGAATCTTGTGACATCGGGGTTTGGTTTATTTCCGTATTTGGTTTATGTTTATTTTTGCAATTAAATTTTGTGATGTGGACTACTACTTCGTTAAAGTTTTTATGAACTTGTATTTTTTTTAGTAATTGTACATTCAAATTACGCATTTTTCATATAACGGGATAATGGGTGTCACAGTGAGTCAAGGAGGTGTGGAGTGCATGGTACGCTGCACCCGTTGACGTCTTGCTCTACCACCCTTGCCTACTCTGAGGCTAGGTGTAGAGTCTGATGGACCACTCCGACCGTTATGGTTTAGATGTTTTGGTGACCAGCTTAGTTATCTTTGGTGTTGTCGTTTTGTTGGAGTCTGTCCTGATGCTTGACTTCTGGAGCAGCCCTCAGCGTAGGTGTCTGTCGGGAGTACCTCAGGAGTATGACTGTTCCTAGGTTAGGGTATTCATATTCCAGGTGTATTCTTATTTTGGGGACGTATTTTGATTTTTTTGTACTTAACTTTGAAAAGTTGTACTACCGCTGGGCTATTGTATATATGTGCATATTCAGTTGTATCTTGTTTTGCATTATAGTTGTGCACTATATTTCAAAAGCGCTGTAATACTCTGACTTGTGGTTTTGCAAATGATTTTTAAAAGAAAAAAAAAATTACCGTGTTTTCATAAGATAAGGCGAGTATTATATGTATAAATCATTCCGCATTTAGAGATTGAGTTTAGATCAGTAGAGCTTCGAAAATCGGGGTGTTATAAGGTTACTATGCTGCGGTTTTTTCATGATCATGCTTGATGTGGAAATCCTAACAGGTAACAATGCTGGAAGAAGAGCTTTTTTGCCCAGAATTAAACATAGGAAAACTGAATGTGGGACTTCCTTTTGTGCTCATTAGGAGGCATTATCATGTGAGACTAAGCTTTACAATTACAATAAATAAGCCACAGGGACAAATAATTCCTAATATTGGAATTTATCTACAACGACATGTTTTTAGCTATGGACAATTATATGTTGCTTTATCAAGAGGTGTTTCTCAAGCTACCACAAAACTCCTAGTTAAAGACGGAATAATTGAAGGGGAAGATGGAAGCTTCACTAAAAATGTTGTTTTCAAATATATTTTGTTATCTACAACTCGGGTATTGTCCTTTTACATTTTGTACATAATCTATACATTTACCATGTTACACTAACAAGATTATCCAACTTTAAGTTAGACAAAGATTAAATATTGTCCAGTAATTTATTTTCTAATTCATAGACAAACCAAAATACAAAGAATTCTTCGAGTTATGTCAATTGTTGAGAACAAAGGATTTAGATATGTACTTTCATAAAAAGGTAAGTTATAAGTTAATTGTTCATATTAGACTTTGTTGTTTTTATTTACGGTATAAAATATAAGTTAACAAATATTTTTATGAGGGAGACTTTGAAAAGAAATGGAAAATATGGAAGCTTGATGAATCACTAGCATCTGTTTGCCCAATTGACAACAATGATATTTTCCTTTGTACAATAAAATCTTCATATTATTTCACTATCAAATTACTAATACTCCAAATTTCTCTATAGCGGGTTTATCGTCTAAAAGTATACTCTCTTGGTTGGGGTTCCAAGATAATAGCAGATAAAACTAAACTTTGGAAGATGGTTAAAAGAGAATTATTGGCTCAAAGGGTATATAGGTAATGCAGCATGATTCCTGTGAAATATTTTATTTATGAGTTGTTAAAAAAATATTCTTCTTCAACCATAAAATTAGTTACACCGGTTTTCTAATTTAAATAAATACTAACTTATTTTTTAAATTATTAAGAAACTTGAAATGGCAATATCAAGTAGAAGGTGCCCTCTTAGCTCATTAAATATATGCATTTTTTAGATTCTTATCTCTTATTTCATTAACCCAAAAATATTACTTCTGATTTCATCATATATTGAATATATTTATGAATGTTATTATCTGAATGACTATGCAGTTTTTCAAAAACAAGAACGATTGATAAAGTTTTTTACGAAGAATTGAGAAAAATCATTGCAAAGTAATCATGGAATCGAAGTTATTAATGTTTTATTTCATTAATGTTTATTAAAAAAATCTTTAATATGTTATCTTATTGGTTAATCCTAAATAAAACATGTATTTACTTTGATTAAATGCAGGGAAATAAAAATCTCATGATTCTGAATCATTATTTAGTCTACCAATGAAGCCATAATCATGGATGAATAGAGAATAGTATTTGTAACTAAATAATACCTTAAGTTTTGTCTTTGTTTTTCATTTGGTTTATGCATTTTATGTATGTTTTTCTAAGCATACAATGTTTACCCCAACCACTGTTAGTTTAGCATATCTATCATGTTTTGGCGTTTTGAGTGACATATCCATGATTCATTTGTTATTTTGACAATTATAAATTACGGAATATTTCATTGGTCAATATATACGTATACATATCATTATGTGTTAATAATAATGTGTCATTCTGAAAATTAGTGTGATGAAATACCTGAAATACATAATCAATTTCCTTAAAAACAACATTAAACATTAAAACACGATAAAACAATATGTATTGTAGCACAGTAGAAATGCAAAAAGACGGGCACGGGAGTGCGCGTCTTGCCACTAGTATAAGCTAATGGGAAGAAGGGTAGTAATATGCCATGTTTGTATGCTTAATCTTAAGTTTAAGTGTTTTGATATGATGATTCAATGATAAGAAACATGTTGATGTGTTATGTATGTTATCCTGGATTTTCTTTTTGTATTATTCGTCATATTATGCTTATTGTTGGTGTAGAAATGAATAATTTGTAGTTATGCCTTCTGGTTTTGCCATTTCTATCAATTCATGTTAAAATCGATTAAACTTATAACCTATTAACTGATTAGAGTCCTTTATACATGTTATCCGGTTAGGAATGTTACAATAACCGATTAGGAACCACATGGAAGAAGAAGGTGACAACTTTACCGATTAAGTATCGAAGATTAACTGATTAAGGACCTGCTATAATTGATTATAGAGAAAACCAGAATGAGTAACCAGTTAATGTATAGACTCTAATCGATCAAGATGAGAATCAGAACCTGAGATCAGATTCTAAGTCATTGTTTGGGAATTTTAGGTGATAGAATAGGGATGTAATAAAGTGTATAGGAGTACAGAACCTGTTAGATCGTGATTAAACTCAAATAAGTATCGAAGTCAGATTAGACGACTAAAATGAACAAAATAAGACAGTCCTGAAGGTGTTAACCACTTAGAGCTAGGCTATTAATCGATTAAGATTCGAGAACCTGGAAACCATTTGAGATACTAAGTAGTTAACTCATTGGGTCTATAGGGATAACCGATTAAATGGAAGATAACCGGGTAGGAATAGAGCCATAACCAGGTAAGTTGTAAATCTTTATAACCAATTATGGGAAAGTTGTTAACCGATTAGGCGGATCCCTAATCGATTATAACAGACCTTAACCGATTAAAGGCTAGTTGTAACCGATTAGAATCACCCCATTAGTTAACTATTGCATGAACGTTTAATCTCGAACTGGAATGTGGTTATGGTGCGCAAGGTCGTCGCTCATGCATTAAGATGTTAACGTCGAAATGATGTAGTGGGGGCCACGTTGGGTGTTAGCCCGGCCTTGGGGGTTTGATTGGTAGCGGGGGCCTATAGAAAGGCAGGGGTTAGCTACTCGCTGTTGAGGACTCATTGACAGTGTCACACCGACTTGCCACTCGCGTTGTCACGAATGGTGAGAGTATTTTGGTGGAGGTTACCTGCATGGTGAGCTTCCGAGGCAAACCAGATATGTACTCTCATCCGCTTCCCGGAGTAGTAGATTTTATGGATCCACATTGCATATGATGTAGTACGGAGTTAGAGTGCATCAGCATTCACATGCATCTATTGAGATCTAATTGCTTGTCTAATTAGTGTTGATGTTGCTTACATGTTGTATACTGTAACATCCCAATTTTTATGAAAATTATTTTATAGTTCCGACTACTTGAAAATAAATCATAGAGATTGATCACCTCAATGGTTTGTGAAAAGTATGACGAACTACCAAGATTTATTGTAAACAATTTACTGTTTTAGCAATTAATTCAGATTAAGAGACTGTGTAGACGTATACTGTTTTTAATATGAATTAATCCCGAAAAATGTGAAAGATTTTTGTTTGATTAAAGAAAATTATTTTATTGAAAGAGAAATAATTTTTAGGATTTAATAAATATTTTTAAGTCATAGTTTGGATTTTTATTGTCTAGTTATTGTATTAATTGTCTGTTTTATGTCATATTTAATATGACTATGATTTTAAAGATTTTGTCTTGATAACTTTATTGTTTGATTAATATCTATATGATAAGAGAAATTGAAATTTGTGATCCTCACTAATTTACAGTTTTTATTTCGCTGCGAGAATTCTATTGAATTCTGCCATGACTAGGCTATTGTGTGTGTTTCTAACTGAAACATGCACAAACATGATCGAAATTTTATAAAATTTGAGATCTTAGCATTTTTCAATATTTAGGATTTATTGGAATTTTTCTAGGATTTTTGGGCATCAGAAAATATTTAGTGTATTTTCTACGGCCAGAAACTGTCTTATCGCAATATTTCGGTTCGCATTTCGAGAAAACGAGAAACATGGGTAATTTTCTCATGTCGCGAGGAACATTTGTAATTTTTGGGTGTGGGGTTATAATTAGAATTATATTTGGTATTTTTAGTATTAAAACCTAATATACGCGTAACGTCGTGTACCCGGTTGAGCGAAAACGCGTCGTAGCGAAACCCTGAGATATTTTGAGCAACTGGCTGCCACACATGAACCAATGGGAGACCAGCCATGTGCTTGTAGCCTACAATTTTGAAGGAAGCATTTTGGTTGGTTTAGAAAGTAATGGGTAGTTAGTTTGTTAAGTTAGTTTAGTTAGTTTGTAACTAGTTTAGTTAGTTTCCAACTAAATGACCAAATTTCTTCCATCCTTGTCCCTAAAATTTCGTGGCTCCTTCTCCATTTGGCTGGTCCATTTCAGCTTCCTTTCATTTTTGGAAAGCTTGAGAAAAAATTTTAGAAGGAGAAAGCTTGAGTTTTTGAAGTTTTGGTGATCAAAGTTTCTATCTTTGCTTCCTTCCTTCTAAATCCTCGTTCTATCACCTCTAAGCTTCTTGGTAAGGATCCTAATCCCTTTTCCTTTCTCCATGGATGCCATGGATGAGTTTTCATGGTATTTGTGTTGTTTTTCATGATTTTAGTTTTGATTCTTGAAGGAAAGTGATGTTTAAGCTTCAATCTTCCATCCTTTCTTCTTAATCCTTGATCCATCACCTCCAAACTTCTTGGTAAGCTCCATACCCATTCTTTTCTCTCTTGAGTTTCATGATATGGGTTTGGTTGGTTTTAGGAATTATTTTTGGGCAAAAGTGTTAGATTTTGCTAGATATGCATGATTAGTCTTAAAGCCCTTTATTTTCTTCCATGATTAGCATTGTTCTTGATTTTTAAAATTTGGGAACCCTAACCTTGAGACATGGCCGAGCCTAGGGGCTGTTATGAGGGCTTGTTCTTGGCTTGATTTTGTTGTTTTGGAGTTAGTACTTTGGTGGGTTTTAAGTAGTATGATGGAAACTAGTTATATATGCATGTTTACAAAGTTTTGGAAAAAAATAAATTTGGATTGTTAAGGGGATGGAACCGTGGCACTTGGTCATGATTTTGATGATGTTTTGATTTGGTTTTAAAGTGTGTTAAGTGATTAAGAAGTTGGTTTTTGGTTAGAACTATAAATCTATAAAGGTTTGTATGCTTGAAGCTTTGAAAAATTGTTTGAAACAAAATGAATTTGGGGCTGTTTGTGGGCTTCCAAAACAGTGGCTTATGATCAAATTTTGGGTGAGTTCTAACTTGTTTTTAATTGTATTAAAGTGGCAAATAAGCTTGGTTTTGATAAGAAGTTTTGATTAAGCAAAGTTTGCATGATTTAGGAGTTAAAGGTTTAGAACCTTGAAGTTGTTTTTGAACTTCCAAAACCGTGGCCTTCAAGGGAGATTTCTAACTTGTTCTTGACTTGTGTTTATGCTTAAAAATAGTTGTAAAAGTGTTGATGATTTGATTTAGCAAAACAATTCAAAGAAGCATGATTTTGGAAAAAGTTTTGGGTTATGTCTTAAGAATTGTTGTAAACTTGTAATGAATTTAATTCTAGAATTTTGTGACATGTTTTAGTGCTTTGAAAAATGTTTCAAAGTTGGCAAAATACTATTCATTTGGTAAAAACACTATTCCAATTGGTAAATTTTGGTTTAGCTATTTTTCTAAGTGTGTAGCTTTTGTATAAGTTTGAAAACTTGCATGGTTTGAAATTGTTCCATCACATATGACTAGGTGTGAACCAAATGGGATTAAGTGAGTAATTCTTAGGCCTTAGGAACCTTATAGCCGTGGCTGCCCTAGGGGTATTAGGGCTTGAGTTTTGGTTTTAATTGATTAAAACTTGTGTTGTTAGGATACGCACGAGGTACGACTTGACGATAGTTCGAATTTACCTTGCTTGGATTGTTAAAGCGCCCAAAGTAAGGAAAATTCTTACATAATGAGTTTGGCCTTTTCGTCTTGTGTGTTGTTTGCTTGATTGTTGATTGATTATGTGGTCGTACTTGTAGTATTACTATGTGCTGTTGAGATGTTGTAGCATGAACTGCTGTGTATTGATTGTACTGTGTGGCAAGGGATTGCATTGTGTGACTTAAATCATACTTGATTGATTTAATTGGACTTGAAATTGATGATAATATGTCGCATGTCCTTGGCCTTGCGTGGCATTATGAGTTGTATTGTTTTCCTTGAATCACCTTCGATTTCATTGGAACTTGGTATTGAATTGGAATATGAAAAATATTATTGTTGATAATGGATTAATTAACAATGCGTTGATCGACTGCTATTGGTTGACGATTTACATCGGTAAATCTGATGCTATTCCACAAGCCAGTCGATTTCGTAAACAAATTGTTAAGGGCATTTTGATTTAAAAGTAAGCGTGAGGGTTTTAGTACAACTAGCCAAAGCTTGCAAGGAAATTTCAATGGAATAATAGTGGAGAAAAGAACTTGAAATAAATAGTACAATTGCGAAAACAGTTGAGTTAAATGATGCGCCTGGGAAAATTCTGGCTAGGAAAGACTTGGTAATTAAGATTGTTCGCACTACCTCTCTTTCCTGGGAATTCTTCCAGTGTGTTATTTAGCACAACTAGGGTTTTAACGACCTAGAACTAATAAGTATTGTCAGATACATAGGAGTGATACAAGAACTAAGAAAGAGATTTCATGATTCGGGATTTCGAAAGAATAAAATATAGGGAACCTAGTGTTCCTATTGAGCATATGGGCCATGTGTCCTGTGCTGGGACTTAATGTCCTGCTTGTGTGCGCTTTTTCTTGATTAAGGATTGGACCTAGTGTTCCGTATGGCGTGCCTAGTATCTTAACCTAAAAGTTGAGCCTAGCGTTCTGCATTACGGGCCTAGAGTTCTGATCTAAGATTGGGACTAGCGTTCCGCAATTGAACACCCGGACTTTGTGTCCTGTGTTGAACTCTTAGTAATTGAGTTTTGGAAACCCACTAATTTGTTTGGATATCACTCGGGTGTTCATTACGGTGAGCATGTCATATTGTAGAATTTGTTGGATATCACTCGGGCGTTCACTATGGTGAGCATGCCATATTGTTGAATTTGTTTGGATGCGTACTAACCATTGAGCATCGACACTCGGAGCGTTTGATTGGTCTTAAAGACTTCAAAAGACGAGTTGTCATGTCACTCGTAGCTTTTGATTGGTCGTACAGACTTCAAAAGGCGAGTTGACACTGCATTGCCTAAGAAGAGGCACGCCAAAGTAGTGGCCAGCCAAAGTAGTGGCAAGCCTAAGCAGAGGCTATTTTGTTCGGACGTTGGGAAAGTAGTCCCCGTTATACTGCTGACCTATTAAGGCTGCAGGTGTATACACAACTTGTCATACTGCATTGGCATGCATAGCTAACCACATTTATGATATGTGATGAATTTGATATTGTGATGACTTGATCACTGATCTGTTGATAGATTTGCCTGCTCACATGCAATAGTTTGATATTGTAGTGACTTGATTGTTGATTTGTTGGTTGTTTTGGTTGCTCACATGCAATGCTTGATATACCATGATGATGCGTGCGGTCTATTAAGTATGTATATGTATATAAAAGTGTGTTGTTGTATTATGTATGTATATATTGTTTGCATGCGACATAGCCTATAATAAACTCGTGGACAAAGGATTTACCCTTGCACTGTTGTTGGATTGGATGTCCTTATGGATGTCACTTCCAGATGGAGTTCGGTAGCTGCTTCAGTTTCGTCTTCCAAGAGCATTGAAGATTGAGCCAATGGAGGAAGATTCCTCTGAGTGCTTCGTGTTTTGGTCTTGCTGAGCAGTTTCTCAGTAAGAGTTATAGTTGTTGGCCAGCTTAGCTTAGGTTTTTGTATTTGTTGTTTTGTAATTACTCTTTTCAGAAAACCTCGCCTTAGTGCGAAATGATTATGTTATGTGATGCATTATACTCTGATAATTGTAAAAGTCTGAATTGGCATCATTTAGAAAACTGTAGTACTCTATGTTTCATTTTGAAAAGGGTTTCAAAGGAAAGGAAAAGAAAAAAAAAATTTACTCCTATTTTTCCATTACGAAATACATAAGAGTACTCTTTAACTGAAAGCATACAAGCATTAAATGTTTTCAGCATTAGATTGGGTTGCACAGTAGCGCTCCGAAAACGGAGTGTTACATATACCTATCTTATTCCTCTTATTTCTTATATTATTTGTCTTGTACTCACACATACTTGCTCACGTGGTTTCAAGCAGAGGAGGAGATGATTGCCAGTGAGGCTGCCTTGAAGCAGATGCTAGCCGAGGAAGATTCGTAGGCTTAGTTTTTTACCGATGTATCTAGTTAGGGGTTGTTACGCTCTGATTAGATGTGACATTGGGGATATTATGGATTTACCATTTTATTTTCTATGATTGTACGCGAGTTGTTTTATGTCACATGTTTTGTTATTCCGATCATATGACACACACTATCACTTTTTCTTTCGAATAATTTTTATGAGGTATTTTTTGTACGTGTATGTCTATTATTTTCCGCATGAATGTTTAATTTCAATACGAGGGGTAGTGGATGTCACAGATTTATCCACAATTAACTCAGTTTTTTCAATATGTAGTTGAGGTTGGAGTGCTCAATTGCATAATATCATTGTAGCGAGCATCATTCATATTATTTGGGCTATCTGGTTTTGTAGGAACATGTTTTGATTTGATAGTAGATTTGTTTCTGCAAAATCAACAATTAACATGGTAATCTCTACGATATCTATTTTAGGCAATTCTTCTAAGGGCTTCATGTTTTCATCTTTGTGGAATTTTCTATCCTAAAGCTCTTTGTGGTACCAGGACACCATACCAAAGCTCCTAATATTAAGCAGGTTTCTTGGCATCCACCATTATTTGATTAGTTCAAATGCAACATGGCATTGCCAGAGGCTCTCCTGGTCCTACTGCTGCAGGTGGTATTTTCGGAGACAATAGTGTTGATATGCTAGGTTGCTTCTCCTTTCTTGGTATATATAACTTCTCCTTTCTTGGTATATATAACTTACCCGCTCCATGTGGATTCTATGATAGCTATTGAAATAGCTTACCATAAAGGATGACACAAATTATACCCAGAGTGCGACTCTTTATTAGTGGTTAGAGCTTTTTCATCTATTGAGTTGATTCCTTGGAAGTTGAGGACCAGATGGAGGAATTATCTTCACTTCACTAGTAGCATGAATTTCCATGGGGAACATTTGTGCAAATAAGCTAGCTGCTTTGGGGTTTCTTCCCAATGTTTTATTTGGTAGGATTTAATTCCTAGTTTTATTAGTGAACACTAGCTCAATATATTAGGCCTTCCTAATTATAGGTTTAAATGATTGTGTCTTTCTTTCATAGGTTTGGTTCATGCCCCTATGCTCTTTTGTATTCTTTATTTTTCTTTTTTTGCAGTAAATTTATAGTGTGCTGCAAATGATGGATATAGTCTTAGGTGCCAACATAGTTGAAAATTTTTTCTCGCAGAGTTGAAGAGCGTAAAACAAAGAAGTGGCGCTTGTGTCTTGCCACTTAGTGCATATAGTGCCCTTATTGACTTATAGTATGGATCATATTTTTATGGTAAAAAGCTAGCGTTAAAACATTAAAGAGTAAATTTTGATGATTAGCTATAATTCCCTAATTTGAAACTTTAAAAAATATATATCGACCCACTTAAAAGTTGTGGGTGTTTTTTATATATATGAATATATATAATGTGGCTCTAGATTTTCCCATGTTAAATACAATTTATAACAAAATAATAATCAATTTACCTATATTCTTCATCATAATTTTCATTTAAATAAAAAAAAGTTGTCTAATAATCTAGGCTAGAACAACATGATTTCACTGCATTTCTAACACTACTGCTATAATTTTATTCTCCATGATGCCACTATGACCGCTCTCTCTTCCACAATGGGATAAACATGAGCCGGGTAAAGGGAGTCTCAATAATGTGATTTTCAATTTAGAGCGTGTAGGATCAGGATGCTACGTTTGATCCCTGTAATGTGTTCTTTCATATGGCACAGTTCACTTTGGAATTTTTTAAAAATTGGTAAATCTTTAATTTCTTCAATTTTTCAATAGAAACAGAAAGTGTACCTAAAGTACTTGTTTTTTCAGTGGCGCCATGCCAGAAATGGGTCCTAATAATACCCACCACCCGAAACAAAGCAAAGTATTCAGAGGATGGGACCAACATGTTCAGTAATCAATTCCACAACTATTATGCTTTGTCTTGAAGCATAGATGCATGCTAAGCTTTACTTACTGCCAATCTGCCATGGTTGATAGCTAGTGGCATTGACCTATTTGAATCATAGTACGGATGGTAATGGCTAAAGTTTATGCAAGGTATAAGGATTTCTATATATGCATTTAACAACTAAAAAAACTCATTATTAATTTTTTTTTTGTATTAAAAAACTCTTTATTTTCATGGATAATAAATTTAACTCTTATACCCATATATATGGATATTCCTTTTTACAAAGCTATAGGAGATATCATACGAGAACTATCGTTTATTATTTGAAATCAAAATATTTAATTGCAATTGATTCGGGGATTAACCCCAGACTCGGCAAAGCACGGCAGTTGCTTCCTCTACCCAACCACATTGCTGTAAGTATCCCCCATCCCACTAAAATTCTAAAAGTACCCTCCAAATTTAATTTTGTTTTCCCTCTCATTTCTTCTTCTTCTTCTTCCTCCCATCACTCCTCCATCACCTCCACCACCCTACCACCGTCCTCTACCATCAACCACCGGAGCACCACCCCTCCACCAAAACCTTCCCAAAACCACAATTCCTTCTTCCTTCTTCCTTCTTCCCTCTTCCTTCTTCCTCCCATCCCCCCTCCACTACCGAAAAACTCGCCGGAGCCACCACCCCTCCATCCCCAACACCGGAACACCTCCCTAGGGGCCACCGCGACCAACCCAGCGGCCACCGGAGCTAAACCTGTCCATTTTCGCGATTCTGCTTTTTTTTCTCAAAATTTTACAGGCTTCCGGTAATTGAATTACCAGAAGCTTAACATAAATATGCTTCCGGTAATTTCCCGTAATTCAATTACCGGAACATATCATAATTTTGAAAAAATATGCTTCCGGGAATGCAATTGAATTACCAGAACATATCATAATTTTGAAAAAATATGCTTCTGGTAATTGTATTACCGGAATACATTTGTATTACTTGGAGGTGTATGTATTCCGGAAATTGAATTACCGGAAGCATATTTATGTTAAGCTTCTGGTAATTCAATTAGGAAGCTTGTAAAATTTCAAAAAAAAAGCAGAATCGCGAAAATGGACAGGTTTAGCTCCGGTGGCCGCTGGGTTGGTCGCGGTGGCCCCTAGGGAGGTGTTCCGGTGTTGGGGGGTGGAGGGGTGGTGGCTCCGGCGAGTTTTCCGGTGGTGGAGGGGGGATGGGAGGAAGAGGGAAGAAGGAAGAAGGAATTGAGGTATTTTAGGGAGGAGGTGGTGGTGGAGGGGTGGTGCTCCGATGGTTGGTGGTGGAGGACCGTGGTGGGGTGGTGGAGGCATGGTGGAGGAGTGGTGGTAGGAAGAAGAAGAATAAAAATTAGCTTTTTTTTGGGTAGGGTATTTTTGGGATTTCATAAATTTAAGTGGGGGTGGGGGTGCTGGCAGTATGTTGGTGGGGTGGAGGAAGTAACTGCCCAAAGCACACGCAAGTTAGTTCCTAATGGGCCAGACTGAATAAGGATAAAGCCCATGATCCTTGCCACCTCATCAGATCCATTATCTATCACTATTAAAGGGTACGATTCCTAACCCACGTGTATCCAGCAATAGTGACCTGTCTGTTCACCAAAGTCGTTTCCACACAAGGACAATTGAGATCCTACGATTGGGGTTGTGAGACCTGCATAGGGGACAAGTCTTCGTATGTAACACCCCGATGTGCTATCTATGATTTATTGTACATAATTAACCTAACTCGCGTAATTAACGTGAATATGCTTACAGGAAAATACGAAGGAATTAAAACTAAAACATAAATAAGATGACCACGTGTCATAGTGAAATAAACTAAGTGCCTTACTCACGCATATATATATATACACATACATACATACATACATACATACATACATACTGATATCAGAGTGTGAAAGTGTGTGTAGTGTATAAATCCGGTACAGTCATCCAAAATATATGAAACTTATGAGGCTAACCTACGCCTCATCTAAACAAAATAAAAGAAACATAAGCATCATAGAAGACTCATGGCCGAAAAAACCAAACACCTCAGTGAGGGGGATACTAAGAGCTCCTGCTCTGAGATCCTGCTCACCTCAGAAACAGTCATCAATAGTCATGAGCAGTCATATGACGGGATGGCCCAGCTGTCACTCCACCCCTACATCTCTGTCTACCCCTGTGGCTGGACTCACTCTAATGACTGGCAGGAGGCACTGGCATCTGCTGCAGAGGCATTGGAGGATACCTTCCATAACCAAAACCGGGTGGGACACCTGGTGCCTGCCACATCTGAGCAAATGGAAACCTCTGGCAAATGCGAAAATCTCCTGCGAAGCTAGTAATCGAAAAATTGGGAATATGAAAGTAAATGGAGATAGTGTTGGTGTAAATAACCTCCTGATGCGCATGGCCCGCCTCCCAACCCATGCTGTCGAAATCATGGTAGTGAATCTCAAAATCCCCCCACACAGGGATCCTCGATGGCTGCAGCATCGAAGGATGCATCAGGAGGAACTGCTCCATCGGATGAGGTTGGGGCTGCATCTTCCTCAACAAGGTCTAACACAGAATAATATATAAACACACAAGCATGCAAACACAGGGAGGTAAGAACAACAAATCCATTAAAAAGCGGGAAATGCATAAGTAGAATAAGAGTAAGATAATCACATATATTTCAAATTGGATCTAGCTATCCTCTTCCACTTACCGCATGTCTCTCTATGAGTTTGTGCATATTTTCATACTATCGTCGATGTACTCCCCATTTCCGATAGGAATACGTTGGCGAACCCCCTTTTTCCATTAGGGTTGCCGTCCCCCTTTCCCGTTAGGAACTCCCGCCTCCCTTTTCTGATAGAGACGGGGCGACACTAACCTAGTCCACAAGGTATCCCCCTTTCCCGATAGGGACGTCCATTCCCTCATTCTCGATAAGGACGAAGTGGATCTAACTGCTGAGCGAGGTTTCCTCCTTTCCCGTTAGGGATCCTCTCCACTTCACATTCCCGTTAAGAATGGAGTGGTCACTAATCTATCATGCTCATGCATCCAACACCTTATCATCATATGCCTCACAACATGTTATGTTCACATACCTAAACTTAATTAATTATAACTTGTTATGCATCACATCATACTTAAGTGCTACGGCATTTTACACAACATCTTATATACATTGAATTTCGCATGTTAACATAAATATCACAACATCATATATTTCACTAGCATGTCATAAAACCATTCTAGGCATGTTACTACCCTCATATGACATGTACAGCATAATCCACAATAAGCATATTTATTAGGCAATCATATTTAATAATAAATAATCCTAAGTTGGCTGATGGGTCTACGACACCTATCCTTAGATGACGTAGACCGTGACCCATATCCTTAGGTGTTACTAACATCAACCCCTAGTAGGGCTTAGATCACCCTACACATGCCAAACAATCATTTCTACTAAACAAAACCCAATGAAAGTGCATTCTTTCTCCCACCTGGAATACGGAGTAACCGGGATCACTAACAAGCGTACCACCACACCCACGAACTCACGAACAATTAAATGGACACTCTCAACTAAGGTTACAGGTTCAGACACAACAAGCAAAGAGGCCAAGGATCATCCAAAAATTCCACCGAGCACGCCAGAACGACCCATATTTTACCAGAAATACAAAAATGCACTCGGATTAGAATTAGGGCAAACTATGGAATTATTAAAAAGCAAAGAAGCTCACGGCCAGTTACTGACCAAAGAGATCAAGGGTGTTTAACTTACCAAATATAACTCCGGATGAAGTTTCACGGACGATCGGTACCCGTACTAGCACCAAAACCCTAAAACATGAAGAACCGTTAATTAGGGACTATCAAACCACTATGAAATCCCGAAATCAATGGCCAAACACATGGAGAACAGATGTTCTTGCCTATGTCTCGTGGTCTAAGGAACCTTCTACGAGAGTTTCAGCAAAACCCTAGCTCGTTTGGTTCCTGCACGGTCAAAGTGGGGTCCAAAACATAGTCTGATTAGGGCTAGGAACTAAAACTAATTTGAGAACCTAAATCCATCGACTGAAATCAGAGACCAACAGCAAAGGGGTTTATGTAACACCCCATTTCCGGTGCTGCAACACCCCGATTTCGGAGCGCTACTGTTCAACCCAACTAATGCTGAAAACATTTAATGCTTGTATGCTTTCAGTTAAAAAGTACTCTTATGTATTTCGCAATAGAAAAATAGGGGTAATTTTTTTCTTTTCATTTTCTTTCCTTGGAAATCTTTTTCAAAATGTGACATAGAGTACTACAGTTTTCTAAATGATGCCAATTCAAACTTTTGCAATTATCAGAGTATAGTGCATCACAAAATAACACTTCACATAACATAATCATTTCGCACTAAGGCGAGGTTCTCTGAAAAGAGTAATTACGAAACAATCAATACAAAATCCTAAGCTAAGCTGGCTGACAACTATAACTCTTACTGAGAAACAGCTCAACAAGATCAAACACGAAGCATTCAGAGGAATCTTCCTCCACTGGCTCAATCTTCAATGCTCCTAAAAGGCGAAGCCGCAATACATCGAACTCCATCTGGAAGTGACGTCCATAAGGACATCCAATCCAACAACAGTGCAAGGGTAAATCCTTTGTCCACGAGTTTATCATAGGCTATGTCGCATGCAAACGATATATACAGATATAATACAACAACATTCTTTTATTTACATATACATACTTAATAGACCGCACACAATCAGTATGGTATATCAAGCATGGCATGTGAGCAAACAAAACAACCAACAGATCAACAATCAAGTCACTACAATATCAACCATTGCATGTGAGCAGGCAAGTCTATCAACAGATAAGTGATCAAGTCATCACAATATCCAATTCATCAACAATTCCTTACATATCATAAATGCGGTTAGCTATGCATGTCAATGCAGTATGGCTAGTTTGTGTATACACCTGCAGCCTTAAACAAGGTCAGCAGAGACGAGGAACTTTATTTCCCAACGTCCAAATCAACTCCCCTACCAAGGGTATTGCCACAAAGGCTTGCCACACATTAGGCTTTCTGCCACACGGGCATGCAGTGACAACTCGTCCTTTTGAAGTCCTGAAGACAATCAAACGCTCCGAGTGTCGATGCTCAATGGTCAGTATACATCCAAACAAATTCAACAACATGGCATGCTCACCGTAGAGAGCGCCCGAGTAATGTTTTAATTAATCAATGCGGATCGACGACACCTTAACTCACTCACTCTACTTAGTGAATTTTCATGCTTCCAATTCTTATATTTCCTAGGTGAGGTTGTACCAAAATAGATCACTCATTTAGCTTTGGGTCATTGGAACCCGAGTTTCATCAAATTCTTTATCTAGCATGGTTCCATTTCTACTTATCTATAAGCTTAGGCTAGTCATACTACAATCCTCCTGCTTATTTTTAAGCCAAAATACCTTTAACAATTACTTAGAGTGCAAACACAGGACACAAAGTCCGGCTGCTCAATTGCGAGCAGCTAGTCTTAATCTCAGATCAGAACTCTAGGCACGTAATGCGGAACACTAGGCTCAACTTTTAGGTTAAGGTACTAGGCACGCCATACGGAACACTAGGTCCAATCCTAAACTAAGAAAATGCGCACGCAAGTAGGACATTAAGTCCCAGCACAGGACACATAGTCCATATGCTCAATAGGAACACTAGGTTCCCTATGTTTTAATCTTTCAAAAACTCGATCTTTGAACTCTCTTTCTCTATTCTTATATCATTCCTATGTATCTGAAAATACTTTTTAGTTCTAGGTCGTTGAAACCCTAGTTGTGTTAAATAACACACTGGAAGAATTCCCAGGAAAGAGAGGTGGTGCAAACACTCTTAATTACCAAGTCTTTCCTAGCCAGAATTTCCCAGGCGCATCATTTAACTCAACCGTTTTTGCAAATCGTACTATTTATTTCAAATTCTTTTCTCTACTATCGTTCCATTGAAATTTCCTTGCAAGCTTTAGCTAGTTATACTAAAACCCTCACGCTTACTTTTAACTCAAATGCCCTTAACAATTTGCTTACGAAATCAGAATTCGGCTTGTGAAATCGCATCGATTTACCGATGTAAATCGTCAACCAATAGCAATCGATCAACGCATTATTAATTAATCCATCATCAACAACAATATTTTCATATTCCAAGTCAATACCAAATTCCATTTAAATCATACTTGATTCATGGAAAACAACATCAATCATAATGACTGACGAGGCCATAGACATGCTATAGCATTTCAACAAAGATATAACAATTCAATAGGCTACAACATGCTCCACGGTTTCATCAACTTCAAGTCTAATCAAATCACTCAAACAAGATTTAAGTCACGCAATACAATTCAATTTGCCACGCAGGGCCAAAAGCATGCTACAACATTTCCAACAACACATAAAAGTACTACAAGTACTACCACACTATCAAACAATCAAACAAGCAACAAACAAGGCGAAAAGCCCAAACTCATTATATAAGAATTTCCCTTACCTTGGGCGCTTTAACAATCCAAGCAAGGTAATCCGAAATAATCGTCAAGTCGCACTGGCTGCACCTTAAGCACGAACCTTAACAACACAAACTTAACTAAATTAGAACTAAAACTTAGTCCTAATGCCCTAGGGCAGCCACGGCTTAGGCATCCTAAAGCCTAGGAATTACTTGACTTAATCCCTAATTGGTCCTATCTAGTCATACAACAAGGTACATATTCAAACCATGCAAGTTTTGAAACTTTTTCAAAAGCTAAGCACTTAGAAAATATCAAAACCCAAAACTTACCAATTGGAATAGTGTTTTTACCAAATGAATAGTGTTTTGCCAACTTTGAACCATTTTTCAAAGCTCTAAAACATGTCACAAAATTCTAGAAACAATTCTATTACAAGTTCAAAACAATTCTTGAAACATAAACTCAAACTTTTCCCAAAATCATACTTCTTTGAATTGTTTGCTAAATCAAATTCTTGGCCAATTCTTACACCATTTTAAGGACACAAATCAACTTAAAACAATGTTTAGAACTAGCATGAAGGCCACGGTTTTAGTTACTCAAAAACAAACCCAAACTTTTCAATTTTTCATTTCCAAAACAAAGCATTTCCTATCATTCAATTCCTACAACAATTAACCAACTTCCTTAACATCTAACATACTTTAAAAACAAGCTAAAACATCATCAAAAACTTGATCATAGCCACTGTTTTTAATAGGTATAAACAGCCCCAAATAAAATTGTTTTCAAACAATTTTTCAAAGTTTCAAACATAACAATCCTTATAGTTTTAAAGTCCCAATCAAAAACCAATTTTTACCACTTTAATACAATTAAAAACATGTTCAAACCCACTCAAATCATGCCTAAAAGTTACTGTTTTGATGGCCCTAAAACAGCCCCAAAAATCCATTTGTTTCAAACAATTTTTAAAAGCTTCACACATAGAAATCTTTATAGCTTTAAAGTTCTAACCAAAACCAACTTCTTAAACACTTTAATCACTTTGAAAACAATTTAAAACATCCCCTAAACCATGCTTAGGATCCACGGTTCCAGCCCCTACAAAATCCCCAAATTATTTTCACAAAACTTGTTAAACATGCATATTGACTAGTTTCCAAACTAATCAAGTATAACCCATCAAAGAACTAACTTTAAATCAACAAAATCAAACCAAAATAACCTTGAACAGCCCCTAATTTCTGTTCAGCCCCAAAACCTAGGGTTTCCCAAAATTTCAATTACCAAAAACAAGCTTAATCATTGAAGGAAACAAAGGGCTAAAAGACTAGTCATGCATATCTAGCTAAATCTAACACCTTTAAGCAAAAATGATTCCTAAAACCAACCAAACCCATTCATGGCAGCCAAGAAGAAAAGGAAATGGGTTAGGACTCTTACCAACCAAGGTGATGATGATTGATCATGAAGGAAGAAGAAAGGATGGAAGGAATCAAGGATTAAGGACTAAAACTTCAAGTTTCTCCAAGATCTTGAACTTTCTCTCTCAAGAATTTTTTTTTCTCAAACCTTCAACAATGAAAGAATGGATGGATCTGATCTTGAGCAAGGGAGAAGGCCACGAAATTTTTGAGGGCAAGAATGGAAAGGAAAAGTTCATTTAGTTGGATCATGACTACATAGTTACAAAGTAACCACCTTAACTACCTACCATTTAATCATCATCCAATCCTAAGCTTACACTTGTCAAGGAAGCTTCTAAAGGTCCATGTTCAGCTCCCCTAGCACATGTGCAGCTGCCATACATCCCCCTTGGCCACAGGTTTCGTTTAAATCACGTTTTTCGCGTTAAGCTCGCTCAAGGGTCTTGTGGCGTTCTGTGCGTATAATAGGTTTTAATAATAAAAACTCCAAAAATATTTCTAATTATAACCCCACACCCAAAAATCACAAATATTCCTCGTGGCATAAGAAAAGTATCTATGTATCTCGTTTTCTCGAAATGCGAACCGAAACGTCGCAATTAGGCAGTCTCAGGCCATAGAAAATACGCTAAATATTTTCTGATGCCCAAAAATTCTAGAAAAATTACAATAAATCCTAAATATTGGAAAATGCTAAGATCTCAAATTTTATAAAATTTGGATCACGTTTGGGCATGTTTCAGTTAGAAACACACACAATAGCCTATCTACTACAGTAATTCAATGAGAATTCTCGCGGCGTAATAAAAGCGTAAATTAGTGAGGATCACTAATTTCAATTTCTCTTATCATATAGATATTATTCAATCAATAAAATTATCAAAACAAAATCATTAAAATAATAGTCATATTAAATATGACATAAAAAAGACGATTAATACTATAACTAAATAATAAAAATCCAAACTATGACTTAAAAATAACTATTAAGTCCTAAAATTATTTTTCATTCAATAAAATAATTTTCTTTAATCAAACAACAATTTTTCACATTTTTCGATATTAATTCATATTAAAAACAAAGATAATGTCTACACTGTCTCTTAATCGAATTAATTGTTAAAACAGTAAATTGTTCACAATAAATCTTTGTTGTTCTTCATACTTTTAACAAACCATTGAGGTCATGACTCTCTACGATTTATTTTCAAGTAGTTGGAACTACAAAATAATTTTCATAAAAATTGGGATGTTACATTACCACCGTCCTTAAAAATTTTCGTCCTCGAAAATTAACTTATAAACCAAAACAAAACCAAAATGATGAAAAGTCATAACTTAATACTAAACATATCATAAATATGAACTTTGAAATTTAATACAACATAATAATTTTTCACTCAATAATCAAACACAAAGCATACATTTTATTCATATATCCTTACTAAAGTAAGGCACTACATCATCAACTTAAACGTTTACAAAACACAATATTGCACGTCCATGTTGAAGAAGTTCTCGCGAATGACGCTTTATTCCAATCTACGATCACGAACACAATCACAAACACGGTCACGAACACGCATACCACGAACACGCACAAATCACGAACATAGCCACGGCGACAACGGGTTACGGCTACATGCTCACATCAACGAAACTCTAAAACCTTCCGGAACCCGCGGTTTGGAATCATGAAGACAGAGGAGGATTGCCACGATTAACAACCACAAAATCACTAACAACATTATTACATTCAGAAATGTGAGAGGATCCATCACAAAAATCATCCTAAGGCTCGCGGTTTGCAGGAGAAACAAGAAGATGAAGGTTTGGTTTTTCTCACACAAAAACTCACCACACTTCAAACTAAGAATGAAAACAAACTCCTCTCCCTTATATATAAGTGTGGTTGGCCAATGGTCAAAGAAAATAAGATAACTCACAAGAAAAGATAAGGAAGGAATCTTATGATTACCCTCCACTAAAACCAACACCAATAATAGACTCACATCCCCCTTGTTAATGAGACGAAACTAGCAAGAAAGAAAGGAAGGAAAAGTGACCCCTACCCAAAATTCTATTAAGCCCTCAATGTGTTTAAGAACAAAGACAAGGTGGGATAGGATTCTTTAAAATGTCCAATCAATAGTCATCATGCACCATATTCCTTCCCTAAGTCTCACCTACTCCAAAATGTTCTCTTGACTTAGCCCTCATGGTTTCTGCATCGCACCAATTTGCGATGTCGTGGTAATCACAGAATCGGTTGCTTGGTTGGTGACCAATCATGTAAAATAAATTATCAAGAGAAATTTAATTCAACGCGCTCTAAAATATTCGCAGATAAGAAATATGCTCACAAAATAATCACATTAATAATTTCACGAATAATCACAATAACATATATCATAATACCAAAATATAATAAAAATTTTGATTTTGGAATCTAATATAATACTAAAATACGTCATAGAGTTAAAACACTTATGTGTTCTATATTTAGAACCACGCACACACCATAATACATATAATACGATAATTATAGCATCACCTACGGATAATCCCTCTCGTAAATCTCGGCCCGCCACTCCATTGTGTCGCATTTCTGAGATGAAGTCTTGAGATGATGAGTTCTCTCGATCTACTTGGGGTGTAGACACGTTCCTTAGTGGTTGGTCTTATAAGCTTCAACATTGTCAACAATAGACTTAGCTCGTGGTGCTTTGCGCCTGCGGACAGATATCCCAATTCCTTGCGGTTAAAGCATAATCTTCCCTTGGTTGGTTCTTATCAAGTTGTGCTCCTCATCTTCACCGCTGAAGTAGTGCGTCTTGACTATTGATACTTGAGATTCCCTCTTCGCTCATCATGTAGACATATCCTCCAGTAGTTGGGCACGCAACCCTCGCCGCACCCACATTTGGCACTTGGTACTCCTTAAAAATATGTCGTAGCTACTTGCAGCCACAACATAGCCGGTCCTTCAATGAGCATTCCTCAGCCAACTCGTCCTTGCTTCCACATTAACGGCAGTTCCACTTCAACTCCTGGCCATTCCCAATAGCCTATGCCACAAGACAATCCTGGCTGTGGTCATTTCCCTGAAGATGGAAATGAGATGTTCCTTGTTGTTATCTTCATCTTTGTTTGGTCCAGATAATCTGGCCTAACTGACCCTCCAATAGCTTGCTCCTCCGTTCGTTGTCTTAGCCAATCGTGTTGATTCTCCACGACAATCTGTTGTGCGACAGTAGTTGCTATCTCGACTATCACTCGGATTACGTGATTCACGTCTAAGTTACAAGCTCTAGAGAGAGACTTGTTCGTCCCGAAGGCATCAAATTTCTACGAAGTAAACTAACCAAAATCCCCACAACAAATTCAATCATCTGAGATGATCGCACACAATTTCACACAATATCACACCTGTTTCAACTAGGAAACATTACAAACAATCACAAACAAGATCCACATAACCTAGGCATAACAAACTTATACCCGACAATTCCCAACAATCTAGGCCAGCTTAGACAAAGCGGTCCGGTTAGAACCGAACTGCTCTGATACCACTTAATGTAACACCCCGATTTCGGAGCGCTACTGTTCAACCCAACTAATGCTGAAAACATTTAATGCTTGTATGCTTTCAGTTAAAAAGTACTCTTATGTATTTCGCAATAGAAAAATAGGGGTAATTTTTTTCTTTTCATTTTCTTTCCTTGGAAATCTTTTTCAAAATGTGACATAGAGTACTACAGTTTTCTAAATGATGCCAATTCAAACTTTTGCAATTATCAGAGTATAGTGCATCACAAAATAACACTTCACATAACATAATCATTTCGCACTAAGGCGAGGTTCTCTGAAAAGAGTAATTACGAAACAATCAATACAAAATCCTAAGCTAAGTGGTGACAACTATAACTCTTCTTGAGAACAAATTTCAACAAGATCAAACACGAAGCATTCAGAGGAATCTTCCTCCACTGGTTCAATCTTCAATGCTCCTAAAAGGCGAAGCTGCAACAGCTACCGAACTCCATCTGGAAGTGACGTCCATAAGGACATCCAATCCAACAACAAAGGTAAGGGTAAATCCTTTGTCCACGAGTTTATCATAGGCTATGTCGCATGCAAACGATATATACAGATATAATACTACAACATTCTTTTATTTACATATACATACTTAATAGACCGCACACAATCAGCATGGTATATCAAGCATGGCATGTGAGCAAACAAAACAACCAACAGATCAACAATCAAGTCACTACAATATCAACCATTGCATGTGAGCAGGCAAGTCTATCAACAGATAAGTGATCAAGTCATCACAATATCCAATTCATCAACAATTCCTCACATATCATAAATGCGGTTAGCTATGCATGTCAATGCAAGATGGCTAGTTTGTGTATACACCGCAAACTTAAACAAGGTCGGCAGAGACGAGGAACTTTATTTCCCAACGCCCAAATTAACTCCCCTACCAAGGGTATTGCCACAAAGGCTTGCCACACATTAGGCTTTACGCCACACGGGCATGCGGTGACAACTCGTCCTTTTGAAGTCCTCAAGACAATCAAACGCCCGAGTGTCGATGCTCAATGGTCGATATACATCCAAACAAATTCAACAACATGGCATGCTCACCGTAGGGAGCGCCCGAGTAATGTTTTAATTAATCAATGCGGATCGACGACACCTTAACTCACTCACTCTACTTAGTGAATTTTCATGCTTCCAATTCTTATATTTCCTAGGTGAGGTTGTACCAAAATAGATCACTCATTTAGCTTTGGGTCATTGGAACCCGAGTTTCATCAAATTCTTTATCTAGCATGGTTCCATTTCTACTTATCTATAAGCTTAGGCTAGTCATACTACAATCCTCCTGCTTATTTTTAAGCCAAAATACCTTTAACAATTACTTAGAGTGCAAACACAGGACACAAAGTCCGGGTGCTCAATTGCGGAACGCTAGTCTTAATCTCAGATCAGAACTCTAGGCAGGTAATGCGGAACACTAGGCTCAACTTTTAGGTTAAGGTACTAGGCACGCCATACGGAACACTAGGTCCAATCCTAAACTAAGAAAATGCGCAATCAAGTAGGACATTAAGTCCCAGCACAGGACACATAGTCCATATGCTCAATAGGAACACTAGGTTCCCTATGTTTTAATCTTTCAAAAACTCGATCTTTGAACTCTCTTTCTCTATTCTTATATCATTCCTATGTATCTGAAAATACTTTTTAGTTCTAGGTCGTTGAAACCCTAGTTGTGTTAAATAACACACTGGAAGAATTCCCAGGAAAGAGAGGTGGTGCAAACACTCTTAATTACCAAGTCTTTCCTAGCCGTAATTTCCCAAGCATCATTTAACTCAACCGCTTTTGCAAATCGTACTATTTATTTCAAATTCTTTTCTACTATCGTTCCATTGAAATTTCCTTGCAAGCTTTAGCTAGTTATACTAAAACCCTCACGCTTACTTTTAACTCAAATGCCCTTAACAATTTGCTTACGAAATCGAATTCGACGTGAAATCGCATCGATTTACCGATGTAAATCGTCAACCAATAGCAGTCGATCAACGCATTATTAATTAATCCATCATCAACAACAATATTTTCATATTCCAAGTCAATACCAAATTCCATTTAAATCCTACTTGATTCATGGAAAACAACATCAATCATAATGCCTCACAGGGCCAAAGAGAGGCCATAGCATTTCAACAAAGATATAACAATTCAATAGGCTACAACATGCTCCACGCTTTCATCAACTTCAAGTCTAATCAAATCACTCAAACAAGATTTAAGTCACGCAATACAATTCAATTTGCCACGCAGGGCCAAAAGCATGCTACAACATTTCCAACAACACATAAAAGTACTACAAGTACTACCACACTATCAAACAATCAAACAAGCAACAAACAAGGCGAAAAGCCCAAACTCATTATATAAGAATTTCCCTTACCTTGGGCGCTTTAACAATCCAAGCAAGGTAATCCGAAATAATCGTCAAGTCGCACTTCGCGCGCGTACCTTAAGCACGAACCTTAACAACACAAACTTAACTAAATTAGAACTAAAACTTAGTCCTAATGCCCCTAGGGCAGCCACGGCTTAGGCATCCTAAAGCCTAGGAATTACTTGACTTAATCCCTAATTGGTCCTATCTAGTCATACAACAAGGTACATATTCAAACCATGCAAGTTTTGAAACTTTTTCAAAAGCTAAGCACTTAGAAAATATCAAAACCCAAAACTTACCAATTGGAATAGTGTTTTTACCAAATGAATAGTGTTTTGCCAACTTTGAACCATTTTTCAAAGCTCTAAAACATGTCACAAAATTCTAGAAACAATTCTATTACAAGTTCAAAACAATTCTTGAAACATAAACTCAAACTTTTCCCAAAATCATACTTCTTTGAATTGTTTGCTAAATCAAATTCTTGGCCAATTCTTACACCATTTTAAGGACACAAATCAACTTAAAACAATGTTTAGAACTAGCATGAAGGCCACGGTTTTAGTTACTCAAAAACAAACCCAAACTTTTCAATTTTTCATTTCCAAAACAAAGCATTTCCTATCATTCAATTCCTACAACAATTAACCAACTTCCTTAACATCTAACATACTTTAAAAACAAGCTAAAACATCATCAAAAACTTGATCATAGCCACTGTTTTTAATAGGTATAAACAGCCCCAAATAAAATTGTTTTCAAACAATTTTTCAAAGTTTCAAACATAACAATCCTTATAGTTTTAAAGTCCCAATCAAAAACCAATTTTTACCACTTTAATACAATTAAAAACATGTTCAAACCCACTCAAATCATGCCTAAAAGTTACTGTTTTGATGGCCCTAAAACAGCCCCAAAAATCCATTTGTTTCAAACAATTTTTAAAAGCTTCACACATAGAAATCTTTATAGCTTTAAAGTTCTAACCAAAACCAACTTCTTAAACACTTTAATCACTTTGAAAACAATTTAAAACATCCCCTAAACCATGCTTAGGATCCACGGTTCCAGCCCCTACAAAATCCCCAAATTATTTTCACAAAACTTGTTAAACATGCATATTGACTAGTTTCCAAACTAATCAAGTATAACCCATCAAAGAACTAACTTTAAATCAACAAAATCAAACCAAAATAACCTTGAACAGCCCCTAATTTCTGTTCAGCCCCAAAACCTAGGGTTTCCCAAAATTTCAATTACCAAAAACAAGCTTAATCATTGAAGGAAACAAAGGGCTAAAAGACTAGTCATGCATATCTAGCTAAATCTAACACCTTTAAGCAAAAATGATTCCTAAAACCAACCAAACCCATTCATGGCAGCCAAGAAGAAAAGGAAATGGGTTAGGACTCTTACCAACCAAGGTGATGATGATTGATCATGAAGGAAGAAGAAAGGATGGAAGGAATCAAGGATTAAGGACTAAAACTTCAAGTTTCTCCAAGATCTTGAACTTTCTCTCTCAAGAATTTTTTTGTCAAACCTTCAACAATGAAAGAATGGATGGATCTGATCTTGAGCAAGGGAGAAGGCCACGAAATTTTTGAGGGCAAGAATGGAAAGGAAAAGTTCATTTAGTTGGATCATGACTACATAGTTACAAAGTAACCACCTTAACTACCTACCATTTAATCATCATCCAATCCTAAGCTTACACTTGTCAAGGAAGCTTCTAAAAGTCCATGTTCTACTCCCTAGCACATGTGCAGCTGCCATACATCCCCCTTGGCCACAGGTTTCGTTTAAATCACGTTTTGCTAGCGTTTTAGCTCAATAGGGTCTTGTGGCGTTCTGCGTATAATAGGTTTTAATAATAAAAACTCCAAAAATATTTCTAATTATAACCCCACACCCAAAAATCACAAATATTCCTCGTGGCATAAGAAAAGTATCTATGTATCTCGTTTTCTCGAAATGCTAACCTAAACGTCGCAATTAAAGCTTCTCGTGCCATAGAAAATACGCTAAATATTTTCTGATGCCCAAAAATTCTAGAAATATTACAATAAATCCTAAATATTGGAAAATGCTAAGATCTCAAATTTTATAAAATTTGGATCACGTTTGGGCATGTTTCAGTTAGAAACACACACAATAGTTTATCTACTGGTAATTCAATGTAATTCTCATGTAATAATAAAAACTGTAAATTAGTGAGGATCACTAATTTCAATTTCTCTTATCATATAGATATTATTCAATCAATAAAATTATCAAAACAAAATCATTAAAATAATAGTCATATTAAATATGACATAAAACAGACGATTAATACTATAACTAAATAATAAAAATCAAAACTATGACTTAAAAATAACTATTAAGTCCTAAAATTATTTTTCATTCAATAAAATAATTTTCTTTAATCAAACAACAATCTTTCACATTTTTCGATATTAATTCATATTAAAAACAATATATGCCTACACTGTCTCTTAATCAATTAATTGTTAAAACGAAGAATTGTTCACAATAAATCTTTGTTGTTCTTCATACTTTTAACAAACCATTGAGGTCATGACTCTCTACGATTTATTTTCAAGTAGTTGGAACTACAAAATAATTTTCATAAAAATTGGGATGTTACAGGTGCGCTACTGTGCAACCCAATCTAATGCTGAAAACATTTGATGCTTGTATGCTTTCAGTTAAAAGTACTTTTATGTATTTCGCAATGGAAAATAGGAGTAATTTTTTTTCTTTCTTCTCTGTGAAACCCTTTTAAAAAATGAGACATAAAGAGTACAACAATTTTCTAAATAATGCAAAATCAGTCTTTTGCAAATATCAGAGTATAATGCATCACAATCAATACTTCACATAACATCAAACATAACATAATCGTTTCGCACCGAGGCGAGGTTTTCTGGAAAGAGTTATTACAAAACAATGGGTAATTACGCAAATAACAACGACAAAACCCTAAGCTAAGCTGACCAACAACTATAACTCTTACTGAGAAACAGTTCAGCAAGATCAACACACAGGGCACTCAGAGGAATCTTCCTCCACTGGCTCAATCTTCAACGCTCCTGGAAAGACGAAACTACAGCAGCTATGGAACTCCATTTGGAAGTGACATCCATAAGGATATCCAATCCAACAACAGTGCAAGGGTAAATTCTTTGTCCACGAGTTTATCGTAGGCTATGTCGCATGCAAACAATATACATATATAATACAACAACATGTCTTTATATACATATACATACTTAATAGACTGCATGCATCACCATGGTATATCAATCATTGCATGTGAGCAAACAAATCAACCAACAGATTAACAATCAAGTCACCACAATATCAAACAATTGCATGCGAGCAGACAATTCTATCAATAGATTAATGATCAAGTCATAACATAGCAAATTCATCAACAATTCATCACATGTCAATATGTCGTTAGCCATGCATGCCAATGCAATATGAACAAGTTTGTGTATACGCCTGCAGCCTTAATAGGTCAGCAGTAGACGAGGAATTTTTCCAACATCCGAACAATATAGCCACACATTAGGCAATGCAGTGACAAATCGTCTTTTGAAGTCTTTAAGACAAATCAAACGCTCTGAGTGAAATGACAACGCGTCTTTTGAAGTTTTTAAGACAAATCAAACGTTCCAAGTGTCGATGATCAATGTCAATATGCATCCAAATAAATTCTTCAATATGGCATGCTCATCGTAGGGAGCGCCCGAGTAATGTTTTAATTAATCAATGCAGATCGACAATCAACTATGTTTCACATTCAAAAAGGTGGAGGGAACTCAAAGTTTGAGCACCACAATGAGCATCCCATACTACTCAAGTAATGCTCGGGTATTCTTCATCACACAGTAAACTGAGATGATGAGAAATACCCCTTAGAGTTCAAACACAGGACACTAGGTCCAGGTGTTCAACTGCAGAACGCCAATCTCAATCTTAGATTAAAATTCTAGGCACGTAATGCGAAACACTAGGCTTAATTTTTAGGTTGAGGTACTAGGCATGCCATATAGAACACTAGGTCTAATCTTTAATCATGAAAATGCGCATGCAAGCAGGACATTAAGTTCCAACACTGGACACATGGCCCATATGCTCAATAGGAACACTAGGTTCCCTATATTTTAATCTTTCGAAATCTTAATCTTAGTTCCTGTATCACTCCCATTTATCTAAAAATACTTTTTAGCCCTAGGTCATTAAAACCCTAGTTGTGCTAAAGAATACGCTAGGATAATTCCCAAACACATTACTTAACTCAACCGTTTTCAAAATTTACAATGTTTTCTTTTTAAAAGATCCTCTTAAATAACTACTAACCCTCTGATCCATAAAGCGTGTTTGTACGCCGTCTTATTTTAGAAAGATACCTTTAGTTTACATCGAAAACATTTCTCGACTCATGGAATCGCATCAAACTTACCGTTTTAAGTCGGTAAACCAATAACAGTCGATCAACGCATTATTAATTAATTCATTATCATCAACAATATCTTGCATATTCCAATCAATATCAAGTTTCAATTAAATCCAACATGATTCAAGGAAAAACAACACAAATCATAATGCCACGCAGGGCCAAGAACATGCTACAGCATTTCAGACATCATATAACAATTCAATATGCTACAACATGCTACAGTATTTCAGACAGCATATAGTAATACTACAAGTACTGCTACACAATCAATCAATCAAGCCAAACAAGACACAAGGTGAAAAGCCCAAACTCATTATGTAAGAATTTCCCTTACCTTGGGCGCTTTAATAATCCAAGCAAGGTATTTCCAAACTATCATCAAGTCGTTCCTTGCACGAACCTTAACAACGCAAGTTTCAATCAATTAGAACTAAAAACACAATCTAATGCCCCTAGGGCAGCCATGGGTTTAGGGTTCCCTAAACCTAAGAATTACTCAACTTAATCCCTAATAGGTTCTATCTAGCCATATGCCATGACACATATTCAAATCATGGAAGTTTTGAAACCTTTCCAAACACTACACACTTAGGAAACTACTTAAACCAAAAATTACCATTTGGAATAGTGTTTTACCACATTAAATAGTGTTTTCCCAACTTCGAACCATTTTTCAAAACACTAAAACATGTCACAAAATTTTAAAAACAATTTCATTACAAGTTCAAAACAATGCTTGAAACATAAACCCAATCTTTTCCCAAAATCATGCTTCTTTGAAAAGCTTTGCTAAATCAAATCAACAACCATTTTTTTACAAGTATTTTAGCATAAAGACAAGCTAAGAAAATTTTCTAAAACACCATGGAGGCCACGGTCTTAATGTCCCAAAAACAACCTCAAATTCTCAAACTTTAACATCAAAATCACATAATTTTGTTAGATCCAAAACTTCCTATCATAAACCAATTTCTTTACCACTTTAATACAATTAAAAACAAGTTAAAACTTACTCAAATCTTGTCCATAAGTCACTGTTTTTACAACCCCCAAAACAGTCCCAAATTTATTTTGTTTCAACCCATTTTTCAAAGCTTTAAACTTACAAATCCTTATAGATTCAAAGTCCTAACCAAAAACCAACTTCTTAAACACTTAACACATTTTAAAACAAATTAGTCATCATCCAAATAACCCATATAGGTCACGGTTTCCAGCCTTAAGAATAAACCCAAACTTTTCAAACATTTCATTTTCAAATCATACAAATTCACTACACTTAATTCCTTTCACCTTAAGCCAACTTATTCAACACTTACAACACTTTAAAAACAATTTAAAACATCCTCCAAAATCATGTTTGAGGCCACGGTTCCAGCACCCATTTTCAACCAAATTTACTTTCTCAAAACTTTGTAGAACATGCATATATGACTAGTTTCCAAACATATCACTTATAACCCTTCAAGAATCAACTCTAAATCAACAAAAACCAAACAAAACCAAGACATCCAGCAGCCCCTAGATTCGGCCAAGGCAAAAATTTAGGTTTTCCAAATTTTAAAAACCAAGAACAAGCTTAATCATGGAGGAAAACAAAGGGTTATAAGACTAATCATGCATTTCCAGCCAAAACAAACACTTCTACCCGAAAACAACTCTTAAATCCTTCAAAACTCATATCATGGAACTCAAAAGAGATAAGAGGATGATCATGGAGCTTACCAAGAAGATTAGAGGTGATAGAACAAGGATCAAGAACAAGGAATGAAGATTGAACTCCAAAATCACAAATTTTTCAAGTTTCCTCACACTTTCTCTTTCTAAAACTCTCTTGATTTTTTCCTCTAATGGAGGAATGAAGGTGATGCTCTTGGAAAAGGAAGAAGGCCAAGAAATTCATTTGGGATATGGAAGGAATAAATTTCTTCATTTAGTTGGAATCTAGCTAATTTAGTTACAACTTAACCAAACTAACTACCCACCATTTACTAACCAACCAACTATAATCTAACACATGTCAAAGAAGCTTCTAAATCTTGGATTCAGCTCCCCTAGTTTCTGGATTTACGCCCCCAGCCCAAAATATCAAGATATTTCTTATCGTCGCATTTTCGCTCAATAGGGTGCGCGGCGTTACGCGTATATTAGGGTTTTTGATCCAAAAACACTAAAAATCAATCAAATAAATTATTCTATAATCAAAAATTATTAATCAACCAAAATGTCCCTAAAATATATTAGAAGTATTTCTACGAATGTCGCTTTCTCGATTTACGAGCTAAAACGCTACCGTAATGCAGTCTTGGGTGTAACAGCCGGGATTTGGCCTTCGCTTAGCTCTTTGCCATCCCGCACCATTACTCATAGGACTTCACCCTCCCCCCGGGGTGTTTTTGCCTTTCGCTTGGCTCGATCCCAGGACCTGGAGGACTTAAGTACCTGGGGAGCGCCTCGCTATTACCAACTGAGCTACTTGGTGCGGGATGGCAAAGAGCTAAGCGAAGGCCAAATCACGGCTGTTACAATAAAAGGCGGCTTTTATTGTAACACCCTGGGTTTTAATTCCCAAGCGTGCTACTCATAGGACTTCTCCCCCCCTCTAAGGGAGTTTTTGCCTTTCGCTTGGCTCGAACCCGGGACCAGAGGGCTTAAGTACCACGGGAGCACCTTGCTATTACCAACTGAGCTAACTAGCTCAGTTGGTAATAGCGAGGCGCTCCCCAGGTACTTAAGTCCTCCAAGTCCTGGGATCGAGCCAAGCGAAAGGCAAAAACACCCCGGGGGGAGGGTGAAGTCCTATGAGTAATGGTGCGGGATGGCAAAGAGCCAAGCGAAGGCCAAATCCCGGCTGTTACAATAAAAAAGGCGCCTTTTATTGTAACAACCGGGATTTGGCCTTCGCTTAGCTCTTTGCCATCCCGCACCATTACTCATAGGACCTCACCCTCCCCCCGGGGTGTTTTTTCCTTTTGCTTGGCTCGATCCCAGGACCTGGAGGACTTAAGTACCTGGGGAGAACCTCGCTATTGTGATCTCAGACTGAGACTTAGTACTGGAGCACTCGCTATTACCGAGCTAGCTCACCGTAATAGCGAGGTGCTCCCTGTACTTAAGTCCTCCAGTGTCCTGGATCGAGCTGCTTAAAGGCAAAAACACCCCGGGGGGAGGGTGAGGTCCTATGAGTAATGGTGCGGGATGGCAAAGAGCTAAGCGAAGGCCAAATCCCGGCTGTTACACTGGGCGTAGAACCCTATATTTTTGTGATGCCCAAAAATTACAGAAAAATTCCAATAAATACTAAATATTGGTAAATGATAAGATCTCAAATTTTATAAAATTTGGATCAAGTTTGGGCATGTTTCAGTTAGGAACTCAACCAATAGCCTAGTTACGGCAAAATTCAATAGAATTCTCGCAGCACAATAAAAACTGTAAATTAGTGAGGATCACTAATTTCAATTTCTCTTGTCATCTAAATATTATTCAAACAATAAAATTATCAAGACAAAATCATTAAAAATAAAAGTCATATTAAATATGATATAAAACAGACAATTTAACAAGTAACTAAACATCGAAAATCCAAACTGTGACTTAAAAATATCTATTAAGTCCTAAAATTATTTCTCATTCAATAAAATAATTTTCTTTGATCAAACAACAATGTTTCACATTTTTCAAGATTAATTTATATTAAAAACAGTATACGTTTACACTGTCTCTTAATCTGAATTAATTACAAAAACAGTAAATTATTTGCAATATATCTTTGTAGTTCTTCGTACTTTTAACAAACCGTTGAGGTGATCAATCTCTATGATTAATTTTTAAGTAGTCGAAAACTGTAAAATAGTTTTCATAAAAATTTGGATGATACATTACCACCCTCCTTAAAAAAAAATTCGTCCCCGAAAATTAACTTACAAACCAAAACAAAATAAGAAATATGAAAAGTCATAACTTAACACTAAAAGCATATTATAAATTTGGACTTTGAAATTCCATACAGCTTAATAATTATTACACTCAAGCAATCAAATACCATAGCATACAATTTATTCATATATTTTTAATAAAGAAAGACACTACATCATCAACTAGAATGTTTACAAAACACAGTACTACACGTCCATGTCGAAGAAGTCCTCGCAAACGACGCTTTATTCCAACTACAATCTCTACTCCATCGCGACCACGAATACAGTCAAGACGGTTACTGAGTTACGGTTACATGATAACGCGAACGAAACTTCACTAACAAACATACCTACACAACCACGTTTTAATCACGAAACCCAAAATCAAATATCTTTTATTTTTAAAACTTCTGAGTTCTAAAGATAGCACAAAGCAACAACTACTTTTCTTAAAACCCACTTGATCTCTTCAAGACTCAACCCTCTCAAGAACACTATGATTCTTTTGAGATTAGGTTTGTCATTGTCTTAAAATCATCAAGACGCATTTAAATCAAAAACTAAAACTTGCATTAAACACCAACAACAACAAAATCACTAAAAACCAAGTATTAAAACATGGAATAATTTTAGTTTTCTCAAAGAGCCTCACGGCTTGCACACATATACTCAAATCCATTTCTCAAAATCATTCTACTCACACCCAAAAGCTTGTTAACAAAGGATCAACACAAAATCTCCTCTACAACCCCTAAACCACAACAATAACAAAACAAACACTTCTACCCAACATCACTAGTCAAAACAAACACTTCTACCCAAAAACAACTCTTAAATCCTTTAAAACCCATATCATGGAATTCAAGAGAGATAAGAGGATGATCATAGAGCTTACCAAGAAGATTAGAGGTGATAGAACAAGGATCAAGAACAAGGAAGGAAGATTGAACTCCAAAATCACAAATTTTTCAAGTTTCCTCACACTTTCTCTTTCTAAAACTCTCTTGATTTTTTTCTCTAAAGGAGGAATGAAGGTGATGCTCCTGGGAAAGGAAGAAGGCCACGAAATTTAGTTGGGATATGGAGGGAAGAAATTTCTTCATTTAGTTGGAATCTAGCTAATTTAGTTACAACTTAACCAAACTAACTACCCACCATTTACTAACCAACCAACTATAATCTAACACATGTCAAAGAAGCTTCTAAAGCTTGGATTCAGCTCCCCTAGTTTCTGGATTTACGCCCCCCAGCCCAAAATATCAAGATATTTCTTATCGTCGCGTTTTCGCTCAATCGGGTGCGCGACATTACGCGTATATTAGTGTTTTTGATCCAAAATCTCTAAAAATCAATCAAATAAATTATTCTATAATCAAAAATTATTAATCAACCAAAATTTTCTTAAAAATATTAGAAGTATTTCTACGAATGTCGCTTTCTCGATTTACGAGCTAAAACGCTACTGTAATGCAGTTCTGGGCGTAGAAAACACCCTATATTTTTCTGATGCCCAAAAATTCCAGAAAATTTCCAATAAATCCTAAATATTGGAAAATGCTAAGATCTCAAATTTTATAAATTTGGATCAAGTTTGGGCATGTTTCAGTTTGGAACTCACCAATAGCCTAGTTACGGCAAAATTCAATAAAATTCTCGCCGCGCAAGGATCACTAGTAGGGGGTAGAAACTACCAACTTACATGGTAAGGAAGAAACAGACAATTTCAAATGATCCACACATGCAAGTGAAATAAAAGAATGGGTAGACCCAGAGTCAAATAATATTGATAAGAGTTTACCAGAGACTAGGCACATACCTTGTATCAAATCTGGTGATTAAAAGGACTTAGCTCCCTTCACAGTAAATACTCTCCCACGTCCTGCACCATACCCAGCTCCTCTTCCTCTTCTTCCTGCAGTAGGTCTGTTTGTAGCTCCCAACCCACTCCAGCAATCCTTCGCTAAGTAAACCATCCGTTCACACTGAAAACATTGCTTTGACTCTACTCCACTTCCTTGCACTGTGCAATCCTTAATGAGATGAGGACCTCCACACCTAAAACATCCCTGAGCTTTCACCATAGCTCCAGCCCCTGAAGTAGCATTAGGTTGTGCCGGCCTAGTGTATGGCCCGACTCTGCCCTGTTGAGACCTTTCTCCACCATTTCTTCCTCTTCCTCTGTGCATACCACCCCTCATGCCATTACCACTCCTGATAGGATCACCACTTCTCTGTTGATCTCTCTCTGTCCATACTCGCCAACTCCATACACTGCTCAACCAGCTCCAAAAATCGTGCAAACTTCAATGGCACCACCGTCCGATGTATCTCATATTTCAATCCATCCTGGAACCTCTACACATCCATAGCTCACTATGGTGTAAGCGATAAAACTCTGAATACTTCAACAGTGCTTCAAACCGAGTAGCGTAGTCACCTACAGTCATGTTTCCCTGTTTCAAACTTTCAAACTCTTTTCTTTCTCTTTACGGTTCAACCTCAGGAAAAACTTCTCCAGAAAACTCTCCTTAAACAGTTCCCAATTCACCACACTTCCCTATTCCTCCAATAACCTCTTCTTACCCCTCCACTAAGATTTTGCATTACTAATCAGCATAAAAGAAGCAAAAAATACCTTCCTCTCCTCTCGAGTATTCATAGTCACAAATATTTTATCACTCTCCTGGATCCACTTCTCAGCTCCCTCGGGGTTGAATTCTCCATCAAACTATGGAGTGTTTGCCTTCAAAAAATTTGTCATTCCACTATCATCACTCCTTTCCTCTTTCCTAGTCTGAGCATTCTGCTGGGCTTACTGAAGCACAACCATGGCTAACTCTCTAACAGAATGCAAGGTCTCATCTGAACCATTACCCCCTGTTAACACTCCATTTTGTCTATTTTTATGGGGTATTTTGAGTATAGAATATTATGATTTTGTTTCTTATTAGATAAATATGCTCACTATTTCCTCATTTATGCAGAAAATTAATAAAGGCAATTTGGAAAGCAAAAGAAGTAATTTTGGGAAGATTCTCGCTAGTTTTGGAGATTTTTAGCACTTTTGGAAGAGTGGTACGGCCTGATAGCCAGTCAGTACAGTCGTACTTGAACGTGAACACAAGAAGGGGGGGTTGAATTGTGTTGAAAACTTTTAGCAAACTTAATGTTAAAAACACTTAGAATAAAAGTTTCTCAAAAACTGTTTGTTAATCGGACGGTGAAAATCAGTTTGTGAAAACTTGTTTTTAACTCAACAAGATAGAAATGAATAGAAAGCAGTAAAGCAGGAGACACAAAAATTTATACTAGTTCACTACCAACCTGGTAGCTACGTCTAGTCCCTTCGTTCCTGAAGGATTTTCCACTATAATCAGACTGATTACAATTTCCTCAAGAGTATTCTACTGTCACAACTTGACAATACTCTCAACTTCTCAAACGACTCATCTGATGAGCCTTTGAGGATACAAAACTAAACTAGGCCAAAACAAACTTATACAAGTGAGTTGAAATACAGCTTGAAAATAACTCTCACAGAGAGGATAAAAGATTAAGCTCAACTAAAGAAAAACTTTCTTAAAGAAAGGGTCGGACGCTGAATTGATTGAGAGTCCGTAGACTTGATTGCTCACGCAGTAGTGTATGTTCTCGCAGAATTTTAGCAAGCTTTTTCACGCAATGTTCTTTCTCTCTTTTCTTCAATGGATACCATGAGGTATATATAGGAGATCCAAGGATATGACCGTTAGAGTAAAAAATGGCTCCTAACCGCTGACTAGAGATAATTCAAAAAATGTTGTCTCTATCTTGCTTTGCGAGAGAATGTCCCAGAATCCATGTTACCGCTTTTTTCTTATGCATGCGATTTTTGTCTTGTAGTTAAAGATTTCAACTTTGATATCTCGTGACACCGATTTTAGCGCTCAAGATCAATTTTGAGATCCGCTCCAAAGACTTCCGAGAGGTAGAGCGACAACGTGACTAACACGTGATTTTAAGTGAGGTTCAGACGCCGCTCGAGTTGGAAGTTCGGACGCTCGTTCAAGGTTGGAAGTTCGGACGCTTGTAGCAATTTGATAAGCATAGTGTATAAAGAGAAATTTCCAGACGCTCACTAGGATGAGCGGATCTTTGACAAATAGAATGAATCCTTCTCTTGAGAATTACTTTCTTCTTGCTTGAGTGGCTTAGAAAATAGATATTATTAGTATCTGCACACTTCAAAAAATGTTAGAACATAAATTGTTCTCTTGTGAATATTTTGTTATCATCAAAATTAATGAGGGTCTAAACATCTCAATCGTTTAGGTTCCAACAATCTCCCCCTTTTTGATGATGACAAATATCTAAGGTTGATGAACAATTTATTTTCACAAAGACATTAAGGGTCTCCCCCTGAATTTATGATTTAGATATATAAGAACAATTCAGGTTTTAAGGTTATTGTCGATAAACAAATTCATTTAAGTGATTACGAAAGATACGAAAATGTATCAGAGCAGATATTTAATACAGTGAGATCGGATACCAAATAGATTGATTTAATCAAGGTATATTTCATTGTACCAAATAAAATTTATTAAACAATATAAGAGCACTAGATCAAATAATATTAGCGCATACAGATGCTATGTATGAAGTGCTATGCATGATACTTTAGTTCTAGTGTATCCATCGGATGGTGGATAATCGGATGGTGGATAATCAGATTCTCACGTGTTCATTATACCTTTCTTTCGTGTTCATCATACCTTTTCTTTTACTCCCCCTTTTGTCATCAGACAAAAAGAGTGTAAAAACACATCATAGTCAAAATACTACTTAGAAAAATTTGAATAAGAGACAGATAATAAGATCAAAAACAGTTATATATATATATATCAACCAAATAAAATTTATTTTATATCACACAAAAAAAATATTTCAAGGGTTTTGAAGAGGTGGAGGTGGGATATTGAGACGTTCGTAGAAGCTTGATCTGCGCCTTCAAGCGAGTAACCTTTAAGTTTGTAGCCTTCATTTCTTCAAATTCTGCTCTTGGAATGGTGACCATCTCAACTGCAGAAGTGGAAGTAGAAGGTCCAGCTTCTGGTACAGACGCAGACTTTAGCTTCTGATGCTCTGCTAGCACCAGGTTGGACAACTCCAGTCTCAAATCCTTCTTCTTTTGAGCTCTTAAGAAGAATCCATCATTTGGTATTACCCATTTGATGAAGTTTCCGAGTCTTCTTAGCTCAGATTCTGTCTGAATCTCCCACTGACGCTTCACATCTTCAGGGTATAGCAAATTCATGAAGATGGTTTCCCTGTGAAGAAAAACATCAGCAGTGTAGGAGTCAAACTTATTTCCAGCGTCTTCTCCCCAAATATTTCTGATGAAGACACTCAACGCTTCACTGGTGAAGGAAAGAGCTTCATTTTCAGCCAGGTAGATCCTTCTTAGATTTTCCCTGTCATAATCTTCTAGCACAAAGGGGTCGAGTCGCGGTAATAAGGCTTTGGCTTTCCAAGATTCAGACCATTGACTCCACGTAAACCCAATATCGAAGAGTTTGGTCAGCTGACCCATTGGTTATTGATCTTCATGCGGTCAAGGGTCCGATTCTGAAACATCTGAACATATCATCAAAGTATACAGTTCCTAGGTTGATGTCAGTAACCTTGCTGATCTTCCCAACAGTAGGAATGGTTGCCTTTTCAGCATCACAACAGTTAGAGGAGCCAATTCTCTGTTCATCTTTCTTCAGAGAAGACAAGTAGTACCTTCTGGCGTGATCCTCAGATATCTTTGCAATCGGAAGCTGAGGAAATTCCTTAAGATTGTACCTTGTAGGTGCTGCCTCATACTCCTTCAGCCCGATCCTGCTGAAAGGCTGCTTCCCCGGAGCGAGTTCTTTCCTTTTCCCAGGAATAGACCAAGGTAGCCACCTTTGTCTATCCGGTACTATCTTGATAGAGACAGATGATGGGTCTCGATATTGCCTTATAACTTCAAGTCTTTTCTGCTCAAGGCAATGTACCATGAAGGCAGCTTCATCATCTGTAATCCACCTTCCACATTCTTCCAATGTGAGAGGTTCAGACTGAGGAAGGGATAGAGGAAGATCGACAGAGAAGGGAATTGCCCTGCTTCCTGAAGCTGGTCTCAATCTTCCTTTGAAGGACATTTGGACGAGGTCATCTCCATCCTTGAGGGTTGCACTTACAGGATCGGCAATCTCCAATCTGGCAGCTCCAGAAGTGAAGGTTTTTAGATGCCAGGTTGAGGGACGGTTATAGATGCTGTTGTATACCTCATACTTTACAAACCGTGGTTTGTATGAGATATTTTTCTTTTTAGCGACTTACATTGGTGTAATGGTGAGGGAAAGTAAGGTAGGAGTAGCTTTGGTGACTTTGTAGGCTTTGAATGGATTAATGGGAGGTGTTTTGAAAAGGAGGTTGAAAGGGTGAGAATGAAGTTTGGAAATGTATGTGGTGAGTGAAGTGTTTGGGAAAATTTGTGGCGAGTTAAGATAGAGTGAAGTGGATGATGGTTGGGTAGAATTTGTTTAGGGACAATGGAGGTTTTTACGTGTATGGGTTTGAGGTTGTGGTGGAGGTGCAATAGATATTGGCGAGCACGAATAGAATCGGCAGATGCAACAGAATCTGAGACTCATCAGAGAATTGATACCTTAGGTTCAGGTTCAGATTGCCTGACCGATCTTTTGAGCTTCATGCAGAGGCGAGATCTTTGGAGGCGATGTCTTGAATGTCCTTCTTCAGAGTCCGGATCTTTGAGGCCCGGCTTCTCGGCTTCTGGTTTGCTCCTCTTCCTCGTAACCTGGTGATGGGAACTCGGTCCTCATCTTCTGGTTCCTCAACAGTAGGTGCAGGAGCCACCTTCTGTTTTGTTCTTCTGGTCTCTCTCGAAGGAGACTCGGCGTGTCTTTTCTCACCAGGCTTTGAGCTTCTGGTGGTTATCTTTTCTGTTTCCTCTTCCTGTTGCTCAACTTTCACTTTCTTCATCATGGACCCAGTAAGCAATTTCATTCTTACTAGGCTGTTGACTCCAAAAGTGTCAGGAATCACAATGTTATCAGCACCAAAATACTTTGCCTTTACTTGATCCGTAAAGGTATCGGCTTGTTTATGACCAGATTCTTGTCCATCATTTTGGTGAGCAAGACACCATACAAAATGAACTTGTAGGTGTTCTTCTTGTCAGCAACACCTTTTCTTGAGTTGACAAGAGCATTGATCAGGTTATTGTAGATTAACCTTGGCGAGTTCACCTTGTTTCCGCCATGAAGTGTCTCGGGATGAATTTACGCTCGTAGTTGACAATATCACTAGAGCCACCTTTAACAGACGCTCTTGGTGATAATCTTATGAAGAACTCGAAATGACTTTTGATTCTTGGCGATGAGTGTTACACTAGATTCTTTCATTCTTGGTAGTTTTCAAACAGATCGTTGTTGACCTTCTCAATCCCATGGAATCGTCGACCCATTCTCGAATAGAAGACGATGCCTTCACACGGACACCCAGTAACTTCAGAAATGTTTTTGATGGTAAGGACAAACTTGAATCCTTTCACTGTTCCTTCAATGATACCACCTACGTAGCCAGACATTTCCCAGAATTCTTTAATCGCCGCCACGTAACCTCAACCGGTTCCGGAAGAAATCTTGTTCCCACCCATTGCCTTGAATCCTTTGAAGAAGTCGGCCGTAAAGTTTGAAGCTTTCCAAATCGACTCGATTTTCCATCAAGACTTTTCCTTCGGACATGGTGTTATAGATAATTGTATATTCGATAGTTGATACTCGACCATGAGTGCGATTGAGAAATGGAGGCGATGAAGGTTTTAGGGTTTAAGCACCTGAGAGAGAGAGAGAGGAAAGAGAACGAGTACGTCTTTAGCGAAAACAGAGAGTGGAGTGAAAGAAGTGGAGTAGTGGGAAGGATATAGACGATGAGTACAAGACATTTTCAAAAACCGCTACGTATTTCCACATGAAATTTAAATCAAAAGGAAAAGAAAATAAAAATTCGCTTTTCATTAAATGCGGACTCCAAAATAAAAGTTGAAAATTTTATCGAAGAACGTAAATAATCATGACTCAGTAGGTATGATGAGACGCTTGAGTCCGTAACACATGTGACACGTGTGGGTGTGCTCGGGCCTTACGCATCTGACTTACCGGATGATGAGTTATGATGCGTATGACAAATAAGATGCAGATGCACATACATGCTTACGTCATATCAGATGCTGAAATATAGCTTATTGTCAGACGCTGAGATTAATCATTCTTTTATAAGATGAAAGTTTAAATTCCTTCTTATAAAATTGTATCTTTCTTCAAGAAGGGTTTTGTAAATATGTCACCCAGATGATCAGTGTCTACAAATTTTATTTCTAAAATACCCTTCTGAACATAGTCTCTTATAAAATGATGCTTAATCTCAATGTGCTTTGCTCTAGAATGCAATATTGGATTTTTAGTCAGACATATGGCAGATGTATTATCACAGAAGATAGGAATGTTACTCGTTTATCAAGTAGTCTTCAAGTTGATACTTCATCCACGAAGTTGAGAATCGCAACTTCTTCTTGAGATGTATTCACACGCCGTTGAGAGTGCTATTGTACTTTGCCTTTTGCTTGACCAAGACACAAGATTAGCTCCAAGGAATTGGCGGCCTCCACTTGTGCTTTTTCTTTCAATTTGATCTCCAAAGAAAGTCAAGATCACGTAAACCTACTAATTGGTAATCTTTTGATTTCTTATAAAGCAAACCAAGATTAGTAGTTCCTTGTAAATATCTAAATATTCTTTTAACAAAGACTTATGTGTGATTCTCTAGGATCTGATTGAAACCTAGCACACAGGCAGACGCTGAACATAATATCAGGTCTTGAAGCCGTAAGATAAAGTAAAGATCCAATCATACCTCTGTATAGCTTCTGATCTACCTTCTTACCAATTTCATCTTTACTGAGAGAGCAGGTAGGATGCATAGGCGTGCTAATCGGCTTGCAATCCAGCATCTTGAATTTCTTATATAATTCTTTGATGTATTTGCTTTGATGAATATAAATACCATCATTGCATTGCTTGATTTGTATTCCAAGGAAGAACTTCAATTCTCCCATCATGCTCATCTCAAATTCAGCCTGCATAAGCTTAGAAAATTCTTTGCAAAGGCTTTCATTAGTAGCTCCAAAAATAATATCATCAACATATATTTGGACAAGTATGAAATGCTTGTTTGAGGTTTTTCTGAAAAGAGTTGTGTCAACTAAACTTCTAGTAAATCCATTTTCCATTAAAAAGGAACTTAGTCTATCATACCATGCTCTGGGAGCTTGCTTAAGACCATATAGTGCCTTTTTAAGTTTAAAAACATGTTCAGGAAATTCAATATCTTCAAAACCAGGAGGTTGTTTGACATAAACTTCTTCAGTTATAAAACCATTTAAAAAAGCACTTTTCACATCCATTTGATATAAAGTTATCTCATGATGTCTTTGCAAAAGAAAGTAAAATGCTAATTGCTTCTAATCTTGCAACAGTGCAAAAGTTTCGATGAAATCAATACCTTCTTCTTGTGAGTAGCCTTGAGCAACTAACCTTGCTTTATTTCTCACAACCTTACCGTCTTCATCAAGCTTATTTCTAAATACCCATTTAGTGCCAATAGCTTGCTTATCTTCTGGTAGAGTAACTAGCTTCCAGACATCATTCCTTTGGAACTGATTTAACTCATCTTGCATGGCTAGAATCCACCCTTCATCTTCCAAGGCTTGATCAATCGTCTTAGGTTCCATCTCATAGAGAAGTTCGAAGTCGACATGCTCCTTGAAAGAGGATCTGGTTCGTACTTTCTCACCAGCTTCTCCTAAGATTTGATCTTTTCGATGATTCGTCTTGTACTTCCAGCTTTTTCTTGCTTCAGCTTCCGCTTGGGTAGAATTCTTCGTCTTTTCACCACCGGATGATGAAGATGTATTTTCACCGTCTGGCTTTTCACCTAGGTTTAAATCTGAAAATAACTCATCTAGCTCTGACATTGCGATTGTCGGGCTTCTTATCATCAAACTTGACATGAATGGACTCTTCAATCACAAAGTTTCTTTGTTGTATATTCTAAAAGTTTTAGATCTTTCGTAATATCCCAAAAAGATTCCTTTGTCACCTTTGGCATTCAACTTACATAGTTGATCTTTAGTCTTCAAGATAAAACAAATACAACCAAAAGAATGAAAGTAAGAAATGTTTGGTTTTATTCCTTTACACAGTTCATAAGGACTCTTATTCAAGATAGGTCTTATAAAAATTCTATTTTGAATATAACAAGCTGTGTTTCTTTCTTGCCCAAAAATGTTTATAATATCAGCTTCATTGATCATGGTTCTGGCCATTTCCTGGAGGGACCTATTTTTCCTTTCTACAACACCATTTTGTTGAGGTGTTCTAGGAGAGGAGAAATTGTGGGAGATGCCATTTTCTTCACAAAATTTTTGAAAGTTCTCATTTTCAAATTCTCCCCCATGATCACTTCTAATAGAGGAAATGCAAATGCCTTTTTCATTTTGAACTGATTTGCAGAAAACAGTAAATACCTTATAAGACTCATCCTTGTGGGCAAGGAATTTAACCCATGTCCATCTAGTAAAATCATCAACAATGACTAAACCGTATTTCTTTCCGACTAAAGAGGATGTCCTTGTGGGACCAAAAAGATCAAGATGTAAAAGTTTAAGTGGTCTAGAAGTTGAAACAACATTTTTTAAATGAAAAGAGGTTTTAACTTGTTTTCCCTTTTGACAAGCTTCACAAAGGGCATCAGATTTGTACTTAAGATTTGGTAAGCCTTTAACAAGATTGTGCTTGTTTAACTTTCAGATTAACCTCAAGTTGGCATGACCTAATCTTTTGTGCCAAATCCATTGCTCATCTTCAACAGACATAAGACACTTGACATCTTGTTTTTCAAGTTCAGAAAGATCAACTTTATAAACATTTTGTTTCCTCTTTGCTGTAAAGAATATTGATCCATCATTTTGCTCTTTACTAAACATCCAGTTTCTGTAAATATGACTTCATAACCATTGTCACATAATTGGCTTATGCTCAATAGATTATGTTTCAGTCCTTCAACATATAAAACATTATCAATAGAAGGAAGAGAGCCTTTACCTATCCGACCAATTCCAACTATTTTACCTTTCCGGTTTCCTCCGAAACCAACGAATCCAGCTTCTCTAGGTCTTAGTTCTTGGAACATATGCTTTTCTCCCGTCATGTGACGCGAGCATCCACTGTCTAAGTACCAGGACTGGTGTGTTGACTTTGTTGCTAAGCATGTCTGCAACATAGATTATTTTATCTTTAGGTACCCATATCTTTTTGGGTCCTTTCTTGTTAGTTCTAGAAGGAGGCTTATCCTTCTTAGTTTTAAAAACATTACATGCTCTTTTCAAATGACCAGATTTATTACAGTAAGTACAATGTAAGCATTTATTATGGCTATGGGATTTATCAGATGCTGAATTATTTTCCAAAAGGGTTTCATCGGTATATAGCCAAGACCATGAGTTGTCGTTTTACTGACACCCCAGATCATTGAAGCTTGCTTGCTTCGAGTTACACTCTCTGCAAGAAACTTTTGAAATGCTTGTTCGTAGTCATTTGATTTGCAAATAGGATTGCTTGTAACTACAGAACTCTTAGCTTGAGAGCTCTCAGCTTCTGGTTGCTTGCTAGCTTCCAGACACTGGTTATCCACCAGACGCTGATTTTCAGTTTTCAGCTTCTGGTTCTCTTTAATGAGTACAGAGTTTATATTGCGTAAAGAATGAAAATCTTGTGATAGTTTTAAAAATTTCTTTTTCAAATTCTTGTACTCGATGAGAGAGTGGCGTAGTCCTTAAGAAGATCATCAAAAGCAAGTTGAAGTTGAGTAGGAGTCATATACTATTACCTCTTCAACATCTTCTTCTGACTCAATGTCCGTGTCTGCCATGAGAGCAATGTGAGCATCTTCTTTATCTTCCTCAGAGGAGGATAAGTCAAGATCTTCCCATGTTGCCATGAGACCTTTCTTCTTTTTCTTGAAGGAGCTTCTTGTGGACTTCTCTTTAAGATTAGGACACTCGGATTTAAAATGTCCAGGCTTCTTACATTCATAGCAAATGACTTGGGCTTTGTCTTTGCTCTCCTTCTTGTCCTTTGAATCTTTCTTCTGAAACTTCCTTCTGAAGTTTCTTTTCTTCCACATTTTCTGGATCTTCTTAGATATGAACGCTAGCTCATCATCTGATTCATCAGAATCTCCTTCTGACGCTTCATCGTCTGATTCTTCTTCTTCAGCCTGCAAGGCTTTTGAAGTACTAGTTTTATGATGATTGACTTTTAGAGCAATAGACTTACTCTTCTTGGAAGGTTCTTCTTCATTTAGCTCAGGTTCATGAGCTTTTAACGAACTCATAAGATCTTCAAGTCGAAGAACATTTAGATCTTTTGCTTCTTGAATAGCAGTGACTTTGGGTCTCCACTGCTTAGTCAAGCTTCTTAAGATCTTTCTAACATGATCAGGTGTAGTATAGCTTTTTCCAAGGGCCTGCAACCCATGAACTAGTGTTTGGAACCTTCCAAACATAGTTTCAATGTTCTCTCCATCTTCCATTTTAAATAGTTCATACTGGCGAACCATCATGCTAGCTTTTGTTTCTCTTACTTGGGGCCAGTCCTCATAAGACAAAACAAGAGAATCCCAGATTTCTTTGGCAGTATCAAACTTGCCACATTTGTCATATTCTCTTTCTGTCATAGCACAGATGAGAATAAATCTAGCCTTCTGGTTTGTTTGATATCTCTTCTTCTGATCATCAGACCAATTTTCCCTAGGTATTGCAACACCAAGGGCATTAGCGGGAGAAATGTATCCGCCTTCAATTATATCCCATAAATCAAGATTTTGTGCCTCAATGAATGCTTTCATCTTATCTTTCCAGTAATCAAATTTTTCTCCATTGAATAGAGGAGGGCCGGTTCATATGACCACCTTCGAGACATGTTCACAATATAGAATCTTTTCTCTTGACACTGCTAAGTGCTCAACCAAGAGGCCGAGCTCTGATACCAACTGAACGTGAACACAAGAAGGGGGGGTTGAATTGTGTTGAAAACTTTTCGCAAACTTAATGTTAAAAACACTTAGAATAAAAGTTTCTCAAAAACTGTTTGTTAATCGGACGGTGAAAATCAGTTTGTGAAAACTTGTTTTTAACTCAACAAGATAGAAATGAATAGAAAGCAGTAAAGCAGGAGACACAGAAATTTATACTAGTTCACTACCAACCTGGTAGCTACGTCTAGTCCCTTCGTTCCTGAAGGATTTTCCACTATAATCACACTGATTACAATTTCCTCAAGAGTATTCTCTTGTCACAACTTGACAATACTCTCAACTTCTCAAACGACTCAAGCTGATCGAGCCTTTGAGGATACAAACCTAAACTAGGCCAAAACAAACTTATACAAGTGAGTTGAAATACGGTTGAAAATAACTCTCACGTAGAGGATAAAAGATTAAGCTCAACTAAAGAAAAATTTTCTTAAAGAAAGGGTCGGACGCTGAATTCAGCCTCAAGAGTCCGTAGACTTGATTGCTCACGTATGATGTATGTTCTCAGAATTTTAGCAAGCTTTTTCACGTAATGTTCTTTCTCTCTTTTTCTTCAATGGATACCATGAGGTATATATAGGAGATCCAAGGATATGACCGTTAGAGTAAAAATGGCTCCTAACCGCTGACTAGAGATAATTCAAAAAAATGTCATCTCTATCTTGCTTTGCAGAGAATGTCCCAAAGTCCATGTTACCGCTTTTTCTTGTGCATGCGATTTTTGTCTTGTAGTTAAAGATTTCAACTTTGATATCTCGTGACACCGATTTTAGCGCTCAAGATCAATTTTGAGATCCGCTCCAAAGACTTCCGAGAGGTAGAGCGACAACGTGACTAACACGTGATTTTAAGTGAGGTTCAGACGCCGCTCGAGTTGGAAGTTCTGACGCTGCTCAAGGTTAGAAGTTCGGACGCTTGTAGCAATTTGATAAGCATAGTGTATAAAGAGAAATTTCCAGACGCTCACTAGGATGAGCCGGATGCTGACAAATAGAATGAATCCTTCTCTTGAGAATTACTTTCTTCTTGCTTGAGTGGCTTAGAAAATAGATATTATTAGTATCTGCACACTTCAAAAAATGTTAGAACATAAATTGTTCTCTTGTGAATATTTTGTTATCATCAAAATTAATGAGGGTCTAAACATCTCAATCGTTTAGGTTCCAACAGTACTTAATTGTGTATAACAGTAGGGGCGTATAGAGCAGTCAGTACAGGCAAACGCCGAAGTTTTCCATGGGTACAGCCACACATCCCTTCAATACGGCCGTACATAATGCAGAATTTAGCTTTTACGCTATTGCGGTATTTTGGCCATATCTCGAGCTAGGAATGTCCGATTAAGGTGATCTTTGTGGTGTTGGAAAGCTCTCAAAAAGATCTACAAGGTCGCATAGGTAGAAAAAGGCAGATATGACCGTACATAAGGGTAGTAAGGCCGTACATATTGTACAATATGACCCAGTGCCGATAAAATGCGAAGTACGGCCGTACATAATGTTAGTACCCCCGTACCCAAGCCCAGAGCGCACAGATTTGAATCCAATTGACCTAAATCCGCACTAGAGCCTATAAATAGGCATTCTTACCCCCTTTTAGAACTACTCACTCTCTAGGGGAGAATTCATTCTATGTGACTGAGGGTCTTTTGCTTTAGACTTTACCTATTGTCTTTTGCTCTAGACTTTGCCTCTTGTCTCTTGTCTTCTTTTCTTTTAGGATTGCATGTTAGGATTTATGTTATTCTATATTTTGTTGAGAAATAATATGTGTAGCTAACTCCATCAATAGAGGTGATGGGGGATCTTTTATTATGTTCTTGATATCTATTTAATTCTATTTTGAATTCCTATTATCCTTTTGAATGTATTGATCTTAGTATGCTTAATTCCATAGGATCTGGCTAATTCTTTATAAAATTAGTTAATTATGGTAACAGGATCATAGTTAACTAGTGGAACTCTAGGATCACAGAACTTGCTTTATACGCTGGATAGGTTATTAGATTAACAAACTTGTCTGCTCTTAATGCTCTTTCCCTTAGTTACCTTCCTGGACCAAACGGAGTAATTAGTTGGGAGAAAGGCTACTGTACGCGAGGATAGCCCGTAGTAATTTAGAGTAAGTGGTTGGCTTTCAATAAGGAAATATTTCATAATAGCAAGGTTATAGATTCAGAATCTAGTATTAGTGAACCCGGTTCCCCTAGGCTTTTACTAATTGATTTCTCTTTAGTTCTTGCGTTATTACTTTGATTTCGTTATTTACAATTCAATTGTCTTGCTCTCAAAACTATTACTCTCGTTCGTCTAAATAATAAGGATCTCTATTAATTTAGTACTCGCGCATTCTCTGTGGGTTTGACATTCAGAGTCTTAAAAATACTCCACTATTATTACGAGTTACGATCAGGTGCACTTGCCTGAGCCGCAACAAGTTTTTGGCACCGTTGTCGGGGAATGTTTTAGCGATATTAGACCAACGAGATTCTTGTTAATTTAGACATTTTATTTCGTTATTATTATTGTCATTTTTATTATGGTTGCTATTATTTTCGTTATTAGTGTTATTAGTTAGTATTAATTTCAAAAAAAAATAGTTTCTTAACTACTCGTTGTTATTATTATTTATTATTATTTTATTATAAAAAAATCGGTTGTTTAGTATTATTATTATTATTATTATTATTAGTTTAAAAAAAAGTAGATAGAGTGATTTGTTTTATTTATGGTTGTTTAGATTTAAGATCTAGTTCTACATTCAAAAATCCAAAAAGATTTCTCTTTTATCTTTTTATCTAGATTTTAAATTTTTGTTTGGTTGTTGATTTTATCTCTCTATCTATTTATTTAGATCTTATCCTATTTTATCTTATTCTATTTTGTTTTATTTAAATTTGATATCAAAAATCCAAAAAGATTTTTCTTTTTTTTTATATATCGTGATCTTTCTTTTTCTTATCTTATTTTAAATCTGAGACTAGATATAGATATAATTTGAATTTGTATTTAAGAAGAGATTTGATAAGGATTGGATTAGGATAATATTACCTTATTTTGCTTTGATTTTATTTGAATTTACTTTTATTTTATTCTAACCATTCTTATTTTGTTTAATTTTGATTCTGTTTTATTTTATTTTGACTACAAAAAAAAATATGTAACCAAAAAAAATTTTCACAGTAACCAAAAAAAAAAAAAAAAAAGATCTCATGGATCCTATCCCTTTCTGTAAGTATTGTGGTTATTTTTAGGATATGCGGACAACTGCTAGGTTCTTTCTCTTCTTTGTGAGCATTGCGGTGATGTAGGACACGAATGGCAAGACTGTTCAGCATATTGGGCAGAGACCAACTATTGGAGAAGTCGGAATCAATTAGAAGAACTTGATGAAAGATTCAAGTATTTAGAAAGAATAGTGAATCAAAATAGAGAAAAACAAGAATGTTTGAAAAGTCAATTTTCTAATTGGGTAGCATTAATGACTCAACAAGCTCTAGGATCGCCGCCCACTCAAGTTGAGCCCAACCCCAAGGTGGAATACGAAGTCACCATCCGTGAGAGTGATGAGGAGCTTAATGAAGAACTAACCATGGAGGACATTTTGGCTAAATATGGGAAGAAGCTTGGTGACCCATTTGATGTTTTCGAAACTCCTATTGAAGAGCCCAAGTCTGAGCCTGAGTGTGAGGAACAGTCAATCACAAGAACAATTGAAACTCCTAATGAAGGGAGTCAAGCTGATCAAATTGAAGCTCTTACTGAAGGGAGAACTCATGAAGAGAACAAAGAAGACCCCACAGTTCTTGATTTGGAGCAAAAGGAGGAAGTCCCAATTAATTTGAGTAGAGGTGGCAAAATGGATGGATTGGATGGATTTTCTTATGGATCTTAATGAATGGATTGGAAAAATCCATTTATCCATTTACCATCCACTAAAATTTCATCAAGAAAATCCAATTCATCCATCATCCATTTAAAAAAAAAAACCATCCAATTCATCCATCAACAAATTTTTTATGGATGGATATCCAATCCATCCACAAAAAATATTTTTAATCACTAAAAATTATTTTTAATCATAAAATATAATTTTAATCATAAAAAATATTTTAATTACAAAAAAATATTTTTAATCACAAAAAATTATTTTTAATAATAAAAATAATTTTACTCCCCCATATCTCTCTCCCTCCTCTCTCCTTAACTCTCTCCTCTATCCCCCCTCTCTCTCTCCCCTCTATCTCCCTCTGTCCCCTCTTTCTCTCCTCTCTCTCCCCCTCTCTCCCTCAGCTTCCACAATTGCTCTGTATCGATCAAAACATGAACTCAGTGCTCCCTTTAAACCAGGCTGAGGATTCCCCTTAATCAATTGATCGATTTTGTTTATGGCACTGTTTGCTTTGATTCTAATCACGTTCACCACGATTAGTGCTAAACCCGTTACATCTGCATCAGAGCTTCTTGGATCAGATTTGCGATATTGAATGCAAAGGGCATAATTTGGGGTTTGCTTGCAAGTTTGTTCTATCAGATTTGCATTGTTTAGTTGGATAATTTCGCATTGAGTTACAACAAGAGTGCATAAGATGAGAGCTAATGGCTTCAACATTGTCATGTTTTTTCAGAATGAGAATAGAACAAGTGTTTTCTTTTCTTTCTCAGAGCTGAAAACTGTGGACACCTTTTATAGTTAAAAACGATAAAGATGAGTGATTACTGCATGCTTGTTTGTTTTGGAACCTTGACACCGCGTTTGCGTTGGAGAACGTTGGAAATGGTGTACATGATACACGGCTTAGATTGTGTCGTGCAAGAAACACGACGTGGGTCAGTCTTTTCTTGCTTGAGAATCTGAAATCTAGCATTAAATCTTAGTTAATATGATATCAGTTTATATTACTGATAAAAGAATGTAAATATTAATTATTATAAAATTAATGATAATTAATGATGAAAGATACTACTTCATCGTCTCGTGTTTGGTATTTTCAGGTTGTTCAATTTTTGTTTAGCTGTTTGCTCTATTGACAAAATAAGGTGAAATAATGAATAATGCATGTGACCAGAAAAAAGAGAATGAGGTCTTTCGGGAGAGAGAGGAGAGACGGGAGGGAGAAAGGAGAAAGAGAGGGGGAGAGAGAGAGAGAGAAAAAAAAATTTATAATTAAAAATATTTTTTGTAATTAAAATATTTTTTATGATTAAAAATATATTTTATAACCAATTCAAAAAATTATCCATTACATCTATTTGCCACCCCTAGTATAATCTAATGGATTTAGAAAAATAGTGGATGAATGACTAACCATCTATTAAGTTAAATAGATGGATTAGATCCAATCCATTTTTTTTTTGTAATGGATGGATTGGATGGATTTCCAAATGGATGGATTGGACGGTTGATGGATAAATGGATGGCTTTGTCACCCCTAAATTTGAGACAAACTCTTTTGGCCAAAATCGGTAAAGCAGTCATTGAGGTTAAAAAGGGGAAGGTAACCATAAAAAGTGGTAAGGAAGATGATGTCTTAAAGGTTTTAAATTTTACTAAAAATCTATCTTCTTTCACTCTTTCCTATTTTACTAATAATGTGGTTATTTTTAACGGCTTTGATGAATTAAGAATTCAGGAACCTTTAGAAAAAATTACTAACTTGCAGGATCCTGTTATAGTGGTGGGTGATGAAGAGATAAAAATTCCACAATATTTCGAAGTCCATCCACCACTTGGTAAAAGAAAAAATAACTTGAACCACATGGTTAAAAAGTGGAGAAGTGAAAATGCAATGAATGTAAAATTCACTCTTCGAGAGTCGCCTGGTTGACCACTTTTAAGCAAACCGTCAGGCTCACGACGTTAAACAAGCGCTTTGCAGGAGGCAACATGTCTTATTTATTTTTATGTTATTTAAATTAATTTAATTTTATATTTTTAATAGTTTATTGTGATTTACAGTTTCTCTAGAGGCATTGACATGGCAGCAGCATTAATTGAATCATTCGAGCAATTTGCTCGTGAAATTATCAGAGGGGAGTACTGTAACATCCCAATTTTTATGAAAATTATTTTATAGTTCCGACTACTTGAAAATAAATCATAGAGATTGATCACCTCAATGGTTTGTGAAAAGTACGAAGAACTACCAAGATTTATTGTAAACAATTTACTGTTTTAGTAATTAATTCAGATTAAGAGACAGTGTAGACGTATACTGTTTTTAATATGAATTAATCCCAAAAAATGTGAAAGATTGTTGTTTGATTAAAGAAAATTATTTTATTGAAAGAGAAATAATTTTTAGGATTTAATAAATATTTTTAAGTCATAGTTTGGATTTTTATTGTCTAGTTATTGTATTAATTGTCTGTTTTATGTCATATTTAATATGACTAGGATTTTAAAGATTTTGTCTTGATAACTTTATTGTTTGATTAATATCTATATGATAAGAGAAATTGAAATTAGTGATCCTCACTAATTTACAGTTTTTATTTCGCTGTGAGAATTCTATTGAATTCTGCCGTAACTAGGCTATTGTGTGTGTTTCTAACTGAAACATGCCCAAACGTGATCAAAATTTTATAAAATATGAGATCTTACAATTTTCCAATGTTTAGGATTTATTGGAATTTTTCTAGGATTTTTGGGCATCAGAAAATATTTAGTGTATTTTCTATGGCCAGAAACTGTCTTATCGCAACGTTTTGGTTCGCATTTCGAGAAAACGAGAAACATGGGTACTTTTCTCATGCCGCGAGGAACATTTGTAATTTTTGGGTGTGGGGTTATAAATAGAATTATTTTTGGAATTTTTAGTATTAAAAACTAATATACGCGTAACGTCGTGCACCTGGTCGAGCGAAAACGCGTCGTAGCGAAACCCTGAGATATTTTGAGCAAATGGCTGCCACACATGAACCAATGGGAGACCAGCCATGTGCTTGTAGCCTACAATTTTGAAGAAGCATTTTGATTGGTTTAGAAAGTAATGGGTAGTTAGTTTGTTAAGTTAGTTTAGTTAGTTTCCAACTAAATGACCAAATTTCTTCCATCCTTGTCCCTAAAATTTCGTGGCTCCTTCTCCATTTGGCTGGTCCATTTCAGCTTCCTTTCATTTTTTGGAAAGCTTGAGAAAAAAAATTTAGAAGGAGAAAGCTTGAGTTTTTGAAGTTTTGGTGATCAAAGTTTCCATCTTTGCTTCCTTCCTTCTCAATCCTTGTTCTATCACCTCTAATCTTCTTGGTAAGGATCCTAATCCCTTTTCCTTTCTCCATGGCTGCCATGGATGAGTTTTCATGGTATTTGTGTTGTTTTTCATGATTTTAGTTTTGATTCTTGAAGGAAAGTGATGTTTAAGCTTCAATCTTCCATCCTTTCTTCTTAATCCTTGATCCATCACCTCCAAACTTCTTGGTAAGCTCCATACCCATTATTTTCTCTCTTGAGTTTCATGATATGGGTTTGGTTGGTTTTAGGAATTATTTTTGGGCAAAAGTGTTAGATTTTGCTAGATATGCATGATTAGTCTTAAAGCCCTTTATTTTCTTCCATGATTAGCATTGTTCTTGATTTTTAAAATTTGGGAACCAACCTTGAGACATGGCCGAGCCTAGGGGCTGTTATGAGGGCTTGTTCTTGGCTTGATTTTGTTGTTTTGGAGTTAGTACTTTGGTGGGTTTTAAGTTGTATGTTGGAAACTAGTTATATATGCATGTTTACAAAGTTTTGGAAAAAATTAAATTTGGATTGTTAAGGGGCTGGAACCGTGGCACTTGGTCATGATTTTGATGATGTTTTGATTTGGTTTTAAAGTGTGTTAAGTGTTTAAGAAGTTGGTTTTTGGTTAGAACTTTAAATCTATAAAGGTTTGTATGCTTGAAGCTTTGAAAAATTGTTTGAAACAAAATGAATTTGGGGCAGTTTTGGGGCTTCCAAAATAGTGGCTTATGATCAAATTTTGGGTGAGTTCTAACTTGTTTTTAATTTTATTAAAGTGGTAAATAAGTTTGGTTTTGATAAGAAGTTTTGATTAAGCAAAGTTTGCATGATTTAGGAGTTAAAGGTTTAGAACCTTGAACTTGTTTTTGAACTTCCAAAACCGTGGCCTTCAAGGGAGATTTCTAACTTGTTCTTGACTTGTATTTATGCTTAAAAATAGTTGTAAAAGTGGTTGATGATTTGATTTAGCAAAACAATTCAAAGAAGCATGATTTTGGAAAAAAGTTTTGGGTTATGTCTTAAGAATTATTGTAAACTTGTAATGAATTTAATTCTAGAATTTTGTGACATGTTTTAGTGCTTTGAAAAATGGTTCAAAGTTGGCAAAACACTATTCATTTGGTAAAAACACTATTCCAATTGGTAAATTTTGGTTTAGCTATTTTTTTAAGTGTGTAGCTTTCGTAAAAGTTTGAAAACTTGCATGGTTTGAAATTGTTCCATCGCATATGACTAGGTGTGAACCAAATGGGATTAAGTGAGTAATTTTTAGGCCTTAGGAACCTTAGAGCCGTGGCTGCCCTAGGGGTATTAGGGCTTGAGTTTTGGTTTTAATTGATTGAAACTTGTGTTGTTAGGATACGCGCTAGGTACGACTTGACGATAGTTCGAATTTACCTTGCTTGGATTGTTAAAGCGTCCAAGGTAAGGGAAATTCTTACATAATGCGTTTGGGCTTTTCACCTTGTGTGTTGTTTGCTTGATTGTTGATTGATTGTGTGGTAGTACTTGTAGTATTACTATGTGCTGTTGAGATGTTGTAGCATGAACTGCTGTGTATTGATTTGGCCCTGTGTGGCAAGACTGAATTGCATTGTGTGACTTAAATCATACTTGATTGATTTAATTGGACTTGAAATTGATGATAATATGTAGCATGTCCTTGGCCCTGCGTGGCATTATGAGTTGTATTGTTTTCCTTGAATCACCTTGAATTTCATTGGAACTTGGTATTGAATTGGAATATGAAAAATATTATTGTTGATAATGGATTAATTAACAATGCGTTGATTGACAGCTATTGGTTGACGGTTTACATCGGTAAATCTGATGTGATTCCACAAGCCGAAATCTGATTTCGTAAACAAATTGTTAAAGGGATTTTGATTTAAAAGTAAGTGTGAGGGTTTTAGTACAACTAGCCAAAGCTTGCAAGGAAATTTCAATGGAATAATAGTGGAGAAAAGAACTTGAAATAAATAGTACAATTGCGAAAACGGTTGAGTTAAATGATGCGCCTGGGAAAATTCTGGCTTGGAAAGACTTGGTAATTAAGAGTGTTCGCACCACCTCTCTTTCCTGGGAATTCTTCCAGTGTGTTATTTAGCACAACTAGGGTTTCAACGACCTAGAACTAAAAAGTATTTTCAGATACATAGGAGTGATACAAGAACTGAGAAAGAGATTTCATGATATTTCGAAAGAATAAAACATAGGGAACCTAGTGTTCCTATTGAGCATATGGGCTATGTGTCCTGTGCTGGGACTTAATGTCCTGCTTGCGTGCACTTTTTCTTGATTAACGATTGGACCTAGTGTTCCGTATGGCATGCCTAGTATCTTAACCTAAAAGTTGAGCCTAGCATTTTGCATTACGTGCCTAGAGTTCTGATCTAAGATTGGGACTAGCGTTCCGCAATTGAACACCCTGACTTTGTGTCCTGTGTTTAACTCTTAGTAATTGACTTTTTGAAACCCACTAAGTTGAGTGAGTGAGGGTTCGTCGATTTGCATTGATTTATTAAAACATTACTCGGGCAGTCACTACGGTGAGCATGCCATATTGTTGAATTTGTTTGGATATCACTTAGGTGTTCACTATGGTGAGCATGCCATATTGTAGAATTTGTTGGATATCACTAGGGCGTTCACTACGGTGAGCATGCCATATTGTTGAATTTTTTTGGATGCGTACTAACCATTGAGCATCGACACTCGGAGCAATTGATTGGTCTTAAAGACTTCAAAAGACGAGTTGTCATGTCACTCGTAGCGTTTGATTGGTCGTACAGACTTCAAAAGGCGAGTTGACACTGCATTGCCTAAGTAGAGGTACGCCAAAGTAGTGGCCAGCCAAAGTAGTGGCAAGCCTAAGCAGAGGCTATTTTGTTCGGACATTGGGAAAGTAGTCCCCGTCATACTGCTGACCTATTAAGGCTGCAGGTGTATACACAACTTGTCATACTGCATTGACATGCGTAGCTAACCACATTTATGATATGTGATGAATTTGATATTGTGATGGCTTGATCACTGATCTGTTGATAGATTTGCCTGCTCACATGCAATAGTTTGATATTTTTGTGACTTGATTATTGATTTGTTGGTTGTTTTGATTGCTCACATGCAATGCTTGATATACCATGATGATGCGTGCGGTCTATTAAGAATGTATATGTATATAAAAGCATGTTGTTGTATTATATATGTATATATTGTTTGCATGCGACATAGCCTATGATAAACTCGTGGACAAAGGATTTACCCTTGCACTGTTGTTGGATTGGATGTCCTTATGGATGTCACTTCCAGATGGAGTTCGGTAGCTACTTCAGTTTCGTCTTCCAGGAGCATTGAAGATTGAGCCAATGGAGGAAGATTCCTCTGAGTGCTTCGTGTTTTGGTCTTGCTGAGCTGTTTCTCAGTAAGAGTTATAGTTGTTGGCCAGCTTAGCTTAGGTTTTTGTATTTGTTGTTTTGTAATTACTCTTTTCGGAAAACCTCGCCTTAGTGCGAAATGATTATGTTATGTGATGCATTATACTCTGATAATTGCAAAAGTCTGAATTGGCATCATTTAGAAAACTGTAGTACTCTATGTCTCATTTAGAAAAGGGTTTCAAAGGAAAGGAAAAGAAAAAAAAAATTTACTCCTATTTTTCCATTGCGAAAATACATAAGAGTACTCTTTAACTGAAAGCATACAAGCATTAAATGTTTTCAGCATTAGATTGGGTTGCACAGTAGCGCTCTGAAAACAGGGTGTTACAAGTACCTTTCCACCTTAAATAATTTCTAGCACTTATTTTAACTAGATAAATTTTTATTGCTTAGTTTATAACTGTTAGCAGTGAGGACACTGCTAAAAATAAGTGTCGGGAGGGAACTATGAACTATAATTACAATTACTTGGCTATGCTTATAACTATTAAATTATGAAAAATTTGATAATTTTTCTGATTTAGGGGCTATTTTTAAAAAAAATTCTGATAACTTGTGATTGAAATGAGATTGTTGTTAATTTTAGAATTTGCTGATAATTAACATTGAAGTTTTTATAAGTTTTAACTTGTTTGTGTAAACCACTAAATGTGAGATTTGAGCCTAAATAAGAGGTCACACTATATTTGTACCTCTTTTCATTGTTTGAGTGATATTTTTCCATGTTGTACATTCTAGAACTTGTGCTGAGACCATTACAAAACGAATATAAATTTACATTTATGTGAATTTGGAAGGGTTAATTTTAGGAATTTTCAGGCCTACTTCAATTTTGTTACAAATATTTTACCACTAGTTGCCCATTTTTGTGCTTTTTATTATATTTCTTTAGTACCCTTTCATTGTTATTGATTATTATTTTTATTGTGCTAACCTTGGAAAATACCTTTGTTAGAGCAATTAGTGACAAAAATCAAAAGGATAATGTTAGAAATCCCTCAGGAAAGCTTTTAAAAAGAAGGCTTAGCAAATACATTCCCCTCCTAAAATTGTTAAGTTGTTAAAAAAAAGCATTAAAGGAGGAAAGGAAAGAAAAAGAAAAAAATATTAAAAAAGAATAGAAAAAATGTGTTATTGCCTTCAAGGAATAAAAAGAAAAAAAATGATGAATATTAGAGGGATTTTTGCCTGCTCCTTATAGTTAAAAAAGAAAAAAGTTACTTGTTTGGTTGATTTAGTTCTGATCTTTTGCATGACATTTTCTTTCTTTTTATCCCACCTAATATTATTACCTTGGCCCCATTACAACCCATGAAAGAACTTTTTTCCTTTTTTCTAAGATAAGTGGATTTTAATAGTAGAGTTTTGGTCAATGTACAAGCCTATGGTAATGTCACTTCTTTGGGAGAATTTGAGCGTTAATGACTACACTTTTAAACATTTTGAGAGTGGTGAGAAGAGTGACTTATAAATCACAGACTTGGTGAACTTGTTGAACTTGCATCTCTAATTGGGTATTCTATTACTTAGCACTTCTTATGATATTACTTTGTTGTCTCGTATCTCGTTTATGCCCATAGTCAGTAAATTCAATTTTTCTTATAATTGTCCAAGTAGTTTGCTTGAGGACAAGTAAAAGCTTAAGTGTGGGGATGTGTTAACACTCCATTTTGTCTATTTTTATGGGGTAATTTGAGTATAGAATATTATGATTTTATTCCTTATTAGATAAAATATGCTCACTATTTCCTCATTTATGCAGAAAAGTAATAAAGGCAATTTGGAAAGCAAAAGAAGTAATTTTGGGAAGATTCTCGCTAGTTTTGGAGATTTTTAGCACTTCTGGACGAGTGGTAGGGCCTGGCAGTCAGTCAGTACGGTCATACCTAATTGCGCATAACAGTAGGGGCGTATAAAGCAGTCAGTATGGGCAAATGCCGAAGTCTTCCATGGGTACGACCGCACATCCCTTCAGTACGGCCGTATATAGTGCAGAATTCAACTTTTACGCTGTTGAGGTATTTTGGCCATATCTTGAGCTAGGAATGTCCGATTGAGGTGATCTTTTTGGTGTTGGAAAGCTCTCGAAAATATCTACAAGGTTGCATAGGTAAAAAAGGCAGGTACAACCGTACATAAGGGTGGTACAGCCGTGCATATTGTGCAGTACGACCTAACGCCGATAAAATGCGAAGTACGGCCATACATAATGTTAGTACCCTCGTACCCAAGCCCAGAGCGCACAGATTTGAAGCCAGTTGACCTAAATCCGCACTAGAGCCTATAAATAGGCATTCTTCCCCCCTTTTTAGAACTAACTCACTCTCTAGGGGAGAATTCATTCTCTGTGAGTGAGGGTCTTTTGCTTTAGACTTTAGCTATTGTCTTTTGCTCTAGACTTTGCCTCTTGTCTCTTGTCTTCTTTTCTTTTAGGATTGCATGTTAGGATTTATGTTATTCTATATTTTGTTGAGAAACAATATGTGTAGCTAACTCCATCACTAGGGGTTAAGGGGGATCTTTTATTATGTTCTGGATATCTATTTAATTGCTATTTTGAATTCCTATTATTCTTTTGAATGTGTTGATCTTAGTATGCTTAATTCCATAGGATTTGGCCAATTCTTTATAAAATTAGTTAATTTTGGTAACAGGATCATAGTTAACTAGTGAAACTCTAGGATCACAGAACTCTCTTTATACGCCGGATAGGTTATTGCTTATTTCCAATCAGTTATTAGATTAACAAACTTGCCTGCTCTTAATGCTCTTTCCCTTAGTTACCTTCCTGGACCAAACAGAGTAATTAGTTGGGAGGAAGGCTACTGTACGCGAGGATAACCCTTAGTAGTTTAGAGTAAGTGGTTGGCTTTCAATAAGGAAATATTTCATAATAGCAAGGTTGTAGATTCAGGATCTAGTATTAGTGAACCCGGTTCCCCAAGGCTTTTCCTAATTGATTTTGCTTTAGTTCTTGTGTTATTACTTTGATCTAGTTATTTACAATTCAATTGTCTTGCTCTCAAAACTATTACTTTCCTTCATCTAAATGATAAGGATCTCTATTAATTTAGTACTCGCGCATTCTCTATGGTTTTGACATTCGGAGTCTTAAAAATACTCTACTATTATTACGAGTTACCATCAGGTGCACTTGTCTGAGCCGCAACACCCCCCAACATGAGAGGCCTCTCCATTCCTGTGTCATGAATCATTCACTCTCTCACGCACTGGTCTACCGCGAAGAGCCATGAAGTCCTGAAAAAGAAATCATTAGCTCGAGGTTCATAAGATATAAAGAATCATAGAAGTATATGCAATATATCTTATGAATTTCTAACTTGTCACCTTTATTTAAGGCAATAAAGATAACACGGACACTCTGCACAACTTCTAAAGATAGTCATATTTGGTGGGAAAGTCATATTCGGTGGGAATAAGACTAGACTCAGCCATAATCAACATCCTAAATGACCTCACAGTCTGGTTAGGGCCGAACTGTCAGATACCACAAATGTAACTCCCCACTGTCCTATCTATGCATTACTGTACATAATTAACCTAACTCGCGTAATTAACATGAATATGCTTACGTGAAAATACGAAGGAATTAAAACTAAAACATAAATAAGATGACGACGTGTCATAGTGAAATAAACTAAGTCTCTTACTCACGCATATATATATATATATATATATTTATATATATATATATTGATATCAGAGTGCGAAAGTGTGCGTAGAGTATAAATCTAGTACATTCATCCAAAATATATGAAACCTATGAGGCTAACCTGCGCCTCATCTAAACAAAATAAAAGAAACATAAACACCACAGAAAACACCTGGCCAACAAAACCAAACACCTCAGCGAGGAGAATACTGGAAGCTCCCGCTCTGAGATCTTGCTCACCTCAGAAACAGTCGTAGATAGTCATAAGCAGTCATATGACGGGATGGCCCAGTTGTCACTCCACCCCTACGTCTCTGTCTATCCCCGTGGCTGGACTCACTCTGATGACTGGCAAGAGGCACTGGCATCGATAGCAGAGGCATCGGAGGATACCTTCCATAACCAAAACCGGGTGGGACACCTGGTGCCTGCCACATCTAAGTGAATAGAAGCCTCTGGCAAATGCAAAAATCTCCTGAGAAGCTAGCAATCAGGAAACTGGGAATACGAAAGTAAATTGAGATAGTACTGGTGTAAATAATTGCCTGACGCGCATGGCCCACCTCCCAACCCATGTCGTCGAAATCATGGTAGTGAATCTCAAAATGCCCCCACACGAGGATCCTCGGTGGCCGCAGCATCGAAGGATGTATCAGGAGGAACTGCACCTTCGGATGAGGCTGGGGCTGCATCTTCCTTAACAAGGTCTAACACAGAATAATATATATACACACAAGCATGCAAACACAGGAGGTAAGAATAGCACATCCATTAAAAAGCGAGAAATGCATAAGTAGAATGAGAGTAAGAAAATCCACACAGATAATCACGTATATTTCAAATTGGATCTAGCTACCCTCTTCCACTTACAGCATGTCTCTATGCATAAGTAGAATGAGTTTGTGCATATTATCTTACTATCGTCGCTGTACTCCCCATTTCCGATAGGAATACGTTAGCGAACCACCTTTTCCGTTAAGGTTGCCATCCCCCTTTCCCGTTAGGGACTCTTGCCTCCCTTTTCTGATAGAGACGGGCGACACTAACCTAGTCCACAAGGTATCCCCCTTACCCGATAGGTGTAACACCCCGTTTTCGGAGCGCTACTGTGTAACCCAATCAAATGCTGAAAACATTTTATGCTTGTATGCTTTCAACAAAGAGTACTCTTCTGTCTTTCGCAATGAAAAATAGGAGTAAATTTTTTTTTCTTCTCTTTGAAACCCTTTTTAAAAATGAGACATAAAGACTACTACAATTTTCTAAATAATGTAAAATCAGTCTTTTGCAAATATCAGAGTATAATGCATCACAATTAATACTTCACATAACATAAAACATAACATAATCGTTTCGCACTGAGGCGAGGTTTTCTGGAAAGAGTTATTACAAAACAATGGGTAATTACACAAATAACAACGACAATACCCTAAGCTAAGCTGGCCAACAACTATAAGTCTTATTGAGAAATAGTTCAGCAAGATCAACACACGAAGCACTCAGAAGAATCTTCCTCCATTGGCTCATTCTTCAATACTTCTGGAAAGACGAAACAACAGTAGCAATGTGACGCTCATCTGGTAACATCCATAAGGCTGTCCAATCCAACAACAGTGCAAGGGTAAATTCTTTGTCCACGAGTTTATCATAGGCTACGTCGCATGCAAACAATATATATATATATATGTATAATACAACAACATGCATTTATATACATATACATACTTAATAGACCACATGCATCATTATGGTATATCAAGCATTGCATGTGAACCAACAAATCAACTAATAGGTCAACAATCAAGTCACCACAATATCAAACAATTGCATGCGAGCTGACAATTCTACCAGCAGATCAATGATCACGTCATTGCAATATCAAGCATTTTCATGTGAACAAACAATTCAATCAGTAAATCAACCATCAATCGTCAGATGTTAAAATGTGGTCAGTATGCATGCCAGTGCATATGAAAACCTTGTGTATACACATTATAGCCCAACTTAGGGAAACAATAAGACATCGGAGAAAACTTCAAGCATCAGAGAAAACTTCTCACATATGACATCGGAGAAAACTTCCGGCGTAGGACATTGGAGAAAACTTCCAGCATCGGAGAAAACTTCCGACAATACATTAATATCGATTCTCCATGGTTAGTATGCATCAATCCAAATATTTCAGGTCATCGGAGAAAACTTTCGGCATATTTCTTTTAATTTGGCTTGCTCACCGTAGGGAGCGCCTGAGTAATGTTTAATTAATCAATGCGGATAGACGAAACCTCAACTACGTTTCATTTTGAAAAGGTGGAGGGAACTCAAAGTTTAAGCACTACAATGAGCAACCCATACTACTCAAGTAATGCTCAGGTATTCTTCATCACGCAGTGAACTGAGATGATGAGAAATACCCCTTAGAGTTCAAACACAGGACACTAGGTCCAGGTGTTCAACTGCGAAACGCTAATCTCAATCTTAGATCAACACTCTAGGCACGTAATACGGAACACTAGGATCAATTTTTAGGTAGAGATACTAGGCACGAAATACGGAACACTAGGTCCAATCCTTAATCAAGAAAATACACACGCAAGCAGGACATTAAGTCCCAGCACAGGACGCATGGCCCATATGCTCAATAGGAACACTAGGTTCCCTACGTTTTATTTTTTCGAAATCTCGACCTTTGAAATCTCTTTCTCAGTTCTTGTATTACTCCTATATATCTGAAAATACTTTTGGCTCTAAGTCGTTGAAACCCTAGTTGTGCTAAATAATGCATTAGGGGGAATTCTCAGGAAAAAGAGGCGGTGCAAACACTCTTAATAACCAAGTCTTTCCTAGCCAGAATTTTCCCAAACACAATATTTAACTCAACCGTTTTCGAACTTTATAATGTTTACTTTTTAAAAGATCCTCTTAAACAACTACTAGCCCTCTGATCCATAAAGCGTGTTTGTACGCTGAATTACTTTAGAAAGATACCTTTAGTTTACCTTGAAAACATTTCTCGGCTCATGGAATCGCATCAGACGTACCGTTCTAAGTCGTCAAAGCAATTACATTCGATCAACGCATTATTAATTAATCGATTATCATCAACAATATCTTGCATATTCCAATCAATATCAAGTTCCATTTAAATCAACATGATTTAAGGCAAACAATACAATTTACTAATGCCACACAGGGCCAAGAACATGCTACAGCATTTCAGACAGCATATAACAATTCATTATGCTACAACATGCCACAACATTTCAAGCAGCATATAGTAACACTGCAAGTACTACCACACAATCAATCAAACAATCATACAACACACAAGGCGAAAAGCCCAAAATCATTATGTAAGAATTTCCCTTACCTTGGGCTCTTTAACAATCCAAGCAAGGTAATTCCAAACTATCATCAAGTCGTTCGCACGAATCTTAACAACGCAAGTTTCAATCAATTAGAACTAAAACTCAAGTTCTAATATCCCTAGGGAAGCCACGGGTCTTAGGTGTCTAAAGCATAGGAATTACTCAACTTAATCCCTAGTTGGTTCTATCTAGTCAAATGCCATGACACATATTCAAACCATGCAAGTTTTGAAACTTTTCCAAACACTACACACTTAGAAAAATGCCTAACCCAAAATTTACCAATTGGAATAGTGTTTTACCACTTTGAATAGTATTTTCCCAACTTTGAACAACTTTTTAAAGCACTAAAACATGTCACAAAATTTTAGAAACAATTTCATTACAATTTCAAAACAATTCTTGAAACATAAACCAATTCTTTTCCCAAAATCATGCTTCTTTGAAAAGTTTTGCTAAACCAAATTACTAACCACTTTTTACAGCAAATTTAAGCTTAAAAACAAGTTAAGAACATGCTACAAATTCCATCAAAGTGCCACGGTTTTAAGCTTCCAAAAACAACTCCAAGTTTTCAAATCTTTTAACATCAAAATCTTACAAACTTTGCTTAATCAAAACTTCTTATCAAAACCAAACTTCTTTACCACTTTAATACAATTAAAAATAAGTTGAACTCACTCCCAAAAGGGGTTCATAGCCACTATTTTTAAGAACAAAAAATAGCCCCAAATTTATTTTGTTTAAACCATTTTTCAAAGCTTTAAACATACAAATCTTTATAGACTTAAAGTCCTAACCAAAAACCAACTTCTTAAACACTTAAAACACTTTAACAACAAATTAAAACATCATTAAAACCATACTAACGAGCCACGGTTTCCAGCCCCAAAAACCAAACCATTTGATTTCTCAAAACTTTGTAAAACATAAATAAAAGATTAGATCTAAGTCTATAAGGCAAAATCCCTAAATATCTAACTCCAAATTAACCAAATCAAGCCAAGATGAAGCCCCCTAACAACCCTAGATATTCGGCCTAAACAAGAAATTAGGGTTCCAAATTTTTAAATTCACTAAACAAGCTTAATCATGGAAGAAAGTAAGAAATCAAAGGACTAATCATGCTAATCTATCAAGATTCAACACTTTCTAAGCAAAAATCTCCCCAAACCCATGCAAACCCATATCATGATACTCAAGAGAGAAAAATAATAAATAAGAAGCTTACCAAGAAGTTTGGAGGTGATGGATCAAGGATTAAGAAGAAAGGATGGAAGATTGTAAGCTAAAACACCAAATTCCTTCAAGAACTAACACTTTCTCTCTCTAAATTTTTTTCTTAAGTTAACCAATAATAGAAGAAATGGAGGTGCTGGTCTCATGAGGAGGAAAGCCACAAAATTTCAGGTGGGACAAGGGTGGAAATACAGATGTTTAATCAGTTGGATCTTAACAAATTAATTACAAACTAACCAACAAAACTAACTACCCATTACCCCCTTAACCAATCAAAAGGCTCCATTCCAAATTGTAGGAAACCAGAACATGGCTGGCCTTCCATTGGTCCAGCTGCAGTCGCCATACATCCCCCTAGCTCAGACTTCGTTTCGTCGCGTTATCGATCAATCGGGTGCGCGGCGTTACGCGTATATTAGAGTTTTTGTACCAAAAACTCTAAAAATAAATCTAATAAATTATTCTATACTAAAAAATTATTAATCACCCAAAATATCCTTAAAAATATTAGAAGTATTTCTATGAATGTCGCTTTCTCGATTTACGAGCTAAAACGCTACCGTAATGCAGTTCTGGGCGTAGACAATACACTAAATATTTTCTGATGCCCAAAAATCCCAAAAAAATCCAATAAATCATAAATATTGGAAAATGCTAAGATCTCAAATTTTATAAAAATTGGATCATGTTTGTACATGTTTCAGTTAGAAACTCGCCCAATGGCCTAGTTACGGCAGAATTCAATGGAATTCTTGCAGCGTAATAATAACTGTAAATTAGTGAGGATCACTGATTCTAATTTCTCTTATCATCTAGACATTATTCAAACAATAAAATTATCAAGACAAAATCTTTAAAATAATAATCATATTAAATATGACATAAAACAGACAATTAATACAATAACTAAACAATGAAAATTCAAACTGTGACTTAAAAATATCTATCAAGTCCTAAAATTATTTTTCATTCAATAAAATAATTTTCTTTAATCAAACAACAATTTTTCACATTTTTCAAGATTAATTCATATTAAAAACAGTATACGACTACACTGTCTCTTAATCTGAATTAATTACTAAAACAGTAAATTGTTTACAATAAATCTTTTTAGTTCTTTGTAATTTTAACAAATCATTGAGGTGATCAATCTCTATGATTTATTTTTAAGTAGTCGAAAATTGTAAAATAATTTTCATAAAAATTGGAATGTTACAATAGGGACCCACTTCCCCCTTTCCCAATAGAGACATCTGTTCCCCCGTTCCTGATAGGGACGAAGTGGATCTAACATGCTGAGCGAGGTATCCCCCTTTCCCATTAGGGATCCTTTCCACTTCACATTCCCATTAAGAATGAAGTGGTCACTAATGTATCATGCTCATGCATGCCACACCTCATCATCATATGGCTCACAACATGTTATGCTCACATACCTAAACTTAATTAATTATAACTTGTTATGCATCACATCATACTTAAGTACTACGACATTTTACATAGCATCTTATAGACATTCAATTTCGTATGTTAGCATGAATATCACAACATCACATATTTCACAGGCATGTTACTACCCTCATATGACATGTACATCACAATCCACAACAAGCAAATTTATCAGGCAATCATATTTAGTAATAAATAACCCTAAGTTGGCTGATGGGTCTATGACGCCTATCCTTAGATGACGTAGACCGTAACACCTATCCTTAGGTGTTACTGACATCAACCCCTAGTAGGGCTTAGGTCACTCTACACATGCCAAACAATCATTTCTACTAAACAAAACCCAATGAAAGTGCATTCTTTCTCTCACCTGGTATACAGAGTAATCGGGATCTCTAACAAGCGTACTATTGCGGCTCAGGCAAGTGCGCTTGATCGTAACTCGTAATAATAGTAGAGTATAATTAGGCCTTCGAATGTTGAACACACAGGGAATGCGCAAGTACCAGCGTAATAAATATCTTTAATTCTTAAAGCTAACGAGATATTTGGATTGGGATTGAATGGAAATTAAGGGAAATTAGAATAAAACTTTGAACTAAAATAATTAGAGCAAGATCGAATAGGAGAAACCTAGGGGAACCGGGTTCACTAATACTAGACCCTGAACCTACTTTCTTGCTATCATGAATTGTATTACCTTATCGAATGCCAATCACTCACTCTAAATGCCAATCTACTTATCGAATGCCTTCCTCCCAACTAATTACTTTGTTTGGTCCTAGAAGGTAACTAAAGGAAAAAGCATTAAGAATAGATAGGTTTGTTAATCTAAATAACTGATTAGAAACAAACAATAACCTATCCATCATATAAAGCGAGCTCTGTGTGAACGTGAACACAAGAAGGGGGTTGAATTGTGTTTACAAACTTTTCGCAAACTTTGAGTTAAAAACACTTTAGAACACTTGAAAAGAATTTGTTTGAAATCGGATGCTGGAGTAGGACCAGACGCTGCCAATAAGATTTTTGAACATTTTTTTTATGTGCAAGATAACCGTAAGTATAAAGCAGTAAAGCAAGAGATACAGAGATTTATATTAGTTCACCACCAACCTGGTAGCTACGTCTAGTCCCTTCGTTCCTAAAGTATTTTTCACTATAATCAACTGATTACAAATTTCCTTAAGAGTATTCTACTGTCACAAACATGACAATACTATTAACTTCTCAAAACGACTCAGTACGTTCGAGCCTTTGAGGAACAAAGCCTTAACTAGGCAATACAACTTTCACAAAGATAGTTTTGAATACAATCAAAATAACTCTCACAGAGAAGATGAAACGATTAAGTTCAAAACAAATAACTTTCTAAAAGAAAGAATCAGACGCTGAGGTTCAGTTCTTGTAGTCCAGAGACTTGGCACGAAACTTGATTGCTCAATTGAGTAATAACCTTTTCAGAATGTAGTTTCTTGTAGTTTCTCCAGCCATTCTTCAATGAATACCTTGAAGTATTTATAGGAGTCTTGAGGATAATATCGTTGCAGATATTTCAGCTCCAAATCATTAGGTGAGACAATTTGCAATTCTATCCTTTTCTTCCTTTCCAGAGAGTATCAGAATAGTACATATTTCTGTAATTGTACTATCTACTTTTCACACAATTGCGTTGTACGAATTTGTCTTATTCTAAAGGTGTCCATTTGATTCCCCGTACATAAAATTGAGCGCACAAAATCAAATACGAATTCCGTTCCAAAGTAGCTGAGGTGAAGAGCAATAGCGTGATCATCACGTAATTCATTAAAAGACCAGATGCTTGCTCAGAACAGGAGACAGATGCTCGCAACAATTGAGTAATCCATGTGTCAAAGAATTACATTACCGAATGCTCCCTTTACGCAAGACGTTGGAGTGAACCGGATGCTGACACACATGGAATGTATTCAGTACTTGTGAATTTTCTTCTTCTTGCTTGAGTGAGATAAAACATAAGAGATTTTAATACTTGCGCACTCAAAGACTTATCAGAAGATACTTTTTTATCATCAAAATTAATGAGTCTAAACTTCTCAATCGTTTAGGTTCCAACAATCTCCCCCTTTTTGATGATGACAAATATCCAAGGTTGATGAACAATTTAATTTTAAAAATAATTTCAAGGGTTTCCCCCTGAGTTCAACAACTCAGATAAAATTAAATATATCAGGTATCAGAGCGATTTATGATAATTAGAGCATTTATGTGATCGCAAAAATGCATACAAGTATCAGAGCATATATTTGATTTAAACGATGAGATTGGATACTGAGAACATTGTACCAACAATGAATATACTCAAGTATCAGATGCTGAAATTCATTGTACAAAATTGAATAAAATTGTGCCAACAGATATTGAAGATTATCAATGCACTAGACAGTGAATATCAATGAGTATCTGAGCAATTAAGGAACATGCTATGTATATGATTTATGCATGAAATTTGTGATACTTCAGCGTATCGGACTTTCAACGAGTTCATCTGACCTTTATTTTACTCCCCCTTTTGTCATCAGACAAAAAGAGTGTAAAACACATCATAGTCAAAACAGTAAGTAGTAGTATTTAAAAAAATTTGAAGATAAGGTCAGATCAATTGAAATATAATTGTACCAAGTAACATAAATATTTGATTGTATCAAAAATAGAAATTGTAATTAGCACACAAATACAAAGTAAAAAAAAATTTAGGGGTTTGCTGGAGGTGGAGGATCCAGATTGAAACGTTCCAAGATGAATTTCAAAGTACTTTCCAACTGAGCCACTCTTTGATTTGTTGCCATGATAGCTTCAAATTTTGCTATAGGCAAAATGATAACATCAACATTTGTAGGTGCAGGTTCAACATCAGCTTCTGGAACCCATTCAACTGTAACAACCCTTTGAGATTCCATCTTCTGGTGCTCTGCTAGCACATTTTGTGACAATCTCAGTTTCCTTTCCTTTCTTGTCTTAGCCTGCTGAAGGAGGTCATTATTTGGTAAGGACCATTTGATGAATCTTCCCATATTCTGTTTCTCTTGATCTATTTCCCATTCCCATCTACACAGAAGTTCTTCAGGATAAGCATCAAATTGCACCAAGGCAGCTTCTCCAAAATTTCTTCTTATAAAAACTCCCATTCCATAAAAAATGAATGTGAGTCCTTCATTTTTAGCAAGGAATAACTTATGCAGATTCTCCCTATCATCTTCTTCAATCTTGAGAGACTTAAAACAGGGAAGAATGGCTTTGTTTTTCCAAGACATAGTCCATTGTCTCCAATTAAAGCCAATATCAAAATGTTTGCAAACAACAACCCATTGATCTTCTATTTTCATAGCATTCAGGGGCCTTACAACAGAACAGATAAACATATCATCAAAATAAACAGTACCAAGTTTTGTGTCTATTATCCTGCTGATGGAGCCAACTGTAGGAATGGTTGCTTTCTCTGTATGCAGCAGCCAGAGGAACTAGTGCTCCAAGCATCATTATTGGGCAAGTTCAGGTATACTCGCTGAGCATGGTCTTCACCAAGCTTGTTGATCGGAAGCTGAGAGAATGATTTGACAACGAATCTTCTAGGAGCTTTCTCATATTCCTTCAGTCCAATTCTACTGAATGGCATTTTTCCATGGGCTGGTTCCTTCCTTTTTCTAGGAATAGACCAAGGAAACCACCTTTCCCTATCGGGTACAATCTTGACAGACGCTGAAGCAAGATCTTTGTATTGACAGATCAGCTCAAGCCTTTTCATCTCCAGGCAATGAGTCATAAAAGCCACTTCTTCATCTGTTATCCATCTTCCGCATTCTTCAAGAGTAAGAGGTTCATTCTGTGGTAGGAACCTAGGAAGATCAACAGAGAAGGGAATTGTTTTACTGTTTGATTGAGGTCTCAATCTTCCCTTGAAGGACATATCAACTTGCTTGGTCTGTTAATGGCATATACAAACTTCTTTGCACTAGAAAAGGAGGTAGGTTTATAAGTGAGGGTAAGCGGGAGAGGTGAAGTCTTCTTGACAGTGTAGTTTTTGGGCTTGTTTGGATTGATTTTGAAGAGTTGATGGAATGGGTGAGAGTGGAGTGAGGATATGTATGTAGGGAGGGATGTGTTTGATGAGGTAGAGGTTTGTGGTGATGGAAATGTAAGTGTTTTGGACTTTGTGGTTAATTGGGAGGTTTGTGATTTGGTGGATGGAGGTTGTGAGTAGTGTGTTTGTGGTGATGAAACAGAGAGTGGTGGTGCATGTATAGTGTCATCAGAACCAAAGGTAGTAATGGAATCATCAATGGTAAAATCTAGTACCTTTGGATTAAGCTTCTCAGAATGCCTAACCAATCTCTTTCTTTTGCCTTGTGGAGCAGCAGGAGGAGGAGGAGGAGGTGGAGGAGCTTTCTTCTGAGGGCCAGACGCTGAAATAGTCTTTTCAGCTTCTGCCTTTCTCTTCTTCTCCATAAGGCTTCTAATGGGGACTCGGTCCTCATCATCTTCTGGTACAGTTTTACCTTCTGGTGCAGGAGACACCTTCTGCTTTTTACTTATTGTCTCCCTTGTTAGAGACTCACCAGTTCTCTTCGCACCAGATACTGAGCTTCTGGTGGGTTTTGTTTTAGCTTCTTCACCAACAAACGCACCAGCTTCTTCTTCTTGTTGCTCCTGTTTTACTTCCTTCATTCTTTCACCAGTTACCAGTTGTATTCTTACTAAACTGTATACGCCGAATACATCAGGACGCACAAGAGCACCAACACCAAAATACTTTTCCCTTTCTTTTTCTTTCAAAGCTCCAAGGTTTTTAGGAATACCAGCTTTAATCAACAGGGTAGTAAGACGAACACCATAGGGTATCTTCTTGTAGATGTTCTTCTTTTCTACAGTGCCTTTCCTCGAACTCACAATGGCTTGAACCAGATTGTTGTAGACCAATCTAGGTAGGTTCACCTTCTGTTTTGCCAAGTAAGTCCTCGTACTGAACTTTTGCTCATAGTTCACTATGTCACTAGACCCAGCCTTCAGAAGAACACTCTTGACTATGATCTTGTGAAGTACTCTGAAGTGACTCTTCAGATGCTTGGCAGTAGGAGTTTCCCCAGATTCTTTCAACTGCTTATATTTCTCAAACAAGGCTTCATTCACTTTCTCCATACCATTGAAAGCTTTTTCCCAGCCATTGTAAAAACTAATTCCTTCCAATGAACAACCAGTAACATCAGCAATGTCGTTGATAGTAAACTCTACCTTAAATCCTCTGACATAGCCTCCGATTTTTCCATCTAGAAAAGTAATATTTCCTCAAAGTTCTTTAATAGCAGTAACCATAACTTCAACAGAAGAACTCGAGAAGAAATATTTTGACCAACCCATAGCCTCAAAACCTTCATCGAAGTTGAAACCATAGACTTTGAACTTCTCCAAATCAATCCTGTTCTCATTCAAAAGCTTTACTTCTGTCATGGTGTTGAAGATAGCAGTGTAGTCACCGACCTTAACGTTGGCCATGGTAGCAGTTGGAGAGTGATTTGATGGAGGTTCAGGGTTTTAGAGAAATTCACACACACATAGAGAGAGAGAGAAAGAACAATTTTCGCAGACAAAAACAGAGAGTGGAGCGAAAGTGAAGGAGTAGCGGGAAAGTTTTGATAAATGGTACAGTTACTTTTTGAAAAACACTTCACATTTCCCCTGAATAAAAATAATTCAAAAAGAAAATAAAATAAAGATTCCCTTTTTTTTTAAATAAATGCAGTTGCCAAAATGAGGATAAAATCAAGAAAAAGATTTTATTGAAAACATAAATAATCATGACTCAGATTAGGTGTGATGAGATGCTTAAGTCCCACACGAGTTCAACACGTGTGTGCTCGGACGCACACAAACGAATTCACCGGGCGTTGAGTTATGCATTATGAATGACATATCATATAAGTACATGTGTGAATGCTTATGTCATACCAGATGCTGAATGATGCGTATCATAAGACGCTGAGATTAATCATTCTTCTATAAGATGAAAATTTAAATTTCTTCTTATAAAATTGAATCTATCCTCAGCAAAGGGTTTTGTAAAAATGTCAACCCACTGATGATCAGTGTCTACAAATTTTATTTCAAGAATACCCTTCTGAATATAGTCTCTTATGAAGTGATGTTTAATCTCAATGTGTTTTGCTCTAGAATGCAATATAGGATTCTTAGTGAGACAAACTATAGGAATATTACTCTCTTTTATCAAGTAGTCTTCAAGTTGATATTTCATCCATAGAGGTTGAGAACTGCAACTTGCTGCTGAGATGTATTCAGCTTCTGCTGTTGAGAGTGCAATTGTGCTTTGTCTTTTGCTTGACCAAGATACAAGATTTGCTCCAAGGAATTGGCAGCCTCCACTTGTGTTTTTTCTTTCAATTCGGTCTCCAGCAAAGTCAGCATCACAGAAACCTACTAACTTGTAATCCTTTGATTTCTTATAGAGCAAACCAAGATTAGTAGATCCTTGCAAATATCTAAATATTCTTTTAACAGCACTCAAGTATGATTCTCTAAGATCGATCAAAACCTAGCACACAGCAGAGAACATAATATCAGGTCTTGAAGCAGTAAGATAAAGTAGAGATCCAATCATACCTCTGTACATTTTCTGATCTACCTTCTTACCAGTTTCATCTTTACCAAGAATGCAAGTGGGATGCATAGGTGTGCACATTGGCTTGCAATCCACCATCTTGAATTTCTTTAGCAATTCCTTGATGTATTTGCTTTGATGTATATAAATACCATCATTGCATTGCTTGATTTGAATTCCAAGGAAAAACTTTAATTCTCCCATCATGCTCATTTCAAATTCAGTCTGCATTAACTTAGAAAATTCTTTGCACATACTTTCATTAGTAGCTCCAAATATAATATCATCAACATAAATTTGAACAAGTATAAAATGCTTGTTTGATGATTTTCTAAATAGAGTGGTGTCTACTTGACCTCTGGTAAAACCATTACCCATTAAAATTGAACTTAGTCTATCATACCAAGCTCTAGGAGCTTGCTTAAGACCATACAGAGCCTTTTTAAGTTTAAAAACATGTTCTGGAAATTCAATATCTTCAAAACCAGGAGGTTGTTTGTAACACCCCGTTTTTGGAGCGCTACTGTACAACCCAATCTAATGTTGAAAACATTTGATGCTTGTATGCTTTCCGTTAAAAAGTACTCTTTCCGCAATGGAAAATAGGAGTAATTTTTTTTTCTTTCCTTTGAAACCCTTTTCAAAATTGAGACATAAAGAATACTACAATTTTCTAAATAATGCAAAATCAGTCTTTTGCAAATATCAGAGTATAACGCATCACAATCAATACTTCACATAACATAAAACATGACATAATCGTTTCGCACTGAGGCGAGATTTTCTAAATAGAGTAATTACAAAACAATGGGTAATCACGCAAATAACAACGACAATACCCTAAGCTAAACTGGCCAACGATTATAACTCTTACTGAGAAATAGTTCAGCAAGATCAAAACACGAAGCATTCATAGGAATCTTCCTCCACTGGCTCAATCTTCAACGCTTTTGGAAAGATGAAACTGCAGCAGCTATGGAGCTCCATCTGGAAGTGACATCCATAAGGATATCCAATCCAACAACAATGCGAGGGTAAATTTTTTGTCCATGAGTTTATCATAGGCTATGTCGCATGCAAACAATATACATATATAATACAACAACATGTCTTTATATACATATACATACTTAATAGACCGCATGCATTATCATGGTATATCAAGCATTGCATGTGAGCAAACAAATCAACCAATAGATTAATAATCAAGTCACTACAATATCACACAATTGCATGTGTGCAGACAATTCTATCAACAGATCAACAATCAAGTCGCCACAATATCAAACAATTGCATGTGAGCAGACAATTTTATCAATAGATCAATAATCAAGTCATAACATAGCAAATTCATCAACAATTCATCACATGTCAATATGTGGTTAGCCATGCATGCCAATGCATTATGAACAAGTTTGTGTATACACCTGCAGCCTTAATAGGTCAGCAGTAGACGAGGAATCTTCCCAACATTTGAACAATATAGCCACACATTAGGCAATGCAGTGGCAACTCATCTTTTGAAGTCTTTAAGACAAATCAAACGCTTCGAGTGAAATGACAACTCGTCTTTTGAAGTCTTTAAGACAAATCAAACAACAATTTTCACATTTTTTTTCAAGATTAGTTCATATTAAAACAGTATACGTCTACATTATCTCTTAATCTGGATTAATTACTAAAACATTAAATTGTTTACAATAAATCTTTGTAGTTCTTCGTACTTTTAACAAACCATTGAGGTGATCAATCTCTATGATTTATTTTTAAGTAATCGAAAACTGTAAAATAATTTTCATAAAAATTGGGATGTTACATTGTTTCACATAGACTTCCTCAGTTATAAAACCATTCAAGAAAGCACTTTTCACATCCATTTGATAAAGAATTATCTCATGGTGTGCAGCAAATGAAAGCAAAATACGAATAGCTTCTAACCTTGCAACAGGTGCAAAAGTTTCAGTAAAATATATACCTTCTTCTTGTGAGTAACCTTGAGCAACTAATCTTGCTTTGTTTCTCACAACCTTACCATCTTCATCAAGCTTGTTTCTAAATACCCATTTAGTACCAATAGCTTGCTTATCTTCTGATAGAGTGACTAACTTCCAGACGTCATTTCTTGGAAATTGATTCAACTCTTTTTGCATAGCCAGAATCCAACTTTCATCTTCCAAGGCTTTATCAATCGTTTTAGGTTCCATTTCAAAGAGAAGTGCAATATCTACATGCTCTTTGAAAGAGGATCTTGTTCTAACTCTATCTCCAAGTTCTCTATGATTTGATCTTTGGGATGATTGGTTTTGTATCCCAATTCTTTCTGACTTCAGCTTCTGCTTGAGTAGAATCCAGAGTCTGGGTACCACCGGACGTTGAAGATGCTGGATCACCATTTGTAGTGCCACCAATATTTAAATCTGAGAATAACTCATTCTTTATTGTATATTCTAAAAGCTTTAGATCTTTTAGAGTATCCCAAAAAGATACATTTGTTAGCTTTGGAATCAAACTTACCAAGTTGATCCTTAGTATTCAGAATATAACATATACAACCAAAGGGATGAAAGTAAGATATGTTTGGTTTTCTACCTTTCTACAGTTCATTAGGAGTCTTCTTCAAAATAGGCCTAATAAGAATTCTATTTTGAATATAACAAGCTGTGTTTACTGCTTCTACTAAAAAATGTTTAGCAATATCAGCTTCATTGATCATGGTCCTGGCCATTTCTTGGAGGGAATTATTTTTCCTTTCTACAACACCATTTTGTTGTGGTGTTCTAGGAGAGGAGAAATTGTTGGAGATGCCATTTTCTTCACAAATTTTTTGAAAGTTTTCATTTTCAAATTCTCCCACATGATCACTTCTAATAGAAGAAATACAAATTCATTTTTCATTTTGAACTGATTTGCAGAAAACAGTAAATACCTTGAATGACTCATCCTTGTGGGCAAGAAATCTAACCCATGTCCATCTAGTAAAATCATTAACAATGACTAACCCATATTTCTTTCCAGTTAAAGAGGTTGTCCTTGTTGGACAAAAAAGATCAAGATGTAAAAGCTCAAGTGGTCTAGAGGTTGAAACAACATTTTTTGAATGAAAAGAAGTTTTAACTTGTTTTCCTCTTCGACATGCCTCACAGAGAGCATCAGATTGAAATTTAAGATTTGGTAAGCCTCTAACAAGACTGTGCTTGTTTAGTTTTGAGATTAATCTCAAACTGGCATGAACCAATCATTTATGCCAAATCCATTGTTCATCTTCAATAGACATGAGACACTTGACATCTTGTTGTGCAAGTTCAGAAAGATCAATTTTATAAATATTTTGTTTCCTCTTTGCTGTAAAGAAAATAGAGCCATCTTTCTTGCTTTTTACTGAACATCCAGTTTCTGTAAAAATGACATCATAACCATTGTCACATAATTGACTTATGCTCAATAGGTTATGCTTTAGTCCTTCAACATAAAGTATATTATCAATAGAGGGAAAAGAGCCTTTACCAATGCGACCAATTCTAACTATTTTACCTTTCTGGTTTTCTCCGAAACCAACAAATCCTTCTTCTCTAGGCCTTAGCTCTTGGAACATATGCTTTTCTCCCGTCATGTGACGCGAGCATCCACTGTCTAAGTACCAAGATAGGTGTGTTGACTTTGTTTCTAAGCATGTCTGCAATATAGACTATTTTATCTTTAGGTACCCATATCTTTTTGGGTCCTTTCTTGTTAGTTCTTGAAGGATACTTGTCCTTCTTAATCTTAAAAGCAGTACATGCACTTTTCAAATGACCAGGTTTGTTGCAGTAGATACAATGCAAGCTTTCACTGTGATCATTGGATTTATCAGATGCAGGATTTTTATTTTTTAAAGAGAGTTCATCTGATATGTAACCAAGACCTTGAGTTATCGTTTTACTGACACCCCAAATCATTGAAGCTTGCTTGCTTCGAGTTACACTTTCTGCAAGAAACTTTTGAAATGCATATTCATAATCATTTGATTTACACTTAGGATTGCCTTTAGCTTTAAAGCTTTCAGGTTGAGAGCTCTCAGCTTCTGGTTGCTGACATGTCACCAGACGCTGATTTTCAGTTTTCAACTTCTGGTTCTCTTCACTAAGCTTTGAGTTTTCATTTTTCAAAACTTGAAACTCTTGAGATAATTTTGAAAATTTCTTTTTCAAAGCTTTATACTCAGTGGAGAGGGTGGCAGAGTCCTTAAGGAGATCATCAAATGCAAGTTAAAGTTCAGAATAAGAATCATATATTATTACCTCTTCAACTTCTTCTTCAGAGTCTAAGTCAGTATTTGCCATAAGGGCAAGATTGCCTTTTTCATCATTATCTTCCTCAGAGGATGATGAATCTAGATCTTCCCATGTAGCCATGAGACTCTTCTTCTTTCCCTTGAAAGAACTTCTTGTGGGCTTCTTCTTAAGATTAGGAAATTCAGATTTAAAGTGTCCAGGCTTTTTACATTCATAGCAGACAACTTGGCTTTTGTCTTTGCTTTCCTTCTTGTCCTCGACATCTTTCTTGTGGAATTTATTTTTGAAGTTTCTTTTCTTCCACATCCTTTGGATCTTCCTGGATATGAACGTGAGCTCATCATCTGACCAATCAACGTCTCCTTCGAAGCTTCATCTTCTGATTCTTCTTCAGCTTGAAGAGCTTTAGAAGTACTGACATTATGTTTGTTGACTTTCAAAGCAATAGACTTGCTTTTCTTTACAGGTTCTTCCTCATTCAACTCAAGTTCATGAGCTTTTAGAGAACTCAAAAGATCTTCAAGTCTTAAGACATTTAAATCTTTTGCTTCTTGAATAGTAGTGACTTTGGGTCTCCACTACTTGGTCAACCTTCTCAGGATCTTTCTCACATGGTCAGGTGTGGTATAACTTTATCCAAGGGCCTATAACCCATGAACAAGTGTTTGGAATCTTCCAAACATAGATTCAATGTTTTCACCCTCTTCCATTTTAAACAACTCATATTGGCGAACCAACATGCTAGCTTTAGTTTCTCTTACTTAGGCGGAGCCCTCACAAGACAAAACAAGTGAATCCCAGATTTCTTTGGCAGTATCAAATTTGCCACATTTGTTATATTCTTTTTCTGACATAGCACAGATAAGAATGAATCTAGCTTTTTTTTTGATTGATTTGATATCTCTTTTTCTGCTCATCATTCCAATTTTCTCTGGCAATGGCAACACTAGCAGCATTAGTGGGAAGAATATAACCGCTTTCAACAATATCCCACAACTCAAGTTGTTGTGTCTTAAAGAAAGCTTTAATCTTATCTTTCCAGCAGTCAAATTTTTCTCCAGTAAATAGAGGAGGACAGTTCATGTGACCACCTTCTACAGACATGTTCACAGTATTGGATCTTTTCTCTTAACACTGTTAAGTGCTCAACCAAGAGGCCGAGCTCTGGTACCAATTGAACGTGAACCCAAGAAAGGAGGTTGAATTGTGTTTACAAACTTTTCGCAAACTTTGAGTTAAAAAACTTTAGAACACTTGAAAAAGAATCTGCTTGAAATCGGATGCTAGAGTAGGACCAGACGCTGGAAATAAGATTTTTGAACACTTGTTTTCATGCGCAAGATAACCGTAAGTATAAAGCAGTAAAGCAAGAGACACAGAGATTTATACTAGTTCACCACTAACCTGGTAGCTACGTCTAGTCCCTCGGTTCCTAAAGGATTTTCCACTATAATCAACTGATTACAAATTTCCTTAAGAGTATTCTACTGTCACAAACTTGACAATACTTTTAACTTCTCAAAACGACTCAGTATGTTCAAGCCTTTGATGAAAAAAGCCTTAACTAGGCAATACAACTTTCACAAAGATAGTTTTGAATACAATCAGAATAACTCTCACAGAGAGGATGAAAAGATTAAGTTCAAACAAATAACTTTCTAAAAGAAAGAATCAGATGCTGAGGTTCAGTTCTTGTAGTCCAGAGACTTGGCACGAAACTTGATTGCTCACTTGAGTAATAACCTTTTCAGAATGTAGTTTCTTGCAGTTTCTCTAGCCATTCTTCAATGAATACCTTGAAGTATTTATAGGAGTCTTGAGGATAATACCGTTGTAGATATTTCAGCTCCAAATCATTGGGTGAGGCAATTTGAAATTTTATCCTTTTCTTCCTTTCCAGAGAATATCAGAATAGTACATATATCTGTTATTGTACTATCTGCTTTTCACACAATTGCCTTGTACAAATTTGTCTTATTCTAAAGGTGTCACCTTTGATTCCTCGTACATAAAATTGAGCGCATAAAATCAAATACGAATTCCATTCCAAAGTAGCTGAGGTGAAAAGCAACAACATGATCATCACGTGATTCATTAAAAGACCAGATGCTCGCTCAGAACAGGAGACAGACGCTCGTAGCAATTGAGTAATCCACGTGTCAAAGAATAACATTACCGGACGCTCTCTTTACGCAAGACGCTGGAGTGAACCGGATGCTGACACACATGGAATGTATTCAGTACTTGTGAATTTTCTTCTTCTTGCATGAGTGAGATAAAACATAAGAGATTTTAATACCTGTGCACTCAAAGATTTATCAGAAGATACTTTGTTATCATCAAAATTAATGAGGGTCTAAACTTCTCAATCGTTTAGGTTCCAACGCTGTGATCCTAGAGCTCCACTAGCTAACTATGATCCTGTTATCATAATTAACTAATTTTATAAGGGTTAGCTACTCCCTATGAAATTAAGCATACTAAGATCAACACATTCATGAGGATAATAAGGAATTCAAAATAGCAATTAAATAGATATCAAGGACATTGTAAAAGATCCCCCATTAGCCCTAGTGATAGAATTAGCTACTCATAATGTTGTGCTACAAAAAAAGTAAAATAAATCCAAACACCTAAAAGACATGAGTTAATAGAACCGGGACACCCTTTCGGTAAGACGGTGATGCTCTCATGTGTTCATCACGTCTCCACAAACTCCGGCAGTAATTCAGAATTGATGAGAAGCTCCAATGTTCCAAGACTCACTCCAATTGTGCGGTGTTGGTGAATAACTCTCAATAAGGGGCTCTTGACTAGCGAATTCGTCAAAAGGTCTTTAGAAAAGGTTAAAGCCCCTATTTATAGATTAAGATGCGAACTAGGTCATCTGACTTTCAAATCTGCACTTTCTGAGATGGGGTACGGTCGTATCGCAAACATACATGGCCGTGTCGAGCTTTGTTGATGACACTGGACAGTACCCATGCGGGCTGCAGCCCTGACATCACTTGTGTACGGCCGTACTGCATTTGGCACGGCCGTACCGGACTATTTCATCGGCACCAGGTGGTACTGACTGAGGGGGTATGCTCTTACTGAAGTTCTGCTCTAGGTACGGCCGTACCGGATATAGGTCAGGCCGTACCGCTTTTCCAGTCGTGCTAAAACTCTCTAAAACTAGCCATTTTTTTATCCTTTTTCGTATCTTTTGCTCCGAGTGGTGTCTTCATGATATTTCTGCATAATAGGATATAAATGAGTACCTTTGTGCTTTAGTTAGTGCAAAATGGTATATTTAGATACTAAAAAAGCCCTATAAAAGTAGACAAATTGGTGTGTTAACACATCCCTACACTTGAGCTTTGCTTGCCCTCAAGCAAACTACTTGGGTAATTATAGTAAGAAAAACTATTTTCACTGAATAGGGGCAAAAATATAAGTAAGACAACAACATGATATCACAAAACGTGTCAATAAATAGAATGCCCAATTAGAGGTGTAAGTTCAAGTAAGCTAACACCCTGTGATTTTCAAGTCACACTCTCACCAATCTAAAAGTGTTTTTAGGTAAAATCATTATCACTCAGATTTTTCAAATGAAGTTGCATTACCATAGGCTTGTACATTGACCAAAAATTCCACTATTAGAATCTATAAGTCATGCAAAAGAGGAATGAGGGTCTTTCATTGGTTGTAATGGGGCCAAGGTAATAATATTTGGTATGATAAAAGAAAGAAAAGGTCATGCAAAGTGTCAGAAACAAATCAACCAAAACAAGCAACCTAATTCTTTTTCACTTTAAAGAGCAGGCAAGAATCCTAACTTTTTCAATCAATTTTTTTTTCTTTTTGCTATTTATGAAGGCATGAGCATGATGAATAATTTTTTGTATGATGCTCTTTCTTTTCTGTTCCTTTCCTCCCTTCATGCATTTATGCAGCAATCTATCTTTTTTAAGAACTAGGAGGGGAATAAATTGCTAAGCCTTCTTTTTAAGCAAATAAGAGGGATTCAAAACATTATTCTTTTGATTTTACCAGTAATTGCTCTCAAATAAAATTTTCCAAGGTTGCCTTCACAGAAAATAATCAATAGTAACAAGAAGGGTACTAAGAAACTAAATAAAGAACTTTTAGGCACAAAAGTGGGTAACTAGTGGTACAGTGTATTCAAAATGGTAGTGGCCTGAAGAATTCCTAAAAGTTACCTTTTCTAAATTCACATGAAAATAAATTCATATTCGCTTCGTAGTGGTCTCAGCTCAAGTTCTAGAATGTACATTCACAAAAAAATATCACTCAACGAAGAAAAGAGGGAAAAGCATGATGTGACCTCTTATTTCAGGCTTAAAACTCACATTTAATAGCTTAAACTGAAAGTCAGTACGTACAGAACTTCAATGCTAATTTTCAACAGATTCCAAGTACTAGCAACAAATTGATTTAATCATATGTTGTCATAAAGAATTTTTTTTAGCCTCTAAATCAGCAAAAATTTAAAGTTCTTCTATAATTATAAGCAGCTATAAGAACAACCAAGTAGTAATCATAATATAAAATTCCCTCCCCACACTTATTTCTAGCAGTGTCCCCATTGCGACTAAGTTAAAGAAAGCACAAAAGAGAAAATAAAAGAAAATAAGTGCTATAAAAGAATGTGAAAAGAGATTCCCCTCTGAAAAATATCACGAGCAAGTTTCAGGGCAAATCGATGCTTCTATGTCATCATCTTCAGCTGCATTGAGTGTCTTGGAGACTGATATTCAAACTGGAAAAGTAAAAAAGAATTAAAAATATAAAAAATAAACGGCAAATACTAAATAAAAGTCTACAGGTTGCCTCCTATAAAGTGCTTGTTTAACGTCACGAGCCTGACGTGTTGCTTTAAGTGGTTGGTAGTGCAGGGAGACGGTGAATGTGTCCATGGGTGTTCCTGCAACATAGATTTTTGCTCGTTGTCCGTTCAACTTGAAGGTTGACCCATCTTTAGCAATCACTTTTATTGTTCCGTAGGGAAAGACTTGTATTATTTCATAGGGACCTGACTACTGTGCAACCCAATCTAATGCTGAAAACATTTAATGCTTGTATGCTTTCAGTTAAAGAGTAATCTTATGTATTTCGCAATGGAAAAATAGGAGTAAATTTTTTTTTTTCATTTTCTTTCCTTTGAAACCCTATTCAAAATGAGACATAGAGTACTACAGTTTTTTAAATGATGCCAATTCAGACTTTTGCAATTATCAGAGTATAATGCATCACAAAATAATACTTCACATAACGTAATCATTTCGCACTAAGGCGAGGTTTTCTGAAAAGAGTAATTATAACACAACAATTTACAAAACCCAAAGCTAAGCTGGCCAACAACTATAACTCTTACTGAGAAACAGCTCAGCAAGACCAAACACGAAGTACTCAGAGGAATCTTCCTCCACTGGCTCAATCTTCAATGCCCCTAAAAGACGGTCGCAATGACTCATCAACTCCATCTGGAAGTGACATCCATAAGGACATCCAATCCAACAACAGTGCAAGGGTAAATCCTTTGTCCACGAGTTTATCATAGGTTATGTCGCAAGCAAACAATATATACATATATAATACAACAACATGCTTTTATATACATATATATACTTAACAGACCGCACACATCATCATGGTATATCAAACATTGCATGTGAGCAAACAAAACAACCAACAGATCAACAATCAAGTCACTACAATATCAAACTATTGCATGTGAGCAGACAAATCTATCAACAGATATGTGATCAAGTCATTACAATATCCAATTCATCAAACAATTCATCACATATCATAAATGTGGTTAGCTATGCATGTCAAAGCAGTATGGCAAGTTGTGTATACACCTGCAACCTTAATAGGTCAGCAGTATGAAGGGGACTACTTTCCCAACGTCCGAACAAGATAGCCTCTGCTTAGGCTTGCCACTACTTTGGCTGGCCACTACTTAGGCAATGCAGTGTCAACTCGCCTTTTGAAGTCTGTACGACTAATCAAACGCTACGAGTGACATGACAACTCGTCTTTTGAAGTCTTTAAGACCAATCAAACGCTCCGAGTGTCGATGCTCAATGGTTAGTATGCATCCTAACAAATTCAACAAAATGGCATGCTCATCGTAGTGAATGCCCGAGTGATATCCAGCAAATTCTACAATATGGCATGTTCACCGTAGTGAACGCCCGAATGATATCCAACAAATTCAACAATATGGCATGTTCACTGTAGTGAACGCCCAAGTGATATCCAAACAAATTCTACAATGAGGCGTGCTCACCGTAGTGAGTGCCCGAGTAATGCTTTAATTAATCAATGCGGATCGACGAACCCTCACTCAATCAACTTAGTGGGTGTCCAAATCTCAATCAACTAAGAGTTTAACACGAGACACAAAGTCTTGGTGTTCAATTGCGGAACGCTAGTCCCAATCTTAGATCAGAACTCTAGGCACGTAATGCGAAACACTAGGATCAATTTTTAGGTTGATATACTAGGCACGCCATACGAAACACTAGGTCCAATCCTTAATCAAGAAAATGCGCATGCAAGCTGGACATTAAGTCCTAGCACAGGACACATGGCCCATATGCTCAATAGAAACACTAGGTTCCCTATGTTTTATTCTTTCGAAATCCGGATCTTTGAAATCTCTTTCTCAGTTCTTGTATCACTCCTATGTATCTGAAAATACTTTTTAGTTCTAGGTCGTTGAAACCCTATTTGTGCTAAATAACACACTGGAAAAGTTCCCGGCGCATCATTTAACTCAACCGTTTTCGTAAATTATACTATTTATTTCAAGTTCTTTTCTCTACTATTATTCCATTGAAATTTCCTTGCAAGCTTTGGCTAGTTGTACTAAAACCCTCACGCCTAGTTTTAAATCAAAATGCCCTTAGTAATTTGTTTACGAAATCAGAATTCGCTTGTGGAATCGCATCAGATTTACCGATGTAAATCGTCACCAATAGTAGGCGATCAACGCATTGTTAATTAATCCATTATCAACAATAATATTTTTCATATTCCAATTCAATACCAAGTTCCAATGAAATTCAAGGTGATTCAAGGAAAACAATACAACTCATAATGCCACGCAGGGCCAAGAACATGTTGCATACTATCATCAATTTCAAGTCCAATTAAATCAATCAAGTATGATTTAAGTCACACAATACAATTCAGTCATGCCACACAGGGCCAAATCAATACCCAGCAGTTCATGCTACAACATCTCAACAGCACATAGTAATACTACAAGTACTACCACACAATCAATCAACAATCAAACAAACAACACATAAGGCGAAAAGCCCAAACTCATTAGGTAAGAATTTCCCTTACCTTGGGCACTTTAACAATCCAAGCAAGGTAAATTCGAACTATCATCAAGTCGTTCCCCGCACGAGCCTTAGGCACGAACCTTAACAACGCAAGTTTCAATCAATTAGAACTAAAACTCAAGTCCTAATACCCCTAGGGCAGCCACGGTTCTAAGGTTCCCAAGGCCTAAGAATTACTCACTTAATCCCATTTGGTTCACACCTAGTCACATATCATGAAACAAGTTCAAACTATGCAAGTTTTCAAACTTTTTCAAAAGTTACACACTTAGAAAATACTAAAACCCAAAACTTACCAATTGGAATAGTATTTTACCAAATGAATAGTATTTTGCCAACATTGAACCATTTTTCAAAGCACTAAAACATGTCATAAAATTTTAGAAACAATTCTATTACAAGTTCAAAACAATTCTTGAAACATAAACTCAAACTTTTCCCAAAATCATACTTCTTTGAATTGTTTTGCTAAATCAAATCATCAACCACTTTTACAACTATTTTTAAGCATAAATGCAAGTCAAGAACAAGTTACAAAACACCCTTGAAGGCCACGATTTCCAAAGCTCCAAAACAACTTCAAGACTTTCAACCATTTTCAATGTTTTAAACATACTAAACTTTATGGATTCAAGCCATAATAAAAAACCAAATTCTTTATCACTTTAATACAATTAAAAACAAGTTGAAACTCACTCAAATCATGCTTAAAGGTTACTCTTTTTAAGCCTCACAAACAGCCCCCAAAATTGTTTTATTTTAACCATTTCAAAGCTTTAAATTTAACACTCTTTTTAATTCTTAAACCTTAACCAAAAGCTAACTTATTAAACACTTAAGATACTTGAAAAACAACTTAAAACATCATCAAGATCATGCTCATAATCCACGGTTTTCAGCCCCTAAAAATCTCCAAATTAATTTCTCAAACTTTGTAAACATGCATATATGACTAGTTTCTAAACTTAGCAAGTATAACCCATCAAGAATCAACTCTAAAACACTAAAAACCAAAAAAAACCGAAGCTTAAAACAGCCCCTAGCTTTCAGCCAGAGCAAGGCTAGGGTTTTGCAAAATTAAAACATCAAGAACAAGGTTAATCATGGAAGGAAATAAGGGGTTATGAAGCTAATCATACAATACTAGCCAAAACTAGCACTATAACTCCAAAATAACTCCTAAAACATTCAAAACCCATATCATGGAACCCAAGAGAGATGAGGAAAGGTTTATGGAGCTTACAAAGAGTATAGATGATGATTGAACAAGGGTGGAGATGAAAGGAAACAAGGGTGCACACTTTGATCTCCAAAACTTCCAAAAACCAAGCTTTCTCCTTCTAAAATTTTTTCAAGTTTTTCTCCCATGGAAGAATGAATGGATCTGATCTTGAGCAAGGGAGAAGGCCACGAAAATTTTGGGGACATGGAAGGAATAGATTTTGTTCATTTAGTTCCAAACTAACCAAACTAGTTCTAAGTTAACTAAACCAACTAAACTAACTAACTATAATTACATAACCACCAATCACACATCAACACTTGTCCAAGAAGCTTCTAAGGATGAGGTTCAGCTCCCCTAGTGGCTGGATGCATCTCCCCTTAGCCCAAAATATCTAGATATTTCGTTTCGTCACGTTCTCGCTCAATCCGGTGCACGACGTTACGCGTATATTAGGTTTTAATACTAAAATTCTCCCAAAAATAATTCTAATTATAACCCCACACCCAAAAATTACAAATGTACCTCGTGGCATGAGAAAAGTACCCACGTATCTCGTTTTCTCGAAATGCGAACCGAAACGTCGCAATTAGGCAGTCTCTAGCCATAGAAAATACACTAAATATTTTCTGATGCCCAAAAATTCTAGAAAAATTACAATAAATCCTAAATATTGGAAAATGCTAAGATCGCAAATTTTATAAAACTTGGATCATGTTTGGGTATGTTTCAGTTAGAAATACATACAATAGCCTAGTTACGGCAGAATTCGATAAAATTCTCGCAGTGTAATAAAAACTGTAAATTAGTGAGAATCACTAATTTCAATTTCTCTTATCATATAGATATTATTCAAACAATAAAATTATCAAGACAAAATCTTTAAAATAATAGTCATATTAAATATGACATAAAACAGACAATTAATACAATAACTAAACCATGAAAAATCAAACTATGACTTGAAAATATTTATTAAATCCTGAAAATTATTTCTCTTTCAATAAAATAATTTTCTTTAATCAAATAACAATCTTTCACATTTTCTGGGATTAATTCATATTAAAAACAGTATACGTCTACACTGTCTGTTAATCTAAATTAATTACTAAAACAGTAAGTTGTTTACAATAAATCTTTGTTGTTCTTTGTAATTTTAACAAACCATTGAGGTGATCAATCTCCATGATTTGTTTTCAAGTAGTCGGAAACTATAAAATAATTTTCATAAAAATTGGGATGTTACAACTTGAGTTTTCCTGGAAACAGTCGAAGTCAAGCGTTGTAGACTAATACTTTGTCTCCAATTTGAAAGCTTCTCTTTTGGATGCATTGGTCGTGCAACTTCTTTGTATGCTTCTTGTACAGTTTTGCATTTTCATAGGCTTCCAGTCGAAATTCGTCCATTTCGTTTATCTGTAATAATTGATGCTTACCTGCCATCTGCCAATCAAAATTTAGAAATTTGGTAGCCCAGTAAGCTTTGTGTTCTTATTCGATTGGGAGGTGACAAGCTTTTCCAAATACTAGCCTATATGGTGACATTCCTATAGGGGTTTTGAAAGCAGTTCTATATGCCCATAGGGCATCATCAAGTTTGAAACACCACTCCTTTATTGACACACTAACAGTCTTTTCTAGGATTTTCTTAAGTTTCCTATTAGATATTTCTACTTGGCCATTAGTTTGGGGATGGTAAGGTGTGGCCACTCTATGGTTGACTCCATATTTCACTAAGAGGTTGTCAAATTGTTTATTACAAAAATGACTGCCGCCATTGCTAATTTTTGCTCTAGGAGCTCCAAATCTAGTAAAAATATTCTTTTTCAAAAACCTTACTACCCTTCGAGCATTGTTAGTTGGTAACGCTGTTGCTTCTACCCATTTGGATACAAAATCTACTGCCACTAAAATATACATGTTATTATTAGACTTAGGAAATGGTCCCATGAAGTCTATGCCCCGTACATCAAAAAGTTTGCAATATAGAATATTATTTAGAGACATTTCTTGTTTTCTAGAGATATTTCCGCTCTTTGACAGGGGTCACAAACCTTGACAAATTTATAAGCATCTTTAAATAAGGTAGGCCAGAAAAAATCGCATTGTAAGATTTTCTGAGCTGTTCTTGTGGGTACATAATGTCCCTCTACTTATCTAGAGTGACAGTGCTCTAATATAGATTGATATTCTGTTTTTGGGATGCATCTTCAAATTATTCTATCGGTGCAAGTCTTAAATAAGTAAGGTTGATCCCAGAAATAGTGTTTAACATCAAAAAAGAATTTCTTACACTACGCATATGTTAAATTGAGTGGGAGTACCTTACCTGCTAAATAGTTAACATAATCAGCATACCATGGTGCTATAGAAATAGCATATAGATGCTCTTCTGGAAAGGTCTCTTGAATTTGCTCTTTCTCAGGTGGTCTTACCGCTACATCTATTCTTGAAAGGTGATCTGCGATGACATTGTCTACGCCTCTCTTATCTTTGATTTCGATGTCAAATTCTTGAAGTAGTAGAATCCACCTGATTAGTCTTGGTTTTGCATCCTGTTTGGCAAGTAAATGTCTAATAGCAGAGTGGTCAGTATAAATTATGATTTTAGACATGACTAAGTAGGAACGAAATTTATCAACTACAAATATAACCGCTAATAGTTCCTTTTCAGTAGTAGTGTAGTTTCGCTGTGCTTTGTCCAAAGTCCTACTAGCATAATAGATAGTATGAAAAATTTTGTCGTTCCTTTGTCCCAACACTGCAACAAGTGCGAGATCACTAGCATCACACATTAGCTCAAATGGAATAGATCAATCAGGCACTATCACAACAGGAGCATTTATTAATATAGACTTTAAAGTTTCAAAAGCTTTTAGGCATGCTTCAGAGAATTGAAAGGGTACATCTTTCACCAAAAGATTAGAGAGCGGTTTTGCAATTTGTGAAAAATCTTTTATAAATCTTTTATAAAAACCAGCATGTCCTAAAAAGCTTTTAATAGCTCTAACTGAGTTTGGAGGTGGCAGTTTTGAAAGGACTTCAGTTTTTGCTGGATTAAGTTGAATGCCTTTTTGAGAAATTATGTGTCCTAAGAATATGCATTTCAAAATCATAAACTGACACTTTTCCCAATTTAGAACTAAATTTATTTCTATGCATCTTTAAGCACAAGTTCTAAATTATGCAAACAGACATCAAATGTGGATCCATATACCGAAAAATCATCCATAAATATTTCAATGCAATTTTCTAAAATATCAGAAAAGATAGCCATCATGCATCTTTGAAATGTTGCAGGGGCATTGCATAAACCAAATGACATTCTTCTATATGCAAATGTCCCATAAGAGCATGTAAAAGTAGTCTTTTCTTAATCTGCCTTAGCTACAAGAATTTGCATATAGCCAGAATAACCATCTAGACAGCAGTAAAACTCATGGTCAGATAATTTTTCAAGCATTTGATCAATAAAAGGGAGAGGGAAGTGACCTTTCCTAGTGGCCTCATTTAGTTTTCTGTAATCGATGCATATACGCCAACCAGTCACTTTCCTAACTACAATTAACTCCTTTTGCTCATTTTCCATAACTGTGGTTCCTCCCTTTTTAGGAACTACCTGCACAGGACTCACCCAAGGGCTATTAGAAATAGGATAAATAATGTTAGCATCAAGTAATTTAATAACTTCCTGCTTGAAAACTTCCTTCAGATTTGGGTTGAGTCTTCGTTGAGGTTGTACTTTAGGTTTGTGATCCATCTCCATATAAATCCTGTGGGAACAAATTGTGGGACTTATTCCTCTTATGTCATGAATGCTCCATCCAAATGCTACTTTGTTCTTCCGCAAAACCCTTAAAAGCCTTTCCTCCATCGAACCTGTTAATGAAGATGAAATTATAACTGGTAAGGATGATGGTGGGTGTAAAAATACATATTTAAGATTAGCGAGTAATGGTTTTAATTCTAGTTCTGGTGGTTCTTCTAAAGATGATTTGACTGCAGTCTTTTTGGGTTTATCTAATCTCACAAATCGCTGCACCCCGTTCCATGGCCTTGGTTCCATGCCTGCATCTAGTGCCAGAACATCCTCCTTAATTTCCTCTTCATCTGCGATGACTTCTTTACTGCAAGTTAAAATTTTTTCTAGAGGCTCTGTAAGTATGTGTACCTGCGACTCAGGAGGCACTAGAAAAGTTTTTGTTAAAGTGTCTATAAAATTGCAAGAGTGAGAACTAGGTGTTTTTAACGAGTCGAACACGCTGAAGACAACTTCTTCATCTTCAAGTCGTAATATAATCTTTCCCTGGTGAACATCAATGATAGTTTTTCTTGTCGCTAAGAACGGTGTTCCCAAAAGAAGGGGTACTTCCTTATCTTTTTCCATGTATTGAACTATGCAGTCAGCCGGAAAAATAAATTTTTCTACCTTTACCAAGACATCGTCAATTATCCCCTTTGGGTGCACTACGGACCTGTCTGCCAGCTGTAATTGAAGTCTTGTGGGTCTGACTTCTTTTAAACCAAGCCGCTGAAAAATAGATTAAGGCATTAAATTTATACTAGATCCTAAATCACAAAGAGCTTTCTCAAAATAAGAATTTCCAATTGTGCATGGTATTGTAAAACTCTCTGGATCCTTCATTTTAGGAGGTAACTTTTTCAGAATTATGGCTAAACATTCCTCGCTTAACCGAATAGTGGATAATTCTTCTAACTTTTTCTTGCTGGCCAGGATATCCTTCAAGAATTTAGCATATTTAGGCATCTGAGAGATAGCTTCCACGAACGGTATGTTGATAGTTAGCTGTTTCAGGACTTCTAATAATTTTGCAAATTGGGGTTCCTCCAAGTCGTTCTTCAATCTTTGCGAGAATGGCACCATAGGAGTTGTGTCAGGTGGATTGACAGGTACTAGTAACTATTCTTTCTCAGGCTCCTTGTTCCTTGTCTCTCTTTCTTCGATCGGAGCAAGTGATTTTTCTTGGGGCTGAGTTGGTGTAGCTTTTTCTTTGCTCTTCTCAGATGGCCCCATGAGTACTGTTCCTCCCCTTGTAGTTATTAAATTAGATTACACCTCTTGGGTAGGTGTCTTCTCCTTTGTCTTAGACAAATAGCTTATCAAGAGGGCTAATTGCTCTGCCAACTTGTAGACAATGTGAACTAGTTGCCATGTAGCAAATTCCTTGTGTGGAAAACCTCTAAGTAGTTCTTGAAAGCGCTCCCAAGCTTCATGCATTAGCTCTAACTCAGACTGTTTGAAGCTAGTTATTTTTGCTCTTATCTCAGCAAATTTGTCTAAAGATAGATATTTCTAGAGAAATTTGCTCTTCAGATCTTCCCAAGTGATGATTGAGTTTGGTGCCAAAGAGTCAAGCCAAACTTGAGCTTTTCCCTGCAATGAGAATGGAAATAGTGTTATAGTTTAATAGCTTCTGCTGGGACTCCATTATACTTAACAGTGCTAAGTATTCTTCAGAAGCTCTTGAGATGGGCATGTGGGTCTTCCGAAGGTAGCCCCGAAAATTGTACTACAGACACCAACTTGATTAAGATAGGATTAAATTCAAAATTACGCCGCCTGATGGCTGGGCCGTTTATGCTGTCCTGAATATCAACAGAAGCAGAAAAGTACTCTTCGAAAGTGAGCTCTTGCTCTTCTTCTATTATGGTGCTTGAGAACAAAGATGATAATTAATATAAGTAAAATAATTATAAAATAGTAAAACAAAAATTAAAATAAAAATGCTTAAAGTGATTAAGATCTCGTTGAACCAATATTGCTAAAACATTCCCCTCAACGGCGCCAAAAACTTGTTGCGGCTCAGGCAAGTGCACCTGATCGTAACTCGTAATAATAATAGTGGAGTATAATTAGGACTCCGAATGTCGAACCCACAGGGAATGCGCATGTACCAGCGTAATAAAGATATTTAATTCTTAAAGCTAACGAGATATTTTGATTGGGATTGAATGGAAAATTAAGGGAAATTAGAATAAAACTTTGAACTAAAATAATTAGAGCAAGGTCGAATAAGAGAAACCTAGGGGAATCGGGTTCACTAATACTAGACCCTAAAACTACTTCCTTGCTATCATGAATTGTATTACCTTACCGAATGCCAATCACTCACTATAAATTACTAAGGCTACCTAGCTTGCAATAGCCTTCCTCCCAACTAATTACTCTGTTTGGTCCTAGAAAGTAACTAAAGGAAAGAGCATTAAGAATAGGCAAGTTTGTTAATCTAATAACTGATTGGAAACAAGCAATAACCTATCTGACATATAAAGCGAGCTCTGTGATCCTAGAGTTCCACTAGCTAACTATGATCCTGTTACCACAATTAACTAATTTTATAAGGGTTAGCTACTCCTTATGAAATTAAGCATACTAAGATCAACACATTCATAAGGATAATATGGAATTCAAAATAGCAATTAAATAGATATCAAGGACATTGTAAAAGATCCCTCATCACCCTAGTGATGGAATTAGCTACTCATAATGTTGTGCAGCAAAAGAAAGTAAAATAAATCCAAACTCCTAAAAGGCAAGAGTTAATAGAACTGGGACACCCTTTCGGTAAGACGGTGATCCTCTCGTTTGTTGCTCACGTCTCCATGAACTCCGGAAGCAATTCCGAATTGATGGGAAGCTCCAATGATCCAAGACTCACTCCAATTGTGCAGTGTTTGTGAATAACTCTCAATAAGGGGCTCTTGACTTAGGATTCTTCAAAAGGTCTTTAGAAAAGTTTAAGATCCCCTATTTATAGATTAGGCTGCAAACTAAGTCATCTGGCTTTCAAATATGCACTATCTAAGACGGGGTATGGTCGTACTGCAAACATACACGACCGTACCGAGCTTTGTTGATGACGCTAGACTGTACCCATGCAAGCAATAGCCCTGACATCACTTGTGTACGACGGTACTGTCTTTGGCACGGCCGTACTAGACTATTTCATCGGCGCCAGGTGGTACAGACTGAGGGGGTATGCCCTTACTGAAGTTCTGCTCTAGGTACGGCCGTACCGGATATAGGTCAGGCCGTACTGCTTATCCATTAGAGCTAAAACTCTCCAAAACTGGCCAGTCTTTGGTCCTTTTTAGTATCTTTTGCTCCGAGTGGTGTCTTCTTATATTTCAGTTTAATAGGACATAAATGAGTACCTTTATGCTTTAATTAGTGCAAAATGGTATATTTAGATACTAAAAATGCCCTATAAAAGTAGACAAATTGGTGTGTTAACACGTACCACCACACCCACGAACTCACGAACAATTAAATGGACACTCTCAACTAAGGTTACAGGTTCGGCCACAACAAGCAAAGAGGCCAAGGATCACCCAAAAATTTCAGCGAACACGCCAGAACGACCCATATTTTACCAGAAATATAAAAACGCACTCGGATTAGAATTAGGGCAAACTATGAAATTATTAAAAAGTAAAGGAGCTCACGGCCAGCTACTGACCAAAGAGATCCGGGGTGTTCAACTTACCTAAATGCAACTCCGGACGAAGTTTCACGGACGATCGGTACCCGTACTAGCACCAAAACCCTAAAACACGAAGAACAATTAATTAGGGACTATCAAACCACTATGCAATCACGAAATCAATGCCCAAGGATCCACCTCCGGGAGTTTCGGCAAAACCCTAGCTCATTCGGTACCCACACGGTCAAACCGTGGTCCAAAACATAGTCTGATTAGGGCTAGGAACTAAAACTAATTTGAGAACCAAAATGCATGGACTGAAATTAGAGACCAGTAGCAAAGGGGTATAAGTTTACCTTGACGAAACGGCGATCGGAGATAAACCCTAGAAAGCCCGAACGGAAACAAACAATTCGGCACCGTCAGATTAATGAACTGATGCTTGGAACCACTTTTTATTAGATCACTAAAGAATTGGAAGACCAAAAATGGAGGTCTCAGGTCTGAGAAATGTTTAAGGGTCGTGAAAATGAAGAAGGAATGGTAAAATTCTGATTTAAGGTAAAAATTTGGCTTAAATAGGAAAAATGGGGTCACTGGGCACACTCATGCGCGCCCTAGACAGCCTGCGTGGCTTGCTTCGCGTTGAAGGATCCCCTGCCACGTGGCTTCATGCATGTACACCACGTGTCATCGTGGCTTGATGCATGTACACCACGTGTCATCTCCTGATTGGACAGTGCCACGAGTCACAGAAGGATCAGGAACTAGTGGTACACCGTGGTCTAGCGCGCGTACTTGCGCCCCCAAGGCCTACCATGCGTGCTCACATGCGCCTACGCAGTAGGGTCCGGTTTCGCGTGATTTCTTCGATTCCGACGCTCGTACGACCGAGAACTCGATACCCTAACACTTAGACATGATTCTAAACATAAAAGGGCTTCTAAAGGACCTAAAAACTTAAATTTAAAGTCTCATCTACTTGTTCAAAAACTCGCGCTCGCTTAGGGTTACGAAAACACAAAACGCTAATCCCGACTCCGATCATTCTCAAACTTTACGATGCTTCTAAGACTCATATCAAAACCCTATTAAACACTATTCCAACCTCATACAACCTATCTTACCTCCACATTTACTCTCTTGCAAGTACATGATGACACAAAAGCGAATACATAACCGAAAAGCCAAGTACACAGTCAAACACACACAAAAACTCATCTAGGGCACACAAGTGCACTTGATCACATATAATCACATGTTAAGCAAGGTTAGAAAATTGAGGATGTTACATGGCCACCCTGTATAACTGATAGGGCACACAAGTGCACTTGATCACACATAATCACACATTAAGCAAGGTTAGAAAATTGAGGATGTTACATGGCCACCCTATATAACTGATAGGGGGAACGTGCCAGAGAAGTCAACTCTGTCGTACCCCAACTGAGACCAACAAATCTGTTGCCAGATGATCTCCAAGTACCACACTTTCAATATAAATATGCCTAGACAATCACCCACTGAGTGTACACACTGTTCACCTTCTGACCCTCTTCATCAAATACTGAATTGATCGTTGGAGTGTCCTTCAAGTACACCCCTCAGTCCAACATTCAACAACCCTGACATCCAGGTAAATAGAAGGTGGAATCCCAGGAAGCCCTTCTCGGACCAATGCATTTTCGCGTCGTCTATGGGAATCGCTAAACTTATTCCCATCTATCACTTCGATCATGGTTCTTACACGTTCCCATGCTTCCCTGACCTATGTTCGCCAATCTGATGTCACTCCGAGAAGCCCATCTTAGACCAGTGCATTTTGGCGCCGTCTGTGGGAATTGAACGAGGAGGCCAATGGCAATTGTGCCGACCAATTGTATCATGTCCTTTGGGCATACCACACAACTCCGTATTCAACCATGGGAGAATCCCCAAAGCTAAACTATGAGGCATAGGTCGTGATTCCAGTTAAGATCGGAGGACCTTCGCATCGATTAAGCACGGTCGACAATGACAATAATGATATGATTATTCATGAAAGCCTCAACTTCCTCGACGAAGGATGAGCCATTGCCCATATCTGTGACGTAGCATTGAAACAAAGGTCCACCATACAATACAACTCCAAGGATGAGGTTCTGACCGAGAGATTTAGTTCCGTGAAGAGCGAATATCGGAAACTAGAATGCAAGGCAGGGGAAGCTGGTCCCTACCGAGTGGCGCTGACCACCGGAAAAAGAGCCTAAGTGCTCAAAACTCTGAATGCAAAGCCTATTCCCCAGTTCTAGAATGTCATCGACTTAAAGAAGTACTACAGTTGAAAACCTTGAAATTCATGATGCCATTGCCTTATCTTAGAGTCTTATTTTGATAACTAGACATTCCTCCAAGTGTGTTCCTAATAACCACATCAATCAAAGAAGCTCTACAACATTGTTTAAACACTTTTAAACTGTTAAAGTTTGATTGGCGGAATGTAGTACTCCAACCCGGTCCAAAGCCCCGGGAGAGGATGAACCTATTTTAAGGTAGTACTGCAACTGGAGTCCAATGCCCCGAGAAAGGGTGAACCCATTTAAAGGTAGTATTACACCAGTAACCCAATGCCCCAGGAGAGAATGAACATATTTCGAGGTAGTACTCCACCCAAGGCCTAATTCCCCAGGAGAAGAAGAGTCCATTTTAAGGTAGTACTCCACTCTGGGTCGAACGCCCCGAGGAAAGATGAACCCACTTCAAGGTAGTACTTCGCCCATTGTCTAACATCCCGGGAGAGGATGAAACCATAAATATACGATCAAATTTTCAAGTTTTATTGATGTAAAGTAGTACTCCGCCCGGGGAACAATGGCCTGGGAGAGTACAAACCCACTAAATGAGCTAAATTCTAGTCGCTACAATAACAAGTCATATGGCAAGAGAAAACTCGAACAAAATTATTTTAAGATAAGGCAGGTTTCCAAAGTTGGACCATGCTGTCTTGTCCAAAACATGAAAGAAGAAAATACAGGGCAAGCAAATATAAATAAAATCGCTCAAGGACCAAGGGAAGAGAAATCCACGACGTGAATATCGTCGACATCGTCCATGAGCTCAAATTGCCATCAAGGAGGAAGTGCTGGGAAGTGACTTCAAAGTATCTACCCCTTGTCCTTGTTGAAGAACAAAATCCGATCCATCGTGTATTGGAAGGTGGCTTTCGAGGCCGAGTGAGACATCCATTGTCCCATTAAAGTAACCTTTAATTAATTGGCCTTAATCGTTTATCTTATTGTCAATAAAAACAGCAAAAGACACGTAAAAATTTAAACTTAATACACAGCGGAATATAACGAACATAATATACACTATATGCATCGGTATAAGGTTTTAGTGGCCCCTCCAGGGGCTCACCTATACCAGAGTACACAACAAAAGAAAAGATGAGATGAAAGCTTAGTAAGTTGTACAGTCATCCTCAAAACAACTAGGAGGCTAACACATGCCTCACCAAAATATCGGTCAACACTATCCAAAACATAGACTCCTTGCCATAACAAAAAGAAACACAAAGGAAACCCCCACCAACAAGCCAACTCCTCAGCAAGCAGGATAATGGGAATTCCCACTACGCGATCCTGAATACCTGGTGAAGAGTCGGCGGTACTGCCTCGCCATCATGGATCACGAAGGTCCAAGCGTGTCCTCTTTTCTACGCCTGACCCTACTCCCCTAACTACCTCCCTAGGAATAGTTACCCATAGGCCTAACAATCGGCTGGTAAGAACGTACAGCTGCTACGTCTGACCATACCCAGGGTAGTATTCAGGTGGAAGCGAACACATGTGGTGAAACGGTAGCCTCAAGCGATCCAGAATTCTTCGACCAAACTAGCAGATGGTGATCCAAGCAGACAAAAGTTTACAGTCACCAATCTTGTATATAACACGGTATGTCGAGAAAATTCTATCTCCCAACCCACGTCATCCTAGTCGTGGAACTATAACTCAAAATCCCCTCGTATGGGGATCCTCGGTAACAGTCTCCTCAACACCTGTGTCTAAGATATACATAGCACATATACACAAAACACATATACAGGGAGATAAGAACAACTTAATCACCATAAAAATGGGAAAATAGCAGCAGAAGGCAATACAAAGTATACCGCAAGCACATAATCACATATATCAAAATTCACACCTTTAATTAAACAATAATTATTCATTTCCCTTTTGTTATCTAATTATAGACTCGTGGCCACTAACTACACTGGCTTAATGTACTCCTCACCACTCAGAATACAACCCTATGTCACAATGTACTCATCACTACTCAAAGTATCAGTCAGTTGTCCGAGTAATATATCCCGTTTATCATGACCTATAAGAACACATCCCCGTACCCGCTATCACTCAGGGTCGGGTATCTAGGCCTGCACTCGGGATTGTTCACCAAGGACGTCAAGCCCCCAGTACTCGTCGGGGTAAACAGGCACAATATCGGAACCACAACACAATAGCGGCCAGACTATTGGCTTCCTGTGGAATATTTCGGCCCCCATGGTATACACCCCAAAGGTCTATGCGACCTGCATTGTTACCTCATACTCATGCTCGAGTATCTCCTGACCTCGTGGACCACACACGGCTGTGACATAGCACCAACACATTCACTATATTAATCCTTACCATTCATATGTCACTATGCACATATTATCACTTTAATCACTTTATTCACATTTTACATCACGATATTATCACCTCACTTAGGTCACAATACCACAGCACAACATATAATCCTATAGCACTTAATATAGCAATTATGACACATAGAGCATATAACTCAGGCACATTATCACATAAATACATATCACATTATCCTAAACATGTTTCTAATATCACATATAACACATTAACTCACTATCATGCCCTAAGCATGCCAAACATATATCACAAAACATACAATATTGTTCCTATGTTGGTTGATGGGTTTACGACACCTGTCCTCAGATACCGTAACCCGTAACCCCTATCCTTAGGTGTTACTGACATTAACCGCTAGTAGGGCTTAGATACCCTATGCATACAATGTATATTATTCTACACTAGCAATCCCGGTAAAAATGTATTCTTTCTCCCACCTGGATTCCAAAGCGATCAATCTGAGTCCCACAAACTCCTATAGCCTCACCCACGGACACACAAGCAATTTAATCACCTATCCACTTCAAATTTAGGTACTGTACAGGGTAAATAAAATACCACGGGTTGTCCAAAAATTCCACCGAGCACACCCGCACGACCCATATTTCACCGAAAATACAAAAACGTACTCAGATTAGATTTAGGGCAAACTATGGAATTGTAAAAATACAAAGATTACCACGGCCAACCACTGTCCTTAAGGTCAGGGACCAAGTTCTTACCCAACTTCATCTTTCGGGAAAGTTTCACGGCCGTTCAGTAGCTCAACTAGCACCAAAACCCTAAAACATGAAGAACGATTAATCAGGGACTCACAATACCATTAATGGGTTACGAATATGCTAAGTTTCAAACCAGATATCAGAGGTTTAATCCCCTGTTTCATTGTCCAAGAAAATGCCTTAGCAAGTTTCGGTAAAACCATAGCTCGTTCACTACCCGTATGGTCTAACTCGGTCCAAAAACACGGTCTAATTAGGGTTTGGAACTAGAATGTAATATGAGAACCTTAAACTACATTCAAGGACATTACAATATCACCAAAGGTATTTAGGTTTACCTTGACGAAACAGCGATTAGAGATAAACCCTAGAAAGCACGAACAACAACATATAACTTGGTAGGATCGAACGAACGAACCGGTACTTGGGATCACTTCAAATCACACCTCAAAGCTCAAGATCACTCAACCATGGCTTCACTGATAATTTTATGGAGCTCAGGTCATGTTTTACTAAGGAAGAAATGTAAAAATGAAAGTTGGAAGGTGAATTGGCCTTATATAGGAAAATCTGTCCAAAATGCGCTTGGAAGCGTGCCCCCAAAAGCTGCAAAAACGCTTCCAGAACTGTGATTTACGCTTCCAGCGCTATTCCAAGCGCTTTCACCACTGCCTGCTTCACCGCAAATGATCGTCACTCAAAGCGGTCCAATCACAAGCCGCCACGTGTTACCACCTCATTGGACCAATATTTGGTCCACTCATAAGATGCCATGTGTCACGATCTGGTTGAGTTATGAAGGTCAGTTGTACTGGAAGCACTAACCCTTGCATTGGAAGCACTGCTCCAAGCGCTTAAAGCGCAACCTTATGCAGAAACTCTGAATTCTCGCGATTTCTTCGACTCTCATTTTTTACCTTCGATAACTTGATTTCCTATCATTCAAGCATCCTTCCACCACTCAATAATACCTAATAAACTTAATATTAAGGTCTCAAATCTTAATCACATGCTCGAAGATCACACTCATTCTTAGGCTTTCCCAAAAACCCTCGTTTCAACTCTGATTGCTCTCAAATTTCACAAGGCTTCTAAGACTTATACTAAGACCCTAACAAGCACTTCTCCACCTCTATCTAACCCCTAAAAACCTCTCAAATCTCATACATATACACACACAGAGGCACAGAAAACGAATACATGGCCGAACACTCAAATACACTACCACTCTCAAGCTACCACACCTAAGCACACATACATACACTTATTCACATATAATCACACATTGAGAAAGGTTAGAAAATTGAGGATGTTACACCGAGGTCCACTTACTCTCCAAAGCTTGCTTCTCTGTGCTTATCTCCTTCAGTGCCCTCTCCATCTCAACCTTCTCTTAAGCCCATTGCCCTACCTTAACTGCCCAGTTATCTTTCTCGCAGAGCAATTCATCCTTCTCATCCCACAAACTCGTCACATCTTCTTTAAGCCCAATAACTTTGGTTTGAAGGAAACCGACAGCGTTAGTGGCTTTTTGGGCCTTTCCCGTTCTCCTCCTTTAGAGAGTGCTTCAACGAGTGCACCTTACCCTTAAGCTTCGTCAATTTTTAGTCCCTGACATGAACGCGAAAGTTGTCTTCCTTGAGTCAACGCTCTGCATCATCAGCCTCTGATAAGAAAGTCAAATTTGCATACAATTGAGACAATCTACACCAGGATCTGGGCCGCATGATGAAGATTCTTCGAGGGAGAAAGTGTACTAAATCTGTGATGGTCATTGGCGATCGACAGCACTTTGTCAATGGTATTCTTGTGTTTTCACTATAGTTCGTCCCACTTTTGCTATCAAAGAGAGTGAGGGAGAGAGACTCAAAATCCTCCTTAGTTAGCTGGTTTTCACCACCTGCCCCAGCCTCCCCAAACGCCTCACCCCCTCCGGAACCTCGATCACCTCAAACCTTTTCCCGTCTGAGCGAGAAGATTCTTCTCCTCATGATTTCCTTTTTTGGGATCGGGAAGACTCCTCAACAATAATGCCTCTCGAGCCCGTAGCTGACTAGACGAGCTTTCATGGGCCCGCGAATCGACATCCAGCATGTTATTAGCTACCACAAGAGAAGTCGTGCTAGTACCAATGTGCCCACTTCATCTGTAGGCACCAAATGAAGCTTAACAAGAGGTGCACCACCCCTTCACGCAACCCTCATCATTTCCGAAAGAGCTTGTGGTGACATCCTCTCTGCAAAAAGGAAAACAATGTTAGAATGAAATAAAGTCCCAGAAAAACAACTAAGATGCAATACCCACCTATCTCCTTTATAGAAGCTCGCATCTAGAATATCAAGGCCCGACCGTGAAGTGGTCTTCCCATAATATCTACCAGTGACATGAAAAACCGACGTTGGGATAAATCATCCCTAGAAAGTTGCATGGTTGAAACCACAACGCTCTCTGTGGATAACTGGTAAATGACCTTCATTCTACTATAACGGGAACCACGATTTGGCACTACTGGCCACCTCCCAGAACGGTCGAAAGCCCGGGATGGCCTGAACCTAGAAAAATTCATGCTTGATTCCCTTTATGGATTCCTCAAAGGGCTCTAGAAACAAATGGGCAGAAACTACTTCATTTCAAAAGATACACATTTCGGTGGTCTACCCAGGGTTGAATTGGTTTTGGCAATGATTCTGGGTCATCTTCCTCAACTAAAATGGAGCTCCCATAGGGCAATGACCCCGCCCAACGAGAAAGGAGGGCCTGAGGAGGAGAATGTCGTCCGCTCTAGATTCTTCCATCCTTCGATCATCCTGTTGGTGTAAGCCCTAGTATTAATCTATTGTCAATAGATTATCATCAGTATCATGACTTTAATCATATATTGGATATATGTATAAGACATCGTTTATTGTGTTATTGTTTGTATGACATAATAAAGTCCTTAGATTGGATAGTATGTTCATTCAAATATCAAGTGTGACTTGATCGTGAGACCCCATTGAACTATAGAATGTTATTCTTCAATTATTCATAGTCGACTATTATTATGCAAAGAACATTATGTGGGTGACTGACGACCACATCTCATGGGTCATGGATATGAAATATCAAGTCAACATGTAGATATTAGATATGAGATGTTTATTATTGGATTGACCCACGATAAGGACGCTTCATAATAATTATGTAAGTGTCATAGGCATTCCTCATGAATATCGTAGTGAAGCATGTCCTTTGACTTGAAGTCACTACGATTCATACGTGTGGAGTTGTTGGCTTTGAATGATGTCAAATGTCACCTTTAACCGGGTGGTTATAAAGGCATTATTTTGGCCACCAATGAATCACGTGGGGGATGTGAGTAATGCAGATAGGATTCGTCCCTCCTACATAGAAAGGGTTTATGTCTCCGACCACTAGATAGAGTAAGGCGTGAAAAGGTGTAGCCACGCATCACAGGGACCAATATGAGATATTGGGACTGCGAGTTATTACACATCTACTCGTGGATCGAGGAACTAATGATTGAACATTTGCAAGGAAGACACATTTATGTCTTGTGTTCAATTGAGACATAAGGACGAAGGTACACGGGCTTCACATTGACGTGGTAGCAATAAGGTTCATATCAATTCACTGATTTCCATAGGTTGGGGACGATGATGTATTGCTAGATGTCGCTCACTGTTTGTCATATTTAATATTATATTCAATATTTAATATTAATATAATATTTAATATCATGGCAAATTCTAGTGGGAACTTAAAGGGTCACATACTTATAGGTAGTCTTGGAGCAAACAAAATTAATTAGATTAAGTTGGACTTAATGTAATTAACGGGAACATTCTTAGTTGAATGTGATTTAAATAATAATAGTATTTAATTAAGTAGATTTTAATTAAATAAATTAAGGGAATTTAATTAAATCGGATTTAATTAAACTAATGAACTGGGCCCACTAAGTTGATTAGGCCCTTAATTAACTCTTACTACTTAAGTAAGTGTCTTAGTTCATTTTGAACTAAGGAGGCTCATTTGCACATTTCCCTCTCTAAGCAAATAACATTAAAAGGGAGAGAAAGCTTCAACGAACTACTTAGTCTGGACTTCTCTAGATGATTTGCTTAATCAAATCTAGTGATCTAACTCCATCATCATCAAGAAAGCATCAAAGTAGGTATACTTTGAACCCTTAGTGTGAGATTGCATGCATTAATTTTGATCAAACTTAGGGAAATCCTGCCTTGCTAGTTCTGAAAACGAAAATCAGACATACATGTCCCTAACAGTGGTATCAAAGCCTAGGATTAATCATGGTTGTTGATCCGTGCTGTTGTGGCTTTCTTGATCACATAGATGCATGCTTTAGGATTTTAAGATCTAAAATTGAATTGTGTTTTAGCATGTCTATGTGTTTAATTCTTATAATATAATTGATCATAGGATAATTTGAGTTTGTATTATGTGAATTGGTGTTTACAATCGGATTCTGTAGTCAAAACTGCACCTTTTATGTGTTTCTGCGTTCGCATGCATAGGCACATGCATGGCCGCATTCATGCAATGCACAGTCGTGCATATTATATTTTTCTGGGATTCGAGTTTGAGCACGGGCATGCTTGCTTGAGCACCACCAGATCTGATTTTGAAGCTGGTCGTGCAAAATCTCCATGGTCGTGCTTCCATATTTCATTGGCACCTTTAGGCCATGAAAAAGTTGTACGACTGTGCTTCGACCCGTGCATAACCACAAAGTTTGTTTTTGTTACTTGCATGATCGTGCTTTGCATGAGCGTGGCTGTGCATAGCGATAAATTCATAATTTAATTTTATGCGATGTTAATAATAAGAATAATAATAAAGGGTTTTTATTATTGCATATTATTGATAAGTGGTATCAGATTCTGTCAATTTAATTTAAATACGGTCTACGTACGGTGATTTATTTTATGACCTACTTGCTTCCACGGGCGACCTGCAAGTCATAATTAGTTGTAATTTTAAATGTGGTTTGCATGCTTTGATTTAATTTAATTTTGTATTCTATATGTCATAACCAGATCACGGTGCCTTATATTTTGTGTAAGCATTGCATGAAATATATGTTTTTCACTTTTGTAATCAATGCAAAATTGTATGGTGCGATTGCATGATTTAAGTGGTTGATTTAATTCATAAAAGCATGTATATCATTGCATTATATGTTTGGTTGATACATGTGGAATGAATGTTATGTATGATGAGAGATATGCCTTTTATGTTCATATAACGCCAGTGAGATCACTTAAAAACAAAATCTCTCAAAGGAAATATTAAATCATATTGTCTTCTGATGCATGGCACTTGTCTATGCCTTGATAGCAATTAAGTGTGGGTCTACCAAAGCAGGACAACTTAGTCTATCTTGGTAAGGTGCGAAAGGTGAAAACACCATACTTCCAATCATTGGGTCTGACTTGACTAAACGTATTCAATACGATTGAAATAGCTTAGAGGCAAAAGGTTGAACATCAATTTATGGGATAAATTGTAATAAGAGTTATTCACCCAATGGATTCAATACTTGCATAAGATGCAATTGGAAAGAATTTCCTACCTAAAGAGCTTAGTTCTGGGCGATCATCCAAAGCTGACTCAGGACGAGGTGAAATATGGATATTGGTCTCACTAGAAAATCTTCCAACAGGATATTTTGAGTCAATTTCAAGGGTTACTGATTTGAATAAAAATAGTGGGAGCATATTTAATAAAGTCCTGCTATATATGTCTTGTTCATGATACTTATGTTCTGCATATTTCTATAACTAATATTACCATGGCAATAAACATATTATTAACTGTGAAATGTGCTTGAGACGGACAAGATATCCAAAATTAATTTTCCGGATTGGTTCAAGTTTCGAGGATTATCCTAGCAAACAAATTCCTAAGCAACTGATTTCCTACTAGGATCAAAAGGGATGTTTGTAAGAATCGTCAAGTCGATGTCCTAAATGTAGGTTGTTTCATGCTTGCGATAGGCGTATAATATGATTATTCACCTCATAATTCTCTACCAAAAGCAAGCAAAGCATGGTGGGTTCAAGGTTTCTCTACCATTTTCAGTTACACAAGCTGATAAAAGAATTAATATATAAAGAGTTAATAATTTATATATAAGAATCAAATTTAATATATAAGAATTAATGATGCATATAATATAAGTGTTTCCATACTGATCAAAAAAATATAAGTGTTTCCATTTCAAATGTTAAATATTAGACGACAAATATAAATTAAAAAAGCATTTAAAGAATAAGAGAATGTTTTTTGATATGAAATGAATAAGAGAATTTTGCATGAGATAACTATGCATGGGGAAATTAAATAAATCAAAGTTTGATATAAAATTATTCAAAACAAAAAGACAAAATATAAGAGAATAGAGATAAATGAGAAGAGAGAAAAGAGAAGAAGAGGGTCTTTATATTATTCTCTTCAAAGGTGCCCCTCTCAAGTGACTTACACCCTCTATATATAGTGTCAATATTACATGGAGTTACAAGCATTATCGTAAGGAATAATAATATCCATTAACATCCACATAAGTGAGTGTCTTCTAATATTCCTTTTACTATGTAACCATTGTAACTCTTGGACATCCATCTTCAATATTATTCATAACACTCCCCCTTGGATGCCATTAAAGATATGCCTCATTAAAACCTTACTAGGAAAAACACCAGTGCGAAAAAATCCTAGTGAAGGAAAAAGAGTACAATATCCTATATGTAGGAACTGCCTTGTTAAAAAACCTTATCAAGGAAAACCATGTAGGATAAAACATTAATTAGGGAAAAAGAGTACAATTTTCTCCCCCTGTTAGAAACATCACTTAAAAATACTAACTCTAACATTCTGATTTTCTCCCTCAGAAGCATTTGAAGTAAATTTCTTCCCTTTGCATGTTTGATTTATCCTCCTTTAAATTGAGCTTCACAAGCAGTATTACCTTCAAGACTTCCTCCATGAACTGTTGTTATTTGAGCATGATATGAAGAAGTGCTAACTGCATCTTGCATTATAGATTGTAATGATGTATCAATACCACATGTAAATAATAGCAGGTTTAGGATATGATTTCATCTGGATCAAAAAAAATACCTTGCATCTGCATGGTTAATTTGCTGAACATATATTCATAAAATAATTGCATCAATTGTATTGTGAAAATATAGAAAAAATATATACTTCACTTTGTTGTGATGCCTTTTGGCTAGTGATGAACTATATCTTACTAATAAGTATCACAAAATATTATTATATCAAGTCATGTAAAATTTAATAACATGCGCGTATGCTTTTATAGCATTGAGTTATCGTCTTCTGGACCAAGATATTTGTTATCTTCTTGATACACAACTCACGTACTCAATAGATATAATTTATCACGAGTCACTTAAGAACTAGTTCTTTATAACTTGTTAGACAAATATTCAATTAGCTAATTGTTCGATTTGCAGGTCGAGACAAAAAATTTTCCTTGAAAAATATATCGTTTTAGTATATTTCTTGATATCTCTAATCCTTCCGGGATTTTCCAGTTAGAGATGATTTTTTTGGGTTCGACCTTCAAATAATGTAAATTGAGGCCATTCATGTGCTACCAGACTAATTAAGTATCGAAAAGTATTTGCATCCACCACAGTTGAACATCTCTTCAAAATCATTGTGAAATCTTTACGAAAAAATTTTGAGCAATAAGTCAAGCTCACAATTTTACCATTCTTATTTAGATTTCACACAAAACCCATTTGTCTCTAACTAGCATTAAACCTTTAGGTGTTCGGACTACAGGTCCAAATTAAAACTTTTTGCTTGGAAAGCAATTTTGATTTCTGGTTATTTCCATTCTTTGCCAATCATTGTTTTATCTACAATCCTTCATAGACTTTGGTTCATGATCCTCAATATCACTTATCACATTTAACGCTATATCATATGCAAAAACATCATCAACGTTGACTTTATTTCGGTTCCCTCATATTCTATTCATGACAAAACTCATCGAGATCTCTTGATTTTCACAAATTTCAGGTACCTGATCAGTCTCTTCTGGAACTGAAATATCAATTATGTCTAAGGACTCTTTTGGAGTTTTTATATCCTCACTTGGAACATATTTCTTTTTAGCCCCTTTTCTTATTCGCGGATTTTTATCTTTGGAACCGACAGGTCTACCATGCTTCATGCATGGTTGAGACTCATTTTAGATTGTCCAACTGGGACATCAATTTTGATTGGAGTATTAGCAGCTGATGAATGCATTTGGTAACTGGTTTGCTAATCTTTGCAAATGAATTATCTTTCGAACTTCCAGTTCACATTGTTTTGTACGATGATCAAGATGGGACAATGATAATGCATTCCAACTAATCTCATTTTTCAGCTGCTTATTCTCTCCCCTAATATTGGGATAACTGATTCATCAAAATAATAATCGACAAACAGATCTGTAAATAAGTCTCCCATTTTGGTTCAAGATACTTTATTATATATGGAGATTCATATCCAACATATATTTTCAACTTTTTTTTTATGACCCATCTTAGTTCATATTGGTGGAGCAATTGGAACATACAATGAAAATTCTTAGATGGGAAATCTTAGGTTCTTGACAAAAAGCCATTTGTAAAGGGGAGAACTTGTGATAACTTATTGGCTTGATGCGAATCAGTGTCACAACTTACAAGATTGCATACCCTTAAGTAGAGATTGGAAGTTTTGATCTCATAAGTAATAGTCTTGCAATCAATCTTAATGGCTCAATGAATGATTCTGCAAGTCCATTTTATGTATGAACATGTGTTATAGGATGTTCAATATCAATTTCAATACAAATATGATACTCATTAATCGCACGAGATGTAAATTCACCAACATTATCTTAGCACATTTTCATAATACGCTCTTCATCAAATTACTTGAGCAAGCAATCTCACAAACTCTTGGTTGTGAGTTGACAACAAACAGACATGTAACCATTTAGTTGATGTATCAATTAAAGCCAGAAAATACCTAAATGGTCCACATGGTAAGTGTATTTTCTCACAAATATCACTTCCAATTATTGTTGGTGATGGTCAAATTATCAACTTACCTTAGGAACAAGCAATACACGATAAATTATTGGACTGAAGAATCTTCTGGCTCTTGAATAGATGTCCATATGAATTTTCTATTATTATTCGCATCATAATAGACTCGGGATAGCCCAACCAGTCATGCCAAACAACAAACTTATTATAATCCATAAACTTCTGGTTTATGATAGTATGTATTGTACTAATATGCGTTTAGTACACATTTTCTATCTAAGGTAAATCTCGTGATTTAAAGTTATTAAATATTTCCTTCATTTTCTGTTTCGATGTGATATCCATTTAGATGGATATCTTTGAAATTTAATAAGTTTCAATAAGACTTAGAATATGATGTAGCATCAATGTGTAACTTTGTTCCTCCAGGATACAATACATTAGCTCTTCCAGAGCTTTAATTACATTTGCAAACTCTTGGTTACAAGTTAAAAAAGTACACACGTGACCATATGATTTATGTTCATAACTATATAAATAAATGAACAAATATCATCTTAACTATATTCTAAAAATTTAGAATATTTACCAATTTCAACTCTATTTTGTTGCTAGCTAGTAAATAACCTTATAATTAATGTGTGTTAAAAACATACGACAAATAAAATTATTTTACTGAAGAATCTTCTGGTCCTTCAAAGATATCAATATGAAATATCATCGTTAAATTAGAATAATTTAGATGAATATATACCAAATAATAATATTATTTAGACAAGTAAACTTCAGGTTTACAACAGCATATTTTTTTTATAGGTGCGTAGCAAACTTCTGGTTTACCTTAGCATAATTTTAACTGCACTCATATCTTTTCTTTTGGTATACAAGTGAGAAATAACGCGAAACAGAAAGCACCAAAGATAAATACAATTTATCATACTTTGATCATCCAAATAATAGAATATAGAAGCAAATATGAATCACCTTTTGCATTACCATTCATATAACAAATATTAATATTTATATATAAAAAATTGGGAAAACCCTTTTTTTTAATGAAAAAAAAAACTCTAGAAATCATCATACACATTTTATTTAAATAACTAAAAATAAAATAAAAATAAGAGAATATGTGTGTGTATTTAAATTGCACAAACAAAATAAATCATAGTTCACATGTGAAATTTAACAAATGAACATTCATATTTATCTTGATTCAAACCCGCTTGTCATTCTTGGAAACATTTTGACATATAACAAGTATGATCAATGTCATTTCGTACATGCTACAATATTAAGGTAGCATGAAAAAAAAATAAGAAGAGATCAAGATAAATAAAATAAGAACATAAAAGGGCCGAGTTCTTTAGGAACTAGCCATACCACAATTTCTTCTTTTTCTTTCTTCCCACAAAATGATGTCTTTATATAGAATTCCAAACATAAGTAGGAAGAGAAGTTACACTTTTTCATAATGTATATGAGTTACAACACTATTATTAGGAATAGTAAAGGTCATAACCACAAATGATACTAATGAAATTTTTATAACTCTTCACATATGAGTTACAACACTATTATTAGGAATTTTAATGGCTTTAATTGATACATCACTCATGTGGTAAAGTCTCGTGCTGATAACGTGTTATAAAATAATTCAAAACAAAAAAACAAAATATAAGAGAATAGAGATAAATGAGAAGAGAGAAGAGAGAAGAAGAGGGTCTTTGTATTATTCTCTTCAAAGGTGCCCCTCTCAAGTGACTTACACCCTCTATTTATAGTGTCAATATTACATGGAGTTACAAGCATCATCAAAGGAATAATAATATCCATTAACATCCACATAAGTTAGTGTCTTCTAATATTCCTTTTACTATGTAACCATCGTAACTCTTGGACATCCATCTTCAAAATTATTCATAACAAAGTTCAATTATTTATAAAATAAAACGCATGAAAAATAAGGTTAATTATTCAGTAAGACGGCTAAAAAGAATCTAAAGAGAAAAACTTAAAACATAAGTAACAGTAGGGGTGGGAATAAGCCTGACTGCTTGATAGGGGCTTATGGCCTAGCTTACATCAGGCACAAACCAGGCTAGACTTTTTTTGAGAAGTCTATTTAGCTAAAAAAGTTATGCTTCGGACCACTCAAAAAACCTTTTAAGCCTAATAGATCGGTCTATTTAAGTAAATAGAAATAGAAATCATATACTTGCTGTCATTTTCAATAATTTAAGCATATTGACTTGCATAAATTTTTGACATACTTAAAGGTCTTATTGCAATATAGAATTTAAGGTTAAATTCTCTAAAAGTTCATGTTAGATCTTGAAAAAGTTTTATATCATTCAAATAAATCAGAATCAGACCTTATAAAACTTAACTTGTCCTATCTATTCCCACCCCTATGTCTCAATATGTCTGTTAGTAGCAGTGGTTTTAATTTCTTTTTATTTATATAGATTATTATACATAGAACTTAACCTCATTGGTCTATTAGCTCAATAGCCTATTTAAAGATCAGTCAGATATATTATTTAAATACGTTAATATCAAATAGGCTTTTAAGTTAAATAACAAGTTATACCAGACTTTCAAAATAGTCAAGTCAAGCCTTAAAAAAGACATAATAGATAATAAGCTAGGCTTGGGCCTTAAGCTTTTCAACGAGAGCGGACTTAGTCCTATTCCTACCCCTAGGTATCGGTTAATATCTACTCCTATCACATAAATTTTGTATAATAAAAATAAATAAATAAGAGTCTGAAATGCTTCTGATTTTGACGTGCTTGTCGGATTTAATGGTGCCAGTAAAGATGAGGGTGCATCTTCCAGCTTTACCTTTCAGAGATTATTAACCATTAATTTTTATTGTTTTTCACATTTCAATACATCAAGTGAAAAAAAAAATAAGAGATCTGAAAAAATACGAAATTGTGATAAAGAATATGATAAGAAAGAAAAAATGAAAATTAAGATGAATGTGTGAAGAAAATAAATATCTTTAGGTATAATAGTTGTAAGAAAAGGAAAATGATTATTGAACACAAAATAATATAGACACTGTATGGACACCATATGTCCGTACGGTACGGACATGTATGGACCGTACGGATATATATATATATATTTTGCTTTTTTTTAGATTTTTTTTTAACTGGTTAACACAGATTTGGCATTAACCAGATAATGAATAGCATTAACCAGATATTTGAATTTAATTAACCAGATAAGAAAATGAGATCATTAACCAGATAATGAATAGTATTAACCAGATATTTGAACTTCATTAACTAGATAAGAAAATGGGATGTCCAAAGTTTTCAGGATTTGACATTAACCAGATAATGAATAGCATTAACCAGATATTTGAACTTGATTAACCAGATAAGAAAATGGGATGTCCAAAAGTTTCAGGATTTGATATTAACAAGATAATGAATAGTATTAACCAGATATGAGAACTTGATTAACCAGCTAAAAAAATCTGTAATAATTTTTTTGAATTTTTTTTTAATATTGTTTTAAAAAAAAAGTCCGTACATATACGGATATACGGTCTGTACATGTTGTCGCATATTGTTATCGCGTTGCTGTGTCCAAATCGCGTGACCCGTAAGAAAATGCTTTTGTACTTCATCACTTAAAATCTGTTATAAATATCACAACTGTCTTTAAAATTTTTAAAAATAACATTCGATTGTTTTGGTGTTAATCATAAATAGCTTTAAGGTAAAAAGAATCGATTCTTCCAAGTTTATATCAAATGGAATATGACTGGCATTGAAATTTCGGCCAACTTTTGCATCCGCTAACTTCTTTTTAAAGGAGGCAAATTCAAAAATTACCTTTTTTGTCCATTCAGATGATGATCGATAAATTTGGACCTTCAATAATTTTAACGATAATAATGACTATTTTGAATTTAACAATTTATCTTGGTATATTTGATCAAGTGTTTTCAAGTGTGCTATAAGCTATCTTAGCAGGAATTACTTAAAATCACCTAAAATATGATTCAACAATATCAAAGTAGAATCAAGCATCATGCACTTGATCTAATCTAGAACAACTCTACAAGTGTTTGCCTTCATCAAGAAACAACTCACCATGTGTCATAGAACCAAGCTTCTGTGTTTGACTAGGTGTGGACACAAGAGTTTCATTGGAGAAAAGCTTAACAGAATCACAATGTCTACGTGACTCAACTTTCAGTATACGAAGAATCAAATTCAAATTATCCTCCATATGCAAAATACGATGAAGAGTGTCAGAAAAAGCAATAAAAGATCATTTCAAATTTGGTTGCCTTGTCACTGAGAAAGGATATTTTTGGAAGAGTGCAGAGTCACCTTCGTATATAGTACAATTGCAAGAGCACTCACCAAATAGTACAACGTGACATCAATAAGGACAAAAGAAATGAATAATTTTTAAATTCAACGATGAATAATTTTTAAATTCAACGATGATGAAGGCTTTGTGTGTCAGAAAGGGATTATTGCCAAATCACACCTCCTACTAGCTATAAATATCCTTGAAAAGTGAAGACAAAGATAAGAAGCAATCACTAAGCTAAAACTCTGCAGAATTCATTCTCACGCTCGCACTTGCCTATTCTCTGATTAAGAGCTAATTGTTTACTTGAGCTTTTATTTGTTTATTATTTCTTATTGAGAGTCGCTTCTTACTCTACTGTAAAACAATCTTTTCTTAAACTGGTGTAACTCTTAGTTAGGCATTTTCCTTAAGGGCAAAAGGTTGTGTTGTCTTAAGAAGTTGTAATTATAGTCAGGCTGATAGGATATACTTACAAACTTGTAATCAGTCTGATTATAGTGAAAATCCTCCAGGAACGAATGGATTAGACGTAGCTATCAAGATTGATAGTGAACTAGTATAAAATTGTTCTATGTGCTTCTATTTACCTTTATACTCTTTTTTATAACTGTGTTTTAAAAGGTTTTGATTATCAGCTTTAAACATTTGTTTTAAAAAAATATTTTTGTTTTTCAAACTAGCATCAAGTTTTTTGTGTCTGCCTGTACTTGCAAGCTTTGAAAAGTCTTGCTTTACGAAAAACTTTTCAAAATCTGATTCAACCCCCTTCTCGTGTTTTCCCTTCACATTTCATTTTTACCAACACATGTTAGTTTAACTTACAAGGAGGTTAATTCCTCTTAAAAAAAAGTCTCGGGTTTTGTTGCGGCTCAGGCAAGTGCACCTGATCGTAGCTCATAATAAAAGTGGAGTGTAATTAGGACTCTGAATGTCGAACCCACAGGGAATGTTCAAGTACCAGTGTAATAAAGATATTAAGTCCTCTAAGCTGTCGAAATAATTGGATTTAGTTTGAACAGAAATACTAAGGAAAATTAGAATAAAACTTCAATTCTCAAATATTAGAACAAGATTGAATAGGAGAAGCCTAGGGGAACCAGGTTCACTAATACTAGATCCTAAAGCTAATTCCTTGCTATTATGAATTATATTTCCTTATTGATAACCAACTATGAACGTGAACACAAGAAAGGGGTTGAATTGTTTTACAAACTTTTTGCAAACTTTGATTTAAAAACACTTTAGAACACTTGAAAATGAATCTGTTTGAAATCGGATGCTCGAGTAGGACCAAACGCTAGAAATAAGATTTTTGAACACTTATTTTTATGCGCAAGATATTCGTAAGTATAAAGCAGTAAAGTAAGAGACACAGAGATTTATACTAGTTCACCACCAACCTGGTAGCTACGTCTAGTCCCTTCGTTCCTGAAGGATTTTCCACTATAATCAACTGATTACAAATTTCCTTAAGAGTATTCTACTTTCACAAACTTGACAATACTCTTAACTTCTCAAAACGACTCAGTACGTTCGAGCCTTTGAGGAATAAAGCCTTAACTAGGCAATACAACTTTCACAAAGATAGTTTTGAATACAATCAAGATAACTCTCACAGAGAGGATGAAAAGATTAAGTTCAAACAAATAACTTTCTAAAAAAAAGAATCAGACGCTGAGGTTCAGTTCTTCTAGTCTAGAGACTTGGCACAAAACTTGATTGCTCACTTGAGTAATAATCTTTTCAGAATGTAGTCTATTGCAGTTTCTCTAGCCTTTTCTTCAATGAGTGCCTTAAAGTATTTATAGGAGTCTGGAAGATAATACCGTTGCAGATATTTCAGCTCCAAAACATTGGGTGAGGCAATTTGAAATTATGTCCTTTTCTTATCAGAATAGTACATATTTTCGTTATTGTACTATCTGCTTTTCACACAATTGCCTTGTATGAATTTGTCTTATTTTAAAGGTGTCACCTTTGATTCCTCGTACATAAAATTGAGCGTACAAAATCAAATTCGAATTCCTTTCCAAATTAGCTAAGGTGAAGAGCAACAACGTGATCATCACGTGATTCATTAAAAGACCAGATGCTCGCTCAGAACAGGAGATGGACGCTCGCAGCAATTGAGTAATCCACATGTCAAAGAATAACACTACCGGATGCTTGCTTTACGCAAGACGCTGGAGTGAACCGGATGCTGACACACATGGAATGTATTCAGTACTTGTGAATTTTCTACTTCTTGCTTGAGTGAGATAATACATAAGAGATTTTAATACCTGCGTACTCAAAGACTTATCAGAAGATACTTTGTTATCATCAAAATTAATGAGGGTCTAAACTTCTCAATCGTTTATGTTCCAACAATCTCCCCCTTTTTGATGATGACAAATATCCAAGGTTGTTGAACAATTTAATTTAAAAATAATTTCAAGGGTCTCCCCCTGAGTTCAATAACTCAGAAAAATTAAATATATCAGGTATCAGAGCGATTTATGATAATTAGAGCATTTATGTGATGGCAAAAAATGCATACAAGTATCAGAGCATATATTTGATTTAAACGTTGAGATCGGATACTGAGAACAATGTACCAACAATGAATATACTCAAGTATCAGATGCTGAAATTCATTGTACAAAATTGAATAAAATTGTGCCAACAGATATTGAAGATTATCAAAGCACCAGACAATGAATATCAATGAGTATCTGAGCAATTAAGGAACATGCTATGTATATGATTTATGCATGAAATTTGTGATACTTCAGCGTATCCATCGGACTTTCAACAAGTTCATCAGGCCTTTCTTTTACTCCCCCTTTTGTCATCAGACAAAAAGAGTGTAAAACACATCATAGTCAAAACAGTAAGTAGTAGTATTTAGAAAGGTCAGATCAATTGAAATATAATTGTACCAAGTAACATAAATATTTGATTGTATCAAAAATAGAAATTGTAATTAGCACACAAATACAAAGCAAAAAAAAATTTAGGGGTTTGGTGGAGGTGGAGGATCCAGATTGAAACGTTCCAAGATGAATTTCAAAGTGCTTTCCAACTGAGCCACTTTTTGATTGGTTGCCATGATAGCTTCAAATTCTGCTCTAGGCAAAATGACAACATCAACATTTACAGGTGCAGGTTCAACATCAGCTTCTGGAACCGATTCAACTGTAACAACCCTTTGAGATTCCATCTTCTGGTGCTCTGCTAGCACATCTTGTGACAATCTTAATTTCCTTTCCTTTCTTGCCTTAGCCTGCTGAAGGAGGTCATCATTTGGTAAGGACCATTTGATGAATCTTCCTAGCTTCTATTTCTCTTGATCCATTTCCCATTCCCATCTACACAGAAGTTTTTCAGGATACAGCATAAGCATAAAGACAGTTTTCCTGTGCTGAAGCAGATCTTTAATATAAGCATCAAATTGCACCAAGGCAGCTTCTCCAAAAATTCTTCTTATAAAAACTCTCATTCCATAAAAAATGAATGTGAGTCCTTCATTTTCAGCAAGGAACATCTTGTGCAAATTCTCCCTATCATTTTCTTCAATCTTGAGAGGCTTAAAACAGGGCAGAATGGCTTTGTCTTTCCAAGACATAGTCCATTGTCTCCAATTAAAGCCAATATCAAAATGTTTGCAAACAGCAGCCCATTGATCTTCTATTTTCATAGCATTCAGGGGCCTTACAATAGAACACATAAACATATCATCGAAATGAATAGTACCAAATTTTGTGTCTGTTACTCTGCTGTTGGAGCCAACTGTAGGAATGGTTGCTTTCTCTGCATTGCAGTAGCCAGAAGAACCAGTGCTCCAAGCATCATTATTGAGCAAGTTCAAGTATACTCGCCGAGCATGGTCTTCACCAAGCTTGTTGATCGGAAGCTGAGAGAATGATTTGACATCGAATCTTCTAGGAGCTTTCTCATATTCCTTCAGTCCAATTCTGCTGAATGGCATTTTCCCAGGGGCTGGTTCCTTCCTTTTTCCAGGAATAGACCAAGGCAACTACCTTCGCCTATTGGGTACAATCTTGATAGACGCTGAAGCAGGATCTCTGTATTGACGGGTCAGCTCAAGCCTTTTCATCTCTAGGCAATGAGTCATAAAAGCCACTTCTTCATCTGTTATCTACCTTCAGCATTCTTCAAGAGTAAGTGGTTCATTTTTTGGTAGGAACCTGGGAAGATCAATAGAGAAGGGAATTGTTTTTTCTGTTTGATTGAGGTCTCAATCTTCCCTTGAAGCACATATCAACTTGCTTATCTCCTTCTTTGAATACAACTCTTGATGGAGAGGAAACTTTTGTTAGTGTAAGCCCTAGAGGCCAATGTAGTTCCTTTCGAACTTATAATTTGTATTATGTTATTTATCTATTATACGAGGCATTTCAGTAATTATGTTTGTTTCAACGTAATAAAGTCCTTAACTAAAAGTTCAATTTTAATAGAACATCGAGTAGATGACTCGGTTGTGAGATACTATAGAACTTACTCTTAAATATCCGCAGTCGAGTATTATTATCAATAAGGGCAATAATAATACATTAAGACTATTATGTGGGTGGACTGATAACCTTATCTCACAGGTTAGAGATATGAGATATCAAGTCACCGTATAGGTACACATTAGGGTAATTGTGTACTGGATTGACCCGCCATGAGAATACTGTAACACTTGAGGACGAGATCGACATCGTATTAGGACGACGTATCGAGACCTCGACCAAGACCTTGTGTCGAGATCCCGTGCCAAGATCGTTTGCCGAGGTCATTTGCGGAGCTGAGGAGACTACGTGCACTAGCTGCTGAGCTGAGGAGGTCGGGTGTCGAGTTGATGAAGTCGCATGCCGAACTGAGGAGGCCGCGTTCACCCTTGGTCGACATCGTGTCGAGATGATACCTCGTATTCTTTCGAACGTTATTCAGCGCTATTATTATATTGTTTGTAATTATTATATTGTCGGCTTGCCGTTCTCGTCGCGTGTCTAGACCGTTGACCGACAGAGTAGAGGGTAATTATGAGAGGAACGATTAGACGGGTAGATTGATTGATGGGATTGGCATCTTATAGCTGGAGTTACGATTATACCCTTTTCTCACCAGCTGTATACCACGACCGATTCCCTCAGATACTCATTTCTCTTTTCTTCTTTCTTCTTCCTTCCTTCTGCTCTGAGTTTCGTTGTTTTTCTCCAAAAACTTCCATCGACGAAACCTTGAGTTCCATCGAGATTCTGCACAAACTTTCTTCATCAATTTTGTTCATCATCATCTTCTCGACCTATATCTCACCATCTCGACCATCACCATTGAGGTATGAAGAACAGATCTTTCTTTTCCTCTGTGCTACTGTTTAGCGCTATTTCATCTTTCCATTTTTAGCCAGTTTTATGCTTCCAAATCATGTCAAACTGATGGGTTTTCTTCTTCACGATATTACCTATCTTTCTAACCGATTAATTGGGCTTGTAAAACAAATTTTCTTCCTCTGTTTTTCTGCAATCGACAGTGCCCAGAAACCCCCATTTTTGGTTTGTTTCGATTTCTTGTTTTTCGTTTGTTGCTTCTGGTTGTTGTTGTTGTCGATCTATCTGTTGAAGCATCAGATAACCTTTTTCATGAACTTTTGATCAAAAAACCCTAACTTTGTGTTAGAGGAAAAATATATTTCAGTTCTTGAGTTTTTATATTTTCTGGGTTGTGGTTAAGTTTGGGAAGAGAGCTAAGTGTATTAGAACCCATAGATCGAACTGAGTTGTGTTTGTTTTAGGAAGTCTGATTCCCGAGATCGAGTGATTTCCGAATCAAGGTGTACGGGAGAGCGAATCCAAGGACGTGGAAGCAGCGGAATCCAGATCGAGAACTGTACGTGTCGAGGTCGACTGAGAACTGTACGTGTCGAGGTCGACTGAGAAGCGTACGTGTCGAGGTCGATTGAGGACATTACGTGTCGAAGTCGTTGTCGAGCTCGTTGAAGACAGCCGTGTCGAGATCGAGTAAGAGAAGTCGTTGTCGAGCTCTTTGAAGACAGCTGTGTCGAGGTCGTTGTCGAGCAGCATTAACTTGGAGTTCGGTAAGGGCAACTCCTAGATATCTCTAAGGCTTTATTTTATAAGTCCTTATGTAAGGGCGCTTCACATTAATACTTTCATAGTATGCTAGCGTAAGGGCATTTCATATTCTACGTGGTTATGTTATTGTGTATGGATTTCCTGATTTGTGTCGAGCTTGAAATGTTGTGATATGATTGAGTTTTTGCATGTATTTAATATGTGATTGAATATATGTCGTGAATTATGTATTGCATGTTGAATTGCGTTTCTTCATGTCGAGCTTGCTCTTTTTATTTGACATGCGGTTGAATATCTTGTGTTTAACTCTTTGAATATCGTATCGTGAATTGTTCATCGAGTGAGCGAGCTAGGTGAGTCGTATGACGTTTTGAGCCGTGACCGGATAACTAAGGGTGCTAGGTCCCTTTGTTTACGGAGATTGACTAGACGCCGCCACGCTATGGGACCCGAGTTGGTCGCCCTAGGGAGAGCGAGGATCCCAAGGCTTCGGCTGGACTTTCCGACATACGGTACGGCGTGTGCATTCCGGAAAAATTGTCGAGTCGAGAGAAAATGGATTTGCGAGTTGTGTCGAGTTAGAGTGAGATGGTCGAGTCACGTCGGTGAATGTTATACTTTACTGTTTGTTTATATCTTTTATGTCGAGCTTATCTTGAATTGTTGAGAAGTTGACCCTTTCCCGTGGTGCCTTCAATCCATGACGGTTACCCAGGCGATGTCGAGGGCGCAGGGAACTCGACAGTAGATGATGCCGAGGAGGAGCTCGACGAGGACCCGAGTGACGACCTCTACTTGTCGTGATTGATTATGTTTATTCGACGTATTTCTTTTGATGACTGTACTTGTTTTTCTTTTGTGTTCCGAGGTCGTGACCAGTTTGGGCAGTGTTGTTTTGTTGCTACAGGGTAGACTGGTGGTCTTACTTTTGGAGCAGCGTGGGAGTTCGCTGAAGTACCCCCTGTGGTATGATTGCTCTTTTGAAGTCGCCATACCTTAGGTGTATTTTCTTTATACATTGCTACTCAGATTTTGTATACATGATTATTTAGAGTGATATATATATGTATGTTATGCATGTATGTTTTATTAGAATTTAAGTCTTGTGTCTTAGTTACACCATGTTTCAAAAGTCAGAATTACTCGATATGCACGAGTTGGTTTTAAATAAAAATATATCGTATTTTTAAAAGGCACAAGAGTTTCGTTTTAAAACCCATCTCATATAGGTTTAGTTGAGCTCGGTGTGTTGAGCTCGGTAACTCGAGCTCGGTATATTGAGCTCGGTAGCGGTCTGAAAACGGGTCGTTACATTGTTGGTATCAGAGCAGTTCGGTTCGACCGAGTGTGCATAGGAGATTTGGACCGTCACTATGTCGGGTTATGTGTGTTGGGTACCTAGTTGTATTATGTTGATTCTTTGTTTGATTAAGTGAAGCACTTATTGCTTGAGAAATTGTTTGAACTGTTTCTTGATTGAAGCGGTGTGTTTTAACACATCCTTGTTCCGAGATTCGACAGGTTTTGAACTTTGTGGAATCTAATGCCACCTCAGAGGAATACGACAATGCAACCGAGAACGCCGACATGGAACGAGCAATTCAAGCTATGACCGAGATGGCGGCAGCCATGGCTCAACAATCACCGCCGTGAACTCAACAGTTAACGCGATGGCTCAACAGACGGCGGCGTTAACTCAGCCAGAACTTACAAAGAACAAAGAACGAGCGAAATCTTTGAAGCGAGAGGATTAGCGGACTTTAGGAAGCATGATCCAATCGGTTCTATGGTGAGCCAAATCCAGATAAAGCTGATCTTTGGATGCAAGAGATCGAGAAGATCTTTGAGGCACTTCATTGCCCGGACAACGTGAAGGTCGACTATGCCACCTACTTACTGCTAGGAGACGCAGAGTATTGGTGGAGAGGAGTGAAGCAAACGTTTATAGCGGAACGTCGCGAGATGACCTGGGAGCTTTTTCGTGAAAGGTTCTTGGACAAGTACTTCCCAGATACTGCACGAGCCGAGAAGGAGCAAGAATTTCTTCAATTGCAGCAAGGCAACTCGACAGTGTCCGAGTATGCGGCCAAATTCGAGTCGTTGGTGAGGTATTTCAGTCCATTTCGTGATCGAGTTGACCAGAGATGGTTAAGTGAGAGATTCCAATGGGGATTGAGATTCGACATTCAGAAGTCAGTGGTGTCGTTGAGGATTCGAAATCTTCAAGAGCTGATTGATCGATGTGTCGAGGTAGAAGGAGTGAGGAGCCACAAGAAGAAGATCAGTAGGCGGACGGTGAGACCCCGAGTGCGGGCGTAGATTTGCACAGAAGGAAAACAACCGCAGGTTAAGCCTTACGACCGACCTCGTGGGAACAACAACAGGGACGAGATCGTCCGATGACCCAGGAGCGAGGAGTGGAGGTCGACCGTGTCGAGGTGACTTGCTATCGATGTGGAAAGCGGGACATTACGCGAGTAATCAGACTCGTAAGGAGGAGGTGTGTTTCAACCGCAAGAAGCCAGGGCATTTTGCCAAGGATTGTCCTACACCTAAAGTCGAACCGACGATGCTTGCGGCAAAGGCCAAAGCGGAAGCGTCAAGTGGCTAAAGGCGTAGTTTTCTGCATGAGTGGCGAGGAAGCAGATCGAGTGAGGACCTTATCCAAGGTGAATGTGAGATCGAGGGTAAATCTTTATCCGTTCTTTTGATTCGTGCAACCCATTCCTTTATTTCTTCGATTGTGTGAACCATTTGAACTTGACTGTGATCGCTTTACCGCTTAAATTAGTAGTTACAACCCCACCGCTAAAACCTTAGTCACAAACACCGCATGTCTTAATTGTGTAGTGGTTATTCAGAGTAGAATGTTTGTGGTCAATTTGGTTTGTTTGCCTCTTAAGGGCTTAGATGTCATTCTCGATGGATTGGTTGTCACACCACCATGTCCTTTTGGTGTGCCGTAAAGCGTAATTTTTCCAGACCTTGGAGTCTCCAATTATCTTTCGCGAACGTATTGGAGTTTCTTTGAAAGAAGGAACTAGGGAATACATGTATCCGCTAGTTCGGAAGTTTTTCAATAGATCGACGTGAAGAATGTTCGGTGGTGTGTGACTTTGAGGACGCTTTTCAAGACGCGTGCCAGGGTTACCACCGGTCGAGAGGTCGAGTTCTCCATCGACCGATTCCAGGGACAGACCGATTTCCAAAGCGCCATACAGATGTCTCCCGCCGAGATGAAAGAGTCAAGTCCCGGATCGAACACTTGGAGTCGGCAATTCATACGACCGAGCGTGTCACCGTGGGGAGCTCGATCTTTGTTGGTTAAGAAGAAGGATGGACGATCAAGACTGTGCGTAGATTACCGCGAGCTCAACAAGGTTACCGTGGAGAACCGGTATCCGTTACCACGTATTGGCGACTTGGTGGAGCAACTTCGTGGGGCGGCGATCTTTTCAAGATAGACTTGAAGTCGGGCTACCATCGATTCGCGTGAAGGAGGAAGATGTTGCCAAAACAGCTTCAGACTAGATACGGTCACTACGAGTACTTGGTGATGCCGCTTGGAGTGACGAATCGCCACGGTGTGTTTATGGACTACATGAACAGGATTTTCCATTCGCTTTGGATCGATTCGTTGTAGTGTTCATCGACGACATCGATCTACTCGAGGAACCGAGAAGAGCACGCAGAACACTTATGTCGAGTAATCGCAGATATTACGAGATAAGCAACTCTATGCCAACCCGTCAAGTGTGAATTTTGGCTTGAAGAGGTGAATTTTCTTGGTCACGTGATTTCCAAAGAAGGGATAGCTGTGGATCCAACCAAGATTGAGGCGGTGTTAGCGTGGGAACAGTAGAAGACTGATTCTGAGATCGGAGTTTTGTCGGCTTAGCGAGGATATTACCGAAGATTCATTGAAGGTTTCTCGAAGATTGTCACGCCTCTTACACGGTCGACGAGGAAGGATCAACCTTTGCCTGGACCGAGAAGTGCGGCCGGTTTTCAAAGATCAAGGAGCTTTTGGCGGCAGCGCTGTCTTGATTTTGCCTCAACCGTAAGAGCCTTTCGAGGTGTATTGTGATGCGTCACACCAGGGATTGGGATGCGTCTTTGATGCAACATAGGAAGGTGGTCGCGTATGCTTCAAGACAACTTAAGATTCACGAGAGGAACTACCCTACTCACGACTTGAGTGGCGGCCAGAGTTTTTGCTTGAAGATATGGAGACACTACCTTTATGGGAGCACTTCTTTGTTTCGGCGATCACAAGAGCTTGAAGTACTGTTCGACCAGAAAGAGCTCAACATGTGTCGGCGTAGATGGACGTAATTTCTCAAGGACTACGACTTTACGTTGGAATACCATCCCGTAAGGCTAACGTAGTAGCGTATGCGTTGAGTAGGAAGAGCGCTTTAACCTCGGCGATGATGGTCAAGGAGTTGGAGATGCTCGAGAAGTTCGAGACTTGAAGTTGAGTGTCGAAGTTTCACCGGAAGCCGAGATTTGGTATGCTTACCATTTCTAACAGATTGTTGGACGAGATCCGAGACCGGCAAGTTCATGACGAGCTTCGCAAGAGAAGATTCATTGATAAGCGCAAGGGAAGGCGGCAGAATTTCACGTCGGAGCGGGCGACATCTTGAGGTGCAATGGCCGAGTGTGTGCGTACCTAACGATCCGAGCCGAGGAAGTTGATTCTCGACGAAGCGCGCAAGAGCAACTTTAGTATTCATCCAGGAGTTACGAAGATGTATCAAGACTTGAAGAAGCATTTTTGGTGGTCCTGAATGAAGAAGCAAGTGGCCGAGCACGTAGCTTCATGTTTAACGTGTCGAAGCGAAGGTGGAGCACCAACGACTGCGGGAATGCTACAATCGTTTGACGTACCGGTTTGGAAATGGGATAGTATTTCCATGGATTTCGTTATAGGTTTGCCGAAGACACGTAAGAAGAATGATTCGATTTGGGTGATCGTTGACCGATTGACCAAATCGCCATTTCTTACCAAAGGAGGTCGACATACAACGTGGAAAAGTCGACCGAGATCTACATCGCGAGATAGTACGACTTCATGGAATACCCTCTTCGATCGTGTCGGACCGAGATCCGGTTCACGCCTCATTTTTGGAGGGAATTGCAAGGAGCGATAGGAACCGAAGCTCGTGCTTAGCTCGGCATATCATCCTCGATCGACGGTCGATCGAGAGAACGATCCAATCGCTTGAAGATTTGTTGCGAGCTTGTACGTTAGATCACTGAGGAAGTTGGGACGACGTCTTACCATTGGTGGAGTTCACATACAATAACAGCTTCCATGCGAGTATTGGAATGGCACCTTTGAAGCATCGTATGGACGGAAATGTCGACGCCTCTTTGTTGGTACCAAGACGGCGGCGAGCTGTCGTAGGACCAGATATGATCCAGCGGACTACCGAGAAGATCCGTTTGATCGTAGATCGGATGCGAACATCTTAAAGTCGACGTAAGAGTTATGCGGACCAACGACGTCGACCACTCGAGTTCGAGGAAGGAGAACATGTATTTCTTAGAGTCACCCCACTCATCGAGTTGGTCGAGCGATCAAATCCAAGAAACTTACCCTAAATTTATTGGACCTTACCAGATTCTTCGTCGTATTGGTCGATGGCATATCAGATTGCCTTGCCACCATTCTTGTCGAACATCCACGACGTCTTCCACGCCTCACGATTCGCGGAAGTATGTTTAGACCCTCTCATGTCATCGAACCGGATGTGATTCAACCGAAGGGCGACTTATCTTTTGAAGCATCACCAGCGAGGATCGTTGATCGGAAAGCCAAACGATTCTGAACAAAGAGATTCAACTTGTCAAAGTTGTGTGGGATCGTAAGACGGGAGATGCGACTTGGGAGCTGGAGGAGAAGATGAAGACTCAAGACTCAACTTTTCCGAGGTAAGAATCTTATTTGCAATTTCGAGGACGAAATTTTTTTAGAGGGAGAGATTGTAACACCTGAGGACGAGATCGACATCGTATTAGGACGACGTATCGAGACCTCGACCAAGACCTTGTGTCGAGATCCCGTGCCAAGATCGTTTGCCGAGGTCATTTGCGGAGCTGAGGAGACTGCGTGCACTAGCTGCTGAGCTGAGGAGGTCGGGTGTCGAGTTGATGAAGTCGCATGCCGAACTGAGGAGGCCGCGTTCACCCTTGGTCGACATCGTGTCGAGATGATACCTCGTATTCTTTCGAACGTTATTCAGCGCTATTATTATATTGTTTGTAATAATTATAGTGTCGGCTTGCCGTTCTCGTCGCGTGTCTAGACCGTTGACCGACAGAGTAGAGGGTAATTATGAGAGGAATGATTGATGGGATTGGCATCTTATAGCTGGAATTACGATTATACCCCTTTTCTCACCAGCTGTATACCACGACCGATTCCCTCAGATACTCATTTCTCTTTTCTTCTTTCTTCTTCCTTCCTTCTGCTCTGAGTTTCGTTGTTTTTCTCCAAAAACTTCCATCGACGAAACCTTGAGTTCCATCGAGATTCTGCACAAACTTTCTTCATCAATTTTGTTCATCATCATCTTCTCGACCTATATCTCACCATCTCGACCATCACCATTGAGGTATGAAGAACAAATCTTTCTTTTCCTCTGTGCTACTGTTTAGCGCTATTTCTTCTTTCCATTTTTAGCCAGTTTTATGCTTCCAAATCATGTCAAACTGATGGGTTTTCTTCTTCACGATATTACCTATCTTTCTAACCGATTAATTGGGCTTGTAAAACAAATTTTCTTCCTCTGCTTTTTCTCGCAATCGGCAGCGCCCGTAAACCCCCATTTTTGGTTTGTTTCGATTTCTTGTTTTTCGCTTGTTGCTTCGGTTGTTGTTGTTGTCGATCTATCATGTTGAAGCATCGGATAACCTTTTCATGAACTTTTGATCAAAAACCCTAACTTTGTGTTAGAGGAAAAATATATTTTAGTTCTTGAGTTTTTATATTTTTCGGGTTGTGGTTAAGTTTGGGAAGAGAGCTAAGTGTATTAGAACCCATAGATCGAATCGAGTTGTGTTTGTTTTAGGAATGATTCAGAGATCGAGTGATTTCGAATCAAGGTGTACGGAGAGCGAATCCAAGGACGTGGAAGCAGCCGGAATCCGGATCGAGAATCAGACGTGTCGAGGTCGATCGAGAATCAGACGTGTCGAGGTCGATCGAGAAGCGTGCGTGTCGAGGTCGATTGAGGACATTACGATGTCGGGTCGTTGTCGAGCTCGTTGAAGACAGCCGTGTCGAGATCGAGTAAGAGAAGTCGTTGTCGAGCTCTTTGAAGACAATATGTCGAGGTCGTTGTCGGCAAAGATTAACTTGGAGTTCTGGTAGCGGCAACTCCTAGATATCTCTAAGGCTTTATTTTATAAGTCCTTATGTAAGCGCTTCACATTAATACTTTCATAGTATGCTAGCGTAAGGGCATTTCATATTCTACGTGGTTATGTTATTGTGTATGGATTTCTGATTTGTGTCGAGCTTGAAATGTTGTGATATGATTGAGTTTTTGCATGTATTTAATATGTGATTGAATATATGTCGTGAATTGTGTATTGCATGTTGAATTGCGTTTCTTCATGTCGAGCTTGCTCTTTTTATTTGACATGGGGGTGAATATCTTGTGTTTAACTCTTTGAATATCGTGATGCTGAATTGTTCATCGAGTGAGCGAGCTAGGTGAGTCGTATGACATTTTTGAGCCGTGACCGGATAACTAAGGGTGCTAGGTCCCCTTTTGTTTACGGAGATTGACTAGACGCCGCCACGCTATGGGACCTGAGTTGACCGCCCTAGGGAGAGCGAGGATCCCAAGGTTTCTGGACTTTCCGACATACTGATGCAGCGTGTGCATTCCGAAAAATTGTCGAGTCGAGAGAAAATGGATTTGCGAAGTTGTGTCGAGTTAGAGTGAGATGGTCGAGTCACGTCGGTGAATGTTATACTTTACTGTTTGCTTATATCTTTTATGTCGAGCTTATCTTGAATTGTTGAGAAGTTGACCCTTTCCCGTGGTGCCTTCAATCCATGACGGTTACCCAGGCGATGTCGAGGGCGCAGGGAACTCGACAGTAGATGATGCCGAGGAGGAGCTCGACGAGGACCCGAGTGACGACCTCTACTTGTCGTGATTGATTATGTTTGTTCGACGTATTTCTTTTGATGACTGTACTTGTTTTTCTTTTGTGTTCCGAGGTCGTGACCAGTTTGGGCAGTGTTGTTTTGTTGCTACAGGGTAGACTGGTGGTCTTACTTTTGGAGCAGCCCCCTGCGTGGGAGTCTGCCGGAAGTACCCCCAGGGTATGATTGCTCTTTTGAAGTCGTCATACCTTAGGTGTATTTTCTTTATACATTGCTACTCTGTATTTTGTATACATGATTATTTAGAGTGATATATATATGTATGTTATGCATGTATGTTTTATTAGAATTTAAGTCTTGTGTCTTAGTTACACCATGTTTCGAAAAGCTGTAATTACTCTGATGTGCACGAGTTGGTTTTAAATAAAAAAAAATATATCGTATTTTTAAAAGGCACAAGAGTTTCGTTTTAAAACACATCTCATATAGGTTTAGTTGAGCTCGGTGTGTTGAGCTCGGTAACTCGAGCTCGGTATATTGAGCTCGGTAGCGGTCCGGAAACGGGTCGTTACAAATACTACATAGTGCGTTATGTAAGTGTCATAAGTTGTTCTCATAGTGATAGTGGTGTATTCCACCCTTTGACCTGAAACCACTATGGTCCCTACATGAGGAGTTGAGTATTTTGTTGCCGTCAAACATTATCTATAATAAGACAATTATAAAGTCGGTTAACTGGGCACTCCACGAGTCATGCAGAGGGACATGAGTGACCTAGATGGGATTTGCCCCTCCTACATAGCAGGAGTAATATCTGTGGGCCCCTTGATAGAGTATGACTGTAAAATGCATGGCCATGCTGAAATAAGTCAATATGAGATATTGATCTTATTTGTTGTTACTTAGTCTACTTGGGTATCAAGGAATATAATGTTGAACTATACAAAGGTGACACACACTATGCCTTGTGTTCAATATAGATATAAGGGCAAAAGGGTAATTATACACATGATCATTATCACGAAAAGGTTACGTCATAACACTGACATTCTCGTTACTTGGGTAGCAGTGATGTGTTGCTAGACACTGCTCTCTATTTATAATATTAAATAGTGATTTAATATTATTGCTAACGTTACGGGAACCTACAGGGTCACACACATAAGAACAGAATAATGGGAGATTAAATATAAATGAATAAGACTCGTTTTATTCAGTGGTGCACTCTTATGACACACCATCGTAAGTCAAGAGCAACGCAGCACATGGTAAGCTACGGTGCGCCGCTAGGTCAGTCTTAAGTGGTTCTATAAATAGAACACTGAAGCTGAAAGTTCAGACAAGAAATTAACCCTAGCCGTACTGAGAGACCTTGGGTGCGTTCGTGACTGCCGGCTCCGTTCGTCAGCTAGCACAGTAGATGGTGGCCGCTCCCATTCGAAGTCTATTCGTGTGGACAGCATAGAGGCGTTGTCATCAGTACAACGCTCGTGCTTGACTCCAGTTCTCGTCTGCAATGGTCTGCGCAACAAGAGGTAACCAACATAATCTCTGAATCATGACCATTCGCAAGGATTCATGGAAGGGAATTTTTTTTTTTCGTTGTGTTTTATCTTTGATTATTGCGCGATTTCCCTATAACTTCCAGTCTTGCAACTCCAGAAGTGAATGTTTTCAAATGCCATAGAAAGGAGTGATCATAAATGGAGTGATACACATCTTCTCTAACAAACCTTGGTCTGTTAATGGCAGATACAAACTTCTTTGCACCAGAAAAGGAGGTAGGTTTGTAAGTGAGGGTAAGTGGGAGAGGTGAAGTCTTCTTGACAGTGTAGTTTTTGGGCTTGTTTGGATTGATTTTGAAGAGTTAATTGAAGGGGTGAGAGTGGAGTGAGGATATGTATGTAGTGAGGGATGTGTTTGATAAGGTAGAGGTTTGTGGTGAGGGAAATGTAAGTGTTTTGGACTTTGTGGTTAATTGGGAGGTTTGTGGTTTGGTGGATGGAGGTTATGTGTAGTGTGTTTGTGGTTTTGTTTGTGGTTGTGCAACAGACAATGGTGGTGCAAGAATAGTATCATCAGACTCAAAGGTAGTTACAGAATCATCAATGGTAGAATCTTGTACCTTTGGATTAAGCTTCTCAGAATGCCTAACCAATCTCTTTCTTTTGCTTTGTGGAGCAGCAATAGGAGGAGGAGAAGGTGGAAGAGCTTGCTTCTTAGGGCCAGCTTCTGCTTTCCTATTCTTCTCCATAATGCTTCTAATAGGGACTCGGTCCTCATCATCTTCTGGTACAGTTTTACCTTCTGGTGCAGGAGGCACCTTCTGCTTTTTGCTTCTTGTCTCCCTTATTGGAGACTCACCAGTTCTCTTCGCACCAGACACTGAGCTTCTGGTGGGTTTTGTTTTAGCTTCTTCACCAACAGAAGCACCGGCTTCTTCTTCTTGTTGCTCCTATTTTACATCCTTTATTCTTTCACCAGTTACCAGCTGCATTCTTACCAAACTGTATACATCGAATAAATCAGCATGCACAAGAGCACCAACACCAAAATGCATTTCCCTTTCTTTTTCTTCCAAAGCTCCAAGCTTTTTGGGAATACCAGCTTTAATCAACAAGGCAGTAAGATGAACACCATAGGGTATCTTCTTGTAGATTTTCTTCTTTTCTACAGTGCCTTCCCTCGAACTCACAATGGCTTGAACCAGATTATTGTAGACCAATCTAGGAAGGTTCGCCTTCTGTTTTGCCAAATAAGTCCTCATAACGAACTTTTGCTCATAGTTCATTATGTCACTAGACCCAGCCTTCAGAAGAACACTCTTGACTATGATCTTGTGAAGTACTCCGATATGACTCTTCAGATGCTTGGCAGTATGAGTTTCCCCAGATTCTTTCAACTGCTTATAGTTCTCAAACAAGGCTTCATTCACTTTCTCCATACCATTGAAAACATTTTCCCAGCTATTGTAAAAACTAATTCCTTCCAATGAATAACCAGTAACATCAGCAATGTCGTTGATAGTAAACTCTAGCTTAAATCCTCTGACATAGCCTCCGATTTTTCCATCTAGAAAAGTAATATTTCCCCAAAGTTCTTTGATAGCAATAACCATAACTTTAACAGAAGAACTCGAGAAGAAATATTTTGACAAACCCATAGCCTCAAAACCTTCATCGAAGTTAAACCATAGACTTTGAACTTCTCCAAATCAATCCTGTTCTCATTCAAAAGCTTTGCTTCTGTCATGGTGTTGAAGATAGCAGTGTAGTCACCGACCTTAATGTTGGCCATGGTAGCAGTTGGAGAATGATTGGATGGAGGTTTAGGGTTTCAGAGAAATTCACACACAGAGAGAGAGAAAGAGAGAAAATAGTTTTCGTAGACAAAAACAGAGAGTGGAGCAAAAGTGAAGGAGTAGTGGGAAAGTTTTGATAAATGGTACAGTTACTTTTTGAAAAACTCTTCACATTTTCTCTGAATAAAAATAATTCAAAAAGAAAATAAAATAAAGATTCCTTTTTTTTTAATAAATGCAGTTGCCAAAATGAGGATAAAATCAAGAAAAAGATTTTATTGAAAACATAAATAATCATAACTCAGATTAGGTGTGATGAGACGCTTAAGTCCCACACGAGTTCAACACGTGTGTGCTCGGACGCACGTAACTGAATTCACCGGACGTTGAGCTATCCATTATGAATGACATATCGTATGAGTACACGTGTGAATGCTTATGTCATACCAGATGCTGAATGATGCATATCATAAGACGCTGAGATTAATCATTCTTCTATAAGATGAAAATTTAGATTTTTTCTTATAAAATTGAATCTATCCTCAGCAAGGGGTTTTGTAAAAATGTCAGCCCACTGATGATCAGTGTCTACAAATTTTATTTCAAGAATACCCTTCTGAACATAGTCTCTTATGAAGTGATATTTAATCTCAATGTGTTTTGCTCTAGAATGCAATATAGGATTCTTAGTGAGACAAATTACAGATGTATTATCACAGAAGATAGGAATGTTACTCTCTTTTATCAAGTAGTCTTCAAGTTGATATTTCATCCATAGAAGTTGAGAACTGCAACTTGTCACGAGATGTATTCAACCTTCGCTGAGAGTGCAATTGTGCTTTGTTTTTTGCTTGACCAAGATACAAGATTTGCTCCAAGGAATTGGCAGCCTCCACTTGTGCTTTTTCTTTCAATTCGGTCTTCAGCAAAGTCAGCATCACAGAAACCTACTAACTTATAATCTTTTGATTTCATATAGAGCAAACCAAGATTAGTAGATCCTTGCAAATATCTAAATATTCTTTTAACAGCACTCAAGTGTGATTCTCTAGGATCAGACTGAAACCTAGCACACAGGCAGATGCTGAACATAATATCAGGTCTTGAAGTAGTAAGATAATGTAGAGATCTAATCATACCCCTGTACATTTTCTGATCTACCTCTTACCAGTTTCATCTTTTCCAAGAATGCAAGTGGGATGCATAGGTGTGCACATTGGCTTGCAATCCACCATCTTGAATTTCTTTAGCAATTCCTTGATGTATTTGCTTTGATGTATATAAATACCATCATTGCATTGCTTGATTTGAATTCGAAGGAAAAACTTTAATTCTCCCATTATGCTCATTTCAAATTCAGTCTCCATTAACTTAAAAAATTATTTGCACAGACTTTTATTAGTAGCTCCAAATATAATATCATCAATATAAATTTGAACAAGTATAAAATGCTTGTTTGAAGTTTTTCTAAATAGAGTAGTGTCTACTGACCTCTGATAAAACCGTTTTCCATTAAAAAGGAACTCAGTCTATCATACCAAGCTCGAGGAGCTTGCTTAAGACCATACAGAGCCTTTTTAAGTTTAAAAACATGTTCTGGAAATTAAATATCTTCAAAACCAGGAGGTTATTTCACATAGACTTCCTCAGCTATAAAACCATTCAAGAAAGCACTTTTCACATCCATTTGATAAAGAATTATCTCATGGTGTGCAGAAAATGAAAGCAAAATACGATTAGCTTCTAACCTTGCAATAGGTGGAAAGGTTGAAGTGAACACAAGAAGGGAGGTTGAATTGTGTTGAAAAACTTTTCTCAAACTATACGTAAAAAACACTTCAACACAGGTTTTTCAAAACTGTTTGTATATCAGATGCAGAGAATTAAATCGGATGCAGAATTTAAACAGCTTATGAAAACTTGTTTTACTGAGCAAGGTAAAGATAAATGTAAAGCAGTAAAGGATGAGACGCAGAGATTTATACTAGTTCACCACCAACTGGTAGCTACGTCTAGTCCCTTCGTTCCTGAAGGATTTGTCACTATAATCAACTGATTACAATTTTCCTCAAGAGTATTCTTCTGTCACAAACTTGACAATACTCTCAACTTCTCAAAACGACTCAGTGCAGTCGAGCCTTTGAGGAACAGAGCCTTAACTAGGCCAAATACAGTTTACAAAAGAGATTATACTTTTGAATACAATCAAAATAACTCTCACGGAGAGGATGAAAAGATTAAGCTCAAAACAGAATAGCTTTCTCAAAGAGGGTATAAGACGCTGAGTTCAGTTCTGTGTAGACCTGAAACTTGGCACGAAACTTGATTGTTCACTTGAGTAATTTTGCTTTTAGAATGAAGTTTCTTCACAATTTTTCTATCTTCTCTTCAATGAATACCTTGGGGTATTTATAGGAGTCTTCAAGGGTATTACCGTTGCAGTAAAAATATCTCATTTCCATTGAGTGAGGTAATTTGAAATGTAGTCCTTTTCTTCCTTTCCAGAGAATATCAGAATAGTACACATTACCGTTTTCGTACTATCTGTAATTTGCAATAGCCTTGTACGATTTTTGTCTTATGCTAAATGTAACGACCCGTTTCCAGAGCGCTACTAAACTAGGACTTAACTCTAAATGGAATGGAGTTTTCAAAATAATGCTTTTCGTGTCTTTTGGAAAATGCGGTAAATTTTTTTTTTTTAAAGAAATTGCCTTTTGCAAAACACGATCAGAGTATCAACAACATTTTAGAAACATGATGGATTTCTACCATGTAAAAGACAGAGGTAACTGAATAAACATACATATATTGCAAGTTCCAAAAGGATATATGACTGACAAGTTGTTCAGAAAAGCAACGGTAAATAAATATACACAAATAGGAACACACCACAAGGTATGAAGACCCTAAAAGAGTGGTGACACTCTGAAGTACTCTCGGCAGTTACCCACGCAGGGGGCTGCTCCAAAAGCAAAAACCTAAAACCTATCTACAACCACGAAAGACTAACAAGTCGGACAGACTGGTCACCACCAAAACTATATACAAACAGACAGGCGTCACCAACTATATATCACTACCCAAGTCCTCTGATGGGTCTTCCTTCAACTCTTTCATCAAGTCGTCCTCCTCAATCCATCCTTCACTGCTGCAACCTGCCTCGCTGCACATCCAACATATAGGAAAAGGATCCACAGGTGGAGTGGATGTCCTGATATGCAAAGGAGAAGTCGGCATGGCCTCCTGCTCTGACTTGGGATCCGCGACCTGACTAGGAGGATCCGCTTCCGCACGTGAAGTAGAAGCTCCCAGCATCCAACGTCTCACGCTAACGCTCTGATGAGCGGTCCTCCGAATCTTAGCACCTCTCAGCAATGGTGCATGGCGAGCATAAATCTTTCTCGGGAACTCGAAATGCTCGGGTAAAGCAGTAGAGGTAGTCGGTATCATCCAGTCCTGCTGAGTGCGAAGCCATCCATCCACGATCTGTCCAACAATCACAGGAAAACTCACAGTACACCGCGAAATCTTTTGTCGTGTCGCCAGTCCGTCCACACGAGTCGTTTCTAACACGTCCCCTCTATATACAACTCAACCAGAAATGGGGTTGAACTCCATGGTCAAGGGTATGTTCATATTGAGGAAGTCAAACGTCGTTTCCGACGATAGGGTCGTCGCAGGGATCTCCACTGTTCTCACCATCATCTGGGTTGCCATCATAAATTGAAGGAACCACGGGCAAGGGTCAACTTCTCAAACAATCAAAATAAACCAAAGCATAAAGCAGTAGGCAACCAACAATGTATACAATTCACAAGCGCGACTCAAGACCCAAATCAAGACTCAGCTCACGACTCATCTCATGACTCATTTTCTCTCGACACTTTCGCCACATACCGGAAGTAACGCGGATCCATCCACTGAATACCAGCCGTAGCCTTGGGCTCTCTCCTCACCCTAGGACATTCAGCTCAGGTTCCATTAGCATTACGACGCCTAGCTATTCCCTGTCGAACACCAGCCGTAGCCTTTTAGGGGATTCTAGCACCCTAGGTGAATCGACGCAAGCTCAAAAACGTCCCGACAAAACCAACGTCTAGCCATTCCCTACCGAACACCAGCCATAGCCTTTTAGGAGATTCCAACACCCTAGGTGAATCGGCTCAGGCTCAAAAACGTCCTACGACTCAACGACTCAACCAACTCTCGTACTCCGATGAACAATTCGCATAATTATAACAATATAATTCAGCTCAACAGCATAAGCAACATAGCAATATAACTCAATTCATCAGATCTAAATAACATAAGCATCTCATCTCAAATAATCGTACTGAGCAACAACAGTCAACAATCAATATGAAATCCATCCCTCTGCTATTCGATGGAATTGACAGAGAGGTACAAACAAGTGTGGGGGGTTGGGGACAGCTACCAACCACTTGCAGACAAGCCCACTAAAATAATCAGCATATAAAAATAATAAAGCGAAGGGGTACAAGACCCTCACTTCGAACCCTTAGGTTCTCAGACTTCTTCGCATGAACACTTGAAATTAAATTCGTATCTAAAAATTGCCCTTACACAAGGACATAAAAATAAAATCCTAAACATGTCTAGAAGTGCCCTTACCAAAATCAATAGTCCACGTATGAAGCACGTTGCAGTCCTACTCCACACGAACTCAAATCTTCAAGCCCTAACAACACACACCAAACTTAGCACAATTCTAATTCTCCCACAATAACTTCCTAGGTTGTGGTTTAATCCTAAACCCCTAGGTCCTCAAACCAAAATTTCTTTTTAATACACACTCACACTTAAAGAATACAAAAAGTTGAAAAATAATTATTTTAAATACCAAAAATTCATTTTCTTCAATTCTTAAAACATGAAAACAATACTAAATCAAATACTTTGTCATTCTAACTTGTCAAGACTCCACCTTGGTTAAGGAAACACAAGGATTCCTTTAACATAGGTGTTTCATTGTCTTAAAATACTGAAATAACACTTAAAACCGCTTTAACCCAAATCTAATTTTTCTAAAAAAATTACTAAACTTTAACGATAACTTAAATATACATAAATCAAAGCTTGAAACACAAAAATTTCTTCTTTTCTTCTCCTTGAAGCTCACGACTTCCTTAAAGATTTTAGGGAAAAAGTTTTAACTTTCTTCCAACAATACTTTAGTAACAAATATACTAAGAACAACTACTAAAACCTTAAGAAATTAAACAAGTACTTCAAATAAAATTTTACAAAAATCCTCCTTTAAGTCATGGCTTGGAATCAAGCTCAAGGAGTACTAAAAACTAAATTTTTAGCAATAGCAACACTAAAACAACTTTCAAAGCTTCCAAATTTAAACCAAGTGTTTCAAATAAAATTTTCCAAAAATTCCAAAACTTCAACAACAACTAATTTATGCATGAACCAAGTTTAAGAACACAAAATTTCTTAAATCAATCATAAGACAACAACAACAATAGCAACTACTTGGAAGCAAGAAATACAAATTAATTTGAATGATTCGCTTGAAGATCACATAACCCCATACCCTTAGGTTATGCGCCCTAGGGTTCAAGTAATTTGGGAAAAAAATATGTTCATTCCATCCATAATCATATCAACACCTAATTAAAGCATAACACAAGAAAGGAACAAAAAGGATCACCTCCTACACCTATTTAGGGGCCATGGTTTTCAGCTTAGAAGACAAAGAAAAGGAGTTGATTTTCTACTCACTCACTTGATCAAGATATTGGTGCTATTTAGGAGATGAAAATGGAAAAGGTGATGATGTTAGAAGAAGAAGAAATCATGTCCAGGAAGGGCAAGGAAGAAGGAAGGTGAACTTGGCTTCAAACTTTTCTTTCACCCACACTTGCAACTTAGAGAAAAGAATTAAAATGGAATAGTAAAATGTGGGAGGGTTTCGGCTGGACAAAGAAAAGAAAAGGAGAAATGAGAGCTTGGCTCATTCTTACTTCACCCACACATGGATAACTTGGAGAAAGAAATAAAAGTGGAGGTGTAGAAATGGGGGATGACATTCGGCTGAGCAAGGAGAAAAAGGAGAGGAAAATTTTGGAAATGAGATAGTAAATTGGAGTAGGTGTGTTCAGCCAGACCAAAAGATAAGGGAAGGAATAATTTTTTTACAAAACCCAAAACATGTGGTTCTTAATTAATAACTTGGAGCCAAAGTTACTTGGAGACCAAGTAAATAATAAAAAAAACATGAATGAATGAATGGATAAAAAAAACTGGGAGGGGGTCACGTCCAGGTTACTAAAAAGGGAGGAGAGAAAAAAAAAATTAATTAAAACAAGCCTAATACTTGGTTGAAAATTGTTTAGAAAAAGCACCATCTAATTAACCTCAAAAAGTGCGACATCTAATCACTAAAAAAAACTAGATTCTAATCTAATTCCTCTTTTCTCATGATTACCCCATAATCTTAGAGTCCTAAGTGTACTAAAAAAAATGGTGTCGATAATCGCGTTACCGATTAATTCGCGAGAATTAAGTTACCGAGAAATTAATGCACCGTGTGATAAAATATTATCATAAATAATAAAAACAATCTAAAACACTCAAAAATAATCACAACAATCACGATTCAATTTTCATCGAAATCGGGGTTCGTTTAAAATTTTATCTGCGAGCAAACTGCCCGATGATTCAAAACGCGACGAAACTTCGTTAGAATTTTTTTTCAACGATTTTTGAACCATGAATTAATATAAAATATTAATTCTCAAATTTAATTTGATCTTGATTTAATTCAATTATTTTCTTATCAAACAAGAACTGCTTATTATAGCATAAATACGACAATTTATACTAAAATAACGTTAAATAACGTATCATAAAAATACGGGTGTTACACTAAAGGTGTCACCTTTGCTTCCTCGTACATCAAAATGAGCGCATAAAATCAAATTTGTATTCCGTTCCAGAACAGTCTGAGGCTAAGAGCAAAAACGTGATCATCATGTGCTTCATTAAAGTGATCAGACGCTCGCTCAGAATAGAGGACGAACGCTCGCAGCAATTGAGTATTCCACGTGTCAAAGAGTAACACTACTGGATGCTTGCTGTTAACAAGACGCTGAAGTGAGTTCGGATATTGACACGAGTGGATTGTATTCAACTCTTTTTGTAAATTTCTTCTTCTTCCTTGAGTGTTTTGTACATATATATGAAGCTTTGATACCTATACACTCAAAGATATGTTAGAAGATAAATCGTTCTCTTGAGAATTACTTTGTTATCATCAAAATTAATGAGGGTCTAAACTTCTCAATCGTTTAGGTTCCAACAATCTCCCCCTTTTTGATGATGACAAATATCCAAGGTTAATGAACAATTTAATTTCAAAATAACATCAAGGGTCTCCCCCTGAATTTAACAATTAAGATATATAAGAACAATTCTGGTATTAAGGCGATTGTTGATAAACAAATTCATTTAAGTGATCGCAAAAATACGTAGATGTATCAGAGCATATTTTTAACAAAGTGAGATCGGATGCTGATTTTCATTGTACCAATTTTATTGATCATTGTTAGATTATTGGGTCAATGAATATCAATGCATTAACAGATATTAGAGCAACGAATAACCATACAAATGCTATGTATGAAATGATATGCATGATACTCCAGTTTTAGTGTGTCTATCGGAGCTTGAACATCGGACGATGAATTTTGTTAATCAGACTTTCACGTGTTCATCAGACCTTTCTTTTACTCCCCCTTATGTCATCAGACAAAAAGAGTGTAAAGCACATAATAGTCAAAATATGGCTTAGAAAAATTTGAATATATATAAACAGATAATCAGATATAGGTATGTATAGTCAAATAATCAGAGCAAAAACACTGAATATATATATATAAAAGAGTACCAAAATAGCTAGCACCCAGTTGGATAGCTTCAGTCTCAAGTCCTTCTTTAGTTGAGCCTTTTGAAAGAACGCATCATTTGGTATAAACCATTTGATGAGACTTCCAAGTTTCCTTTGCTCAGAATCTGCCTGAATTCTTCTCCTTTTCTCCACCTCTTCTGGATACAGCAAATCCATGAAGATAGTTTCCCTATGCAGAAGCACGTCAGCAGTGAAAGCATCAAACTTATTCCCAGCTTCTTCTCCCCATATTCTTCTGATGAAGTCACTCAATGCTTCAGAAGCAAAAGAGAGTCCTTCATTTTCTGCCAGGTATATTCTTCTCAGATTTTCCCTGTCATCTTCTGTAAGCACTAGGGGGACGAGGCATGGTAACATAGCTTTGTCTTTCCACGACTTTGACCATTGACTCCATGTAAATCCAATATCAAAGTGCTTGGTCACAGTAGCCCATTAGACATATGTCTTCATGCAGTCAAGTGGTCTGATTACTGAGCACCTGAACATATCATCAAAGTAGACTGTTCCCAGATTGGTGTCAGTAATTTTGCTGATAGTGCCAACTGTTGGAATTGTGGCTTTCTTGGCATTGCAGCAGTTTGAGGAGCCAGTTCTCCATTCATCTTCCTTTAGAGAACTCAGGTAAAACCTTCTGCATGATCCTCAGTGATCTTGGCAATCAGAAGCTTAGAGAATTCCTTAAGATTATACTTCGTGGGAGCCTTCTCATATTCTATGAGTCTGATCTTGCTGAATGGCTGCTTGCCAGGAGCAGGTTCTTTCCTTTTCCCAGGGATAGACCAAGGTAGCCACCTTTGTCTGTCTAGTACAATCTTTACTGATACAGACGAAGGATCCTTGAACTGTCTGATAACTTCAATTTTCTTCATCTCAAGACAGTGTGCCATGAAGGCAGCTTCTTCATCCGTGATCCACCTTCCGCACTCCTCCAAAGGTGAGAGGTTCAGCTGAGGTAGGGATTTAGGAAGGTCAACAGAGAAGGGAATTGCTCGCTACTGCAGTCGGGTCTTAATCTTCCTTTGAATGACATCTGAAAGTGGTCTTCTCCATCCTTGAAGGTAGCATTCATCGGTGAGGCAATCCCTAGTCTGGCAGCTCCAGAGGTGAAGGTTTTCAAATGCCATGTAGAGGGACGATTGTAGATGCTGTGATATGACTCATACTTAACAAACCGTGGTTTGTTAATACATGATACATTCTTCTTTCCACCAAAGTCTGTAGGTTTATGGATAATGGTGAGTAAAGTGGGAGTGGTTTTGGTGATTGAATAGGTTTTAGGTGTGTAGAGTTTGAAGGGATTAATGGGAGGTACTTTGAATAGTAGGTTAAAGGGATGAGAGTGAAGTTTAGAAATGTATGTGGTAAGTGAGGTATTTGAGGAATTTTGTGGTAGGTCAAGGTTGAGTGTATTGGATGATGATTGGGTAGGTTTAGAGAGTGTAGAGGTTTGTCGGAGGCTCATTCTGGTTTTCTTGGTTTGTGGTTGTGTTTGTGGTTGTGAAACAGACAATGGGGGTGCAGGAATAATATCATGAGCATCAAAGACAGATACTGACTCATCAGCAGTAAAGTCAAGTACCTTTGGGTTAAGCTCTGGAGACTTAACCAACCTTCTTTTTGTTCCTCTCGGGACAACAACAGCAGGAGGAGGAGGATGGACTTGCTTCCCTTGACCGGACGCGGAAGCATCTTTTTCAGCTGCTGGTTTATACTTTTTCTCGAAGACCTTTCTGATGGGAATTCTATCCACATCTTCTGGTTCCTCAACAGTAGGTGCAGGAGCCACCTTCTATTTCGTTCTTCTTGTCTCCCTTGAAGGAGATTCAACAGGTCTCTTCACACCAGCCATTGAGCTTCGGGTGGTTTTCTTTTCAGTTTCTCCTTCCTGTTGCTCTAATTTCACCATCTTGATCATAGAGCCAGTTATCAGCTGCATTCTGACTAAACTGTTGACTCCAAAAACTTCTGGACGAACAACAGCGCCAACACCAAAGTATTTTTCTTTTTCTTCTGTGTTGGTAGACTCAGTCAGCTTTCTCACAACACCATCTTTAATCATTATTATGGAGAGAAGAACTCCATAAGGGATAACCTTGATGACATTCTTCTTATCGACAGTCTTCCATGAGAAGACAAGAGCATTTATCAGATTATTGATAATCAACCTTGGCAGATTGATTTTCTTCCCATCCATGTAGTTTCTCATAATGAACTTTTGCTCGTAGTTCACTATGTCGCTTGAGCCAGCCTTCAGAATCACGCTCTTAGCGATGATTTTGTGCAGTACTCTGTAGTGGCTTTTCAAGTCTTTGGTCGTGGGAGTTATGTTCTTCTTTTTCAATTCACGGTAGTTTTCAAACAGGGCTTCGTTGACGTTTTCCAGTCCTCTGTACGCGTCAACCCAGTTAGCATGGTAACTGATTCCTTCACAAGGGCACTTGATCGTCTGAGCAATAGAGTTGATTGTGAAGCGTAGCTTGAAGCCTCTGATGTGTCCTTCTATAATTTCTCCCGGAAGTAAGTAAGCGTTCCCCCAGAACACCTTAATAGCATATCTCAGTACGTCGACTGGTTCCCAGATGAAGTAATTTTTCCAACCTAGTTTCTCCAGACCTTCTTCAAAATCAAAACCATATAGCTTGAAGTTCTCAAAATCAACCCTGTTCTCATTCATGAGTTTTGCTTCTGAGAAGACATCGAAAGCAGCAGTGTATTGTCCAACCTTTGTGTCGGCCATGGTAGTAGTTGTAGAGAGGGAATGAAGGTTTTAGGGTTCGAAAACACACAGAGAGAGAGAAAGAACAGTTTTGCAAGAAAATGCAGAGTGAAGTGATGGAGCGAAAAATGTGGAGTAGTGGGAAAGTTGATAGAAAATTGTACAGTCCTTTTTCAAAAAATCGCTTCGTATTTCCACACAAAAATTAAATCAAAAAAGAAAAGAAAATGAAGATTCGCCTTTTCATTAAATGAAGACGCCAAAAGAAAAGTAAGATCAAGTAAAAAGATTTTATCGAAAGACATAAATAATTATGACTCAGTAGATGTGATGAGACGCTTAAGTCCTTAACACGTGTGACACGTGTGGGTGCGCTCGGACGCACGCAACCGATTTACCAGACGATGAGTTATGATTCACATGACAAATAAGATGCTTATTCGTATACATGCTTATACCATACCAGATACTGAGATTGTGCATATTATCTGACGCTGAGATTAATCATTCTTCTATAAGATGAAAATTTAGATTTCTTCTTATAAAATTGAATCTATCTTCGGCAAGGGGTTTTGTAAATATGTCAGCCCACTGATGATCAGTGTCTACAAATTTTATTTCGAGAATACCCTTCTGAACATAGTCTCTTATAAAATGATGCTTACTCTCAATGTGATTGGTTTGTGAATGCAATATGGGATTTTTAGTAAGACAGATTGCAGAAGTATTATCACAAAAGATAGGAATGTTACTCTCTTTTATCAAATAGTTTTCAAGTTGATATTTCATCCACAGAAGTTGAGAGTCAGAATTTGTCACTGAAATATACTCGACTTGTTGAGAGTGCAATCGTGCTTTGCCTTTTGCTTGACCAAGATACAAGATTTGCTCCAAGGAATTGGCAGCCTCCCTTTGTGCTTTTTCTTTCACTTCGGTCTCCAGCAAAGTCAGCATCACAGAAACCTACTAACTTGTAATATTTTGATTTCTTATAAAGCAAACCAAGATTAGTAGGTCCTTGCAAATATCTAAAAATTCTTTTAACAGCAAGTGTGATTCTCTAGGATCTGATTGAAATCTAGCACACAAACAGACGCTGAACATAATATCAGGTCTTGAAGCTGTAAGATAAAGTAGAGATCCAATCATACCTCTGTACATCTTCTGATCTACCTTTTTACCAGTTTCATCTTTACCAAGAATGCATGTGGGATGCATAGGAGTACACATAGGTTTGCAATCCACCATTTTGAATTTCTTTAGCAATTCCTTGATATATTTGCTTTGATGTATATATATACCATCATTGCATTGTTTGATTTGAATTCCAAGGAAAAACTTCAGTTCACCCATCATGCTCATCTCGAATTCAGCCTGCATTAGCTTAGAAAATTCTTTGCAAAGGCTTTCATTAGTAGCTCCAAAAATAATGTCATCAACATATATTTGAACAATTATAAAGTGCTTATTTGATGTTTTTCTAAAAAGAGTAGTGTCTACTAGACCTCTGGTAAAGCCATTTTTCATCAAAAATGTACTCAGTCTTTCATACCAAGCTCTAGGAGCTTGCTTAAGACCATACAGGGCCTTTTTAAGCTTGAAGACATGTTCTGGAAATTCAATGTCTTCGAATCCAAGAGGTTGTTTTACAAAGACTTCCTCAGTTATAAAACCATTCAAGAAAGCACTTTTCACATCCATTTAATAAAGAATTATATCATGATGTGCAGCAAAAGAAAGCAAAATGCGTATAGCTTCTAACCTTGCAACAGGTGCAAATGTTTCAGTAAAATCAATACCTTCTTCCTGTGAGTACCCTTGAGCAACCAATCTTGCCTTGTTTCTCACAACCTTTCCATCTTCATCAAGCTTGTTTCTAAATACCCATTTAGTACCAATAGCTTGCTTATCTTCTGGTAAAGTAACCAGCTTCCATACATCGTTTCTTTGGAACTGATTCAACTCTTCTTGCATGGCCAGAATCCAACCTTCATCTTTCAATGCTTGATTAATTGTTGTAGGTTCTATTTCTGAGAGTAGTGCCATATCTGCATGCTCTTTAAAAGAGGATCTAGTTCTTACTCTATCTCCAGGTTTTCCGATGATTTGATCTTTAGGATGATTGGCTTTGTACTTCCAGCTCTTTCTGAATTCAGCTTCTGAAGATTCTTGTGTCTGGTCACCATCGGACGATGAAGATGTAGGTTCACTATTTGTAGTATTACCTATATTTAATTCTGAAAATAATTCATCTAGCTCTGACATGGCTGTGTCAGGCTTCTTGTCATCAAATTTGACATGAATGGATTCTTCCACTGTCATAGATTCTTTATTGTATATTCTAAAAGCTTTAGATCTTTCAGAATATCCCAAAAAGATTCCTTTATCAGCTTTTGAATCAAACTTACCAAGCTGATCCTTAGTATTTAAAATGTAACACGTACAACCAAATGAATGAAAATATGATATGTTTGGTTTCCTTCCTTTCCACAGTTCATATGGAGTCTTCTTCAAAATAGGTCTAATAGAAATTCTATTTTGAATGTAACAAGCTGTGTTTACTGCTTCTGCCCAAAAATGTTTTGCAATGTTAGCCTCATTGATCATGGTCCTGGCCATTTCTTGGAGGGACCTATTCTTCCTTTCTACAACACCATTTTGTTGAGGTGTTCTAGGAGAGGAGAAATTGTGGGAGATGCCGTTATCATCACAAAATTTTTGAAAGCTTTCATTTTCAAATTCTCCCCCATGATCACTTCTAATAGAAGAAATACAAATTCCTTTTTCATTTTGAACTGTTTTGCAGAATACAGTAAATACCTTGTATGACTCATCTTTGTGAGCAAGGAATCTAACCCATGTCCATCTAGTAAAATCATCAACAATGACTAACCCATATTTCTTTCCAGTTAAAGAGGTTGTCCTTGTTGGACCAAAAAGATCAAGATGCAAAAGCTCAAGTGGTCTAGAGGTTGAAACAACATTTTTTGAATGAAAAAAAGTTTTAACTTGTTTTCCTCTTTGACATGCCTCACAGAGAGCATCAGATTGATACTTAAGATTTGGTAAGCCTCTGACAAGATTGTGCTTGTTTAATTTTGAGATTAATCTCAAATTGGCATGACCCAATCTCTTGTGCCAAATCCATTGTTCTTCGTCAACAGACATGAGACACTTGACATCTTGTTTTGCAAGTTCAGAGAGATCAATTTTGTAAATATTTTGTTTCCTCTTAGCAGTAAAGAAAGTAGAGCCGTCTTTCTTGCTTTTTACTAGACATCCAGTTTCTGTAAAGATGACTTCATAACCATTGTCACATAATTGACTTATGCTAAATAAGTTATGTTTAAGTCCTTCAACATATAGTATTTTATCAATAGAGGGAAAAGAGTCTTTACCAATGCGACCAATTCCAACTATTTTACCTTTCTGGTTTCCTCCGAAACCAACGAATCCAGCTTCTTTAGGCCTTAGTTCTTAGAACATATGCTTTTCTACCGTCATGTGATGCGAGCATCCACTGTCTAAGTACCAAGATAGGTGTGTTGACTTTGTTGCTAAGTATGTCGGCAACATAGACTATTTTATCTTTAGGTACCTATATCTTTTTGGGTCCTTTCTTGTTAGCTCTTGAAGGAAGCTTATCCTTCACAGTTTTAAAAACAGTACATGCACTTTTCAAATGACCAGGTTTATTGCAGTAAGTACAATGCAAGCATTTACTATGTTTATTGGATTCATCAGATGCTGAATCATTTTCTAAAAGAGGTTCATCTGATATATAACCAAGACCATGAGTTGTCGTTTTACTGACACCCCAAATCATTGAAGCTTGCTTGCTACGAGTTACACTCTCTGCAAGAAACTTTTGAAAAGCATATTCATAATCATTTGATTTGCATTTAGGATTTCCTGTAACTTTAGAGCTTTCAGCTTGAGAGCTCTCAGCTTCTGGTTGCTTGTTAGCGGTCAGACACTGGTTATCCATCAGATGCTAATTTTCAGTTTTCAGCTTCTGATTCTCTTTATTGAGTATAGATTTTTCTTTGTTTAAAGCTTGAAAGTCTTGTGATAATTTTGAAAATTTCTTTTTCAAATTCTTATACTCAACAGAGAGGGTGGCAGAGTCCTTAAGAAGATCATCGAATGCAGGTTGAAGTTCAGAGTAGGATTTGCTTCTTCTTCATTATCTTCCTCAGATGAGGATAAATCTAGATCTTCCCATATAGCCATGAGGCTCTTCTTCCTTTTCTTGAAAGAATTTCTTGTGGGCTTCTCCTTAAGATTAGGACATTTGGACTTGAAATGTCCAGGCTTTTTACATTCATAGCAAATGACTTGAGCCTTGTCCTTGCTTTCCTTCTTGTCCTTAGTATCTTTCTTCTGAAACTTCCTCCCAAAGTTTCTCTTCTTCCACATTCTTTGTATCTTCCTGGATATAAACGCGAGCTCATCTTCTGATGTGTCAACATCTCCTTCTGAAGCTTCATCTTCTTATTCTTCTTCTTTAGCATGAAGAGCTTTGGAAGTACTAGCTTTATGTTGAGCGACTTTCAAAGCAATAGATTTGCCCTTTTTGACAGGTTCTTCTTCATTTAGCTCAAGTTCATGAGCTTTCAACGAACTCATAAGATCTTCAAGTCGTAGGACATTTAGATCTTTTGCTTCCTGAATAGCAGTGACCTTGGGTCTCCACTACTTAGTCAAGCTTCTTAAGATCTTTTTAACATGGTTAGGTGTAGTGTAACTTTTTCCAAGGGCCTGTAACCCATGAATAAGTGTTTGGAATCTTCCAAATATAGTTTCAATGCTTTCACCATCTTCCATTTTGAACAACTCGTATTGGCGAACCAACATGCTAGCTTTGGTTTCTCTTACTTGGGCAGAGCCTTCGTAAGATAAAACAAGTGAGTCCCATATTTCTTTGGCAGTATCAAATTTGCCACATTTATCATATTCTTTTTCTGTCATAGCACAGATAAGAATGAATCTAGCCTTTTGATTGATTTGATATCTCTTTTTCTGCTCATCATTCCAATCTTCTCTGGCTATAGCAACACCACGAGGTTTAGTGGGAGGAATGTAACCACTTTGAACTATATCCCACAACTCAAGTTGTTGTGTCTCAAAGAAAGCTTTTATCTTATCTTTCCAGTAATCAAATTTTTCTCCATCGAATAGAGGAGGACGGTTCATATGACCACCTTTAGTAGACATGTTCACAGTATAGGATCTTTTCTCTTAACATTGTCAAGTGCTCAACCAAGAGGCCGAGCTCTGATACCAACTGAACGTGAACACAAGAACGGGGTTGAATTGTGTTAAAAAACTTTTCTCAAACTATACGTAAAAAACACTTCAACACAGGTTTTTCAAAACTATTTGTATATCAGATGCAGAGAATTAAACCGGATGCAGAATTTAAACAGCTTATGAAAACTTGTTTTACTGAGCAAGGTAAAGATAAATGTAAAGCAGTAAAGGATGAGATGCAGAGATTTATACTAGTTCACCATCAACTGGTAGCTACGTCTAGTCCCTTCGTTACTGAAGGATTTTTCACTATAATCAACTGATTACAATTTTCCTCAAGAGTATTCTTCTGTCACAAACTTGACAATACTCTCAAATTCTCAAAACGACGCAGTGCAGTCGAGCCTTTGAGGAACAGAGCCTTAACTAGGCCAAATACAGTATACAAAAGAGATTATACTTTTGAATACAATCAAAATAACTCTCACAAAGAGGATGAAAAGATTAAGCTAAAAACAGAATAGCTTTCTCAAAGAGGGTATAAGATGCTGAGTTCAGTTCTGCGTAGACCAGAAACTTGGCACGAAACTTGATTGCTCACTTGAGTAATTTTGCTTTTAGAATGAAGTTTCTTCACAATTTTTCTATCTTCTCTTCAATGAATACCTTGGGGTATTTATAGGAGTCTTCAAGGGTATTACCATTGCAGTAAAAAATATCTCCTTTCCATTGAGTGAGGTAATTTGAAATGTAGTCCTTTTCTTCCTTTCCAGAGAATATCAGAATAGTACACATTACCGTTTTCGTACTATCTGTAATTTTCAATAGCCTTGTACGATTTTTGTATTATGCTAAAGGTGTCACCTTTGCTTCCTCGTACATCAAAATGAGCGCATAAAATCAAATTCGAATTCCGTTCCAGAACAGTCTGAGGCTAAGAGCAAAAACGTGATCATCACGTGCTTCATTAAAGTGATCAGACGCTTGCTCAGAACAGAGGATGGACGCTCGCAGCAATTGAGTATTCCATGTGTCAAAGAGTAAGACTACTAGATGCTTGCTGTTAACAAGACGCTGAAGTGAGTTCGGATGTTGACACGAGTGGATTGTATTCAACTCTTTTTGTAAATTTCTTCTTCTTCCTTGAGTGTTTTGTACATATATATGAAGCTTTGATACCTATACACTCAAAGATATGTTAGAAGATAAATTGTTCTCTTGAGAATTACTTTGTTATCATCAAAATTAATGAGAGTCTAAACTTCTCAATCGTTTAGGTTCCAACAATCTCCCCCTTTTCGATGATGACAAATATCCAAGGTTGATGAACAATTTAATTTCAAAATAACATCAAGGGTCTCCCCCTGAATTTAACAATTAAGATATATAAGAACAATTCTGGTATTAAGGCGATTGTTGATAAACAAATTCTTTTAAGTGATCGCAAAAATACGTAGATGTATCAGAGCATATTTTTAACAAAGTGAGATCGGATGCTGATTTTCATTGTACCAATTTTATTGATCATTGTTAGATTATTAGGTCAATGAATATCAATGCATTAACATATATTAGAGCAATGAATAACCATATAAATGCTATGTATGAAATGATATGCATGATACTTAAGTTTTAGTGTGTCTATCGGAGCTTGAACATCGGACGGTGAATTTTGTCAATTAGACTTTCACGTGTTCATCAGACCTTTCTTTTACTCCCCCTTTTGTCATCAGACAAAAAGAGTGTAAAGCACATCATAGTCAAAATATGACTTAGAAAAATTTGAATATATATAAACAGATAATCAGATATAGGTATGTATAGTCAAATAATCAGAGCAAAAACACTGAATATATATATAAAAGAGTACCAAAATAGCTAGCACCCAATTGGATAGCTTCAGTCTCAAGTCCTTCTTTTGTTGAGCCTTTTGAAAGAACACATCATTTGGTATAAACCATTTGATGAGACTTCCAAGTTTCCTTTGCTCAGAATCTGCCTGAATTCTTCTCCTTTTCTCCACCTCTTCTGGATACAGGAAATCCATGAAGATAGTTTCCCTATGCAGAAACACGTCAGCAGTGAAAGCATCAAACTTATTCCCAGCTTCTTCTCCCCATATTCTTCTGATGAAGTCACTCAATGCTTCAGAAGCAAAAGAGAGTCCTTCATTTTCTGCCAGGTATATTCTTCTCAGATTTTCCTTGTCATCTTCTGTAAGCACTAGGGGGATGAGGCATGGTAACATAGCTTTGTCTTTCCACGACTTCGACCATTGACTCCAAGTAAATCCAATGTCAAAGTGCTTGGTCACAGCAGCCCATTGGACATATGTCTTCATGCAGTCAAGTGGTCTGATTACTGAGCACCTGAACATATCATCAAAGTTGACTGTTCCCAGATTGGTGTCAGTAATTCTGCTAATAGTGCCAACTGTTGGAATTGTGGCTTTCTCGGCATTGCAGTAGTTTGAGGAGCCAGTTCTCCATTCATATTCCTTCAGAGAACTCAGGTAAAACCTTCTGGCATGATCCTCAGTGATCTTGGCAATCGGAAGCTTAGAGAATTCCTTAAGATTATACTTCTTGGGAGCCTTCTCATATTCTATGAGCCCGATCTTCTTTGAATGGTCGCTTGCCAAGCGAGTTCTTTCCTTTTCCCAAGGATAGACCAAGGTAGCCACCTTTGTGCATGCAGTACAATCTTTCTTGTCTGAGGCGAAGGATCCCTGAACTGTCTGATAACTTCAATTTTCTTCATCTCAAGACAGTGTGCCATGAAGGCAGCTTCTTCATCCGTGATCCACCTTCTGCACTCCTCCAGTGTGAGAGGTTCAGTTTGAGGTAGGGATTTAGGAAGGTCAACAGAGAAGGGAATTGCTCTGCTACCAGGTACTGGTCTAAATCTTCCTTTGAATGACATCTAAAAGTGGTCTTCTCCATCCTTGAAGGTATCATTCATCGGAGAGGCAATCTCTTGATACCCATCTTCATCAAGCTTGTTTCTAAATACCCATTTAGTACTAATAGCTTGCTTATCTTCTGGTAGAGTGACTAACTTCCAGACATCATTTCTTTGAAATTGATTCAACTCTTCTTGCATAGCCAACATCTAACCTTCATCTTCCAAGGCTTGATCAATCGTTTTAGGTTCCATTTCAGAGAGAAGTGTGCAATATCTGCATGCTCTTTGAAAGAGTATCTTGTTCTAACTCTATCTCCAGGTTCTCCTATGATTTAATCTTTGGGAGGATTGATTTTGTATCTCTAATTCTTTCTGACTTCAGCTTCTACTTGAGTAGAATCCACAGTCTGGTTACCACCGGACACTGAAGATGCTAGATCACCGTTTGTAGTGCCACCAATATTTAAATATGAAAATAACTCATCTAGCTCTGACATGGCAGTGTCAGGCTTCTTGTCATCAAACTTGACATGAATGGATTCTATCACAATCAAAGTTTCTTTATTGTATATTCTGAAAGCTTTAGATCTTTCAGAGTATCCCAAAAAGATACCTTTGTCAGTTTTGGAATCAAACTTACCAAGTTGATCCTTAGTATTCAGAATATAACATATACAACCAAAGGGATGAAAATAAGATATGTTTGGTTTTCTACCTTTCCACTAAGGAGTCTTCTTCAAAATAGGTCTAATAAGAATTCTATTTTGAATATAACAAGCTGTGTTTATTGCTTCTGCTAAAAAATGTTTAGCAATATCAGCTTCATTGATCATGGTCCTGGCCATTTCTTAGAGGGACCTATTTTTCCTTTTTACAACACCATTTTGTTGTGGTGTTCTAGGAGAGGAGAAATTGTGGGAGATGCCATTTTCTTCACAAAATTTTTGAAAGTTTTCATTTTCAAATTCTCCTCCATGATCACTTCTAATGGAAGAAATACAAATTCTTTTTTCATTTTAAACTGATTTGCAGAAAACATTAAATACCTTGAATGACTCATCCTTGTGGGCATGGAATCTAACCCATGTCCATCTAGTAAAATCATCAACAATGACTAACCGATATTTCTTTCCAGTTAAAAAGGCGGTCCTTGTTGGACCAAAAAGATCAAGATGTAAAAGCTTAAGTGGTCTAGAGGTTGAAACAACATTTTTTGAATGAAAAGAAGTTTTAACTTGTTTTCCTCTTTGACATGGCTCACATAGAGCATCAGATTGAAATTTAAGGTTTGGTAAGCCTCTAACAAGACTGTGCTTGTTTAGTTTTGAGATTAATCTCAAACTGACATGACCCAATCTTTTATGCCAAATCCATTGTTCATCTTCAACAAACATGAGACACTTGACATCTTGTTGTCCAAGTTCAGAAAGATCAATTTTATAAATATGTTGTTTCCTCTTTGCTGTAAAGAAAATAGAGCCATCTTTCTTACTTTTTACTGAACATCCAGTTTCTGTAAAAATGACATCATAACCATTGTCACATAATTGACTTATGCTCAATAGGTTATGCTTTAGTCCTTCAACATAAAGTACATTATCAATAGAGCGAAGAGAGCCTTTACCAATGCAACCAATCCCAACTATTTTACCTTTCTGGTTTCCTCTGAAACCAACAAATCCTTCTTCTCTAGGCCTTAGTTCTTGGAACATATGCTTTTCTCCCGTCATGTGACGCGAGCATCCACTGTCTAAGTACCAAGGTATGTGTGTTGACTTTGTTGCTAAGCATGTCTGCAACATAGACTAATTTATCTTTAGGTACCCATATCTTTTTGGGTCCTTTCTTGTTAGTTCTTGAAGGATACTTGTCCTTCTTAATCTTAAAAGCTGTACATGCGCTTTTCAAGTGACTAGGTTTGTTGCAGTAGGTACAATGCAAGCATTCACTATGATCATTGGATTTATCAGATGTAGGATTTTTATTTTTTAAAGAGAGTTTATCTGATATGTAACCAAGACCTTGGGTTGTCGTTTTACTGACACCCCAAATCATTGAAGCTTGCTTGCTTCGAGTTACACTTTCTGCAAGAAACTTTTGAAATGCATATTCATAATCATTTGATTTACACTTAGGATTGCCTTTAGCTTCAGAGCTTCCAGGTTGAGAGCTCTTAGCTTCTGGTTGCTGACATGTCACCAGACACTGACTATCCATCAGATGCTGATTTTCAGTTTTTAGCTTCTGGTTCTCTTCACTGAGCTTTGAGTTTTCATTTTTCAAAACTTGAAACTCTTGAGATAATTTTGAAAATTTATTTTTCAAAGCTTTATACTCAATGGAGAGGGTGGCAGAGTCCTTAAGGAGATCATCAAATGCAAGTTGAAGTTCAGAATAAGAAACATATATTATTACCTCTTCAACTTCTTCTTTAGAGTCTAAGTCAGTATTTGCCATAAGGACAAGATTGGCTTCTTCATCATTATCTTCCTTAGAGGATGATGAATCTAGATCTTCCCATGTAGCCATGAGACTCTTCATATTTCCCTTGAAAGAACTTCTTGTGAGCTTCTTCTTAAGATTAGGACATTCAGATTTGAAGTGTCCAGGCTTTTTACATTCATAGCAGATAACTTGGCTTTTGTCATTGCTTTCCTTCTTATCCTCGACATCTTTCTTGTGGAATTTCTTCTTGAAGTTTCTTTTCTTCCACATCCTTTGGATCTTCCTGGATATGAACGCGAGCTCATCATCCGACCCATCAACGTCTCCTTTTGAAGCTTCATCTTCTGATTCTTCTTCAGCTTGAAGAGCTTTAGAAGTACTAACATTATGTTTGTTGACTTTCAAAGCAATAGACTTGCTCTTCTTTACAGGTTCTTCCTCATTTAGCTCAAGTTCATGAGCTTTCAGAGAACTCAAAAGATCTTCAAGTCGTAAGACATTTAAATCTTTTGCTTCTTGAATAGCAGTGACTTTGGGTCTCTACTGCTTGGTTAAACTTCTCAGGATCTTTCTCACATGGTCAGGTGCGGTATAACTTTTTTCAAGGGCCTGTAACCCATGACCAAGTGTTTGGAATCTTCCAAACATAGATTCAATGTTTTCACCCTCTTCCATTTTAAACAACTCATTTGGCAAACAAACATGCTAGCTTTAGTTTCTCTTACTTAGGCGGAGCCCTCATAAGACAAACAAGTGAATCCCAGATTTCTTTGGCAGTATCAAATTTGCCACATTTATCATATTCTTTTTCTGACATAGCACAGATAAGAATGAATCTAACTTTTTGATTGATTTGATATCTCTTTTTCTGCTCATCATTCAATTTTCTCTGGCGATGGCAATACCAGCAGCATTAGTGAGAAGAATGTAACCACTTTCAACAATATCCAGTAGTCAAATTTTTCTCCAGTATATAGGGGAGGATGGTTCATGTGACCACCTTCTGCAGACATGTTCACAGTATAAGATCTTTTCTCTTAACACTGTTAAGTGCTCAACCAAGAGGCCGAGCTTTGGTACCAACTGAACGTGAACACAAGAAGGGGGGTTGGATTGTGTTTACAAACTTTTCGCAAACTTTGATTTAAAAACACTTTAGAACACTGGAAAATGAATCTGTTTGAATTCGGATGCTGGAGTAGGACCAGACGCTGGAAATAAGATTTTTGAACACTTGTTTTTATGCGCAAGATAACCGTAAGTATAAAGCAGTAAAGCAAGAGACACAGAGATTTATACTAGTTCACCACCAACCTGGTAGCTACATCTAGTCCCTTCATTCCTGAAGGATTTTCCACTATAATCAACTGATTACAAATTTCCTTAAGAGTATTCTACTTTCACAAACTTGAAAATATTCTTAACTTCTCAAAACGACTCAGTACGTTCGAGGCTTTGAGGAACAAAGCCTTAACTAGGTAATACAACTTTCACAAAGATAGTTTTGAATACAATCAAGATAACTCTCACAGAGAGGATGAAAAGATTAAGTTCAAACAAATAACATTCTAAAAGAAAGAATCAGACGTTGAGGTTCAGTTCTTTTAGTCCAGAGACTTGGCACGAAACTTGATTGCTCACTTGAGTAATAATCTTTTCAGAATGTAGTCTCTTGCAGTTTCTCTAGCCTTTTCTTCAATGAATGCCTTGAAGTATTTATAGGAGTCTTGAGGATAATACCGTTGCAGATATTTCAGCTCCAAAACATTAGGTGAGGCAATTTGAAATTATGTTCTTTTCTTCCTTTTCAGAGAATATCAGAATAGTAGATATTTCCGATATTGTACTATCTGCTTTTCACACAATTGCCTTGTACGAATTTGTCTTATTCTAAAGGTGTCGCCTTTGATTCCTCGCACATAAAATTGAGCGCACAAAATCAAATTCGAATTTTGTTCCAAAGTAGCTGAGGTGAAGAGCAACAATGTGATCATCACGTGATTCATTAAAAGACCAGATGCTCGCTTAGAACAGGAGACGGATGCTCGTAGCAATTGAGTAATTCACGTGTCAAAGAATAACACTACCGAACGCTTGCTTTACGCAAGATGCTGGAGTGAACCAGATGCTGACACACTTGGCTGCGCATTCAAAGACTTATCAGAAGATACTTTGTTATCATCAAAATTAATGAGGGTCTAAACTTCTCAATCGTTTAGGTTCCAACAAACCACTCACTCTAAATTACTAGGAGCTGCCTAGCTTGTAATAGCATTTCTCCTAACTAATTACTCTGTTTGGTCCTAGAAGGTAATTAAAGGAAAGTGCATTAAGAATAGACAAGTTTGTTAATCTAATAACCGATTGGAAACAAGCAATAACCTATCCAACATATAAAGTGAGTTATGTTGATCCTATAGTTCCACTAATTAATTATGATCCTGTTACCATAATTAACTAATTTGATAAGGATTTGCTACTTCCTATGAAATTAAGCATGCTAAGATCAACATATTCATAAGGATAATAAGGAATTCAAAATAGCAATTAAATAGAAATCAAGAACCCTGATGATGGAATTAGCTACTCATATTGTTTTGCAACAAAATAAAATAGAATAAATCCAAACTCCTAAAGGACATGATTAAATAGAACCAGGACACCCTTTTGGTAAAATGGCGATCCTCTCGTTTGTTCCTCACGTCCTCACAAACTCAGCAGCAATTCAGAATTGACAAGAAGCTCCAATGATTCCAGAATCACTCCAATATCATGGTGTTTATGAATAACTCTTAAAAAGGGGCTCTTAACTTGAGAATTCATCAAAAGGTTTTTAAAAAAGGTTAAAAGCTCCTATTTATAATGTTAGCTGTAAATTAGGTCATCTGGCTTTCAAATATGCACATTTAGAGACGGGGTACGGCTGTACCGGATATATACACGGCCATACCGAACTTTTCTTGTGACGTTGGCCCGTACTTATGCGTGCTGCATCCCTGACATCATTTGTGTACGGCAGTACTACCTTTGGCACGGCCGTACTGGAGGTCAGGCCGTACCGCTTATCCAAAAGTGCTAAAACTCTCCAAAACTTGCTAGTTTTATGTCCTTTCTTGCCTTTTTTGCCTCGAGTGGTGTCTTCACGATAATTCTGCAAAATAGAACATAAATAAGTACCCTTGTGCTTTATTTAGTGCAAAACGATGTATTTAGTACTAAAAATGCCCTATATAAGTAGACAAATTGGTGTGTTAACACATCCCCACACTTGAGCTTTGCTTGCCCTCAAGCAAACTACTTGAGTAACTATAGTAAGAAAAACTATTTTCACTGGATAGGGGCAAAAATAGAAGTATGACAACAAAGTGATATCTCAAAACATGCCAATAAATAGAATGCTCAATTAGAGGTGTAAGTTCAAATAAGCCAACAATCTGTGATTTTCAAGTCACACTCTCACCAATCTCAAAGTGTTTAAAGGTATAGTTATTAACGCTCAGATTTTTCAAATGAAGTGATATTACCATAGGCTTGTACATTGACCAAAACTCTACTATTAAAATCTAATTAACATGCAAAAGAGTAATGAGAGTCGTTCATTGGTTGTAATGGGGCCAAGGTAATAACGTTAGGTATGATAAAAGAAAAAAAAGGTCATGCAAAGGGTCAGAAACAAATCAACTAAAACAAGCAACCTATTCCTTTTTCACTTTAAAGAACAGACAAGAATCCCAAATTGTTCGATCAATATTTTTTTTGCAATTTATGAAGGCATTAGCAGGATAAATAATTTTTCTTTTCAATGCTCTTTCTTTTCTTTTCCTTTCCTCCCTTTATGCATTTATGCCTTAATCAATCATTTTTAAGAAATAGGAGGGGAATAAATGCTAAGCCTTCTTTTTGTAAGCATATAAAAGGGATTCATAACTTTATTCTTTTCATTTTTCCACTAATTGCTCTTAAAGAAAATTTTTCTAAGGTTGCCTTCGCAGAAAATAATCAATAGTAATAAGAAGTGTACCAAAGAAATTAAATAAAGTACTTTTAGGCACAACAGTAGGCAACTAGTGGTACAATGTATTCAAAATAGTAATGGCCTGAAAAATTCCTAAAAATTGCCCTTTTCCAAATTCACTTGAAAATAAACACATATTCGCTTTGTAATGGTCTCAGCACAAGTTCTAGAATGCACATTCATAGAAAAATATTACTCAACAAAGAAAAGAGGCAAAAGCATGATGTGACCTCTTGTTTCAGGCTCAAATCTCACATTTAGTAGCTTACACAGAAAGCTAAAACTCACAGAACTTCAATGCTAATTTTCAGCAAATTCTAATACTAGCAAAGAATTGACTCAATCACATATTGTCAGGAAGAAATTTTTTTTTGTAGCCCCTAAATCAGCAAAAAATTAAAGTTCTTCTATAATTATAAGCAAGGTTCTTCTATAATTATAAGCAGTTGAAAGCACAGCCAAGTAATATGCATAATAAAATTTTTCCTCCCCACACTTATTTCTAGCAGTGTCCTCACTGCGACTAAGTTAAAGCAAGCACAAAAAGATAAAAGAGAATTAAATGAGTGCTATAATAAAAGAAAGTGAAAAAAGACTCCCCTCTGAAAAATATCACGTGTAATTTGTGGGGGAAATTGATGCTTCTTTGCCAATAACCACAACTGCATTGAGTGACTTGAAAACTGAGAATCAAAATGGAAAAGTTATAATTAATAAAATTTAAAATAAACGATAAATACTAAATAAAAGTCTACAGGTTGCCTCCTGTAAAACACTTATTTAATGTCCCGAGTCTGACGTGTTGCCTTTTGTTAAGTGGTTGGGAGTTGCAGGGATATAGCACATGTCTCCCTGGGTCTGCCTGCAACATAGATCTTAGCTCGTTGTCCGTTCACCTTAAAGGTTGAACCATTTTTAGCAACCACTTCTATTGTTCCATAGGGAAAGACTTGTATTATTTCATAGGCACCTGACCAACAAGATTTGAGTTTTCCTGGAAACAGTCATAGTCGAGAGTTATATATTAATACTTTGTCTCCAATTTGAAAACTTCTCTTTTGGATGCGCTGGTTGTGCAATTTTTTAGTACATTCTTTGTACAATTTTACATTTTCATAAGCCTCTAGTCGAAATTCGTCCATTTCGTTGATTTGTAACAACCCGTGTTCACCTGCCATCTGCATATCAAAATTTTAAAATTTGGTAGCCCAATAAGCTTTGTGCTCTATTTCGACAGGGAGATGACAAGCTTTTCCAAACACTAGCCTATATGGTGATATTCCTATAGGGATTTTTAAATAAGTCATGTATGCCCATAGTGCATCGTCAAGTTTTAAAGACTAATCCTTTCTTGAAGAATTAATAGTCTTTTCAAGGGTTTTCTTAAGTTCCCTTTTAGAGATTTCTACTTGGTCATTGTTTGTGGGTGGTAAGGTGTAGCTACTCTATGGATGACTCCGTATTTTTCTAAGAGATTGTCAAATTGCTTATTACAAAAATGGCTGCCACCATCACTAATTATTGCTCCAGGAGTTCCAAATCTAGTAAAAATATTCTTTTTCAAAAATCTAACTACCATTCTAGCGTCGTTAGTTGGTAATGCTACTGCTTCTACCCACTTCGAGACATAATTTACTGCCACTAAAATATACATGTTGTTATTGGACTTAGGGAATGGTCCCATGAAGTCTATGCCCCAGACATCAAAAAGTTCAGAATATAAAATATTATTCAGAGGGATTTCTTGTTTTCAAGAGACATTTTCACTTCTTTGGCAGGGATCACATCACAGGCCTTAACAAATTTATAAGCATCCTTAAACAAGGTAGGCCAAAAAAAACCGCATTGTAAAATTTTATAAGCTGTCCATGTGGGACCATAATGGCCTCCTACTTCTCTAGAATGACAGTGCTCTAATATAGATTGATATTCCATTTTTGGAATACATATCCGAATTATTCTGTCAGCACATATCTTAAATAAGTAAGGTTCATCCTAGAAATAATGTTTAATATCAGAGAAGAATTTCTTACGCTGAGCATATGTTTAATTAGGAGGGAGCACCTTACCGGCCAAATAGTTAACATAATCGGCATACCATGGTGCCATAGAAATAGCATATAGATGCTCTTCTGGAAAGATCTCTTGAATTTGCTCTCTTTCAGGTGGTCTGACTGCTACTTCTATTCTTGAAAGGTGATCTGCGATGACATTGTCTACACCCCACTTATCTTTGATTTCGATTTCAAATTCTTGAAGCAGTAGAATCCATCTGATTAATCTTGGTTTTGCATCCTATTTGGCAAGTAAATATCTAATAGCAGAGTGGTCAATAAAAATTATAATTTTAGACATAACTAGGTTGGATCGAAATTTATCAACTGCAAATATAACCGCTAGTAGCTCCTTTTCAGTAGTAGTGTAGTTTTGCTATGCTTCGTCAAATGTTCTACTAGCATAATAGATAGTATGAAAAAAATTTCCTTTCCTTTATCCCAACACCGCACTAACTGCGACATCACTAGCATCACACATTAATTCAAATGGAACCGACCAATCGGGCGCTATCACAACAGGAGCATTTATTAATAGAAATTTTAAAGTTTCAAAAGACTTTAGACATGCCTTAGAGAATTCAAAGGGTACATCTTTCACTAAAAGACTAGAAAATGGTTTTGCAATTTGTGAAAAATCTTTGATAAATCTTCTATAAAAGCCAGCATGTCCTAAGAAACTTCTAATAGCTCTAACTGAGTTTGAGGGAGGTAGTTTTGAAATAACTTCAATTTTAGCTGGATCAACTTCAATGCCTTTTTAAGAAATCTTGTGTCCTAAGACTATGCATTCCGAAATCATAAACTGGCATTTTTCCTAATTTAGAACTAAATTTGTTTCTATGCATCTTTTAAGCACAAGATCTAAATTATGCAGGTAAACATCAAATGTGGATCCATAGACAGAAAAATCATTCATAAATATTTTGATGCAATTTTCTAAGATATAAAAAAAAAATAGCTATCATGCATCTTTGAATTGTGGCAGGGGCATTGCATAAACCAAGTGGCATTCTTCTATATGCAAATGTCCCATAGGGGCATGTAAAAGTAGTTTTTTCTTGATCTTCCTTAGCTACAGGGATTTGCATATAACCAGAATAACCATCTAGACAGTAGTAAAATTCATAGCCAGATAATTTTTCAAGCATTTGAATAATAAAAGGGAGAGGGAAGTGATCTTTCCTGGTGGCTTCATTCAATTCTCTATAATCAATGCACATATGCCAACCAGTCATTTTTCTTACTGCAATTAACTCCTTTTGCTCATTTTCCATAACTGTGGTTCCTCCCTTTTTAGGAACTACCTGTACATCATGACTCACCCAAGGACTGTCAGAAATAGGATGGATAATATTAGCATCAAGTAGCTTGATAACTTCCTGTTTGACAACTTCCTTCAAATTTGGGTTGAGTCTTCGTTGAGGTTGCACTTTTGGTTTATGATCTGTCTCCATATAAATCCTATGGGAGCAAATTGTGGGGTTGATTCCTTTTATGTCATGAATGCTCCTCCCAAATGCTTCTTTGTTCTCCCGCAGAATCCTTAAAAGCTTTTCCTCCATTGCACCTGTTAAAGAAGATGAAATTATAACTCGTAAGGACAATGGTGGATGTAAAAATACATATTTAAGATTAGCGGGTATTGATTTTAATTCTAGCTCTGGCAGTTCTTCTAGAGATGATTTAATTGCAGCCTTCTTGGGTTTATTTAATCTTTCAAATCGTTGTATCCCATTCCATGGCCTAGGTTCCATGCCTGCATCCAGTGCAAGAACTTCCTCTTTAATTCCCTCTTCATCTGCGATGGCTTCTTTGCTGCAAATTAGAATTTTTTCTAGAGGGTCTGTAAGTAAATATACCTGCGAATCAAAAGATATTAGTACAGTTTCTGCTAAAGTATCTATATAATTGCAAGATTGGGAACTAGGTGTTTTTAAATAATCAAACACGCTGAAGACAACTTCTTTGTCGTCATGCCTTAATGTAAGCTTTCCTTGATGGACATCAATGACTGTTTTTTCGGTTACTAAAAATGGTCTTCCCAACAAAAGTGGCACTTCTTTGTCCTCCTCCATGTGTAAAACTACGAAGTCAACCGGAAAAATAAATTTTTCTACTTTTACCAGGACATTGTCAATTATTCCTTTTGGCTGCACTATGAACCTGTCTGCCAGTTGCAATTGAAGTCTCATGGGCCTGACTTCTTTCAAACCAAGCCGCTCAAAATTAGATAAAGGCATTAAATTTATGCTAGAGCCACGATCACAAAGAGCTTTATCAAAATAAGAATTTCCAATTGTGCATGGTATTGTAAAACTCCCTGGATACTTCATTTTAGGACGTAACTTTCTTAGGATTATGGTTGGGCATTTCTCGCTTAATCTAATTGTGGAAAATTCCTCTAACTTCTTCTTGTTGGCCAAGATATCCTTCAAGAATTTGGCATACTTAGGCATCTAGGAAATAGCTTCCACGAACAGTATGTTGATAGTTAGCTACTTCAGGACTTCTAAAATTTTTGCAAATTGGGTGTCCTGCAAGTCATTCTTCAATCTCTGTGGGAATGGCACAATGGGGATTGTGTCAGGTGGATTAACGGGTACTGTAAACCGCTCTTGCTCAGGTTCCTTGCTTCCCATATCCTTTTCTTCAGTAGGAGCAAGTGGTTTTTCTTAGGATTGAGTTGATGTAGCCTTTCCTTTACTCTTCTCAGATGGTCATGCGAGTATTGTTCCTCCCCTTGTGGTTATCAAATTAGATTGCACTTCTTGGGTAGGTGTTTTCTCTTTTGGCTTGGACAAATAGTTTATCAAGATGGCTAACTGTTCCGCCAATTATTTATGACTTTCCGAATTGGTCATTACTAGTTTCTCTAGATGCTTAAACCTCTCGTCTTTCATGCATCCTTGAACTACATCGTAGATGACTAGGATTTTGCTTTCGTTGAGCTTGAAACTGTAGATATGAGTTCCCTTAGTTTCTCCACACTGGGTTATTGTCGTTAGAGTAGGAACTACTCTGATTCTCGGTGCCTATATAGTTAACTTTTGCAATTGGGTCCTCTTTTGTTGTAGGCTTATGAGTGAGATTACTCCTTTTAGCTTTAGTGTGTGCATGAGATGCTAACAAGGCTTCAAATTTTTCAGTAAGTGCATCCACCCTGTCTTCTAAAGATAAATGGATTTGCATCCCGTGGACTTCGAATTCTGGATCAACTTGTGTCTCTTGCGATGACCACTGAGCGTTATTTTGAGTCATCTCTTCAATTATTTCTAGAGTCTCAGATGGTATTCTTATTCCCAAAGATCCTCTACATGCAGCATCTATGGCAGCTCTGCTCTGTGCATTTAGCCCATTATAGGCAATGTGAACCAGTTGCCATGTGGCAAATTCCTTGTGTGGAAAACTTCTAAGTAGTTCTTGAAAGCGTTCCCAAGCTTCATGCATTGGTTCCAACTCAGATTGTTTGAAGCTAGTTATTTTAGCTCTTATCTCTGCAAATTTGGCTAAAGGTAGGTATTTATGGAGAAACTTGCTCTTCAGATCTTCCCAAGCGGTGATTGAGTTTGGTGCTAGAGAGTTATAGACAAACTTGAGCTTTTCCCTGCAATGAGAATGGAAACAATGTTAGTTTAATAGATTCAGCTGGGACTCCATTATACTTAACAGTGCTAAGTATTCTTCAGAAGTTCTTGAGATGGGCATGTGGGTCTTCCAAAAGAAGCCCCGAAAATTGTACTGCGGACACCAGCAAGATTAAAGCAGGATTGAACTCAAAGTTACGCCACCTGATGGCTGTGCCGTTTATGCGATCCTGAATATTGACAGTAGCAGAAAAGTACTCTTCGAGAGTGAGCTCTTCTTCCATTGTGATGCCTGAGTGCAAGAAGAATAATTAATAAAAGTAAAACAAATATAAAAGAGCAAACAGAAAATAAATAAATGCTTAAAGTAATTAAGATCTCATTGAACTAATATTGCTAAACACTCCTCGGCAACGGCGCCAAAAACTTGTTGCGGCTCAAACAAGTGCACCTGATCGTAACTCGTAATAAAAGTGGAGTATAATTAGGACGCCGAATGTCAACCCACAGGGAATATGCAAGTACCAGCGTTATAAAGATCTTAAGTCCTCTAAGCTATCGAAATAATTGGATTCATATTGAACATAAATACTAAGGAAAATTAGAATAATAAAACTTCAATTATCAAATATTAGAACAAGATTGAATAGGAGAAGCCTAGGGGAACCAGGTTCACTAATACTAGATCCTGAAGCTATTTCCTTACTATCATGAATTATATTTCCTTATTGAAAGTCAACCACTCACTCTAAATTACTAAGAGCTGCCTAGCTTGTAATAGTCTTCCTCCTAACTAATTACTCTGTTTAGTCCTATAAGGTAATTAAAGGAAAGAGCATTAAGAACAGGCAAGTTTGTTAATCTAATAACCAATTGGAAACAAGAAATAATCTATCCGGCATATAAAGCGAGTTCTATTGATCCTATAGTTCCACTAATTAACTATGATCTTGTTACCACAATTAACTAATTTGATAAGGATTAGCTACTTCCTATGAAATTAAGCATGCTAAGATCAACACATTCATAATAAGAAATTCAAAATAGCAATTAAATAGAAATTAAGAACATTGTAAAAGATCCCCCATCACCCCCTAGTGATGGAATTAGCTACTCATATTGTTTTGCAACAAAATAAAATAGGATAAATCCAAACTCCTAAAGGACATGATTAAATAGAACCGGGACACCTTTTACTAAGACGGTAATCCTCTCGTTTGTTCCTCACGTCCTCACGAACTCCAGCAGCAATTCAGAATTGACAGGAAGCTCCAACGATTCCAGGCTCACTCCAATATCATGGTGTTTATGAATAATTCTAAAAAGGGGGCTCTTGACTTGTGAATTTGTCAAAAGGTCTTTAGAAAAGGTTAAGAGCCCCTATTTATAATGTTAGCTGCAAATTAGGTCATTTGGCTTTTAAATCTGCACATTTTGAGATGGGGTACGGACGTACCGAATATATACAAGGCCGTACCGAACTTTTCTTGTGACGTTGGCCCGTTCCTATGCATGCTACATCCCTGACATCATTTGTGTACGGCCGTACTACCTTTGGCACAGCCGTATTGAAATTTTTCATTGGCGCCAGGTGGTACTGACCAAGGGGGTACCCCTCTATTGAAATTCTGATCTAGGTACGGTCGTACTGAATGGAGGTCAGGCTGTACCGTTTATCCAGAAGTGCTAAAACTCTCCAAAACTTGCCAATTTTTGGTCCTTCCTTGCCTCTTTTGCCCCGAGTGGTGTCCTTATGATAATTCTGCAAAGTAGAACATAAATAAGTACCTTTATGCTTTATTTAGTGCAAAGCAATGTATTTAGATACTAAAAATGCCCTATATAAGTAGACAAATTGGTGTGTTAACAGGTTTATTGTAACACCTGAGGACGAGATTGACCTCGTATTAGGACGTCATATCGAGACATCGCGTCGAGATCTCGTGTCGAGACCTCGTACCAAGACCTCGTGTCGAGATCCCGTGCCAAGATCGCGTGCCGAGGTCATATGTCGAGCTGATGAGGTCGTCTGCAGAAATGAGGAGGTCGCATGTCGAATCGAGGAGGCGGCGTGCACGAACTCGTGTTAGAGCCTTGTGCGCTTGCACAAGCACCTGATCGACCTCGTGTCGAGGCTGTAACACTCGTATTTTACTGAGCGTTATTTAGCGTTGATGATTCTATTGTTTGTAATATTTATATTATCGGTTGCGATTCTCGTTCTTTGTGTTTTAGATCTGTAACCTATAGATTAGAGGTAATCATGAGAGAGAAGAGATTAGATGGGTAGAATGATTGATGGGATTAGCATCTCATAACAGTAGTTACACGTCACTTATTTGTGTTTTGTTTTAAAAAGAAAAATATCTTTTAAAGGGTTTCTTGACCAGCTGTATTCGATCAACCCTCACTTTCTCTTTTCTTCTTTCTTCTTCTCTGAGTTCCTCTTCCTCTCCAAACCTCCATCGAAGAACCTTGAGTTTTATCGAGCTTCTGCATAAACTTTCTTCATCAACCTTGTTTCTCATCATCTCCTCGACATATATCACCATCTCGACCATCATCTGAGGTATGGAAAAACAGATTTCCTCTTCCTTCATGCTACTGTTAGCGCCACTTCTTCTTTCCATTTTAGCCAGTTTTATGCTTCCAAATCATGTCATATTGATAGGTTTTCTTCTTCATGATATTACCTACCTTTCTAACCAATTATTTGAGCTTGTAAAACAAATTGCTTTCTCTGTTTTCTGCAATAGGCAGTGCCCAAAATCCTCCCTATTTGGTTTGTCTTGATTTCTTGTTTTTAGTATGTTGTACGTTGCCTCTTGTCGATGTTTGTTGTTGATTTATTTGTTATAGAATCATATAACCTTTTTCATGAACTTTTGATCGAAAACCCTTACTTTGTGTTAGAGGAAAAATGGTTTTGTCTGGTGATGTATGAAAGAAGTTTTTAATAAAATTTTAGAGAAAAGGAGTTAAGTTGTAATGTTTGAATTCTGGTTATATTTGTTTAAGTTTTTGAGTTTTAATGTTTACTCGGGTTGTCGTTAAGATTGGGGTAATGAGAGCTAGTGCTATTAGAACCCATAGATGGAACTAAGTTGTGCTTGTATTAGGAAGTCTGATTCCCGAGATCGTGTGATTTCCGAACCCGAGGATGTTGGAGCAGTGGGATCCAGATCGAGAACTGTACGTGTCGAGGTCGACTGAGAGCCGTACGTGTCGAGATCGAGTAAGAGAAGTCGTTGTCAAGCTCGTTTGAAGACAGCCGTGTCGAGGTCGTTGTCGAGCAGCGTAGCTTGGAGTTCGGTAAGGGCACTTCTAGACATTCTAGGATTTTTATTGTTATATTACTATGTATGGATTCCTTGATTTGTGTCGAGCTTGAAGTGTTGTGATATGATTGAATATATGCTGTTGAAGTGCGTTTCTTCATGCAGAATGTTTTTATTGCTTAAATGTCGAATTGCGTTTTCTTCATGTTAAGCATGCTCTCTTTATTTGATATGCGGTCAAGTAATCTTATGTGTCACTCTTTGAATATTGTAAGCGGAGAGCTGTTCATCGAGTGAACGAGCTAGGCGAGTCGTTATGACGTTTTTGAGCCGTGACCCGGATAACTAAGGGTGCTAGGTCCCCTTTTGTTTACGGGTGATTGACTAGACGTCGCCACGCTATGGGACCTGAGTTGACTGTCCTAGGGAGAGCGAAGATCCCAAGGCTACGGCTGGACTTTCCAGCATACGGTACGGCGTGTGCATTCCGGAAAAAAAAATTGTCGAGTCGAGAGAAATGGATAGCGAGTTGAGTCGAGTTTAGCGTGAGATGGTTGAGTCATGTTTGGCGAATGTTATACTTTGCTGTTTACTTATTTCTTTATGCCGTGTTTATCTTGAATTGTTGAGAAGTTGACCCTTTCCCGTGGTGCCTTCAATCCATGATGGTCACCCAGGCGAGGTCGAGGGCGCAGGGAACTCGGACACAGATGATGGCGAGGAGGAGCTCGGCGAGGATCGAGCGGCGACCTCTGCTTGTCGTGATTTGCTTTGTCTATGTTTTTGTGTATAGTGGTTGTGACCGGTTTGGGCTAGATGTTATTTTGAACACAGGTGGCTGGTGGTCTTACTTTTGGAGCAGCGTGGGTGTCTGCCGGAAGTACCCCCAGGGTATGATTGCTCTCTTGAAGTCGTCATACCTTAGGTGTATTTTCTTTGTACATCTACTACTCTGTATTTTGTATACATTATTATTTCGAGTGGTATATATGTATATTATGCATGCATGTTTTATTAGAATTGAAGTCTTGTGTCTTAGTTGCACCATATTTTCGAAAAGCTGTAATTACTCTGATGTGCACGAGCTGGTCTTAGAAGAAAAAGAAAAATATACCGTAAATTTTTATAAGGCACAAGAGTACCGTTTTAAACGCATCGCATACAGGGTAACTTGAGCTCGATGTGTTGAGCTCGGTAGCTCGAGCTCGGTATGTTGAGCTCGGTAGCGGTCCGGAAACGGGTCGTTACAATGTTGGTATCAGAGATAGGATGCGAACGTCTCAAAGTCGACAGAAGAGTTATGCAGACCAAAGACGTCGACCACTCGAGTTCGAGGAAGGAGAACATGTATTTCTTAGAGTCACCCCCACTACTGGAGTTGGTCGAGCGATCAAGTCCAAGAAACTTACCCCTAAATTTATTGGACCTTATCAGATTCTTCGTCGTATTGGTCCAGTGGCATATCAGATTGCCCTGCCACCCTTCTTGTCAAACATTCATGACGTCTTCCACGTCTCACAATTGCGGAGATATATTTCCGACCCCTCTCATGTCATCGAACCGGATGTGATTCAACTGAGGGACGACTTATCCTTCGAAGCATCACCAGCAAGGATCGTTGACCGGAAAGCCAAACAGTTGCGGAACAAAGAGATTCAACTTGTCAAAGTTGTGTGGGATCAGAAGACTGGAGATGCGACTTGGGAGCTGGAGGAGAAGATGAAGACTCAGTACCCTGAACTCTTTCATGGTAAGTATCTTATTTGCAATTTCGAGGACGAAATTTTTTTTAGAGGGAGAGATTGTAACACCTGAGGACGAGATCGACCTCGTATTAGGACGTCGTATCGAGACCTCGCGTCGAGATCTCGTGTCGAGACCTCGTACCAAGACCTCGTGTCGAGATCCCGTGCCAAGATCGCGTGCCGAGGTCATATGTCGAGCTGATGAGGTCGCGTACCGAGCTGAGGAGGTCGCATGTCGAACTGAGGAGGCCGCGTGCACGAACTCGTGTTAGAGCCTTGTGCGCTTGCACAAGCACCCTGATCGACCTCGTGTCGAGACTGTAACACTCGTATTTTACGAACGTTATTTAGCGTTGATGATTCTATTGTTTGTAATATTTATATTATCGCTGCGATTCGTTCTTTGTGTTTTAGATCTGTAACCTATAGATTAGAGGGTAATCATGAGAGAGAAGAGATTAGATGGGTAGAATGATTGATGGGATTAGCATCTCATAACAGTAGTTACATGTCAATTATTTGTGTTTTGTTTTAATAAGAAAAATATCTTTTAAATGGTTTCTTGACCAGCTGTATTCGATCAACCCTCACTTTCTCTTTTCTTCTTTCTTCTTCTCTGAGTTCCTCTTCCTCTCCAAACCTCCATCGAAGAACCTTGAGTTTTATCGAGCTTCTGCATAAACTTTCTTCATCAACCTTGTTTCTCATCATCTCCTCGACATATATCACCATCTCGACCATCATCTGAGGTATGGAAAATCAGATTTCCTCTTCCTTCATGCTACTGTTAGCGCCACTTCTTCTTTCCATTTTAGCCAGTTTTATGCTTCCAAATCATGTCATATTGATAGGTTTTCTTCTTCATGATATTACCTACCTTTCTAACCAATTATTTGAGCTTGTAAAAAAAATTGCTTTCTCTGTTTTCTGTAATAGGCAGTGCCCAAAATCCTCCCTATTTGGTTTGTCTTGATTTCTTGTTTTTAGTATGTTGTACGTTGCCTCTTGTCGATGTTTGTTGTTGATTTATTTGTTATAGAATCATATAACCTTTTTCATGAACTTTTGATCGAAAACCCTTACTTTGTGTTAGAGGAAAAATGGTTTTGTCTGGTGATGTATGAAAGAAGTTTTTAATAAAATTTTAGAGAAATGGAGTTAAATTGTAATGTTTGAATTCTGGTTATATTTGTTTAAGTTTTTGAGTTTTAATGTTTACTCGGGTTGTCGTTAAGATTGGGGTAATGAGAGCTAGTGCTATTAGAACCCATAGATGGAACTAAGTTGTGCTTGTATTAGGAAGTCTGATTCCCGAGATCGTGTGATTTCCGAACCCGAGGACGTTGGAGCAGTGGGATCCAGATCGAGAACTGTACGTGTCGAGGTCGACTTAGAGCCGTACGTGTCGAGATCGAGTAAGAGAAGTCGTTGTCAAGCTCATTTGAAGACAGCCGTGTCGAGGTCGTTGTCGAGCAGCGTAGCTTGGAGTTCGGTAAGGGCACTTCTAGACATTCTAGGATTTTTATTGTTATATTACTATGTATGGATTCCTTGATTTGTGTCGAGCTTGAAGTGTTGTGATATGATTGAATATATGCTGTTGAAGTGCGTTTCTTCATGCAGAATGTTTTTATTGCTTAAATGTCGAATTGCGTTTTCTTCATGTTAAGCATGCTCTCTTTATTTGATATGCGGTCAAGTAATCTTATGTGTCACTCTTTGAATATTGTAAGCGGAGAGCTGTTCATCGAGTGAACGAGCTAGGCGAGTCGTTATGACGTTTTTGAGCCGTGACCCGGATAACTAAGGGTGCTAGGTCCCCTTTTGTTTACGGGTGATTGACTAGACGTCGCCACGCTATGGGACCTGAGTTGACTTTCCTAGGGAGAGCGAAGATCCCAAGGCCTCCGCTGGCCTTTCCCAGCATACGGTACGGCGTGTGCATTCCGGAAAAATTGTCGAGTCGAGAGAAATGGATAGCGAGTTGAGTCGAGTTTAGCGTGAGATGGTTGAGTCACGTTTGGTGAATGTTATACTTTCTTTGTTTACTTATTTCTTTATGCCGTGTTTATCTTGAATTGTTGAGAAGTTGACCATTTCCGTGGTGCCTTCAATCCATGATGGTCACCCAGGCGGTCGAGCGCGAGGAACTCGACAGCAGATGATGGCGAGGAGGAGCTCGACGAGGATCAGGGCGACGACCTCTACTTGTCATGATTTGCTTTGTCTATGTTTTTGTGTATAGTGGTTGTGACCAGTTTGGGCTAGATGTTATTTTGAACACAGGGTAGACTGGTGGTCTTACTTTTGGAGCAGCGTGGGTGTCTGCCGGAAGTACCCCCAGGGTATGATTGCTCTCTTGAAGTCGTCATACCTTAGGTGTATTTTCTTTGTACATCTACTACTCTGTATTTTGTATACATTATTATTTCGAGTGGTATATATGTATATTATGCATGCATGTTTTATTAGAATTGAAGTCTTGTGTCTTAGTTGCACCATATTTTCGAAAAGCTGTAATTACTCTGATGTGCACGAGCTGGTCTTAGAAGAAAAAGAAAAATATACCGTAAATTTTTATAAGGCACAAGAGTACCGTTTTAAACGCATCGCATACAGGGTAACTTGAGCTCGATGTGTTGAGCTCGGTAGCTCGAGCTCGGTATGTTGAGCTCGGTAGCGGTCCGGAAATGGGTCGTTACATTTAAGTTTTGTGGATGAAAAAATTGGAGCCGAGGGAGATTTGTCCCCTTACATGTGTTGGGTTTTTATTTTTAGGGGAGTACTAAGAGAATTTGACGGCATTAGCCTCTTATATCTCTTTATTTTGTTCATTATTAAGCTTGTATGACTATCTCACACTTGGATGCCAACCATCTCCCCTCAAGTGTGAGTCTCATGCCCATATTGTGCAACTCATTATGAGAGAGTGTGGATCGTTATTAGGCCAATACGCCAACGGAATCTAATACCACTTGTTGGGTTTTTATTTTATTTTTATTTTTAGGGGAGTTCCAAGAGAGTTTGACCGCATTTTTTCTCAAAACCTTAAAGTGTTAGGTTAATGAGTTTCGCTTCTTATATACTATTTATTTTGTTCATTATTAGGCGATGTGAGAGTATCTCACATTGAATACTCAACAACAGGGATCTACACAACTCGATTCGAATTAGCCGGAGTCTAATGTGACTTCAGGATACCGAGGATGCATAGCACAAAACTTATGTAGAGTTCATGTGTGCAATTTTGACTATTCTTCATCCGAACGCAATTCAACAGATGGAATACATATCCAATAGTAAAAATAGGATCATTTTAAATTTAATTGAACAATTTCATTCACATGACGTATTATAATTGGTAAACAACACAAACAGCACCTATTGAATAACACCTAAGTTTTTTCGTTATGGATAAGTTAATATGATCCAAGTTGGATTCATATAGTTTTTACGGATCGTCCTTGAATTGACTTTTTGTTTTAGAATATTAAAAGGACATAAAAATGAAAGCTTTATGTAGACTCCCTTATTCTTTGATAATGGTGCCTCTTCTTGACAAAGGAGAACAAGAGCAAGTTTTTTCCTTGTTAACAATGTCATATTCACAAATAAGAGGAGAAAAGGATAAAACTCTTAAAGGTATGACCTTTATCAATAATAGCATAAGATATAAGAAAATAAAGCAACAAACAAATTAGAGAAAAAGAAAAGATGGAAGAAGACAAGAGATGAAGAAGATGCCACACCCTTGGAGGGGTGATAAGTCCGGTGAGGATTCGCCACAAAGGTAAAGCTACATTTGATAAGAACCAAAAAGGTCCAATCAAGAACCCAAGAGAGACTATGCTCACAAAAACTTCAAAGGAGTACAAATTTCACTAATGATCAAAAGTACCAAAACATGGAGGTTACAAGCCTATTTATATCCATAATGTATCATTAATTCCCCCTCATATCCTAATATAAAAAAATGGCTAGATCTAGCTAAGGAGGATAGCATGTGGCTCATAATAACTCTAGGTGTAGTGCTCAATTATGGGCCAAGTCCAATACACAAGTTTCACCTCTCAGTATTACTCTATATGCCAAACTAGCCCAATCAGGTGGGCCCTTATTACAAAAATTAAACTAAACTAAAAATTAAAATGTTCAAATACTTAGAAATAAAAAGAAACAATTGATAGGAAGAGATCATATCCCCATATTGGGCCCTTCATCAGCTTGGATCATTTGGACCATTTTGAGTGTGGTATCTTCTGGGATGGCTTAAGGTTTAGAAAGTAGTTGACTACTTTGTCCAACACCTCTTTAGCCTTCTTAGTCCTTGACCTTAACATTGGGCTTCCAAGTATTGTCGGGTTGTGGCATCAATTGTCCCGTGGCGTAGGCCCTTGTGGGGTCAAGTCACAGTCGATATGTGGCGCTTTGGCCGTTACGATTAAGTAGAAGGGTTTGCGCTCTGACTAACAGCTATAGCTTTTAGCCTAGTGGTAAGCGCTCGATTTAACAATTGGTATCAGAGCCAAGGTCACGTGTTCGATTCCCAGCGGGAGCAATTGCTGAGGGGGAGATTGTTGCCGGGTTGTGGCATTAATTGTCCCGTGGCAGAGGCCCTTGTGGGGTCAAGTCACAGTCGACACGTGGTGCTTTGGCTGTTACGATTAAGTAGAAAGGGTTACGCCCTGACTAACAGCTATAGCTTTTAGCCTAGTGGTAAGTGCTCGATCTAACACCAAGTCTATGTAGAGCATCTGGGCCTTGCATCCTTTAGGCCTCCATTTGAGCTTTCTTGGTGTGCATCATGCCCTCCCCCTTCGAAAGAATTCGTCCTCGATATTCACAGCCAAGGGCATGAAAAGCAAAGGTAAAGATCAAGTCATACCCCTTTGAGATGCCCTCCCCCTTCAAAAGAATTCGTCCTCAATAAGAATTCCATTCTTTCTCCAAGTGCTTTATCACAAGTGGGACCCTGTTACTTTTCTCATCATCACAACCAATCAAATGTCCTTTTTTGAGGAAAATGAATCCCCTTAATTACATTTTTACTTCACATGGAATTTGAATAGAATTTCTAAGATCATGCAAAATAGAAAGCGGTGCACTAGGAAACCTATCAATTAAGTTTTCATGCAATTCTTTAGGACAATGTGTGTTCCCATTCTTTAAATTTAAGAAAAAGTCTTGCATTTTAACAAACAACTTTTCTTCTATGACAAACACACAAGTTGTAACGACCCGTTTCCAGATCGCTACGAAACCAAAAGAAGCCTATATGTGACGTGTTTTAAAAACAGTACTCTTGTGCCCTTGCGAAAAATGCGGATATATATATATATATTTTTTTAAACAATAGTGTCCGTAAAGCACACACAGAGTACTTACAGCGTTTCGAAACATGGTGCAACTAAGACACAAGTCTCCAAAGCTGATAAAGCATACATGCACAAATACATAAGTCATATATATATAATGTATGTGCCAAATAACATAGTAGAAAATGTGCAAAGAAATACACCTATGGTATGAAGACCCTCGAGAGAGAAATCATACCCTGGGGGTACTCCCGGCAGACACCCACGCAGGGGGCTGCTCCAAAAATAAACCCACCAGTCTACCCTGTGACAACAGAACATCACCCGGCCCAACTGGTCACCAACTCACTGTACACAAAAGATGCATATATGTACTACAGTCATCAACAAAAAGAAACACAGCAAAGACGGAGGATCTGACCACTTTACCGCGATCTTGTCGATCCTCTGAAGGATCCTCCTCTGCCTCATCCTCCATCGGGTCCTCGCCTGTCAAATCAATGAAGGGTGCCGCCGCTGGAACATCCTCGGGCACTTCACTAGGCACGTACTCTACTCCAGCCATATCGTCATCAGTCCGTGCACCCAAGCAATCTGCCTCCCCACATACCGAACAAACAGGAGGCCGCTCTACTAGTGGGGTGGGAACTCGGTCCACAAGAGGGGAACTCGGAATAGCAACCGCCCTCGAAGTCGATGCTCCTGTGGACCCTCATCTAATCACGCTCTTACGAGCGGTCCGTATCACTCGTGGTCCTCGGCCACGTCCACGGGATAAAAGCCTGGGAACCGTCGCTCTAGGGACGTCCGTTGATCTCTCGGGAGACAAGGAAGAGTCGGGCATGGCCTCCTATCCCTGAGAAGCCCTCCAAGCATCGATGATCTGTGTCGTCCTAATCGGGAAGCTAACGGTACGTCTAGTCACCTCCCGCCTCACAACCATGCCATCCTCTCTAAAGGTCTGCACAACATCCCCCGTGTAGACCACGCGGCCGGTGATAAGATCAAACTCCATAGCCGTAGGTAGCTCAATGTCAGGAAAGTCGAAGATAATCTCCGATGAGGTCTACATCTCGGGTATCAGAATGCTCTTCTCCATCACCTGGGTAACCATCATGGGTTGAAGCAGTAGGCAAACAACAGTGTATACAATTCACAAGCGCGACTCAAGACCCAAATCAAAACTCATTCTCTCAACACTTTCGCCACATACTGGAAGTAACGCGAATCCATCCTGTAACGACCCGTTTCCGGACCGCTACCGAGCTCAATATACCGAGCTCGAGTTACCGAGCTCAACACACCAAGCTCAACAAAAACCTATATGAGATGTGTTTTAAAAACGAAACTCTTGTGCCTTTTAAAAATACGATATATTTTTTTTAAAACCAACTCGTGCACATCAGAGTAATTCTGACTTTTGAAACATGGTGCAATTAAGACACAAGACTTAAATTCTAATAAAACATACATGCATAACATACATATATATATATCACTCGAAATAATAATGTATACAAAATCTTTGGGTAGCAAAGTCTAAAGAAAATACACCTAAGGTATGTCGACTTCAAAAGAGCAATCATACCCTGGGGTACTTCCAGACTCCCATGCAGGTCGCTCCAAAAGTAAGACCACCGATACCCTCAGAGCAACAAAACAACACCGCCCAAACTGGTCACGACCTCGAACACAAAAGAAAACGGCACAGTCCTCGGAAAAACAAACATCCAACAAACAAACAATCCACGACAGATAGAGGTCGTCACTCGGGTCCTCGTCGAGCTCCTCCTCGGCATCGTCTCTTTGTCGAGTTACTGCGCCCTCGACATCGCCTGGGTAACCGTCATGGATTGAAGGCACCACGGAAAGGGTCAACTTCTCAACAATTTAAGATAAGCTCGACATAAAGGATATAAGCAAACATCAATAATATATCTCAATCACCACACGTGACTCGACCATCTCACTCTGGACTCGACACAACTCTTATTAGGAATATCGTCACAGTCCATCCCCAAACCGGCGTAATAGGTAAACGGCAGTCCAACTCCAAACCGATACCATGCATTAATCGGCGGGTCCAACCCCAAACCGATAATGCGACGCCTAGCCAATCCACCATAAACAAAAAGGGGACCTAGCACCCTCGATTATCTGGGTCCGGCTCAACGTCATACGACTCCTAGCTCTCTCACTCGATGATTAGCTCGCCGCATGTCAAAGAGTAACACAACTTACTTGATCACATATCAAATAAAGAGAGCATGCTTAGCATGAAGAAACGCAATTCGACATTTAAGCAATAAAACATTCTGCATGAAGAAACGCAATTCGACAGCAATACACCATTCACAACATATATTCAATCACATATCAAATACATGCAAAAACTCAATCATATCACAACATTCCAATCTCGACACCAATTAAGGAGTCCATACATAAATATAACAATAAAAATAAAGTTTTAGAGATATCTAGAAGTTGCCCTTACGCTAGCATACTATGAAAGTATTAATGTGAAGCGCCCTTACCGAACTCCAAGTTAATGCTGCTCGACAACGACCTCGACACAGCTGTCTTCAAATGAGCTCGACAACGACTTCTCTTACTCGATCTCGACACGGTTGTCTTCAACGGGCTCGACACGTGCGTCGCTTCTCGGTCGACCTCGACACATACACTTCTCGATCGACCTCGACCGCGTCACGATTCTCGATCTGGATCCCGCTGCTCCCACGTCCTCGGCTTCGCTTTCCCGTACACCTTGATTCGGAAATCACTCGATCTCGGGAATCAGACTTCCTAAAACAAACACAACTTAGATCGATCTATGGTTTCTAATACATCTAGCTCTCATCCCAAACTTAACCATAACCCAGAAAATATAAAACTCAAGAACTGAATATATTTTTCCTCTAACACAAAGTTAGGGATTTCGATCAAAAGTTCATGAAAAAGTTATCCGATGCTTCAACGGATAGATCGACAACAACAACAACGAAGCAACAAGCGAAAAACAAGAAATCGAAATAAACCAAAAATGAAGAGTTTACGGCAGCGCTGGATTGCGAGAAAAAGCAGAGGAAGAAAATTTGTTTTACAAGCCCAATTAATCGGTTAGAAAGATAGGTAATCTTGTGAAGAAGAAAACCCATCAATTTGACATGATTTGGAAGCATAAAGCGGCTAAAAATGGAAGAAGAAATAGCGCTAAGCGTAGTACGGATGAAAAGAAAAATATGTTCTTCATACCTCAGCGGTGATCGAGCAGCGAGATATGGGTCGAAGATGATGATGAACAAGATTGATGAAGAAAGCTTGTGCAGAATCTCGATGGAACTCACGGTTTAGTCGATGGAGATTTTTGAAGAAAACAACGAAACTCGAGGCGAGAAGGAAGGAAGAAGAAAGAAGAAAAGAGAAATGAGTGTTTGAGGGTATCGGTCGGGGGATACAGCTGGTGAGAAAAGGGGTTGAGCGTGACTCCAGGTATATGATGCCAATTCCATCAATCATCTACCCGTTTAATTGTTCCTCTCATACTTCCTCCCTACACTGCCGGTCAACGGTCTAGACCCACGACGAGCACGGTCAACCCGACAATATAATAATTACAAACAATATAATAATAGCGCTGAATAACGTTCGAAAGAATACGAGGTGTCATCTCGACACGATGTCGACAAGGGTGCTCGTGCAAACGTACAAGGTTCTAACACGAGTTCGTGAACGCGGCCTCCTCAGCTCGACATGCGATCTCATCAACTCGACACCCGACCTCCTCAGCTCAGCAGCTAGTGCACGCGGTCTCATCAGTTCGGCAAATGACCTCGGCAAACGATCTAGACACGGGATCTCGACACAAGGTCTTGGTCGAGGTCTCGATACGTCGTCCTAATACTATGTCGATCTCGTCCTCAGGTGTTACAATCTCTCCCTCTAAAAAAATTTCGTCCTCGAAATTGCAAATAAGATTCTTACCTCAGAAAAGTTCAGGGTACTGAGTCTTCATCTTCTCCTCCAGCTCCCAAGTTGCATCTCCCGTCTTCTGATCCCACACAACTTTGACAAGTTGAATCTCTTTGTTCCGCAACTGTTTGGCTTTCCGATCAACGATTCTTGCTAGTGACGCTTCAAAAGATAAGTCGTCCTTCAGTTGAATCACATCCGGTTCGATGACATGAGAAGGGTCGAAAGCATACTTCCGTAATTGTGAGACGTGGAAGACGTCGTGGATGTTCGACAAGAATGGTGGTAAGGCAATCTGATATGCCACTGGACCAATACGACGAAGAATCTGGTAAGGTCCAATAAATTTAGGGGTAAGTTTCTTGGATTTGATCGCTCGACCAACTCCAGTAGTGGGGGTGACTCTAAGAAATACATGTTCTCCTTCCTCGAACTCGAGTGGTCGACGTCGTTGGTCTGCATAACTCTTCTGTCGACTTTGAGATGTTCGCATCCGATCTCTGATCAAACGGATCTTCTCGGTAGTCTGCTGGATCATATCTGGTCCTACGACAGTTCGTTCGCCGTCCTGGTACCAACAAAGAGGCGTCTGACATTTACGTCCATACAGCGCTTCAAAAGGTGCCATTCCAATACTCGCATGGAAACTGTTATTGTAGGTGAACTCCACCAATGGTAAGACGTCGTCCCAATTTCCTCGGTGATCTAACGTACAAGCTCGCAACAAATCTTCAAGTGATTGGATCGTTCTCGGTCGACCGTCGATCTGTGGATGATATCTTGAGCTAAGCCTGAGCTCGGTCCCCTTCGCTCCTTCCAGCTCCCTCCAAAACTGAGACGTGAACTTCGGATCTCGGTCCGACACGATCGAAGAGGGTATTCCATGAAGTCGTACTATCTCCGCGATGTAGATCTCGGTCAGCTTTTCTACGTTGTATGTCGACCTCCTTTGGTAAGAAATGAGCGATTTGGTCAATCGGTCGACGATCACCCAAATCGAATCATTCTTTTTCTGCGTCTTCGGCAAACCTACAACGAAATCCATGGAAATCGTCCCATTTCCAAACTGGTACGTCAAGCGATTGTAGCATTCCGCGGTCGTTGGTGCTCCACCTTCGCTTTACGACAAGTTAAACACGAAGCTACGTACCCGGCCACTTGCTTCTTCATTCAGGACCACCAAAAATGCTTCTTCAAGTCTTGATACATCTTCGTAACTCCTGGATGAATACTAAAGTTGCTCTTATGCGCTTCGTCGAGAATCAACTTTCTCGATTCGGATCGTTAGGTACACATACTCGGCCATTGCACCTCAAGATGTCGTCGCTCAGGCACGAAATGCATGCGCCTTCCTTTGCGCTATCAATCAATCTTCTCTTGCGAAGCTCGTCATGAACTTGCTGGTCTCGGATCTCGTCCAACAATCATTAGAGATGGTAAGCATACCAAATCTCGGCTTCCGGTGAAACTTCGACACTCGACTTCAAATCTCGGAACTTCTCGAGCATCTCCAACTCCTTGATCATCATTACCGAGGTTAAAGCGCTCTTCCTACTCAACGCATCTGCTACTACGTTAGCCTTACGGGATGGTATTCCAACGTAAAGTCGTAGTCCTTGAGAAATTTCGTCCATCTTCGCCGACGCATGTTGAGTTCTTTACGGTCGAACAGTACTTCAAGCTCTTGTGATCGCTGAAAGCGATGAAGTGCTCCCATAGAGATAGTGCCTCCATATCTTCAACTCAAAAACTCTGCTGCCCGGCTCCAAGTCGTGAGTAGGGTAGTTCCTCTCGTGAATCTTAAGTCGTCTTGAAGCATACGCGACCACCTTCCGATGTTGCATCAAAGACGCATCCCAATCCCCTGGTGTGACGCATCACAATACACCTCGAAAGGCTCTTCGGGTTGAGGCAAAATCAGCACAGCGCCGCCGTCAAAAGCTCCTTCATCGTTGAAAACGGCTTCACACTCCTCGGTCCAGGCAAAGGTTGGTCCTTCCTCGTCGATCGTGTAAGAGGCGCGATAATCTTCGAGAAACCTTGATGAATCTTCGGTAATAGCACGCTAAGCCGACAAAACTCCCGATCTCGTGCTTAGTCTTGGTGTTCCCACGCTAACACCGCCTCAATCTTAGTTGGATCCACGGCTATCCCTTCTTTGGAAATCACGTGACCAAGAAAATTCACCTCTTCAAGCCAAAATTCACACTTCGACAGGTTGGCATAGAGTTGCTTATCTCGTAATATCTGCAGTACTCGACATAGGTGTTCTGCGTGCTCTTCTCGGTTCCTCGAGTAAATCAATATATCGTCGATGAACACTACAACGAACTGATCCAAGAACAAATGGAAAATCCTGTTCATGTAGTCCATAAACACACCGCGCGATTCGCTACTCCAAACGGCATCACCAAGTACTCGTAGTGACCGTATCTAGTCCTGAAAGCTGTTTTGGCGACATCTTCCTCCTTCACGCGAATCTGATGGTAGCCCGACTTCAAGTCTATCTTGGAAAAGATCGCCGCTCCACGAAGTTGATCCATCAAGTTGTCAATACGTGGTAACGAATAACGGTTCTTCACAGTAACCTTGTTGAGCTCGCGGTAATCTACGCACAGTCTTGATCGTCCATCCTTCTTCTTAACCAACAACACTGGAGCTCCCCACGGTGACACGCTCGGTCGTATGAATTGCTTCGACTCCAAGTGTTCGATCTGGGACTTCAGCTCTTTCATCTCGGCAGGAGACATCCTGTATGGCGCTTTGGAAATCGGTCCTGTTCCTGGAATCAGTCGATGGAGAATTCGACCTCTCGTCTTGGTGGTAATCCCGCACGTCTTGAAAAGCGTCCTCAAAGTCACACACCACCGTACATTCTTCACGTCGATCTGCTGGAAAACTTCCGAACTAGCGGATACATGTATTCCCTAGTTCCTTCTTTCAAAGAAACTCCAATCGTTCGCGTAAAGATAATTGGAGACTCCAAGGTCCGGAAAAATTACGCTTTCACGGGCCACAGTCCAAAAGGACATGGTGGTGTGACAACCAATCCATCCCGAGGATGACATCTAAGCCCTTAAGAGGCAAACAAACCAAATTGACCACAAACTTTCTACTCTGAATAACCACTACACAATTAAGACATGCAGTGTTTGTGACTAAGGTTTTAGCATTTGGGGTTGTAACTACTAATTTAAGCGGTAAAGCGATCACAATCAAGTTCAAATGGTTCACACAATCAGAAGAAATAAAGGAATGGGTTGCACCCGAATCAAAAAGAACGGATAAGGATTTACCCTCGATCTCACATTCACCTTGGATAAGATCTTCAGCTCGTTCTGCTTCCTCGCCACTCATGCAGAAAACTCTGCCTTTAGCCACTTGACGCTTCCCTTTGGCCTTTGCCGCAAGCATCGTCGGTTCAGCTTTAGGTGTAGGACAATCCTTGGCAAAATGCCCTGGCTTCTTACAGTTGTAGCACACCCCCTCCTTCTGAGTACAGTTATTGGCGTAATGTCCCGTCTTTCCACAACGGAAACAAGTCACCTCGACACCGGTCTGTCCTCCACTTCTGCACTGGGTCATCGGACGATATTGTCCCTGTTGTCGTTCCCCGAGGTCGGTCGTAAGGCTTCTTCTGCGGTTGTTTTCCTTTACGTGCAAATCTACGCCCCGCACTCTGGGTCTCACCGTCACTTCTGATCTTCTTCTTGTGGCTCCTCACTCCTTCTACCTCGACACATCGATCAATCAGCTCTTGGAGGTTTGGATCCTCAACGACACCATCGACTTGAATGTCGAATCTCAATCCCCGTTGGAATCTCTCACTTAACCATCTTTGGTCGATTCGATCACGAAATGGACTGAAATACCTCGCCAACGACTCGAACTTGGCGCATACTCGGACACCGTCGAGTTGCCTTCTTTGCAATTGAAGAAATTCTTGCTCCTTCTCGGCTCGTGCAGTATCTGGGAAGTACTTGTCCAAGAACCTTTCACGAAAAAGCTCCCAGGTCATCTCGCGATGTTCTGCTATAAACGTTTGCTTCACTCCTCTCCACCAATACTCTGCGTCTCCTAGCAGTAAGTAGGTGGCATAGTCGACCTTCACGTTGTCCGGGCAATGAAGTGCCTCGAAGATCTTCTCGATCTCTTGCATCCAAAGATCAGCTTTATCCGGATTTGGCTCACCGTAGAACTTCGGTGGATCATGCTTCTGAAGTCCGCGATCCTCTCGCTTGACATTTCGTTACGCTCGTTCTTTGTTCTTTGCAAGTTCTGGCGAGTTAACGCTGCCGTCTGTTGAGCCATCGCGTTAACTGTTGAGTTCTGCGGTGATTGTTGAGCCATGGCTGCCGCCATCTCGGTCATAGCTTGAATTGCTCGTTCCATTTCGGCGTTCTCGGTTGCGGTATCGTATTCCTACGAGGTGGCATTAGATTCCACAAAGTTCAAAACCACTGTCAGAATCTCACAACAAGGATGTGTTAAAACACACCGCTTCAATCAAGAAACAGTTCAAACAATTTTTCAAGCAATAAGTGCTTCACTTAATCAAACAAAGAATCAACATAATACAACTAGGTACCCAACACATAACCCGACACGTGACCGGTCAAATTCCTATGCACACTGGCTTCGAATCAAGCCTCGATACCAGCAAGTGTAACGACCGCTTCCTGACCGCTACCGAAGCTCAATATACCGAGCTCGAGTTACCGAGCTCAACACACCAAGCTCAACAAAAACCTATATGAGATGTGTTTTAAAAGCGAAACTCTTGTGCCTTTTAAAAATACGATATATTTTTAAAACCAACTCGTGCACATCGAGTAATTCTGACTTTTGAAACATGGTGCAATTAAGACACAAGACTTAAATTCTAATAAAACATACATGCATAACATACATATATATATATCACTCGAAATAATAATGTATACAAAATCTTTGGGTAGCAAAGTCTAAAGAAAATACACCTAAGGTATGTCGACTTCAAAAGAGCAATCATACCACAGGGGTACTTAAGCGAACTCCCACGCTTGGTCGCTCAAAAGTAAGACCACCAGTCTACCTGTAGCAACAAAACAACACTTGCCCAAACTGGTCACGACCTCGAACACAAAAGAAAAAGCGAAATGCAGTCCTCGGAAAAACAAACATCCAACAAACAAACAATCCACGACGGATAGAGGTCGTCACTCGGGTCCTCGTCGAGCTCCTCCTCGGCATCGTCTCATCGCCGAGTTACTGCGCCCTCGACATCGCCTGGGTAACCGTCATGGATTGAAGGCACCACGGGAAAGGTCAACTTCTCAACAATTTAAGATAAGCTCGACATAAAGGATATAAGCAAACAATGATAATATATCTCAATCACCACACGTGACTCGACCATCTCACTCTAGACTCGACACAACTCTTATTAGGAATATCGTCGGCGGGTCCATCCCCAAATCGGCGTAATAGGTAAACGGCAGGTCGACCCCACACCGATACCATGCATTAAGCAGCAGGTCCAACCCCAAACCGATAATGCGACGCCTAGCCAATCCACCATAAACAAAAAGGGGACCTAGCACCCTCAGTTATCTGGGTCCGGCTCAAAAACGTCATACGACTCCCTAGCTCTCTCACTCGATGATTAGCTCACCGCATGTCAAAGAGTAACACAACTTACTTGATCACATATCAAATAAAGAGAGCATGCTTAGCATGAAGAAACGCAATTCGACATTTAAGCAATAAAACATTCTGCATGAAGAAACGCAATTCGACAGCAATACACCATTCACAACATATATTCAATCACATATCAAATACATGCAAAAACTCAATCATATCACAACATTCCAATCTCGACACCAATTAAGGAGTCCATACATAAATATAACAATAAAAATAAAGTCTTAGAGATATCTAGAAGTTGCCCTTACGCTAGCATACTATGAAAGTATTAATGTGAAGCGCCCTTACCGAACTCCAAGTTAATGCTGCTCGACAACGACCTCGACACAGCTGTCTTCAAATGAGCTCGACAACGACTTCTCTTACTCGATCTCGACACGGTTGTCTTCAACGAGCTCGACACGTACGCTTCTCAGTCGACCTCGACACGTACACTTCTCAGTCGACCTCGACACGTACAGTTCTCGATCTGGATTCCGCTGCTTCCACGTCCTCGGATTCGCTTTCCCGTACACCTTGATTCGGAAATCACTCGATCTCGGGAATCAGACTTCCTAAAACAAACACAACTTAGATCGATCTATGGTTTCTAATACATCTAGCTCTCATCCCAAACTTAACCACAACCCAGAAAATATAAAACTCAAGAACTGAATATATTTTTCCTCTAACACAAAGTTAGGGATTTCGATCAAAAGTTCATGAAAAAGTTATCTGATGCTTCAACAGATAGATCGACAACAACAACAACCAGAAGCAACAAACGAAAAACAAGAAATCGAAATAAACCAAAAATGAAGAGTTTACGGCAGCGCTGATTGCGAAAAAGCGAGAGGAAGAAAATTTGTTTTACAAGCCCAATTAATCGGTTAGAAAGATAGGTAATCTTGTGAAGAAGAAAACCCATCAATTTGACATGATTTGGAAGCATAAAGCGGCTAAAAATGGAAGAAGAAATAGCGCTAAACAAGAGTACGGATGAAAAGAAAAATCATTCTTCATACCTCAGCGGTGATCGAAAGCAAAGTAGATATGGGTCGAGAAGATGATGATGAACAAGATTGATGAAGAAAGCTTGTGCAGAATCTCGATGGAACTCACGGTTTCGTCGATGGAGATTTTTGAAGAAAACAACGAAACTCAGAGCAGAAGGAAGGAAGAAGAAAGAAAGAAGAAAAAGAAATGAGTGTTTGAGGGAATCGGTCGTGGTATACAGCTGGTGAGAAAAGGGTATAATCGTAACTCCAGCTATAAGATGCCAATCCCATCAATCATCTACCCGTTTAATCGTTCCTCTCATAATTACTCTCTACTCTGTCGGTCAACGGTCTAGACACGCGACGAGAACGGTCAAGCCGACAATATAATAATTACAAACAATATAATAATAGCGCTGAATAACGTTCGAAAGAATACGAGGTGTCATCTCGACACGATGTCGACAAGGGTGCTCGTGCAAACGTACAAGGTTCTAACACGAGTTCGTGAACGCGGCCTCCTCAGCTCGACATGCGATCTCATCAACTCGACACCCGACCTCCTCAGCTCAGCAGCTAGTGCACGCGGTCTCATCAGTTCGGCAAATGACCTCGGCAAACGATCTAGACACGGGATCTCGACACAAGGTCTTGGTCGAGGTCTCGATACGTCGTCCTAATACTATGTCGATCTCGTCCTCAGGTGTTACACATCCACTGAATGCCAGCCGTAGCCTTGGGCTTTCCCCTCACCCTAGGACATTCAGCTCAGGTTCCATTATCATTACGACGCCTAGCTATTCCCTATCGAACACCAGCCGTAGCATTTTAGGGGGTTCTAGCACCCTAGGTGAATCGACGCAAGCTCAAAAACGTCTTAACGACTCAACGACTCGACCAACTCTCAAACTCCACAACTTTCGGTTTATCAACGATGCTGAATCTCCATTCCGGCACTATTCAGATCGAGAATCGTCCCGACGACACTGAATCTCCATTCCGGCACTATTCAGATCGAGAAACACTCAGGCGACACTGAATCTCCATTCCAGCACTATTCAGGTCTAAAACTCTGATGACACTGAATCTCCATTCTGGCACTATTCAGGTTCGGGATCGTCCCACTACAGGCTAACAACGATATTGAATCCCCATTCCGGCACTATCCAGATCAGAGTTACCACAAAATGCGACAACTCCAAACGACACGACTAAGCTCTCACACTTCAACGAACAATTCACCGCACACGATAATTCAAGGAGTAATTCACATAACACATAATAATATAATTCAGTTCAACAACATAAGCAACATAGCAATATAACTCAATTCATCAGATCTAAATAACATAAGCATCTCATCTCAAATAATCGTACTGAGCAACAACAGTCAACAATCAATATGAAATCCATCCCTCTGCTATTCGATGGAATTGACAGAGAGGTACAAACAAGTGTGGGGGGTTGGGGACAGCTACCAACCACTTGCAGACAAGCCCACTAAAATAATCAGCATATAAAAATAATAAAGCGAGGGGGTACAAGACCCTCACTTCGAACCCTTAGGTTCTCAGACTTCTTCGCATGAACACTTGAAATTAAATTCACGTCAAAATTTGTCCCTTGCACAAGGACGTATAACCATAACTATAAATATGAAGCGCCCTTACCACCAACAGTCGCTAATGTCGCTCCGAAATCCTCAAGTCCGCGTCCACGCATACCTTGATTTCCGCACCGCACGATCTCGGATCACTCGAGCCTAATACAACGAATAGCTTAGCACAAACAAAAATTCTAACTAAATTTAAGCTCTCAACTTAACCCCTTTTCCAACCAACTCATTCAAGCATTTAAATTATTAGCTACTTGAAAATAAATAAATTTTTAAAATCAAAATACTTTTTGAAAGATAATTTATCACATAACAATTTGTAAATCTTAACTTGCTTGGAAAGAATAAGATTTTGACTCAAAAATCATTTTCTTGCAAAGTTAATACATAACACCTAATCCAACAACCTTAAAATGAACTTTTCTATTTATTAATTCTTTCACTATTCAATGACTAATGTCATAAAGCCAAAACCTAATCAAAACCCAAATCTAACTCAAACCTTTTTCAAGAATAAGTATTTTTTCTCAAAAGTCTTTCAATCAACCAAATTTTGCATAAGACATAAACTACAATCATGCTAACTCATGCATATCTATCTTACTAGCCTTAAGTTATTCTAAGCATGTTATCTAACACTTAAGCACATAATTTAATCGTCAAGCCCTCATTGTAAAACAATATTCTAAGACAAGTCTTTCCAAATTAATTAAATCACTCAAACAATTTAATTAGACAATTCAAGGCAATGACCCACAACTAGAACCCACATTCTTTTCCAAAAATTTAAAGACTCAAGGCTAACTCATTTTTATTAATTCAAAGGTCATTTCATCAAAGTCAATAACCATGTCTAGTCTTCCATAACCCAATTTTTCATAAACCATAAGCTAGTTTTTATACTAATTTATGCAAATAATTTCTAACAACCTTAAAAATACTTCTAAACCCTTAATAAACCATCCAATACATAACCAAGCATCATAGCTACAAATTAACATGGTTCAAGCATTAAAAATATAACTAAACTACCATGTTACAACTATTTAATTTAAACTACACATTCAACTAACATCAAAACAATTTCAAGAGCTCCAAAACTATCCAAAACATGTTATCAAATACTTAAGCTCAAGATTTAACATCAAAACCACTTATGTCTTAAGATTCAAGAATAGGCAAATTTCCAAAAACAACAATTCATTCATGCTTAATAAAAACTATAACTTAGACAAGCATCAAACAATCCCTAACAACACATTAAACTACTTAATTAGTTGACTCATCAAAGATCACACCATGACCCTCTTCTTCATACTTAGGGTTTTCACCCATATGTACTAAAGAGGCATTAGAAGTGCTCATATCCTTATATTCATCATCAACACCAACAAACAACTACATAATCATAACTAATTAACATTAAAAACAACAACTAGATCAACATAAAAAAATGGGGCTGTTGGCGCTGATTTTAGGGCTCAAAAAGGGTTGGAAAAATTCTGATTTCAAGCTCATTTGCATGGTTAGAAATATAGGTAATATAGTAGAGAACATAACCTAGCAATATGGCAAGATTTGGAAGCAAAATCAAAGTAGAAAATGGGGGGTGAACATCACGATTTTCAGCAGCCAAAGCAGAAGAAAAAATTTAGTTTTCTTACTTGGATGATGATGAAAATGGAGAACTAAGTTGGTATGGTGATTTGCAACAAGTTTGGTGAAGAAAGTGTGTCCAAAAACTCAAAGAATCAAGGGGTCTTGGCCATGGAAGCTTGGAAGCTTTGAAGAAGGAAAAGAAAGATGAAGATGAAGAGGAAAGTTGGAGAAGGTGGGGTGGCGTGGAGGGTGCTGAAAAATGGGGGAGTGGTTCACCTTTTATTCACTTAAAAGAAATGACTCATCATAGATAAAAATTAAAATAAATAAAGTAAGTTTTTTTTTTGAAATAAATCACAAATAATATGACACCTATCACCCAACCATATCATCTAGTCTTACCCACCTAATCTCACATCTCTCATGGTTACCCACTAATTCTAGAGTCTAGGGGTTGTTTAAAACACGGCGACGAAATACCGCGTTACCGATAAACTCGCAAAAATTAATTTAACGAGAAATTAATTCATCGCGTGAAAATATTTAATTATAAATAATAAAAATCACAATAATCACTCAAGAATAGTCACAAGAAGTTACGATTCGATTTTCATCGAAATCGGAGTTCATTTAGAATTTTATCTGCGGTGGAACCGCCCGGCGATTCGAAACGCGTCAAAACTTCGTTAGAATTTTTCGACGATTTTCAAACCGTGGATTAATATAAAATATTAACTCTCAAATTTAATTTGATCTTGATTTAATTAATACACTTTCTTAGAGAACAAGAAATTGCTTTATTATAGCGTAAATACGACAGAAATACACTAAATCACGTTAACTAACGTATAGTAAAAATACGCGTGTTACAATACTCCCTCTCTAAAAATAGTTTCGTCCTCGAAACTACAGGTGTGTTACGTACCGTGAAAAAGCTCTGGATGCTAAGTCTTCAGCTTCTCTCTCAAATCCTATATTACGTCTCTGGTTTTCTGATCCCATACAACTTGACAAACTGCATCTCCTTATTCCTCAATTTCTTGATCTTTTTGTTGACAACCTTTGCAGGAAATACTTCAATAACAAGTCATCCTTTCACTAAAACACGCTTGACTTGCCACAGAATTCTCATCGTCCCTATACCAACTTAAAGGTATCTGACTCTTACGTCCATACGGCGTTTCGTAAGGTGTCTTCCCCAAATTCTTAGTGCAAAGGTTACTGCAGTAAATCCCAAATCATGTGCAGGATAATTCCTGTCGTGGATTCTTAAGCTGTCTTGAAACATAAGTCACAACTTTCTGGTACTGTCTTCACATGCATCCCAATCCTTGATGTGACGAAACCTCACATTGTTCTCCTGATTGAGGCAAAATCAGTTCAGGTGTCGTCGTCGTTAGGAGTCCCTTCAGTCTCTGGTAATTGGATTCACATTCTTCAATCCACTGAAAAGGTTAATTCTTCCTCGTAAGTCAGGTAAGTGGTACTACTATCTTTGAAAAACCTTCTATAAATCTCTGGTAGTAGCCTGTGAACCCAACAAAACTTCTGATATATGTCTCAGTCTTCGGCTGTTCTCATCTTGACACCACTCCAATCTTGGCTAGATCCACAGCCATACTGTCTTTGGGGATCACATGTCTGAAAAAATTCACCTCTTCAAGTTAGAATTCACACTTGGACCGGTAAGCATAAAGCTGATCCTCTTGTAGCATCTGCAGTACTTGGCGGAAATGCCCCTCGTGCTCTCTTCTGCTCCTTGAATATATCAGAATGTTGTTCGTAGATACCGTTGTAACTGGCACATTCTTCAACTCGGTCGCTTGGTAACTTCCATACTAACGAGGAAATATGAAATCCTGAGCTCTCTCTCTCTTACAAAATCTTCGATAGAATTAACAGAAAGGTATGTAAAGACTCCAAATTAGGAAAACTACTATTTTTGGGCACAGTCCCGAAGGATATGGTAATTCGAAAACCAATCCGACTTTAGAATAATGGTAAGATTTTTAAAAATATGCGACTCAGATTGACAAGAATTCCCTATACTCTACAATTACTACACAACGAAGTCATGCAGTATTAGAACTAAAGTCTTAGCAGTTGAAGTAACTACTACTAAGTCAAGAAAAATAATATAGTCAAAAGAAATTTTCAACCCAGCTCACACAATCCAAGGAACTAATGTAATGTGTGGCATTAGAATCGAAGATTATGGATAGAGAGTTACCCTCAATTTCGTAATCCTTCTGAGTTAGATCTCTTGATCGCTCTGCTTCTTTACCATCCATACTGAAAATTCTCCCCGAAGTGGTCGGACGCTTTCCCTTCACTCTTGCCGCGTTCACTCTCGGTTCCGCCTTTGGAGCTTTGCAGTCCTTGACAAATGTCCAGGTTTGTTGCAGTTGAACACACTGAGTCCTTTGCAGTGCAGTCGTTAGCAAGATGTCCCGGTCTTCCACAATGACAGTAAAGTTATCTATCTCTAATCTATTTTCCACCACTGGAATCCTGGTCATAGGGCGATACTGCCCCTGCTATAAATGGAGAAATTCTGCTCCTTTTCCACTCGTGCGGTTTCTGAAAGATACTTCTCTAAAATCTTCTGTGAAAGATCTCCCAACAAATCCCCTGATGCTTAGCCCATTCTTGAGTTGTCCTCTCCCAGATGGAGTTATCAGGTTCAAACGTACGGTCCTCACGGTGGCAGTAGATTCCTACAAGGTTTCAAAGCCTATTCGAACCTCACACGTAAGTGATGTGTTAACACACATTGCTTCAATCAAGAAACAATCCAACCAATTTTAAGCAAAACTGCTTCACTCAGTAAACAATAACAACAATAGCATGACTATCTACCCAACAAAACGGGACTCGACACAGTGACCAGCTTGATGACTCAATACACAGTCCGGTTAGAACCGAACCGCTCTGATACCACCATTGTAACGACCCGTTTCCAGATCGCTACGAAACCAAAAGAAGCCTATATGTGACGTGTTTTAAAAACGGTACTCTTGTGCCCTTGCGAAAAATGCGGATATATATATTTTTTTTTAAAAACAATAGTGTCCGTAAAGCACACACAGAGTACTTACAGCGTTTCAAAACATGGTGCAACTAGGACACAAGTCTCCAAAGCTGATAAAGCATACATGCACAAATACATAAGTCATATACATATAATGTATGTGCAAAATAACAGAGTAGAAAATGTGCAAAGAAATACACCTATGGTATGAAGACCCTCGAGAGAGAAATCATACCCTGGGGGTACTCCCGGCAGACACCCACGCAGGGGGCTGCTCCAAAAATAAACCCACCAGTCTACCCTGTGACAACAGAACATCACCCGGCCCAACTGGTCACCAACTCACTGTACACAAAAGATGCATATATGTACTACAGTCATCCACAAAAAGAAACACAACAGCAACCAGAGGATACAGCCACTACACAGTACTGTCCCGATCCTCTGAAGGATCCTCCTCCGCCTCATCCTCCATCGGGTCCTCGCCCGTCAAATCAATGAAGGGTGCCGCCGCTGGAACATCCTCGGGCACTTCACTAGGCACGCATTTACTCGACCATATCGTCATCAGTCCGTGCACCCAAGCAATCTGCCTCCCCACATACCGAACAAACAGGAGGCCGCTCTACTAGTGGGGTGGGAACTCGGTCCACAAGAGGGGAACTCAGAATAGCAACCGCCCTCGAAGTCGATGCTCCTGCGGACCCTCGTCTAATCACGCTCTTACGAGCGGTCCGTATCACTCGTGGTCCTCGGCCACGTCCACGGGATAAAAGCCTGGGAACCGTCGCTCTAGGGACGTCCGTCGATCTCTCGGGAGACGAGGAAGAGTCGGGCATGGCCTCCTTTCCCTGAGAAGCCCTCCAAGCATCGATGATTTGTGTCGTCCTAATCGGGAAGCTAACGGTACGTCTAGTCACCTCCCACCTCACAACCATGCCATCCTCTCTAAAGGTCTGCACAACATCCCCCGTGTAGACCACGCGGCCGGTGATAAGATCAAACTCCATAGCCGTAGGTAGCTCAATGTCAGGAAAGTCGAAGATAATCTCCGATGAGGTCTGCATCTCGGGTATCAGAATGCTCTTCTCCATCACCTGGGTAACCATCATGGGTTGAAGGCACCACGGGAAAGGGTCAACTTCTCAAATAATCACAATAAACCAAAGCATAAAGCAGTAGGCAAACAACAGTATATACAATTCACAAGCGCGACTCAAGACCTAAATCAAAACTCATTCTCTCAACACTTTCGCCACATACTGGAAGTAACGCGGATCCATCCACTGAATGCCAGCCGTAGCCTTGGGCTCTCCCCTCACCCTAGGACATTCAGCTCAGGTTCCATTAGCATTACGACGCCTAGCTATTCCCTATCGAACAACAGCCTTAGCATTTTAGGGGGTTCTAGCACCCTAGGTGAATCGACGCAAGCTCAAAAACGTCTTAACGACTCAACGACTCGACCAACTCTCAAACTTCACAACTTTCGGTTTATCAACGATGCTGAATCTCCATTCCGGCACTATTCTGATCGAGAATCGTCCCGACGACACTGAATCTCCATTCCGGCACTATTTAGGTCTAAAACTCTGATGACACTGAATCTCCATTCTGGCACTATTCAGGTCCGGGATCGTCCCACTACAGGCTAACAACGATACTGAATCCCCATTCCGGCACTATCCAGATCAGAGTTACCACAAAACGCGACAACTCCAAACGACACGACTAAGCTCTCACACTTCAACGAACAATTCACCGCACACGATAATTCAAGGAGTAATTCACATAACACATAATAATATAATTCAGTTCAACAGCATAAGCAACATAGCAATATAACTCAATTCATCAGATCTAAATAACATAAGCATCTCATCTCAAATAATCGTACTGAGCAACAACAGTCAACAATCAATATGAAATCCATCCCTCTGCTATTCGATGGAATTGACAGAGAGGTACAAACAAGTGTGGGGGGTTGGGGACAGCTACCAACCACTTGCAGACAAGCCCACTAAAATAATCAGCATATAAAAATAATAAAGCGAGGGGGTACAAGACCCTCACTTCGAACCCTTAGGTTCTCAGACTTCTTCGTATGAACACTTGAAATTAAATTCACGTCAAAATTTGTCCCTTGCACAAGGACGTATAACCATAACTATAAATATGAAGCGCCCTTACCACCAACAGTCGCTAATGTCGCTCCGAAATCCTCAAGTCCGCGTCCACGCATACCTTGATTTCTGCACCGCTCGATCTCGGATCACTCGAGCCTAATACAACGAATAGCTTAGCACAAACAAAAATTCTAACTAAACTTAAGCTCTCAACTTAACCCCTTTTCCAACCAACTCATTCAAGCATGTAAATTATTAGCTACTTGAAAATAAATAAAGTTTTAAAATCAAAATACTTTTTGAAAGATAATTTATCACATAACAATTTGTAAATCTTAACTTGCTTGGAAAGAATAAGATTTTGACTCAAAAATCATTTTCTTGCAAAGTTAATACATAACACCTAATCCAACAACCTTAAAATCAACTTTTCTATTTATTAATTCTTTCACTATTCAATGACTAATGTCATAAAGCCAAAACCTAATCAAAACCCAAATCTAACTCAAACCTTTTTCAAGAATAAGTATTTTTTCTCAAAAGTCTTTCAATCAACCAAATTTTGCATAAGACATAAACTACAATCATGCTAACTCATGCATTTCTATCTTACTAGCCTTAAGTTATTCTAAGCATGTTATCTAACACTTAAGCACATAATTTAATCGTCAAGCCCTCATTGTAAAACAATATTCTAAGACAAGTCTTTCCAAATTAATTAAATCACTCAAACAATTTAATTAGACAATTCAAGGCAATGACCCACAACTAGAACCCACATTCTTTTCCAAAAATTTAAAGACTCAAGGCTAACTCATTTTTTATTAATTCAAAGGTCATTTCATCAAAGTCAATAACCATGTCTAGTCTTCCATAACCCAATTTTTCATAAACCATAAGCTAGTTTTTATACTAATTTATGCAAATAATTTCTAACAACCTTAAAAATACTTCTAAACCCTTAATAAACCATCCAATACATAACCAAGCATCATAGCTACAAATTAACATGGTTCAAGCATTAAAAATATAACTAAACTACCATGTTACAACTATTTAATTTAAACTACACATTCAACTAACATCAAAACAATTTCAAGAGCTCCAAAACTATCCAAAACATGTTATCAAATACTTAAGCTCAAGATTTAACATCAAAACCACTTATGTCTTAAGATTCAAGAATAGGCAAATTTCCAAAAACAACAATTCATTCATGCTTAATAAAAACTATAACTTAGACAAGCATCAAACAATCCCTAACAACACATTAAACTACTTAATTAGTTGACTCATCAAAGATCACACCATGACCCTCTTCTTCATACTTAGGGTTTTCACCCATATGTACTAAAGAGGCATTAGAAGTGCTCATATCCTTATATTCATCATCAACACCAACAAACAACTACATAATCATAACTAATTAACATTAAAAACAACAACTAGATCAACATAAAAAAATGGGGCTGTTGGCGCTGATTTTAGGGCTCAAAAGGGGTTGGAAAAATTCTGATTTCAAGCTCATTTGCATGGTTAGAAATATAGGTAATATAGTAGAGAACATAACCTAGCAATATGGCAAGATTTGGAAGCAAAATCAAAGTAGAAAATGGGGGGTGAACATCACGATTTTCAGCAGCCAAAGCAGAAGAAAAAATTTAGTTTTCTTACTTGGATGATGATGAAAATGGAGAACTAAGTTGGTATGGTGATTTGCAACAAGTTTGGTGAAGAAAGTGTGTCCAAAAACTCAAAGAATCAAGGGGTCTTGGCCATGGAAGCTTGGAAGCTTTGAAGAAGGAAAAGAAAGATGAAGATGAAGAGGAAAGTTGGAGAACGTGGGGTGGCGTGGAGGGTGCTGAAAAATGGGGGAGTGGTTCACCTTTTATTCACTTAAAAGAAATGACTCATCATAGATAAAAATTAAAATAAATAAAGTAAGTTTTTTTTTTGAAATAAATCACAAATAATATGACACCTATCACCCAACCATATCATCTAGTCTTACCCACCTAATCTCACATCTCTCATGGTTACCCACTAATTCTAGAGTCTAGGGGTTGTTTAAAACACGGCGATGAAATACCGCGTTACCGATAAACTTGCAAAAATTAATTTAACGAGAAATTAATTCATCGCGTGAAAATATTTAATTATAAATAATAAAAATCACAATAATCACTCAAGAATAGTCACAAGAAGTTACGATTTGATTTTCATCGAAATCGGAGTTCATTTAGAATTTTATCTGCGGTGGAACACTTGTGATTCGAACGCAGCGTCAAAACTTCGTTAGAATTTTTCGACGATTTTCAAACCGTGGATTAATATAAAATATTAACTCTCAAATTTAATTTGATCTTGATTTAATTAATACACTTTCTTAGAGAACAAGAAATTGCTTTATTATAGCGTAAATACGACAAAAATACACTAAATCACGTTAACTAACGTATAGTAAAAATACGCGTGTTACACAAGTCATCCCTGCAAATACAGGTGCATAGTTAGCCTTATAAAAGAAAATCAACACCACTAGACAAAAGGTGTGCATTAGGAACTAAGCATACATTTGCATAGTTTTGCATGGAAGGCTCTATAATTACAAGGCTATATAGCTTTCTCTCACCTTTTTCTTCACTATCTTTCTTTTCTCTCTTTCTTTCTTTCTTTTCTAAATGATCAATGTTTCTCTTCACACCCTCTTTTTCTTTTAATTCTGCTCTCTCTTGTTCTCTCTTGAGCCTCAACTTTACTAGATCTTCTTGAACTTCCTAGGAGATAGTGGTACAAGAGTGATTTTGTTATCATTATATATGCAAAAAAGAATTTGTTAGTTAAGCCATCATGGGTTACCTTCCTATCAAATTGCCATGGCCTACCCAACAAAATATGACAAGCTTCCATAGGGACTACATCACACAATATCGTCATAATACTTACCAGTGTACAAACTTACCAACACTTGTTAATTAACTATTAATTCACCATTTTCACTTAACCATTGAAGCTTGTATGGTCGGGGACGAGGAATAGTTTGAAGTTCAATTTTTCTCACCAAACGAGTGCTGGCCACATTGGTGCAACTTCCCCCATAAATGATTAGGGAACAGACTTTTCCTTGGATAATGCACCTTGTATGGAAAATGTTTTCTCTTTGGCTTTGGTCATTAGCAATGGCTTGGCTTCCCAAAAGCCTCCTTAACATTAGCAACTCTCCTTTCGGAGCATAGGCTTCACAATCCTCTTCCCTATCACTTGTAGGTGGAGATTCAGGGCATAAGTCACTAGAAAGGTGCCCATTTTCCCTCACCACTATGAGATGCTTGTTGGGACATTGTGAGGCTATGTGCCCACTTCCTAAGCACATGAAGCATTTTATGCTCCTGCTCTTTGAAGAAGAATAATTGTTAGTGGAAACAAATGTACTAGATTTTCTGGGGGGTATACCTTCCTTTGAGTGTGTGGGTGGATCCTCTTTAGGTTGCTTATCCTTCCAATAGGAACTCCTCCTCTTGAGTTGTTGCTCAACTTTGATGGCTTGATGGACTAAGTCCTCAAGCTCCACGTAATGTTGTAGTTCTGCAACATATTGGATTTCTCTATTCAACCCATGTAGGAAGCGTGCCATGACAACTTTTGGCTCCTCAACAACATTAGCTCTCACCTAGGCAACCTCCATTTCTTTATAATACTCATCCACACTTCTACTCCCTTGGATGAGCCTTTACAACTTATTATGTAGCTCCCTGTGACATTGAGAAGGCACATATCTTTTTCTCATCAAGGCCTTTATATTACGCCAAGTTCCTACATGTTCTTCCTCAATCCTCCTTCTCACTTTTTGAATTTGATCCCACCAAATCAATGCATAGTCGGTGAACTCTATAGCTGCCATCTTCACCTTCTTATCCTCTCTATAATTGTGATAACTAAAAGTTTGATCCATCTTCATCTCCCACTCCAAGTATCCCTCCGGCCCACCTTCTCTCTCATTCCTCATATGGTGTCTTTCCTCCCTATCATATTCTCTATGCCTCCTTTCACACCTTCTTCTTTCCTCATGCCTCCTAGGCCTCTCTTCCTCCTCAAATTCATTTGCACTATAACTTCCTTGGGTGGAGTTCCTAGACCTATGCCTATCCATCCTTTCCAATCTTTCATGTATACTTTCCTCAAACCCCTGATTTCTCTCAAGCAATTCATCCGACAACCGTCTTATTGTTTAGTTGAATTGGTTTGATAACTCCTCAAATCGAGCTTGCATAGATGCAGCTCTAGGCATTGTGGAATTACTATCACCAAGCCATATCACACAAGAGTAAACAGGAATCACAAGCAAATAAATTTGAAAAGGCCCTCGCCACTCTACTCACGTGCTTCGCTCTTTGAATTAGACCACTTGTGTTTCGTTCAAAAAGATTGTCTTTTGATTTTAAATGAAATACGCTCTTTCCTTTTACCTCTCAAGTCCTCTTTAAGTTCTTAAAAGGCCCTCTGCATTTAAAAAATCAAAATTTTCTTTAAAATCTTGGCGGTCCTCACAAGAGTTGATCACCAGAGTCATAGAAAGAAAAAGAAAAATACTACACAAAACTTTACAGGAATTTAAAAGACAAATAATAAATAGACACACTCAAATAAGAAAGCCAAAAAGACAAATGGGAATTAAGAAGAGAGAATCGATTGCGCAAAATAAGCAAAGTTACAACACCGCAAATAAAATTTCACAATTGGCAAAAGGAAAAAAAAAATTGGTGCAAGGGGACAATCTCTTTTCAAACAGAATTTTTTTTTTATCTCACGCTATTTGGTTTATTTTATTTTTTGACAAGACAATTTTTTTAACGCCCCTGTTCTCTTTTTGCACTTAAAATTGATGATTGAAATTATGCCTTATAATTAACAAGTTCGCTTTTAAGAATAAAGTGTTTCACAGCGAAATTACAACAAGTAATACAAGATGAATATAAACAAAGTTATAAATTGCGCAAAAGATAAATAATAAAAATAAAGGACATAATAATAAGAATTGAAACTAAAAGAAAAATAAAGGACAAGAATTAAAAGGCGAAAATTAAATAACTGGAACAAAAGGGCGAAAAGTAAAGAATGTGGCCACTCCTTTTGGAAATGACAATGATCAAGAGATCCAGACTCTATACAAAAATATGGCACTCAAGCAACTGTGCTTGGTGATAGAAAGCAATAGAGCAGTACACCCAAAGACAAGAAATTGACCAATTCTAGGATCGGGGCTCTAGATATCACATGATATGAACCAATGTGGGGTTCATTTGTTTTTATCCGATCATCCTTGAATTGACTTCTTGTTTTAGAATATTAAAATGACATAAAAAGGAAAATTTTATATGGACTACCTTATTATTTGATAATGGCACCTCTTCTTGATAAAGAAGGAGAACAAGAGCAAGCGTGTTCCTTGTTAACAATGGCACACTCACAAATAAGAGAAGAAATGGATAAAACTCTTAAAGGTATGACCTTTATCAATAATAGCACAAGTTTTAAGAAAATAAAGTAAGAAACAAAATAGAGAAAAAGAAAATATGGAAGAAGACAAGATATGAAGAAGATGCACACCATTGGAGAGTTGTAAGTCTAGTGAGAATTCGCCACAAAGGTAAAGCTACTTTTGATAAGAGCCAAAAAGGTCCAACCAAGAACCCAAGAGAGACTATGCTCACTAAAACTCTAAAGGAGTGCAAATTTCACTAATGATCAAAAGTGCCAAGGTTGCACCCCTCACTATTACTCTATGCACCTAACTAGTCCAATCAGACTGGCCCTTATTTGAAAAACTCAACCAAACTACAAATTAAAATGTTCAAATACTTAAAAAGGTAAAGAAACAATTGATAGGAAGGGATCATATCCTCATATTAGGCCCTTTATCTATTTAGATCATTTAGACCATTTTGAGTGTGGCCTCTTCTGGGATTGGCTTGAGGTTTAGAAAGTAGTTGACTTTTTGTCCAACAACTCTTTAGCCTTCTTAGTCCTTGACCTTAATATTGGGCTTCCAAGTCAATGTAAAGCATCATTGGGCCTTGAATCCTTTGGGCCTCCATTTGAGCTTTGTTGGCCTCCATATAAAAGATGTCACCACATACCTTCCCCACCCTCTCCTTTTAAAAACCAGAAATTAAAAGTAAAGGTGCACCCAGCTGGCCTAACTAAAACTCTTGTTGAGGTTTTATTCTTGCCCATGATTGATGGCTAAAACTATCCATTAATGGTTTAATCATATATTCCTTAAGCTGCATGAATGAAGATTCCAAATCTGAATCAACTTCCATGCTAGACCCTGTGAATGAAGTTTATAAATCAAATAGGAAAAGAAAAAGGCAAAGGACAATGGTGAAACTGGTCTCAAAAACCGACACAAAAGCCACACACATATTAATTGGGTGATGAATCTGTCTGTGGTTATCCATTTTCTATCCGAACACTTGCTTTTGCTTTTTCTTTTTTAAAAGCTAAAGATGACACCAAAGTAGTGTGTGTGTAAGTGTGTGCGTGAATATGAAGAAGGAAAAGCGAAAAAAAAAGGTAGATAGAGGGGGGGAAAAAAGATGGGAAAGAATGAAGACATTGGATGCTTTCACCCTCTTTGTATCTTCTAGTGTATATTCACTATAACATGTTTTATTAGCTCTATCATTCTACAAGTCAATTAGCTTCCTCTTATATCTTACTCCTCTGAACAAGTTATCCCACAAATGGCCACTCCCTTGAGTAAATTTGTACTCATTTCCTTCCTTTTCCTTGTGTGTTTCACTAGTCCTTCTTCTGTTTCTTCACTTCCTCTTTCTTTGAGAAGGCAAGCTTCTATCTTGGTTTCTATGAAACAAGATTTTGAAGCCGCTAATGCTTACTCTTCTTTGACCACCTGGGACATGTCAAATTTCTTGTCCCTTTGCACTTGGTATGGCATTCAGTGTGACCATAACAAGAAGTCTATAGTGTCACTTGTCATTTCAAATTTAAACATTTCAGGGTCACTTTCACCTTCCATCACAGGACTCTTAAGCCTTGTCAATGTGTCAATCCAAGGAAATGGCTTTTATGGTGAGTTCCCACATGATATTCAGAAGCTACCAAGGCTGAGATTCCTCAACATATCAAACAATATGTTCAGTGGAAACTTGAGTTGGGAGTTTTCTAAGTTGAAGGAGCTTGATGTTCTAGATGCTTATAACAATGATTTCAATGGCTCACTTCCTGAGGGTGTCACTGAGATGCTAAGTCTCAAGCACTTAAATTTTGGAGGGAATTACTTCACTGGGAGAATCCCTCCAAGCTATGGAAACATGTGGCAGCTCAAGTTTTTGTCTCTTGCAGGAAATGATTTGAGTGGTTTCATACCAAGTGAGCTTGGAAATTTGACTAACTTGACCCATCTTTACTTGGGATACTTCAATCAATTTGATGGTGGAATTCCTTCTCAGTTTGGTAAGTTGAACAATTTGGTTCATCTAGACCTTGCAAACTGTGGCTTGAAAGGTTCAATTCCAGCTGAGTTGGGGAACCTATACAAGTTAGACACACTCTTCTTGCAAACCAATCAGCTCAGTGGTTCAATCCCATCTCAGCTAGGAAACTTGAGTAGCTTGAAAGCTCTTGATCTATCACTCAATAATCTAACAGGAGGCATTCCAAATGAGTTCTCAGATCTTCATGAGCTTACCCTTTTGAACTTATTCATCAACAAGTTTCATGGAGAAATTCCTGATTTCATTGCTGAGCTTCCTAGCCTGGAGGTGCTGAAGCTTTGGAGGAACAACTTCACTGGAGTGATTCCTTCAAAGCTTGGTGAGAATAGAAGATTGACTGAACTTGACTTGTCAACAAATAAGCTCACTGGCTTGGTTCCAAAATCTCTTTGCCTTGGAAAGAGGCTCAAGATTTTGATCATGCTTAACAACTTTCTGTTTGGTTCTTTGCCTCCTGATCTTGGTCAATGCTACACACTCCTAAGAGTTAGGTTGGGTCAAAACTACTTGACAGGTCCACTTCCACATGGTTTTCTTTATTTGCCTCAGTTATCTCTTTTGGAACTACAGGACAATTATCTAAGTGGTGTGCTTCCACAAGAGAGAACCAAAACAACCTCCAAACTTGGAGAGCTGAATCTATCAAACAATAGGTTGTCAGGGTGTTTGCCAACCTCAATTGGAAATTTTCCAAACTTACAAATTCTTCTGCTTAGTGGAAATAGATTCTCTGGAGAAATCCCACCAGATATAGGGAGATTGAAAAATATCCTGAAATTGGATATAAATGGCAACAACTTTTCAGGTACTATTCCTCTTGAGATAGGTAAATGTGCCTTACTTACCTATCTGGATTTGAGCCAAAACCAACTATCAGGTCCTATCCCTTTTCAAGTTTCTCAAATTCATATATTAAACTATCTTAATGTCTCATGGAACCACCTAAACCAAAGCCTTCCAAAAGAACTTGGGGCAATGAAGGGCTTAACTTCAGCAGATTTCTCTCACAATAACTTCTCTGGTTCAATACCTGAGGGGGGACAATTCTCAATCTTTAATTCCACATCCTTTGTTGGTAACCCTCTTCTCTGTGGATATGACTTCAATCCATGCAACCTTTCTTCAACAGAAGTATTAGAATCTCAACAAAAAAGCAAGGCAAAAGGTAAAGTCCCTGGGAAGTTTAAGTTACTTTTTGCATTGGCATTATTGGGGTGCTCATTGGTTTTTGCAACTTTGGCCATTCTCAAGAGTAGAAATACGAGGGACTCAAATTCATGGAAGCTCACAGCATTTCAGAAGGTGGAATATGGAAGTGAAGACATCATAGGGTGCATAAAGGAAAGCAATGTGATAGGAAGAGGTGGAGCTGGTGTTGTCTATAGAGGAACAATGCCAAATGGAGAGGAAGTGGCTGTGAAGAAGCTTTTAGGAATCAACAAAGGATCTTCTCATCATGATAATGGTTTCTCAGCAGAAATAAAAACACTTGGTAGAATCAGACACAGGTACATTGTAAGGTTGCTAGCATTTTGTTCAAACAAAGAGACCAATTTACTTGTTTATGATTACATGACAAATGGAAGCCTTGGGGAATTGTTACATGGGAAGAGAGGTGAATTTCTTAATTGGGACACTAGGTTGAAAATAGCCACAGAAGCTGCAAAAGGACTTTGCTATTTGCACCATGATTGTTCCCCTTTGATAATCCATAGAGATGTCAAGTCAAACAACATATTATTAAACTCTGAATTTGAGGCTCATGTTGCTGATTTTGGACTTGCCAAGTTCATGCAAGATAATGGGACTTCAGAGTGCATGTCTTCCATTGCTGGTTCTTATGGCTATATAGCTCCAGGTACTTACTTTAAACAATAACTCAAATATATTTACCAGTCAGTTTGAAAAGATCTGATTAGTACTTCCAAGTAGATTTATATCTTCTGTCTTAATCTTATTGGTTAGCATCATTAACTTCAACTTAGGAGACATTATTACCTAGCACCCCTTCCCCCAAAAAATACAGTGAATCACCAATTTAGCCTTTGAAGTTGAAATTACAAGGCATTATCAATTTAGTTTTTGAAATTAATAAAATTTTAAAATTATTCCTGAATTTAAAAATTCTCGATTACATTAGTCTCTTTCTGACAATTTCAGGGACTAAATTGACTGATCTAAAAGGATTAATGTGATCGAATATTTTCAATTTTAAAAACTATTTTGGAATATTAATAATTTTAGAGACAAAATTGATAAAGATCTATAATTTCATGGATTAAATTGGTAATTAAAAAAAAATTTAAAGGATATTATTGTTGAGATTAGTGATTTGACAAAGTGAAATGAGTGTTAATACTAACGTGCAAAAACAAGAATGATGAATTCAAGGTCTCTTCCTTTTCCAATTTAACAATCAAAATCGAATATTCATAGCAAAAAAGTACCATGTGATAAATTTACTTTTCATATATTTTTGGGTTAAAAAATATTCTTTTCTCACCTTCACCACTTTAGCATGTACTTGCTCTTTTAGTGGGACCATCGATGTGGATTCCTAGACTGAGCAAAGGCTCCACTCCACTATTCACCAAAAAAAAAAAACAAAAAAAACTCCATTCCACTAACACAAAGGAAATTCTTTTTGCTTTTTTTTCACGCTAACTGGGATTGTGCTTTTGCATGCCTTGAAAGTTGAAACTACAAAACCAAATGCATATATTTCCCCCGTCAAAGTTTCAGATTAGGATCTAAGATTCACTTTCTCAAAACCCCAGAAAAAAATAAAATAAAGAAACATGAAGAATTAATAGATACAAAACACAGCTAGGATATCTTTTTACAAATTTAATTTGTTCCTTGGGAAAATTCAAATGAAGCTTTTTCCCTTGTTCATCAATAAAATATAATATTTGACCAGTCTTTACTACACTTCTTTTCTTAACAAGTTATTACGACGTAGTTTTGTAGCTTTAGTTTTTGAAATATCAAATATATTATAATGTCATGACTACTTTAACTTTTGAGCTTAAGTTATAAAAGCTAGCATTTTATTTTATTTTTTATTACTGATTTTAATTTATGTGGCAGAATATGCACACACATTGAAAGTTGATGAGAAAAGTGATGTTTATAGCTTTGGAGTGGTGCTCTTAGAACTCATAACAGGGAAAAGGCCAGTGGGGGATTTTGAGGAAGAAGGATTAGACATTGTTCAATGGACCAAGATGCAAACCAATTGGAACAAAGAGATGGTGATGAAGATCCTTGATGAAAGGCTACTTCACATTCCTATAGAGGAAGCAAAGCAAGTGTTTTTTGTGGCCATGTTATGTGTTCATGAACACAGCGTGGAGCGACCAACCATGAGGGAAGTGGTTGAAATGCTTGCACAAGCAAAGCAACCAAACACATTTCAAATGCAGTGATATTCTAGAAAAGGAGGGGGAAAAAGGAACAAGTTAAAAAAAGGGTTGAAGTCTATATACTCTATACAGAGCTTTGTGTTCATGTTTTTGGTGGTTTGGTTAAAAGGTATTAATTTTTCCAAACTAGTTTGTCATGAATTGTGAGGAATTTTTTTGTTTAGTATGTGTCACTTTCACTTTATTAGCACCCAGTTTAGCTGTGGGAACAAAAGACTTGTTTGAAGAGGTAGAACTAATGTTTAATTTGGGAATGAAAATTTGATATTTCTATTGTGGTACTTTGCTATCTTTGAAATTGTAATAATTACATAAGGAACGTGGTGCTGGTCGAGTGAAAGCGACTCATCCCCGTAAGGTGGAGAACTTAGGGAACTCAGATTCGAATCCTTGTGGAACCACTCCATCGGAAGCCTAAGAATCAAAAGGTAAAACTCGGTTGTTCAGCCGAACCAGGATTGGTGTCATAGCATGTCTAAGCCGTAGAGATACTCTGGTAAACTCACTCAGTCGAAATAGGTTGGTTATGGAAAACAATTACATACAAATAGGTGAGCCGGGATGCAAAACGGACCCGGAGTTCACTTCCAGTGAGCATAGGGCGCCCCAGAGTGAGGCTCCTGGCGCATGGGTTCTAACCCTCAGGGCGCTTGGCGCTGTTTTTGCTGTCACGTTTTTTGACGTGTTAGACTCGACCTGCGTGACCCGATTCCACCCGTTACGACTTAAACACTTAGGGAATGGTTAAGTAACCTAAGCCTAATTGCTCAGAAATACATGCTAATTTCATCCCCAAGCTGCTGAGAGATCCCTGAGCCCTATTGGAGCCGTTTTCCACCGTTCTCTCTCGTTTTTCGCCCGAATTCGATCCCGTTCGAAGAACTGTGACCTGAGCTCGAACCTCTATCAATTTGTCTCGTTGCCTTTTCTATTTCTAATGAGGAAAACTCTTCGGTAAACCCTTCCTCTTTTCTATTTCAATTTCTACAAGGGTTTTTAGGATTCTAACACCCGATTTTGGATTCCTTGGCAATTGTGACAGTAGGAATCGACGACAAAACATTTGTCTCATCTCTTTAACCATTGGAACTTGCGATTTGGACCTAGGTAAGAAGAGAGTGGATGATTCATATGGAAAATGGGTAGATGAGGATTTAAAAGACGTGATTGGGGTGTCCCATGACCCCTCTGTCTCGTGCGACGCTTTATATAATTAAGAACCATTGTATGAGCAACGGTGACCGTTGTAATAATTGTATTTTCTGGTTTGACACCCTTGTAGGAGCAAGGGATTAAATATTGGCTATAATTGATATTGAGCAAATTGTTAAATTAAGTATGAGTGATGTTTGATGCCTAATTTGTGGTTAAATGAGTATATGCATTGTCGTGACTTTATTTGTGAAGCGTTGACATGATTGATCACTGTTTTTGGATATGATAACATGCTAATTTAGTGAGATTAGTGGTTAAGTATGGATGTCTTGATTGTTTATGTATGATTGTTGTTTTTAGCCTTGATTCGACTATTCTGCTCATATGCAGAAAAATGATGTACAAAGTTATGTTACCCCGTTGAATTCTAGTCTTGGTTTTTTATCCCTTGGATGACCCAAGCTAATTAGCTAGTAGTATAGGATGATTGGATGGTGTTTGTAGAGTTTCTCTTAGACTAAAAATGACTCTCAAGATGGTTATGCAGAAATTGTGTAGGTTGGTGTTAGAATAAAAGATCAAAGATTGAATCTCATGGATTTGATTAGCCTAGGGTGGCATCTAGGGTAAACTAGTTTATAGATGGTTTAGGGTGAACCATGATTTATAATCGTTGGATCAAGCAGTACCATGAGATCTAATAACGCACTAACCATACTGAATATTTTCTTGCACTATTCAACTCTTTCCCCTCAGTAAAGTCACGAGACACAAACCAAACCTTGCCATTTTGGTCATTCCGAATATAATGAATCAGAGCTGTTTACAAGAACAATTGAACCGAATAAAATTTCAATTTTACAAATCACAATCGAAAACAAACGAAAACGAAAACCTCAAAAATTTAGTAGCAAAATAATGGTCAATTTAGTTTATTTAAAATCAAACAAAGAACGTAAGAAAAAGTCTCAGAGTTCAAAAAGGAATATTAACGTGAAAAAAAAGGTTTGAATTGTGAAGCTATGAATTATCCAACGAAATCAAAGTTTGCAACTTTTTCCAACAGTGCAATCCATAAAGATCTCAACTTTGGAAACGAAAATGGTGAGTGTTTTTTGAGAAGTTTCAAAAGTTAGTTTTTGGAGAGGGTGGCAGTGAGATAAAGCTACGTGCAGGTAAACGGTAGTGTTTAAGATCTTAGAGTGCTTCAACAGCCAACCAGGTAAGAACGTTTAGAAAAATCAAATTAACTCATTGCTTGTTTTGGGACCATATCCAGAAAACGATTGAGTAAAAGGGCTTTGGTCAAGATCTATTGGCCTAGATGGCTAGATCCACATCGGAGAAGAAGAAAATCGACGACAACCGAAACGCAAAAACGATGATGAAGAGAGAGGGAGAGATATGCAAGAGAGAGAAAGAAGGTGATGGAGGCATGATCTAGTGTGGCAATGAATAAAAACATCATGTGAGCTTATTTAATCGAACGGTGCTTAATCATGGTTCACCCATGAACCACTTATTATGATAGTTCACCCTAGAAGTCACCTTAGCCTAGAGGTAATTCTAGTAGGTGTATAGTTGGATGAAATATTATGATTGGACTCTAAGAGATTGAATGGATTGAGCTTAGTTAAGGCAATTTTGGTGAGTGTTGGAACCTTCATGGTTTAGAGGCATAATGATAACATATAGTAATTCAAATTAAATAATTCATAGGAGTAAGAAAATGATAGAAAGTCTTTTGGATCATGAACTATATTAATTTAGGAGTGTCTAGAAGTGTGCGTCAAGACCCGGGATCCACCGGGTCGAATTTTGGAAAGTGGGAGAGAGCTAGGGCACAGGGCACCACATAGCGTGGGCTCCTTACACCTAGGGTTGTTGACAGGGGCGTCAGGCACCCTAGGCTGGCATATGGCGCCTGCTGGGCTACTGTGTCCGAATATTTTTTCATGTAATTGAGCCGCTAAGGTTCAGGATAGAAAGGTACTTGATGGATTAGTAATCCTTAGGCTTCTAAATGATGACTAATGATAAATAATGTTGACAACCTTAGGATTGACTTCTATTTTATAGAATTCGTTGAGTATCCTGTTAGTGAGAATGAGAGTCGAATTGATACTGAGTAACTATGGGGTATAGTTAGAGTTAATGAGTTATGGTGCCGCAAGGAGTTAGTTACTGTTGGTTAGTCTTGCTAGAGATGATTGATGGTTAGTAATTAGTGTTTAAGCTAGTTATAATTCGTTAAACAGACTTTTCCGTGTTTCGAGGAAACCTTGTTGCAATATGCCCAAGACCTTGTTGCAATATGGGTAAAAAGTACCATGTTATGATAGGACATGTTAATGTGTCTGAATTTGGTCGAGATTTAACCACGAGTTGTTATATGACACTTAGGCTAGTATGCCATGTATTATTGAAGTTGTGTCGTCAGGGTGGTGAGCAAACGTCGGAATAATGCAGTGACGGCCACGACGAGCTTAGCTCGAACTTGTGGGTAGTTACAAGTATGGGATTTTATTTAAAGGTGGGGCACTACTGGGGACATCCCACAGATATACTGGATCACCCTGACTAGACTCTGTTTGTCTCCATGAATAGCGAGGGCATTTCTATTCGCTCACCTGAAGTTGGATGGATCCACATGCATTGGTGAAGTAGATGGTAGCTCGGGTCTTGCATTTATATGTTGATACATTAATAGTAAATCATGTTATACAAATGGTGTATTGATAGATGATATGGTATGATCGGTTGTGCACAACATGTTTGTAACTTCCCTTGCCATGTGTGACCTATATGAATGTGATTTCTCACATCTTCTTTCCTTTGTGGCTACTTATGAAACACGGTGTATGGGTAGATGTGAATGTAGGTGACGACGTTGACGTGGATGCGGAGGAGTAGGCTACATGTTCCTGCTTATCTTAGGAGTTTATTTTACGTTGTTGGACAGTTATTGCTTATTATTTTTATTTTATGTAATGAACACATGGTAAAGTTCTAAGACGTGTGACATCTGGATTTTGTGTTTTACCTTCGTTTCACTTATCTGTTTTGGATTTCTAACTATTCTGCATTTTGCTATTTGGCATTTGTTTAAGTGATATTCACGCTCTTTAAAACGATTCAAATAAATTATGTTTTTCAAAGATATTTTCCGCACGTTTACGCTTAATTCATTTCATGGGGCAGTGGGTGTCATATTTAGTGGTATCAAAGCAGTTCGTCCCTAACCAGACAGTGTATGTGTCTATTATGTATTCTCTGTGTACTCTTATGTGATTGTCCATGTTAGAGTAGATGACAGAATGAGATGTTAGGACACAGTTTTAGAGAATGTCTCATTCTTCCGTTTGTCACAGTAGGAAGCTATGACGAACAAGAATGATTACATTGTTGCCGATGCTTTAGGACGTCGAACTAAAGCGACGGAGCTGGGGCCGATCCTTAGATTTTGGGTACCTTGGGCGAACCAAGAAAATGGTGTCCTCCTAATTATTTAAATTTTATCTCCCATTTTTTTGGCAAAATCATGAAGAATTTGTTCATAATCAAGGTTCTTTTAAAAATCATTTTTGATAGAAATGATCAAAGCAAGACTATCTAATCTATCTTGTAACATAGTAGATCGAAAAGAAAATTTTAAAAATTTTAAATTAGAAAAAATTCATTCAACAAATGCAATAATAATAGATATAGTTAACATAATTCTATAAGTTGTGCATACAATTAGAAAAACAATTAAATATCTTCAAAGAAATCAATATCATATGACTTTTAATTCTTCAAATAAAACTTCACCATCAAGATCATAAGAATTATTATGTTTTAGGTGAGTTTCAAGATGTTTGCAACATAATTTCATGTTATTATTAGAAAATGATGTAAGTTTTTCAACACTAAACAAAAATTCAAAAATCTCCTTATATGTGTTATACTGCGCAAATCTTCTATTAAGTTAGTCAATTGCATGATCTACAACATATAAAAAATAATAATAAATCCAAAAAGGTTTAGTATGTGTATTAAGATAAATTTTCATCAGTGTATTTTTCTACGAATTTGACGTTTGAACAAACACACATTTGCCTATCAAAAAAAAAAATCTCTATTTTAGTCACAATTTTTTCAGCAATAATAATAACATTTTTTTCGATGAGACCCTAAATTTTGGACCCAAATGATTTCCATTGTCTCAGTGCCCAAAATTACAAGTGTATTCTTTTTGATATAAAGAGAAATGGAACATCATGCGTTAGTTAATCACTTGTTAGTTGACTTGATTTTAGGAAACAACCTGTTTAATTACTGTTTTTGTTTAATTTTTATAATAAATTCAATATAATTTTCAATATATGAAATCTTTATTTTAATATTATATATACAACTATGAAAAAAATTTCGTGCCCCTCAAAAAATTGAGTCCTGGGCAGTCGCCTCTCCCGATCATGCTCAGGACCTCCACTGGTTGGAGCTCTATAAGACTCGGCGTGAAGGAGCTGCTGGATATCAGGACTCGCCAACTTTAAGAGAAACAACCCTCTGTCGTTCAAAGGAACATGTGACCCTGAAGGAGCTCAGCATTGGATCAAGGAGCTTGAGAATATTTTTCAGATTATGGTGTGTAGTCATGCACAGAAGGTTAGCATTGCTACATCTATATTGACTGATGATGCTGAACACTGGTGGAGAATCTGCCGACAACATATGGAGGTGATGGATATAGTCGTCACTTGGAACGTTCTTAAGGGTTGATATTTGGATAAGTATCTTTTGGAGGATCTACGTGAACAAAAGAAGCTGGAGTTTTGGAGCTTGATGTAAGGAGATACGACTGTTGAAGAATATGGCACGAAATTCGAGGAGCTCTCCTATTTCCACCCACCTATTCAATGCCGCACCTCTGAACGATCTAGGTGCATCAGATTTGAAGTTGGAGTTCGCCTGGAGATTAAGCGTGTTATTGCTTTTGGTTGCCGAGTACCAGATTTATGTGAACATTTATAAGCTTGGAGTTGTGCATCTTAAGAGTCTAGAACATCGAAGGAACAAGGAACTAACTAATCAAGGTACATGCCTCATTTAGAGATCTCTTTTTATTGTGTTTTATGACTCTGGTGCAACTCATTCATTCATTACATATGGCTGTGTCGAAAAGTTGAAACTACATGTATCACGTCTGTTAGCTTGTTTAACCGTGGCTATTCCTAGTCACGAGCCTGTGATTACTAGATTAGTATGTAAGGAATGCACCGTCATTATTGAAGATAGGACCTTTGTAGTAGTCTTGGTATGTTTGCCTTTTTAAGACGTAAGTGATATTATCGGTATTGACTGGTTAACTGTTAATCACGTTCTCTCGACTTGTTCCGACAAGACTACCAATTTTGAAACTCACAGAACTGAAGAAGCAATTAGAAGATATCATGCAAAAAGAATTCGTTCGACCTAGCGTATCACTGAGGGGAGTGCCTGTCTTACTTGTCAAAAAGAAGGATAGTACTATGAGACTACCTGTGGACTTTCGATAACTTAACAATGTAACTATCAAGAACTAGTATCGACTACCGAGAATAGACGACCTAATGGACCAGTAGATTGGAGCATTTATTTTCTCCAAGATCAATCTAAGATCAGGAAATCATCAGATTCACGTTAAGACAGAGGACATTCCTAAGACCGAATTCAGGGCGCGTAATGGTCACTACGAATATATGGTTATGCCTTTCGGTGTGACTAATGCACCAGCAATTTTCATGGACTATTTGAACAAGATATTCCATTCCCATTTGGATAAGGTTGTTGTCATCTTCATTGATGACATATCGATATATTCTAAATCCCGAGAAGAGCATGAAGAGTATCTAAGAATTCTTTTGCAGACTTTGAAGGAGAATCATTTATATGTTAAATTGTCCAAATATGAGTTCTAGTTGGAGGAAATGAGTTTCCTTGGACTTGTGATATCTAAAGGAGGTATAACAGTTGACCCGACAAAGGTTGAAGCTGTGCAACACTAGGAAGCACTTAAGACAGTGACCGGGATTAAAAGTTTCTTGAGATTGGCAGGTTATTACAGGAGGTTTATTGAAGGATTTTCGAAGATAGTTTTACCAATAACTCGACTTACTAAGAAGGGTCAGGCCTTCGTATGGGATTCGAAGTGTGAGGAAAGTTTCCAAAAGCTGAAGGAAAGGTTGACATCAGCGCCTGTGTTGGTTTTGCCCGATCCAAGTGCACCTTTTGTTGTGTATTGCGATGCATCGAAGCAAGGATTGGGAGGAGCATTGATGCAAGATGGTAAGGTAGTAGCTTATGCTTTGAAGCAATTGAAGACACATGAACTACTCGACTCATGGTTTGGATCTAGAAGTTGTGGTTTTTGCACTGAAAATGTGGAGACACTACCTATATGGAGCAAGATTGGAAGTCTTCACTGATCATAAAAGTTTGAAGTACCTTTTTGATTTGAAAGAATTGAAAAGTAATAGCGGAGGTGGATGGAGTTTCTGAAGGACTATGACTTCGAGTTAAGCAGATGCAATTTGCGACATCCACTACCCCGTCGTGCACAAAATGCATTTAAAGAGCATACAAGAAGTAATAAAATACTGAGTTTATAAAAATCGTTTAATGTGGGAGAATGCCCTAGCGCCGCAGGGGTTTACTTCATGTAAGCTATAAGGTTTTGCATCGTGTTTCCATGGCAAACAAAGTGGTTTGGCAATGGCCAATGTTTGCTGCTCTATCACCCTGTCCTTCTCCTCCACGTCCTTCTTCTCCTGCTCATTCTTCTCCTTCTTCTCATTTGAATATGTCTCCATAGAGAAAGTTGTTTGCTCTTGCTTTGAGCAATGCTTGTGATATTCCATATAGTCAATTGCCTCGACCATGTATCAAAGGCGAAGAGATATCCATTAAAATCGCTGAGGAAGAATACCAGGCCGGCCTAGAGGCACGTAAAAATCATCTTCATGGATGACTTATGCTGAACAAGGGCGATACACCTTTGTGGATCGATGACTTGCATCAAAAGTTTCATGGCCTCTAATCATTGATTTTACATTCAAATCTTATTTAAATTATTGTTCCTTAGTTCTTATCATGAAATCCATAATCTTATCTCGTTATCTTTCTTTAATCCTATTAATCCATAACTCATTCATTTAAACCACTTCAAATAATCACCACTTACAGCCCCTAACTCTTTATACCATCAAAGATTTCTTATTCAATCCATTAGTTCTAGTTATCCTTTTTACCAAGATTACACACATAATTCATCTCTTAAATTAACTCAAATTCAAACCATACATACTAATCTCATTCCAATTTAGTACTCACATCTTCAAACTAATTTTAAACATGGAATCACACATTCATACTCTAAAGCAGTGACTACAACCTATGAATCATGCTAACATACATTTCAAATATTGATAATACATCATAGATCATGCTTCAAATCATCAATTCCTATCAAACACCATCAAACAACACCAATCATGCGTTAAGTTACACAATTTCATGAAATAAAAATACTTAGGGCTCCTTGCTCATACGAGGACCTCAAAACTAATCAAAACAAAGACCAAGTCAATCAAAATCATTGCTCTTGCAATGATCAACAACAATTAACTTGCCCCGCAAGGCATAGGGATCATGGGATATTCCTAACATGCTATTTGAAGCCCTAAGCCTCTTTTCATAGGATTATCCACCCCATACCTTAGAGTAGGTCGCGACCTCCAACAAGTTCAAGAGAGCTCTGAATTCAAGTTCCTTCTAGGTTCCTATCATAACGAAAATCAAAGGATTCAAATCTAAAATTAGAATTTGAATCTAAGGAGAATTGAAAAATACGGAACTGAAAGAGTCAGAGATACCACAAATTTCTCTTTCTTAAAATTAGAAAGAAGAAGAAGAAGAAGAAGAAGAAGAAGAAGAAGAAGAAGAAGAAGAAGAAGAATAGAGTGGTTATTTGGACGTGGCCTTGAAGACAGCGTCCAATTTGGTGGAGAAACGAAAGAGAATGAATCAAAATGGCGGCATCAGCAATGGGAGAGTTATAGGAGTGCTAGGTCTATTAGAGCTCTTAAGTAGGGTTTAAAGATTAGGTTTAGGTTTATGATTAGGTCTAGGTCATGATCTAAAAGTCTTATCACGTTTAGAAGTGAAACAGGCCGAAACGGGGCGACCCGCTAATTAAAAAAAAGTTGTCAGCTGTTGTGAATCAATTCATCCCTGGGTGTGAATCGATTCACAGACTCAGAAGTCTTCAATACATCCCTGCCCACGTCCCGCGCGCTTGCGCGTGCCCCACGAGCTTTTTCGCCGGTTTCTTTTAGCTGAAGTCTTCAAACGGTCCAATGCATGTTGTTAACACACTAATTTTTCTACTTTTATAGGGCATTTTTAGTACTTAAATACATCTTTTTTACACTATTTAAAGCACTATTTACGGTCGTACACAGGTGATGTCAGGGAGTACAATACACATAAGTACGGGCCAACGTCGCAAGCAAAGTTTGGTACGGTCGTGTATATATCTGGTACGGCCGTACCCCATCTCAGAATGTGCAGATTTGAAAGCCAGATGGCCTAATCTGCATCCCAATCTATAAATAGGCCCTCTTAGCCTATGCTAAAGACCTTTTTTTGACGAATTTGAGAATCACAAACCCCCTTTTGAGAGTTCTACCTTAATTCCCTTGCTTTCTATTGAATCGTGTTTCCTTGGAGCTTGGTGCCAATCCCAATTCGCTACAGGAGCTCATGAGGACGTGAAGAACGTGCTTAAGGACCGTCGTCATACCGAAAGGATGTCCCAGTTTAGATTTTTATTCTCTTTGTTATGGATTCATATGATTTTATGATTGCGTTTATGTTATTATCATTGATTATGAGTAGCTAAACCCATCGCTAGGAGTGTTGGAGGATCCTTTACAATACTTTTGATATTTATCTAATTAAGTCTATGAGTTTCTATTTATTTGATTGATTGTTTTATCCCTAGCATGCTTAATTCTATAAGGCCTGATCAACCTTTACTTAATTGGCTTAATTGGTGGTAACAGGACCACAGTTAGTTAGTGGATCTCTAGGAATAAAAGAACTCACTTTATATGTCGGATAAGGTTATTGCTTGTTTCTAATCGGTTATTAGATTAACAAACTCGCCTCCTTAATGCTCTCTCCTTTTGTTTCTAGGTACTTCTTAGTAATTTAGAGAGGGTGATTAGCTTTCAATAAGGATATAGATCTCGTAGTAATTAATTAGTGAATTCAAGAGTAGAGTATTGGTGAAACCAGTTCCCCTAGACCTTCCATAATATAGTTAATCCGTTCTCGCACTTAGTTTAATTGTTCTTTTTATTTACGTGACAACTTTTGTTATTCTCTAAGTACTACTTTCGTTAGCCTAATAGGATAGATTCTTTACTTCATTGGTACTCGCGCATTTTGTAACGACCCGTTTTTGGACCGCTACGAGTCTAGGATCAACCCTACATGCGATGCACTTTTTAAATAGTACTCTTGTGTCCTTTGGAAAGCGGTACATTTTTTTTATTTTTTTTATAAATTCTTTCGCAAAGCACACTCAGAGTAGCCACATCGTTTATAAACATGATGCAATCTAGACACAAGACAAATGCACTGAAAATAAATACACATATAAACAAGGTAGTCATAATAGTGCGTACAAAATATAAGCTGTGCAGAAATATGTACAAGAGAATACACCTAAAGTATGAAAACCCTCGTGAGAGCAATCATACCCCGGGGGTACTCCCGGCAGACACCCACGCAGGGGGCTGCTCCAAAAGTATGCCACCAGTCTACGCAGCTGTACACAAAAGACAATAATCAAAAGCCCGATTGGTCACTACTAGCAACTGTACACTATAAACAGACCCTACAGTCAACCAAAATACAACAAACTGACAGACAATCATAGCAGCTAGAGGTAGCTATCCGGATCTTTAGATGGATCCTCCTCCTCATCATCCTCCATCAGGTCATCTGTATCCTCACCGGTCAAGTCTATGAAAGGTACCGTAGCCGGTACACCCTCTGGCACGTCCTCCTCTACCAACACCTCATCAAGAAATCCTGCATCGCTACACCCTGCTTCACCGTACTCTCCACAAACAGGTGAAAGATGTCCTGGTCCCGGTGGGGTAGGGGTCCTGACAATCATGGGGGAAGTCGGCTCTGTCTCAGGCTCAAACTCTGCCAAAGAACTCGAAGTATCTGCCGCTCGGGAGGTAAAAGCACCTGCAGTCCCATGTCTGATTACGCACTTTTGAGCAGTCCTCCGAATCCTCACTCCTCTGGGTATGGGTGCATAATGAGTAGTACTATGCCTCGGAATCTCAAGAGATCCCTCCGGCAAAGAAGATGAAGCTGACATCGTCTGCTCTCTCTGAATGCTACGCCAAGCGTCCACCACTTGCATCATCCTAATGGGAAAGATGACTGTCCGTCGGGAGGTCTCCTGCCTCAGCACCAAACCCTCAACTCTGAAGGTCTGCACTATGTCTCCAGTATATACAAGTCGATTGGAGGTGGGGTCGAACCCCATCGCCGAGGATGCCTCTATGTCTGGGAAATCAAACACGATCTCCGGCGATGTCGTCATCGCCGGTATCACCAGTGTCTTCGCCATCGCCTGGGTTGCCATCATCGGTAGATGGAACCACTGGAAAAGGGTCAACTTCTCAAATAATCATAGAAACAACAAAACATAGAGCAAGAGATAACAAAATGCATAACTGCCCCATAATGCAACTCAAGACTCTCTCCCAAAATATTCTCGGGAAAGTAACGCCGATCCATCCACCAAATACCAGCCGTAGCCTTGGGCTCTCCTCTTACCCTAGGACATTCAGCTCAGGTTTCTTGACGTTACGACGCCTAGCAAACTCTACCAAAAAACTGACCGTAGCTTTTTAGGGGATTCTAGCTCCCTAGGTTAATCGGCTCAAAGCTCACAAACGTCACGACCAAACTTCCACAACCCCAATGAATAAATCAACCCATTTGATAATTCAAAGAAGCATAATTAAATAGATATTCAATCAGCAATCTCTCAACAACACCATTCAATCAAATCAAAAATCATGTCACATTCAAACATCAGCATCCAACACAGTTCATCCCTTTGCAACTCGATGGAGTTAACAAAGAGGAAAAGCAAACAAGTGTGGGGGGTTGGAGACAGCTGCCAACCTCTTGCAGACAAGCCCACTAAATAATCAGTATAGATATCAGACAATAAAACAAACGAAGGGGTATGAAACCCTCACTTCGAACCCTAAGGTTCTCAGACTTCTTCGCTTTAAGACTTCAAATTAAATCCTATGCAATATCTAAAGTTGCCTTTACCGAGCTCCAAGCCATGCGTCCATGTACTCCTCGAGTCTACGCCGCACGGTCTCGGATCACTCAAGCCTATTACACAAAGTAAACTTAGCACAACTCTAGAAACTTAGTTCTATAACCTTAGGCTCTCAAACTTAACCCTTTTCCTATCCAACACTTTCACTTAGAAACTTAATTTGAAATACTAAATTACATACTTGAAATACTTGTTTCAAATAATCATTTTCACTTAGAGACATAATCAATAACTAATTGAAAAGATAAGGTTCTAGGACTAAGAATCATCTTTCTTGAAACTTAATGCATAAAACAACACCAATTAACCACTTTTCCTCAAATACTTGAGCAAAGCTCCACTTGGTTTTCTTGGGTCTCAAGGAACCTAAATTACTCAATGTGCTTCATAGCCTTGAAACTTCAAAACAATTCCAAATGAAATCAAACATTTTCCTAAATTTTCCAAAGCTCAATCAAACATCATTACCACCATGAAAAACAAGATTGCAACAAATTTTTTCTTCCCCATAACCTATAGGGCTCGTGGCCCTTGTACAAAAAAAAAATTGGGGACAATTTGCAAACTTCCAAAACCATGTAACAATACCATTCCTTAGAGAATTATTTTTACAAACAACAAATCATTACTCATAAGAAAGCTTAATCAAGATCCAAAATTACTTTTCAAGTCCCTCAAGAATAAGGGTTTTCAACAAAAACCTACTAACTCTTTTAATTCAACAACTTCAACAATAAAAATGGTAATTATAGTAACTAAGAAACAAGAATCATCTATCAATTAAATGATTCACCAAGTATTCACCATAAATCCCTTTTTCAAGCATAGGTTTTTCATCCACAAAAATAACTCAAACAATGTGCTAATTCCAAAACTATCGCTCAATACAACAACAACAACATCAAGAAGCTAAACTAACCAATTTAATTCTTGATTCACTAGGATCACACTTTTTCCCTCTTTCTACCCCTTAGGTCACACCTAGGGTTCCAAGAATTAGGAATATGATGTTCATATCTGTAACACCCCGTATCCGGAGTGCTACTAAGTGAACATTCTGACAAAAGTTGACATGTCTCCGAAAGATGGAATACTCTGCTCGTAGGTTTTCAAGAAATGTTGTAACACCCTCACTTTTGTGCTAGAACCTTATAATTCCTTGTGTGTTTGATTAAGCCTTTCATGTATGTGAATGTGTTAGTTATGCTATTGACTGGTTAGAAGTCCAATATGATTGGCACGGTGCGCGTATAGGCGAGTCGGGACATAAAACTAGCAACAGATATAGTCCCAGGGGGCGCAGGGCGCCCAGACTAGGACGCAGGGCGCCCAGGCCTCACCGAGAGCAGGCGCAGGGCGCCCAGGGGATGCTGGCGCCAAGCGCCCACAGCTGATGAGTGATCACACTGTTCGCTGCTTTAACTCGCTGGGCCTGCCTTCAGACCCAGTATGACCCATTCTCGACCTGAAAGAGCAACCACGACACCTAGACTTAACCTAGCCACTAAGCATCAGTTCTAAGACCCTAAACATGATTAGGAGCTGCTGATAGGATCAACCAAATAGAGAAAAGCTCTTCATTCCCTTCTTCCAATTTTGTGTTGTCAAGGGCTCTAACTCAAGACTACGCTACGGAACTTGACCGGGGAACATCGTTATTGTAACTCGTACAGCCTCATTGGGAGGAATAGGAGGTGGTAAGTCTTCTAATGATAAGCTTTGTCTTTAAGATCAATGTTAGGGTTCTAAACCATGATTTTTCCATTCCTAAAACCTTGCTCTTGTGTTTTTGCTGAAGAAAGCTTCACTAGGAAAGGAAAAGCTTGGTGTTACCTCATCCCATCCTAGGATCACGAAATTCAATTGAGGTAAGGGGTAATTGTTCTCTTCTAGTGAGTGTAAGGAACTTGCGTGAATAATAGGGGTGTCCCAAGACCCCTATGCCTCGCGCGGTAACGAAAAACGGGCACTTTCACCACCGTGATAGGGAGACTTTCGAACTCCCCAATTATTACTCTTGACTGGTGATATTTTCTGTAACGGGTTGTGATAATTTTATTGGTTGATGAATATGGTGTGATGATTGAGCTTTGTTTGTTTACATGCTTGCTGTGCAGAAATTGTTTGCTACCAAACGATAATGTAAGGAATTTAAATAGCTAAATCGTAAGCTTTAGACCCCATGAATGTGTAGCCACTAAGTATGAATCAAAGAACTCTAGACCATGTCCAACTAAGTTCTGAGGAATGTAATAGTGAGGCATTAGATCCCCGAACGGGTATAAACCCTCGGTTTTCGAATTGGGTGACAGTGGCAGGGCGCCAGGCGCCCACGCTGCTAGGCGCCAGGCGCCCAGTGACAGTTGGTACTCTTATTATTTCGTCGTGTTCCCTTGGGTTCCCGCATTTTGGCTGATATTGTAAAGCCTAGTTAGGATGTCTGAAGTCCATTTATGATGTCTAAAGGATATATTAGTGTGATAACTTGAGAGAACTCATATTCCTATCACAAAGCTTCACTTGGAAGTTGTGTGCTTAATCGAAGTTGCTAAGAACATTGAATGGTTATGTTATAGGTTGAATACACTGACTAACTTATGAAATTGTGTCCTGCTGCTTTTGTTGTTGTTGTTGTTGTTGCCCTATCGAAGATATTGCGATAGAGGATATTATGTTAGACACCGCATTTGGTCTGTTCATGCATCATGGTGTCGGTAATGTTGTCGTTGTTGTTAGTAGGGCGTATCGGGCAAGGTATCCCGTGACGGGCGGGGTTCCCGGTCCTACAGTTCAGAAGGGCGAATCGGGCAAGGTATCCCGTGACGGGCGAGGTTCCCGGCCCCATCATAATGGGGCGAATCGGGCAAGGTATCCCGTGACGGGCGTGGTATCCCGGTCCTATTGTTATTGGGGCATTACGGACATGGTATTCCGAAACGGGCAAGGTATCCCGACCTCGTTAGAAGTGGATCCACATGCATATAATTATGCTCTTAGAATTACTTCATTTTACATGATAACATGCCTGGTTGTTCAGTTTTTGGTGGTGTATTATAATGTTATGATTGATGCGGTGGCATGTGATATTTGAATGTTGTGGTAATGTACTTTAATGTTGTATTTGATGCTGTGGCATGTGGTATTTGACTGTTGTGGTGATATTTTATGCCTTAGTACTAGTGAGTAGACGTTTTCATTGGAATTATTGTATATTGCGCATTGTTCATTAATTTTCTACACTGTTTGCACTATTTGAGGTTATGATGACTAACCCCTTTTGTGGCTATGCATATCCCACCGGGTATGTGTAGATGTTGAGACTGCAGGTGTTGAGGATGTGAATGCCAATGAGTAATCTCGGTAGTTCTTTGGGGTGAATAGAAGATTTGCATGTGTTTACTTATTTAAGTTCTTGTATTCTTCCGATGTAATAATTAGGGAAAGGGCTCTGAATTATTGTGACATCGGGAACCTGGGTTTAATTCCTTTGATGTTGTTTTCCGCAAATGAGCGTGACGACTCTATTCCACGATGAATGAAGTTTATGATTTGACATAAATAAAAAGTATTTTGTTTCTCCGTGTTTTATATTACATTATTACGTTGTTATAATGACTTGCCGGGGTAGAGGGTGTCACATTTAGTGGTATCAGAGCTCGGCTTGATTCTTAGGCCGTGGCATGTGTCTATTGTGTTTTTGCCTGTGTACTCAGTATGATTATTTTGCTAGAATAAATAGGAGTAGGAATAGTCGGTCTCGTTATATAGGCTAACTCTTTTTCTGTTTGTCTCAGAAGTGAGGAATGGCAGGCAGAACCGACCGTGCTGTGATTGAGGCCTTGTGGCGGGTCACGCTTTGGAGCACAACCGTAACTGCATCGATAGGCTCGCTAACTTCGTAAGCATTGCTGATTTTCAAAAACAACCCTCCAACCTTTAAGGGGGCATTTGACCCTGATGGAGCCCAACACTGGATACGTGAAATGGAGAAGATTTTTAGAGTGATGGGCTGCACTGATGAACAGAAGGTGGCTTTTGCTGCTTTCAAGCTGACCGACGAGGCTGAGTATTGGTGGGAGAACACTAGTCGAAGGGTGGAGAATGCCGCAACTGCTATAACTTGGGAGGTATTCAAGGACAGATTTTTGGAAAAATATTTTCTCGCTGAGATTCGTGACCGGAAGGAGGCTGAGTTCCTAGCTTTAACACAGGGGAATATGTCTGTAGATGAGTATGCGGTGAAGTTTGAGGAATTATCCCGCTACTATCCTGCTTACCAACTAGCAATCAAGCGACCGCTCAAGTGTGTTAAGTTTAAGAACGGCTTACAAACCGAACTCAAGCGAGCGTGGCTGTCACCGCCACTTACCGACTTTGGGAACTTTGTTCAAGACCGTAGACTTTGAAGAGGCCTATAATGAGAGGGTAGCTGCTTTCAGAAACATTAGGGAGAAACCAAAACCCAGTCAAGGAAGAGGGAGACAGCCTTTAGCACCTACTGCTAAAGCATTTAAAAATACTAGCCTTAGAGGGGCTAATCCTGTCGTGGGAAAATCGATTAGGGGAAGCTCTTGGCCCTACAATCAGATTAGATGTGGCAAGTGTTGCAAGGACCATTATACTCATTTATGCAAGGAAACATCCGTCATCTGCTTCAAGTGCAACAAGCTCGTCATATCACCGGCCGTGATGGATCAAAACGAGCCAAAGAAATAGTAATGTAACTCCGAGACCTCAGGCTAATAGGATGAAGTCGATCGCGAGTGTTTGCTCTCACCGCACGTATGTATAAATGAATCGAAGATCTCATCCAAGGTACTTGCTTTATTCGAGGAGTTCCTTTAGTGGTGTTGTATGACTGCAGTGCGACTCCACTCTTTCATCTCTCGCCGAGTGTGTGAAAAATTTGTAATCGTCAGATCTCGTTTAACTTTTGATTTGTCTGTGGATATTCCTTCTCATAAACCTGTTATTACTTCTCATATGTGCAAGGAGTGCACTCTCGTGATTGGGAGTAGAAATTTCGTGGTGGACCTAGTATGTTTACCTCTTCGGGGGATAGACGTTATTTTAGGTATGGATTGGTTGACTGCTAATCATGTACTTTTGAACTGCTTTGATAAAACTGTGGTATTTGGAGTGACTGAACCTAGTGATCCACGGGTAGTTACCGCCAAGAAGCTTCGATCATCTTTGAAGGAAGGTGCACAAGTATATGTGATGTTGTGTTCTATGGCTATAGAGACAAAGGTAGAAGCCAAGGATGTACCCACCGTTTGTGAGTTTCCGGAAGTGTTTGCAGAAGTTAACTCCTTACCACCGGAACGAGACGTGGAATTTGCAATCGACCTTGTTCCGGGAATGGGACCGATCTCTATGGCACCTTACAGGATGTCTCCCTTGGAGTTAGAGGAGTTAAAGAAGCAGTTGGAAGACTTGTTAGAGAGAAAGTTTATTAGACCAAGTGTATCTCCATGGGGAGCGCCGGTGTTGTTGGTGAAGAAGAAGGATGGTTCGATGAGGTTGTGTGTTGACTATCGACAACTTAACAAGGTTACTATCAAGAACCGCTACCCTTTGCCGAGGATAGATGACCTTATGGACCAACTAGTCGGAGCATGTGTATTCTCTAAAATTGATTTGAGGTCTGGGTACCACCAAATTCGGGTGAAGCAGGAGGACATCCCAAAAACCTTATTCCGAATGCGTTACGGTCACTATGAATACCAAGTTATGCCATTCGGTGTGACTAACGCACCAGCAGTGTTTATGGATTACATGAACACGATATTTCGCCCGTACTTGGATAAGTTTGTGGTGGTTTTTATAGACAACATCCTGATTTACTCCAAGACTCGAAGGGAGCATGAAGGGCACTTGAGAACTGTACTACAAGTGTTGAAGGAAAAACAATTATATGCCAAGATGTCGAAGTGTGAGTTTTGGTTAGAAGAGGTGGGATTTCTTGGCCACGTAATTTCTAAAGGCGGTATAGCTGTGGACCCAAATAAAGTGGAAGTCAGATTGCATCGGGAAACTCCTAACCCAACCGAGATAAGAAGCTTTTTGGGCTTAGCTGGTAACTACCGGAGGTTCATCGAAGGTTTTTCAAGGATAGCACTACCGATGACCCGTCTCACCAGGAAGGGACAAGTTTTCTTATGGGACGTTAAGTGTGAAGAAAGCTTTCAGGTACTAAAGAAGAAGTTGACTATGGCACCAGTGTTGGTGTTGCCTGACCCTCTTAAACCTTTTGTGGTCTACTGTGACGCTTCAAAGCAAGGACTAGGAGGTGTGCTAATGCAGCACGGTAAGGTCGTGGCGTATGCGTCTCGTCAATTAAAGGTACACGAGCACAATTATCCTACCCATGACTTGGAATTAGGTGCAGTTGTCTTTGCCTTGAAGATCTGGAGACACTATCTGTATGGGGCTCGATTTGAGGTTTTCAGTGACCATAAGAGCCTTAAGTATTTGTTTGACCAGAAGGAGTTAAATATGAGGCAACGTAGGTGGATGGAATTCCTAAAAGACTACGAATTTGAGTTGAACTACCATCCAGGCAAGGCAAATGTTGTGGCAGATGCGCTAAGTAGAAAGGCGTTGCATTGCTCGACTATGATGATTAGGGAAATGAAGTTAATAGAAGAGTTCAGAGATTTGAGTCTAGTGTGTGAAAAGACCCCCGTGAGCATGAAGCTTGGCATGTTGAAAGTGACTAATGATCTAATGGGTCAAATCTGGGAAGGGCAGAAAACCGATTTGTTCTTAGTTGAGCAGAAGATCTCGATTTCTCAAGGGAAGCCAAGTGAATTTACTGAGGGGACGGATGGAATTTTAAGGCTTCAGGATCGAATTTGTGTTCCCGACATCCCCGAGTTGAAAAAGATGATCCTGGAAGAAGGTCATAGGAGTCGTCTGAGCATCCACCCCGGGGCTACTAAGATGTATCAAGACTTAAAGAGACTATTCTGGTGGCCTAGTATGAAGAAGCAAATAGCTGAATTTGTGTACGCATGCCTGACTTGCCAAAAGGCCAAGATTGAACATCAGAAACCTTTCTCGGGGCGCTATACCGCTATTCGTCCCGGAATGGAAGTGGGACAGTATCGCTATGGATTTTGTGTCCGGACTTCCCAAGACTCCAGCTGGTTATGATGCAGTGTGGGTGGTTGTCGACCGACTAACCAAGACGGCTCACTTTTTACCGATGAACATGGAATTCCCTCTAGAGAAGTTAACGAAACTATACATCAAAGAGATCGTTAGACTACATGGTGTTCCCTCTAGTATCATATCTGACCGAGATCCTAGATTCACATCCGGGTTCTGGAATAGCTTGCATGAAGCGTTGGGAACCAAACTCAGACTAAGCTCAGCCTATCACCCCCAAACGGATGGTCAATCGGAGCGGACTATTCAGTCATTAGAGGATCTGTTGCGAGCTTGTGTGTTGGAGGAATCCGGGAGTTGGGATAAGTTCTTACCCTTGGTGGAGTTCACCTATAAAAATAGCTACCACTCTAGTATTGGTATGGCTCCATATGAGGCGCTTTATGGGAGGAGGTGTCGTACTCCCCTTTGCTGGTGTGAGTACGGTGAAAGCCTAGTGTTGGGACCAGAAGTGGTGAGAGAGACAACCGAGAAAGTGAAGTTGATTCAAGAGAAGATGAGGGACAAAGCGGGGCATGTAAGAGTTATTACGACAACCGGACCAAGAAGTTGACTTTTAAGGAAGGAGAACACGTTTTCCTACGTGTTACCCCAACCAAGGGAGTTGGTAGAGTTTTAAAGGCTAAAAAGCTTACTCCTAGGTTCATCGGACCCTACCAAATTTTGAAGCAAATTGGTGAAGTAGCTTATCAGGTGGCGCTGCCACCGTTGTTGGGAAACCTTCATAATGTATTTCACGTGTCTCAACTCTGTAAGTACATACATGATCCCAGTCATGTGATAGCACAGGACGCGATTCAACTCCAGGACAATCTCACATTTGAGACGTCACCGGTAAGGATTGAAGACCGGAAGAGGAAGCAACTACGCGGAAGGGAGATTCCCTTGGTGAAGGTAATTTGGAGTGGAGCAAGCGATGAAAGTGCAACGTGGGAGTTGGAGAGTAAGATGAGGGAACTGTATCCGCAACTTTTCACTACAGGTCAGTAATAATTTCGAGGACGGAATTTTTCTAAGGGCGGAGGATTGTAACACCCTCACTTTTGTGCTAGAACCTTATAATTCCTTGTGTGTTTGATTAAGCCTTTCATGTATGTGAATCTGTTAGTTATGCTATTTGTAACACCTGAGGATGAGATCGACATCGTATTAGGACGACGTATCGAGACCTCGACCAAGACCTTGTGTCGAGATCCCGTGACTAGATCGTTTGCCGAGATCATTTGTCGAGCTGATGAGACCACGCGGCACTAGCCGCCGAAATGAGGAGGTCGCGTGTCGAGTTGATGAAGTCGCTGCATCGAGCCGATGAGGACGCAAGTCGAGCTGAGGAGACCGCGTTCACGAACTCGTGTTAGAACCTTGTACGTTTGCACGAGCACTCTTGTCGACATCGTGTCGAGATGATACCTCGTATTCTTTCGAACGTTATTCAGCGTTATTATTATATTGTTTGTAATTATTACATTGTCGGCTTGCCGTTGACCGGACAGCAGTGAGGGTAATTATGAGAGGAACGAGTTAACGGGTAGATGATTGATGGGATTGGCATCTTATAGCTGGAGTTACGTTTATACCCCTTTCTCGCCAGCTGTATACCACGACCGATTCCCTCACACTCATTTCTCTTTTCTTCTTTCTTCTTCCTTCCTTCTGCTCTGTGTTTCGTTGTTTTCTTCAAAAATCTCCATCGACGAAACCGTGAGTTCCATTGAGATTCTGCACAAGCTTTCTTCATCAATCTTGTTCATCATCAACTTCGACCCATATCTCGCCTGATCGACCATCACCGCTGAGGTATGAAGAACAGATTTTTATCTTCTTCGTACTCGCTTAGCGCTAATTCTTCTTCCATTTTTAACCGCTTTATGCTTCCAAATCATGTCAAATTGATGGGTTTTCTTATTCACAATATTACCTATCTTTTAACCGATTAATTGGGCTTGTAAAACAAATTTCTTTCTCTCGATTTCTGCAATCGGCAGCGCTCCGTAAACCTCCATTTTTGGTTCGCTTTGATTTCTTGTTTTTCATTCGTTGTTTCGTTATTGTTGTTGTCGATCTATCTGTTGAAGCATCGATAACTTTTTCATGAAATTTTGATCGAAATCCCTAACTTTGTGTTAGAGGAAAAATATATTTCAGTTCTTGAGTTTTATATTTTTCCTGGGTTGTGGTTGAGTTTGGGAAGAGAGAGCTAGATGTATTGGAACCCATAGATCGATCCGAGTTGTGTTTGTTTTAGGAAGTCCGATTCCGAGATCGAGTGAATTCGAATCAAGGTGTACGGAAAGCGAATCCAAGGACACTAAGCAAATGAATCCGTGATCGAGAACTGTTCGTGTCGAGGTCGACTGAGAAGTGTACGTGTCGAGATCGAGTAAGAGAAGTCGTTGTCGAGCTCTTTGAAGACAGCTGTGTCGAGGTCGTTGTCGAGCAGCATTAACTTGGAGTTCGGTAAGGGCGCTTCACATTAATATTTTCATAGTATGTAAGGGCAACTCCTAGAAATCTCTAAGGCTTTATTTTATAAGTCCTTAAGTAAGAGCATTTCATATTCTACGTGGTTATGTTATTGTGTATTTCCTGATTTGTGTCGAGCTGAAATGTTGTGATATGATTGAGTTTTTGCATGTATTTAATGTGATTGAATATATGTCGTGAATTGTGTATTGCATGTTGAATTGCGTTTCTTCATGTCGAGCTTGCTCTTTTATTTGACATGCGGTTGAATATCTTGTGTTTAACTCTTTGAATATCGTATGCGCTTAATTGTTCATCGAGTGAGCGAGCTAGGTGAGTCGTATGACGCTTTGAGCCGTGACCCTGATAATCGAGGGTGCTAGGTCCCCTTTTGTTTACGGAGATTGACTAGACGCCGCCACGCCACGGACCTGAGTTGACCGGCCCTAGGGAGAGCGAGATCCCAAGGCTTTCGGGACTTTCCGACATACGGTACGGCGTGTGCATTCCGGAAAATTGTCGAGTCGAGAGAAAATGGATTTGTGAGTTGTGTCGAGTTTAGAGTGAGATGGTCGAGTCACGTCGGTGAATGTTATACTTTGTTGTTTGCTTATATCTTTTATGTCGAGCTTATCTTGAATTGTTGAGAAGTTGACCCTTTCCCGTGGTGCCTTCAATCCATGACGGTTACCCAGGCGATGTCGAGGGCGCAGGGAACTCGACAGTAGACGATGCCGAGGAAGAGCTCGACGAGGACCCGAGTGACGACCTCTATCTGTCGTGATTGTTTATTTGTTGGATGTTTGTTTTTCTGAGGACTGTACTTCGTTTTTCTTTTGTGTTCGAGGTTGTGACCAGTTTGGGCAGTGTTGTTTTGTTGCTACAGGGTAGACTGGTGGTCTTATTTTTGGAGCAAACCTGCGTGGGAGTTCCGCTTAAGTACCCCAGGGTTTGATTTCTCTTTTCAAGTTGTCGTACCTTAGGTGTATTTTCTTTGCACATTTGCTACTCTGTATTTTGTATACATTATTATTTCGAGTGATATATATATGTATGTTATGCATGTATGTTTTATTAGAATTTAAGTCTTGTGTCTTAGTTGCACCATGTTTCAAAAGTCAGAATTACTCGATGTGCACGAGTTGGTTTTATAAAAAAACATATCGTATTTTTAAAAAGGCACAAGAGTTTTGTTTTTAAAACACATCTCATATAGGTTTATGTTGTGCTTGGTGTGTTGAGCTCAGAACTCGAGCTCGGTATATTGAGCTCGGTAGCGGTCCTAAACGGTCGTTACATCTTTGGTATCGAGCGCTTCGGCTCGACCGAGCCGTGCATAGGAAATTGACCGGTCACTATGCTCGGGTTATGTGTGTTGGGTACCTAGTTGTATTATGTTGATTGTCGCTTGATTAAGTGAAGCACTTATTGCTTGAGAAATTGTTTGAACTGTTTCTTGATTGAAGCAAAGGTGTTTTAACACATCCTTGTTGTGAGATTCTCGACAGGTTTTGAACTTTGTGGAATCTAATGCCACCAGAGGAATACGACATCCGCAACCGGAACGCCGACATGGAACGAGCTATTCAAGCTATGACCGAGATGGCGGCAGCCATGGCTCAACAATCACCGCCAGAACTCAACAGCTAACGCGATGGCTCAACAGACGGCGTTAACTCAACAGAACTTGCAAAGAACAAAGAACGAGCGTAACGAAATGTCAAGCGAGAGGATTCGCGGACTTCAGGAAGCATGATCCAATCAAGTTCTACGGTGAGCCAACCGGATAAAGTCGATCTTTGGATGCAAGAGATCGAGAAGATCTTTGAGGCACTTCATTGCTGACAACGTGAAGGTCGACTATGCTACCTACTTACCGCTAGGAGACGCAGAGTATTCGTGGAGAGGAGTGAAGCAACGCTTATAGCGTAACATCGCGAGATGACCTGGGAGCTTTTTCGTGAAAGGTTCTTGGACAAGTACTTCCTGACATCGCACGAGCCGAGAAGGAGCAGGAATTTCTTCAATCGCAAAGAAGGCAACTCGACGGTCCGAGTATGCGCCAAGTTCGAATCGTTGGCAGGTATTTCAGTCCATTTCGTGACCGAGTTGACTGCAGATGGTTAAGTGAGAGATTCCAACGGGATTGAGATTCGACATTCGTAGTCAAGAGTGTCGCTGAGGATCCGAAATCTCCAAGAGTCGATTGATCGATGTGTCGAGGTAGAAGGAGTGAGGAGCCACAAGAAGAAGACTGTGGGCGACCGGTGAGACCCCGCAGTGCGGGCGTAGATTTGCACGTAAAGGAAACCACCGCAGAAGAGGCCTTACGACCGACCTCGTGGGAACGACAACAGGGACAAGATCGTCCGATGACCCAAGTACCGAGGAGCGGGAGGTCGACCGTTGTCGAGGTGATTTGCTACCGATGTGGAAAGCCGACATTACGCGAGTAATCGTACTCGTAAGGAGGAGGTGTGTTTCAACCGCAAGAAGCCAGGACATTTTGCTAAGGATTGTCCTACACCTAAAGTCGAACCGACTATGCTTATGCAAAGGCCAAAGGAAAGCGTCCAGTGGCTAAAGGCGTAGTTTTCTGCATGAGTGGCGAGGAAGTCGAACGAGCCGATGATCTTATCCAAGGTGAATGTGAGATCGAGGGTAAATCCTTATCCGTCTTTTGATTCGTGCAACCCATTCCTTTATTTCTTCCGATTGTGTGAACCATTTGAACTTGACTGGATCGCTTTACCGCTTAAATTAGTAGTTACAACCCCACCGCTAAAACCTTAGTCACAAACACCGCATGTCTTAATTGTGTAGTGATTATTCAGAGTAGAAAGTTTGTGGTCAATTTGGTTTGTTTGCCTCTTAAGGGCTTAGATGTTATCCTCGGGATGGATTGGTTGTCACACCACCATGTCCTTGGACTGTGTCCGTAAAACTGTAATTTTTCCGCACTTGGAGTCTCCAATTATCTTTCTCACGAACGATTGGAGTTTCTTTGAAAGAAGGAACTAGGGAATACATGTATCTAGCTAGTTCTAAGTTTTCCAACAGATCGACGTGAAGAATGTACCGGTGTGTGACTTTGAGGACGCTTCCTCAAGACGCGCCAGGATTACCACCAAGACGAGAGGTCGAAGTTCTCCATCGACCGATTCCAGGAATGTGACCGATTTCCAAAGCGCCATACAGGATGTCTCCTGCCGAGATGAAAGAGCTGAAGTCCCAGATCGAACACTTAGAGTCGAAGCAATTCATACGACCGAGCGTGTCACCGTGGGGAGCTCCAGTGTTGTTGGTTAAGAAGAAGGATGGACGATCAAGGCTGTGCGTGGACTATCGCGAGCTCAACAAGGTTACCGTGAAGAACCGTTATCCGTTACCACGTATTGACGACTTGATGGATCAACTTCGTGGAGCGGCGATCTTTTCCAAGATAGACTTGAAGTCGGGCTACCATCAGATTCGCGTGAAGGAGGAAGATGTCGCCAAAACAGCTTTCGTAACTAGATACGGTCACTACGAGTACTTGGTGATGCCGCTTGAGTGACGAATGCGCCAGCTGTGTTTATGGACTACATGAACAGGATTTTCCATTCGTTTTTGGATCAGTTCGTTGTAGTGTTCATCGACGACATATTGATTTACTCGAGGAACCGAGAAGAACACGCAGAACACCTATGTCGAGTACTACAGATATTACGAGATAAGCAACTCTATGCCAACTGGTCAAGTGTGAATTTTGGCTTGAAGAGGTGAATTTTCTTGGTCACGTGATTTCCGCAGAAGCGGATAGTCGTGGATCCAACTAAGATTGAGGCGGTGATAGCGTGGGAACAAACAAGACTAAGCACGAGATCGAGTTTTGTCGCTTAGCAGATATTACCGAAGATTCATTGAAGGTTTCTCGAAGATTGTCGCGCTCTTACACGATCGACGAGGAAGGATCAACCTTTGCTTGGGACCGAGGAGTGTGAAGCCGTTTTCAACGATCAAGGAGCTTTTGACGACAGCGCTGTCTTGATTTTGCCTCAACCGTAAGAGCCTTTCGAGGTGTATTGTGATGCGTCACACCAGGGATTGGGATGCGTCTGATGCAACATCTAAGGTGGTCGCAGATGCTTCAAGACACCTTAAGATTCACGAGAGGAACTACCCTACTCACGACTTGGAGCTAGCGCAGTAGTTTTTGCGCTCAAGATATGGAGGCACTACCTTTACGGAGCACTTTATCGCTTTCAACGATCACAAGAGCTTGAAGCACCGTCGACCGTAAAGAACTCAACATGCGCCAACGTAGATGGACGTAATTTCTCAAGGACTACGACTTTACGCTGGAATACCATCCCTGTAAGGCTAACGAGTAGCGCATGCGCTGAGCAGAAGAGCGCTTTAACCCTGTGAATGATGATCAAGGAGTTGGAGATGCTCGAGAAGTTCCGAGATTTGAAGTCGAGTGTCGAAGTTTCACCGGGAAGCCGAGATTTGGTATGCTTACCATTTCTAACAGATTGTTGGACGAGATCCGAGACCAGCAAGTTCATGACGAGCTTCGCAAGAGAAGATTCATTGATAGCGCAAGTGGAAGGCGACAAATTTCAGGCCTGAGCGACGACATCTTGAGGTGCAATGGCCGAGCGTGCGTGCCTAACGTATCCGAGCCGAGGAAGTTGATTCTCGACGGCGCATAAGAGCAACTTTAGTATTCACCCGAGTTACGAAGATGTATCAAGACTTGAAGAAGCATTTTTGGTGGTCCTGAATGAAGAAGCAAGTGGCCGAGCACGTAGCTTCATGTTTGACGTGTCGAAGCCGGCGTGGAGCACCAACGACCGCGGAATGCTACAATCGCTGACGTACTCAAAGATGGAAATGGGACAAGATTTCCATGGACTTCGCTTTAGGTTTGCCGAAGACGCAGAAGAAGAATGATTCGATTTGGGTGATCGCCGACCGATTGACCAAATCGCCATTTCTTGCCGCGAGGTCGACATACAACGTGGAAAAGCCGACCGAGATCTACATCGCAGAGATAGTACGACTTCATGGAATACCTCTTCGATCGTGTCGGACCGAGATCCGAAGTTCACGCCTCATTTTTGGAGGGAATTGCAAGGAGCGATGGGAACCGAGCTCGTGCTTAGCTCGATATCATCCACAGATCGACGGCCGACCGAGAGAACGATCCAATCGCTTGAAGATTTGTTGCGAGCTTGTACGTTAGATCACCGAGGAAGTTGGGACGACGCCTTACCATTGGTGGAGTTCACATACAACAACAGCTTCCATGCGAGTATCGGGATGGCACCTTTGAAGCGCCAGATGGACGGAAATGTCGACGCCTCTTTGTTGGTACCAGGACGGGCGAGCGAACCGTCAGAGGACCAGATATGATCCAAATAGACTACCGAGAAGATCCGCTTGATCGTAGATCGGATGCGAACATCTCAAAGTCGCATGTAAGAGTTATGCATCCAACGACGCCGACCACTCGAGTTCGAGGAAGGAGAACATGTATTTCTTAGAGTCACCCCCACTCATCGAGTTGGTCGAGCGATCAAATCCAAGAAACTTACCCCTAAATTCATTGGACCTTACCAGATTCTTCGTCAGATTGGTCCAAAGGGCATATCGATTGCCTTACCCCCATTCTTGTCGAACATCCACGACGCCTTCCACGCCTCACAATTGCGGAAGTATGTTTCCGACCCTTCTCATGTCATCGAACCTGATGTGATTCAACCGAAGGACGACCTATCTTTGAAGCGCCACCAAGAAGAATCGCTGATCTAAAGCCAAACAGCTATGAACAAAGAGATCCAACTTGTCAAAGTTGTGTGGGATCGAAGACGGGTGATGCGACTTGGGAGCCGGAGGAGAAGATGAAGACTCAAGACTCAACTTTTCTCGAGGTAAGAATCTTATTTGCAATTTCGAGGACTAAATTTTTTTAGAGGGAGAGATTGTAACACCCGAGGACGAGATCGACATCGTATTAGGACGACGATCGAGACCTCGACCAAGACCTTGTGTCGAGATCCCGTGACTAGATCGCTTGCCGAGATCATTTGTCGAGCCGATGAGACCACGCATACTAGCCGCCGAAATGAGGAGGTCGCGCGGTCGAGTTGATGAAGTCGCTGCATCGAGCCGATGAGGACGCAAGTCGAGCCGAGGAGACCGCGCTCACGAACTCGTGTTAGAACCTTGCACGCTTGCACGAGCACTCTTGTCGACATCGCGGTCGAGATGATACCTCGTATTCTTTCGAACGTTATTCAAGCTATTATTATATTGTTTGTAATTATTACATTGTCGGCTTGCCGCTGACCGACAGTAGAGGGTAATTATGAGAGGAACGAGTTAACGGGTAGATGATTGATGGGATTGGCATCTTATAGCCGGAGTTACGCTTATACCCCTTTCTCGCCACCGTATACCACGACCGATTCCCTCACACTCATTTCTCTTTTCTTCTTTCTTCTTCCTTCCTTCTCGCCTGTGTTTCGTTGTTTTCTTCAAAAATCTCCATCGATTTAAACCGTGAGTTCCATCGAGATTCTCGCACAAGCTTTCTTCATCAATCTTGTTCATCATCAACTTCGACCCATATCTCGTCTGATCGACCATCACCGCTGAGGTATGAAGAACAGATTTTTATCTTCTTCGTATATCGCTTAGCGCTAATTCTTCTTCCATTTTTAACCGCTTTATGCTTCCAAATCATGTCAAATTGATGGGTTTTCTTATTCACAATATTACCTATCTTTTTAACCGATTAATTGGGCTTGTAAAACAAATTTCTTTCTCTCGATTTCGCAATCGGCAGCGCTCCGTAAACCTCCATTTTTGGTTCGCTTCGATTTCTTGTTTTTCATTCGTTGTTTCGTTATTGTTGTTGTCGATCTATCCGCTGAAGCATCGATAACTTTTTCATGAAATTTTGATCGAAATCCCTAACTTTGTGTTAGAGGAAAAATATATTTCAGCTTCTTGAGTTTTATATTTTTCTGGGTCAGGTTGAGTTTGGGGAAGAGAGAGCTAGATGTATTGGAACCCATAGATCGATCCGAGTTGTGTTTGTTTTAGGAAGTCCGATTCCCGAGATCGAGTGAATTCAATCAAGGTGTACGGAAAGCTTAATCCAAGGACGCTAAGCAATGAATCCAGATCGAGAACTGCTCGTGTCGAGGTCGATCGAGAAGTGTACGTGTCGAGATCGAGTAAGAGAAGTCGTTGTCGAGCTCTTTGAAGACAAATTGTCGAGGTCGTTGTCGAGCAAAGATTAACTTGGAGTTCGGATGGCGCTTCACATTAATATTTTCATAGTATGTAAGGGCAACTCCTAGAAATCTCTAAGGCTTTATTTTATAAGTCCTGCAAGAGCATTTCATATTCTACGTGGTTATGTTATTGTGTATGGATTTCCGATTTGTGTCGAAATAAATGTTGTGATATGATTGAAGTTTTTGCATGTATTTAATGTGATTGAATATATGTCGTGAATTGTGTATTGCATGTTGAATTATGCTTTCTTCATGTCGAGCTTGCTCTTTTATTTGACATGCGGTTGAATATCTTGTGTTTAACTCTTTGAATATCGTGATGCGCGAATTGTTCATCGAGTGAGCGAGCCAGGTGAGTCGTATGACGCTTTTGAGCCGTGACCCGGATAATCGAGGGTGCTAGGTCCCCTTTTTGTTTACGGAGATTGACTAGACGCCGCCACGCCACGGACCTGAGTTGACCGGCCCTAGGGAGAGCGAGGATCCCAAGGCTTTACCGACTTTCCGACATACCAGACGGGCGTGTGCATTCCGGAAAATTGTCGAGTCGAGAGAAAATGGATTTGTGAGTCAGGTCGAAGCCAGAGTGAGATGGTCGAGTCACGCTTGGTGAATGTTATACTTTGTTGTTTGCTTATATCTTTTATGTCGAGCTTATCTTGAATTGTTGAGAAGTTGACCCTTCCCCGTGGTGCCTTCAATCCATGACTGCTACCCAGGCGATGTCGAGGGCGCAGGAACTCGACAAGAGACGATGCCGAGGAAGAGCTCGACGAGGACCCGAGTGACGACCTCTATCCGCCGTGATTGTTTATTTGTTGGATGTTTGTTTTTCCGAGGACTGCATTTCGCTTTTTCTTTGTGTTCGAGGTCGTGACCAGCCAAGCGTTGTTGTTTTGTTGCTACAGGTAGACTGGTGGTCTTACTTTTGGAGCAAACAAGGTGGGAGTCTCATTTAAGTACCCCTGTGGTATGATTACTCTTTGAAGTTGTCGCATCTTAGGTGTATTTTCTTTGCACATTTGCTACTCAGATTTTGTATACATTATTATTTCGAGTGATATATATATGTATGTTATGCATGTATGTTTTATTAGAATTTAAGTCTTGTGTCTTAGTTGCACCATGTTTCGAAAAGCTGTAATTACTCTGATGTGCACGAGTTGGTTTTATAAAAAAAAACATATCGTATTTTTAAAAAGGCACAAGAGTTTTGTTTTTAAAACACATCTCATATAGGTTTATGTTGAGCTTGGTGTGTTGTGCTCGCGAACTCGGGCGCGGGATATTGAGCTTCAGAGCGGTCCCAAACGGGTCGTTCTGACTTTGGTATCGTGAGCGCTTCGTTCGACCGAAATGCATAGAAATTTGACCGGTCACTATGCTCGTTATGTGTGTTGGGTACCTAGTTGTATTATGTTGATTGTCGCTTGATTAAGTGAAGCACTTATTGCTTGAGAAATTGTTTGAATCAAGCTTGATTGAAGCAAAGGTGTTTTAACACATCCTTGTTGTGAGATTCTCGACAGGTTTTGAACTTTGTGGAATCTAATGCCACCTCGTAGGAATACGACATCCGCAACCGAGAACGCCGACATGGAACGAGCTATTCAAGCTATGACCGAGATGGCGGCAGCCATGGCTCAACAATCACCGCCGCAACTCAACAGTTAACGCGATGGCTCAACAGACGGCAATGTTAACTCAAGCAGAACTTGCAAAGAACAAAGAACGAGCGTAACGAAATGTCAAGCGAGAGGATCGCGCACTTCAGGAAGCATGATCCAATCGGGTTCTACTATGAGCCAAATCCGGATAAAGTCGATCTTTGGATGCAAGAGATCGAGAAGATCTTTGAGGCACTTCATTGCCCTGACAACGTGAAGGTCGACTATGCTACCTACTTACCGCTAGGAGACGCAGAGTATTGGTGGAGAGGAGTGAAGCAACGCTTATAGCGTAACATCGCGAGATGACCTCGGGAGCTTTTTCGTGAAAGGTTCTTGGACAAGTACTTCCTGACATCGCACGAGCCGAGAAGGAGCAGCAGAATTTCTTCAATCGCAAAGAAGGCAACTCGACGGTGTCCGAGTATGCGCCAAGTTCGAATCGCTGGCGAGGTATTTCACCCATTTCGTGACCGAAGTTGACCAGAGATGGTTAAGTGAGAGATTCCAACGGATTGAGATTCGACATTCGTAAGTCGCGAGTGTCGCTGAGGATCCAAATCTCCAAGAGCCGATTGATCGATGTGTCGAGGTAGAAGGAGTGAGGAGCCACAAGAAGAAGACTGCTGTGGGCTGACCGTGAGACCCCAGAGTGCGGGGCGTAGATTTGCACGTAAAGGGAAACCACCGCAGAAGAGGCCTTACGACCGACCTCAGGAACGACAACAGGGACAAGATCGTCCGATGACCCAAGTACCGAGGAGTGGAGGTCGACCGGTGTCGAGGTGATTTGCTACCGATGTGGAAAGCCGACATTACGCGAGTAATCAGACTCGTAAGGAGGAGGTGTGTTTCAACCGCAAGAAGCCAGGACATTTTGCTAAGGATTGTCCTACACCTAAAGTCAACCGACTATGCTTGGCGCAAAGGCCAAAGGAAAGCGCCAAGTGGCTAAAGGCGTAGTTTTCTGCATGAGTGGCGAGGAAGTCAACGAGCCGATGATCTTATCCAAGGTGAATGTGAGATCGAGGGTAAATCCTTATCCGTTTTTTGATTCGTGCAACCCATTCCTTTATTTCTTCCGATTGTGTGAACCATTTGAACTTGATCATGATCGCTTTACCGCTTAAATTAGTAGTTACAACCCCAAATGCTAAAACCTTAGTCACAAACACCGCATGTCTTAATTGTGTAGTGATTATTCAGAGTAGAAAGTTTGTGGTCAATTTGGTTTGTTTGCCTCTTAAGGGCTTAGATGTTATCCTCGGGATGGATTGGTTGTCACACCACCATGTCCTTTGGACTGTGCCCGTGAAACCGTAATTTTTCCAGACCTTGGAGTCTCCAATTATCTTTCACGAACGTATTGGAGTTTCTTTGAAAGAAGGAACTAGGGAATACATGTATCTAGCTAGTTCTAAGTTTTCCAAACAGATCGACGTGAAGAATGTACCAGCTGGTGTGTGACTTTGAGGACGCTTTTTCCGAAGACGTGCCAGATTACCACCAAGACGAGAGGTCGAAGTTCTCCATCGACCGATTCCGTGAACAGACCGATTTCCAAAGCGCCATACAGATGTCTCCCGCCGAGATGAAAGAGTCAAGTCCCGTGATCGAACACTTAGAGTCGGCAATTCATACGACCGAGCCGTGTCACCGTGGGGAGCTCCAAAGGTTGTTGGTTAAGAAGAAGGATGGACGATCAAGGTCAGGCGTGGACTATCGCGAGCTCAACAAGGTTACCGTGAAGAACCGTTATCCGTTACCACGCATTGACGACTTGATGGACCAACTTCGTGGAGCGCGATCTTTTCCAAGATAGACTTGAAGCTCGCTACCATCGATTCGCGTGAAGGAGGAAGATGTCGCCAAAACAGCTTTCAGACTAGATACGGTCACTACGAGTACTTGGTGATGCCGCTTGGAGTGACGAATGCGCCACCGTGTTTATGGACTACATGAACAGGATTTTCCATTCGCTTTTGGATCAGTTCGTTGTAGTGTTCATCGACGACATATTGATTTACTCGAGGAACCGAGAAGAACACGCAGGACACCTATGTTGAGTATCGCAGATATTACGAGATAAGCAACTCTATGCCAATCATCAAGTGTGAATTTTGGCTTGAAGAGGTGAATTTTCTTGGTCACGTGATTTCCGCAGAAGCGGATAGTCAGGATCCAACTAAGATTGAGGCGGTGATAGCGTGGGAACAAACCAAGACGGCTATCGAGATCGAGTTTTGTCGGCTTAGCAGGATATTACCGAAGATTCATTGAAGGTTTCTCAAGATTGTCGCGCTCTTACACGATCGACGAGGAAGGATCAACCTTTGCTTGGACCGAGGAGTGTGAAGCCAATTTTCAACGATCAAGGAGCTTTTGACGACTACCGTACTGATTTTGCCTCAACCGTAAGAGCCTTCGAGGTGTATTGTGATGCGTCACACCAGGGATCGGGATGCGTGCGATGCAACATCGGAAGGTGGTCGCAGATGCTTCAAGACACCTTAAGATTCACGAGAGGAACTACCCTACTCACGACTTGGAGCTAGCAGCAGAGTTTTTGCGCTCAAGATATGGAGGCACTACCTTTACGGAGCACTTTATCGCTTTCAACGATCACAAGAGCTTGAAGTACTGTCGACCGTAAAGAACTCAACATGCGCCAACGTAGATGGACGTAATTTCTCAAGGACTACGACTTTACGCTGGAATACCATCCCTAAGGCTAACGAGTAGCGCATGCGCTGAGCAGAAGAGCGCTTTAACCCTGTGAATGATGATCAAGGAGTTGGAGATGCTCGAGAAGTTCCGAGATTTGAAGTCGAGTGTCAAGTTTCACCGGAAGCCGAGATTTGGTATGCTTACCATTTCTAACAGATTGTTGGACGAGATTCGAGACCAAAGCAAGTTCATGACGAGCTTCGCAAGAGAAGATTCAGTTGATAGCGCAAGGGAAGGCGGCGACTTCAGGCCCTGAGCGACGACATCTTGAGGTGCAATGGCCGAGCGCGTGCGCCTAACGATCCGAGCCGAGGAAGTTGATTCTCGACTTGCGCATAAGAGCAACTTTAGTATTCACCCGAGTTACGAAGATGTATCAAGACTTGAAGAAGCATTTTTGGTGGTCCTGAATGAAGAAGCAAGTGGTCGAGCACGTAGCTTCATGTTTGACGTGTCGTAAAGCCGGCGTGGAGCACCAACGACCGCGGAATGCTACAATCGCTGACGCATCAAAGATGGAAATGGGACAAGATTTCCATGGACTTCGCTTTAGGTTTGCCGAAGACGCAGAAGAAGAATGATTCGATTTGGGTGATCGCCGACCGATTGACCAAATCGCCATTTCTTGCCAAGAAGGTCGACATACAACGTGGAAAAGTCGACCGAGATCTACATCGCCAGATAGTACGACTTCATGGAATACCCTCTTCGATCGTGTCTGACCGAGATCCGGTTCACGCCTCATTTTTGGAGGGAATTGCAAGGAGCGATGGGAACCGAGCTCGAAGCTTAGCTCGGCATATCATCCACGCATCGACGGTCGATCGAGAGAACGATCCAATCGCTTGAAGATTTGTTGCGAGCTTGTACGTTAGATCACCGAGGAAGTTGGGACGACGCCTTACCATTGGTGGAGTTCACATACAACAACAGCTTCCATGCGAGTATTGGGATGGCACCTTTGAAGCGCCAGATGGATCGGAAATGTCGACGCTTCTTTGTTGGTACCAGATTCGGCGAGCGAATCGTCAGAGGACCAGATATGATCCAGCAGACTACCGAGAAGATCCGCTTGATCGTAGATCGGATGCGAACATCTCAAAGTCGCATGTAAGAGTTATGCGCACCAACGACGCCGACCACTCGAGTTCGAGGAAGGAGAACATGTATTTCTTAGAGTCACCCCCACTCGAGTTGGTCGAGCGATCAAATCCAAGAAACTTACCCCTAAATTCATTGGACCTTACCGCATTCTTCGTCAGATTGGTCCAGCTGGCATATCGATTGCCTTACCCCATTCTTGTCGAACATCCACGACGCCTTCCACGCCTCACAATTGCGGAAGTATGTTTCCGACCCTTCTCATGTCATCGAACCGATGTGATTCAACCAAGGACGACCTATCTTTGAAGCGCCACCAAAGAAGAATCGCTGATCGGAAAGCCAAACAGCTATGAACAAAGAGATCCAACTTGTCAAAGTTGTGTGGGATCAAGACGGGTGATGCGACTGGGAGCCGGAGGAGAAGATGAAGACTCAAGACTCAACTTTTCTCGAGGTAAGAATCTTATTTGCAATTTCGAGGACGAAATTTTTTTAGAGGGAGAGATTGTAACACCCGAGGACGAGATCGACATCGTGACAGGACGACGATCGAGACCTCGACCAAGACCTTGTGTCGAGATCCCGTGACTAGATCGCTTGCCGAGATCATTTGTCGAGCCGATGAGACCACGCACACTAGTCAGCCGAAATGAGGAGGTCGCGTGTCGAGTTGATGAAGTCGCGTACCGAGCTGATGAGGACGCAAGTCGAGCTGAGGAGACCGCGTTCACGAACTCGTGTTAGAACCTTGTACGCTTGCACGAGCACTCTTGTCGACATCGTGTCGAGATGATACCTCGTATTCTTTCGAACGTTATTCAACGTTATTATTATATTGTTTGTAATTATTACATTGTCGGCTTGCCGTTGACCGACAGAGTAGAGGGTAATTATGAGAGGAACGAGTTAACGGGTAGATGATTGATGGGATTGGCATCTTATAGCTGGAGTTACGTTTATACCCCTTTCTCGCCAGCTGTATACCACGACCGATTCCCTCACACTCATTTCTCTTTTCTTCTTTCTTCTTCCTTCCTTCTGCTCTGTGTTTCGTTGTTTTCTTCAAAAATCTCCATCGATTTAAACCGTGAGTTCCATCGAGATTCTGCACAAGCTTTCTTCAACAAACTTGTTCATCATCAACTTCTCGACCCATATCTCGTCTGATCGACCATCATCGATGAGGTATGAAGAATGATTTTTATCTTCTTCGTAAGCTCGCTTAGCGCTAATTCTTCTTCCATTTTTAACCGCTTTATGCTTCCAAATCATGTCAAATTGATGGGTTTTCTTATTCACAATATTACCTATCTTTTAACCGATTAATTGGGCTTGTAAAACAAATTTCTTTCTCTCGATTTCTGCATGGCAAAGCGCTCCGTAAACCTCCATTTTTGGTTCGTTTCGATTTCTTGTTTTTCATTCGTTGTTTCTGGTTATTGTTGTTGTCGATCTATCTGTTGAAGCATCAGATAACTTTTTCATGAAATTTTGATCGAAATCCCTAACTTTGTGTTAGAGGAAAAATATATTTCAGTTCTTGAGTTTTATATTTTTCTGGGTTGTGGTTGAGTTTGGGGAAGAGAGAGCTAGATGTATTGGAACCCATAGATCGATCTGAGTTGTGTTTGTTTTAGGAAGTCTGATTCCCGAGATCGAGTGAATTCCGAATCAAGGTGTACGGGAAAGCGAATCCAAGGACACGGAAGCAGCGGAATCCAGATCGAGAACTGTTCGTGTCGAGGTCGACTGAGAAGTGTACGTGTCGAGATCGAGTAAGAGAAGTCGTTGTCGAGCTCTTTGAAGACAGCTGTGTCGAGGTCGTTGTCGAGCAGCATTAACTTGGAGTTCGGTAAGGGCGCTTCACATTAATATTTTCATAGTATGTAAGGGCAACTCCTAGAAATCTCTAAGGCTTTATTTTATAAGTCCTTAAGTAAGAGCATTTCATATTCTACGTGGTTATGTTATTGTGGATTTCCTGATTTGTGTCGAGCTGAAATGTTGTGATATGATTGAGTTTTTGCATGTATTTAATGTGATTGAATATATGTCGTGAATTGTGTATTGCATGTTGAATTATGCTTCTTCATGTCGAGCTTGCTCTTTTATTTGACATGCGGTTGAATATCTTGTGTTTAACTCTTTGAATATCGTGATGCGCGAATTGTTCATCGAGTGAGCGAGCTAGGTGAGTCGTATGACGTTTTGAGCCGTGACCCGGATAATCGAGGGTGCTAGGTCCCCTTTTTGTTTACGGAGATTGACTAGACGCCGCCACGCCACGGACCTGAGTTGATCGCCCTAGGGAGAGCGAGGATCCCAAGGCTTTCGGCTGGACTTTCCGACATACTGCACGGGCGTGTGCATTCCGGAAAATTGTCGAGTCGAGAGAAAATGGATTTGTGAGTTGTGTCGAGTTTAGAGTGAGATGGTCGAGTCACGTCGGTGAATGTTATACTTTGTTGTTTGCTTATATCTTTTATGTCGAGCTTATCTTGAATTGTTGAGAAGTTGACCCTTTCCCGTGGTGCCTTCAATCCATGACAGTTACCCAGGCGATGTCGAGGGCGCAGGGAACTCGACAGTAGACGATGCCGAGGAAGAGCTCGACGAGGACCCGAGTGACGACCTCTATCTGTCGTGATTGTTTATTTGTTGGATGTTTGTTTTTCTGAGGACTGTACTTCGTTTTTCTTTTGTGTTCGAGGTTGTGACCAGTTTGGGCAGTGTTGTTTTGTTGCTACAGGGTAGACTGGTGGTCTTACTTTTGGAGCAAATGCGTGGGAGTTCACGGAAGTACCCCCAGGGTATGATTACTCTTTTGAAGTTGTCGTACCTTAGGTGTATTTTCTTTGCACATTTGCTACTCTGTATTTTGTATACATTATTATTTCGAGTGATATATATATGTATGTTATGCATGTATGTTTTATTAGAATTTAAGTCTTGTGTCTTAGTTGCACCATGTTTCAAAAGTCAGAATTACTCTGATGTGCACGAGTTGGTTTTATAAAAAAAAACATATCGTATTTTTAAAAAGGCACAAGAGTTTTGTTTTTAAAACACATCTCATATAGGTTTATGTTGAGCTTGGTGTGTTGAGCTCGGTAACTCGAGCTCGGTATATTGAGCTCGGTAGCGGTCCGGAAACGGGTCGTTACACTATTGACTGGTTAGAAGTCCAATATGATTGGCACGGTGCGCGTATAGGCGAGTCGGGACATAAAACTAGCAACAGATACAGTCCCAGGGGGCGCAGGGCGCCCAGACTAGGACGCAGGGCGCCCAAGCCTCACCGAGAGCAGGCGCAAGGCGCCCAGACTGGAGCTCGGGGCGCCCAGGCCTCACAGAGAGCTGGCGCAGGGCGCCCAGGGGATGCTGGCGCCAGACGCCCACAGCTGATGAGTGACTGTGCGCTGTTTTGCTTTTTAACTCGTTTTGGGCCGGTTCTGTGACCCAGTATGACCCATTCTCGACCTGAAAGAGCAACCACGACCCCTAGACTTAACCTAACAACTAAGCATCAGTTCTAAGACCCTAAACATGATTAGGAGCTGCTGATAGGATCAACCAAATAGAGAAAAGCTCTTCCTTCCCTTCTTCCAATTTTGTGTTGTCAAGGGCTCTAACTCAAGACTACGCTACGGAACTTGACCGGGGAACATCGTTATTGTAACTCGTACAGTCTCATTGGGAGGAATAGGAGGTGGTAAGTCTTCTAATGATAAGCTTTGTCTTTAAGATCAAGTTAGGGTTCTAAACCATGATTTTTCCATTCCTAAACCCTTGCTCTTGTGTTTTTGCTGAAGAAAGCTTCACTAGGAAAGGAAAAGCTTGGTGTTACCTCATCCCATCCTAGGAGCACGAAATTCAATTGAGGTAAGGGGTAGTTGTTCTCTTCTAGTGAGTGTAAGGAACTTGCGTGAACAATAGGGGTGTCCCAAGACCCCTATGCCTCGCGCGGTAACGAAAAACGTGCACTATCACCACCGTGATAGGGAGACTTTCGAACTCCCCAATTATTACTCTTGATTGGTGATATTTTCTGTAACGGGTTGTGATAATTTTATTGGTTGATGAATTTGGTGTGATGATTGAGCTTTGTTTGTTTACATGCTTGCTGTGCAGAAATTGTTTGCTACCAAACGATAATGTAAGGAATTTAAATAGCTAAATCGTAAGCTTTAGACCCCATGAATGTGTAGCCACTAAGTATGAATCAAAGAACTCTAGACCATGTCCAACTAAGTTTTGAGGAATGTAATAGTGAGGCATTAGATCCCCGAACGGGTATAAACCCTTGGTTTTCGAATTGGGTGACAGTGGCAGGGTGCCAGGCGCCCACGCTGCTAGGCGCCAGGCGCCCTGTGACAGTTGGTACTCTTATTGTTTCGTCGTGTTCCCTTGGGTTCCCGCATTTTGGTTCATATTGTAAAGCCTAGTTAGGATGTCTGAAGTCCATTTATGATGTCTAAAGGATATATTAGTGTGATAACTTGAGAGAACTCATATTCCTATCACAAAGCTTCACTTGGATGTTGTGTGCTTAATCGAAGTTGCTAAGAACATTGAATGGTTATGTTATAGGTTGAATACACTGACTAACTTATGAAATTGTGTCCTGCTGTTGTTGTTGTTGTTGTTGTTGCCCTATCGAAGATATTGCAATAGAGGATATTATGTTAGACACCGCATTTGGTCTGTTCATGCATCATGGTGTCGGTAATGTTGTCATTGTTGTTAGTAGAGCGTATCGGGCAAGGTATCCCGTGACGGGCAGGGTTCCCGGTCCTACAGTTCAGAAGGGCGAATCGGGCAAGGTATCCCGTGACGGGCGAGGTTCCCGGTCCTACTGTTAATGGGGTGAATCGGGCAAGGTATCCCGTGACGGGCGTGGTATCCTGGTCCTATTGTTATTGGGGCATTACTGACATGGTATTCCGAAACGGGCAAGGTATCCCGACCTCGTTAGAAGTGGAAACACATGCATATAATTATGCTCTTAGAATTACATCATTTTACAAGATAACATGCCTGGTTGTTCAGTTTTTGGTAGTGTATTATAATGTTATGATTGATGCGGTGGCATGTGATATTTGAATGTTGTGGTAATGTACTTTAATGTTGTATTTGATGCTGTGGCATGTGGTATTTGACCGTTGTGGTGATATTTTATGCCTTAGTACTAGTGAGTAGACGTTTTCGTTGGAATTATTGTATATTGCGCATTGTTCATTAATTTTCTACACTGTTTGCACTATTTGAGGTTATGATGACTAACCCCTTTTGTGGCTATGCATATCCCACCGGGTATGTGTAGATGTTGAGACTGCAGGTGTTGAGGATGTGAATGCCAATGAGTAATCTCGGTAGTTCTTTAGGGTGAATAGAAGATTTGCATGTGTTTACTTATTTAAGTTCTTGTATTCTTCCGATGTAATAATTAGGGAAAGGGCTCTGAATTATTGTGACATCGGGAACCTGGGTTTAATTCCTTTGATGTTGTTTTCCGCAAATGAGCGTGACGACTCTATTCCACGATGAATGAAGTTTATGATTTGACATAAATAAAAAGTATTTTGTTTCTCCGTGTTTTATATTACATTATTACGTTGTTATAATGACTTGCCGGGGTAGAGGGTGTCACAAATGTGGTCCTATTTTTTTTTTAAAGGTTCTTTAAAAAAGCAGTCAGAGCATCACACCGACCTTTAGAAACATGGCGGGAAATAATTTAAGACACCACATAGACCACATTCATTTATTCTGTCAAATCATATATAACAACTGTGTCATGAAACATAACAGAGATTTATTACAACACTGAAATAAAGGACAAATATCCTATAGCTGGTCCATAAGCTATACTCTTCACTAGACTACTAGTAAATTCCACAAACATAACGCAAGTAAAAAGCTGGACGACTATCCTCAGCTGCTCCTCTCTTCAGTTCCGAATCCTTCGCTTGCTTCACCATCTGGGTTACATTCATCAATTGAAAGAACCACTGGCAAGGGTCAACTTCTTAAAATAAAAGAGGCAGATACACATATTCGACAACACACTCGGCAATAAAACATGTAATAGCACAACATATTACGGAAAATAATAAATCATGACAATAGGCAAACAACAGTGTATACAATTCACAAGCGCGACTCAAGACCCAAATCAAGACTCATTCTCTCAATACTTTTGCCACATACCGGAAGTAACGCGGATCCATCTACTGAATACCAGCCATAGCCTTGGGCTCTCTCCTCACCCTAGGATATTCAGCTCAGGTTCCATTAGCATTACGACGCCTAGCTATTCCCTGTCGAACACCAGCCGTAGCCTTTTAGGGGATTCTAGCACCCTAGGTGAATTGACGCAAGCTCAAAAACGTCCCGGCAAAACTAACGTCTAGCCATTCCCAACCGAACACCAGCCGTAGCCTTTTAGGGGATTCTTGCACCCTAGGTGAATCGACGCAAGCTCAAAAACGTCCCGGCAAAATTAACGTCTAGCCATTCCCTACCGAACACCAATCGTAGCCTTTTAGGGGATTCTTGCACCCTAGGTGAATCGGCTCAAGCTCAAAAACGTCTCAACGACTCAACGACTCTTCCAACTCTCGCACTTCGATGGACAATTCGCATAATTATAACAATATAATTTAGTTCAACAGCATAAGCAACATGGCAATATAACTCAATTCATCAATGATAAACACATAAGCATCTCATCTCAAACAATCACACTTAGCAGCAACAGTCGTCAATCAATATGGAATCCATCCCTCTGCAATTCGATGGAATTGACAGAGAGGAACAAACAAGTGTGGGGGGTTGGGGACAGCTGCCAATCACTTACAGACAAGCCCACTAAATAATCAGCATATATAACAAAAATAAAGCGAAGGGGTACAAGACCCTCACTTCGAACCCTTAGGTTCTCAGACTTCTTCGCATGAACACTTGAAATTAAATTCGTATCTAAAAATTGCCCTTACACAAGGACATATACAATAAAAGCTTACGATGTCTAGAAGTGCCCTTACACATAAATACATAACCAATAACTCTAGAATGTGAAGCGCCCTTACCGAACTCCAAGCTGCGCGTATCCACGTATTCCTCGATTCTACACCGCACAATCTCGGATTACTCAAAGCCTAACACACAAAGCAAACTTAGCATAATCTAAAGTCTTAATTCTATAACCATAGGCTCTCAAACCTAAACCCCTTTCCCTAACCAACAATTTCACTTAGGAACTTAGTTTAAAAATACTAGTTTTTAATAAATTACATACACCTTGAAAATTCATTTTACTATTAAGGAATTAACTTTAAGGACAAGGAATCTTTTTCTTGAAAACTTAGCACGTAAAACCTCACTATTTTTCTTGAAAACTTAGAGCAAGAATAAATTTCAATTAACCACTACTAATATCAACTAAGAAAACAAAATAATTATCCCTTAGACTTAGACTTAATTCTAATTCCTATGTTCTCAAATCCCAAAAACATCTCCTGATAAGAAATTACCTACACTTAAGCATTTACAAATTTGGGTTTCATATGTTTCAAAATTTAAAGTTTTCTTGAAATATACACAAGTTGGAAAATAAAGTTCTACTTACTAAGTTTAAGTCTTTCAAAAATTTGAAACACAAATCAATACCAAAATCAACTTTATTTTATCCAAAAGCTTAAGTTAAGGCTCCATTAGGTTCTTAGGATCTCAAAGAGTCCAATTTACCTATTGTGTTTCATAGCCTCAAGGATCCAAAACAACTTCAATTCTCAATCAAATCACTTCCATAATTTTCTAAACTTATACAACAATTACATACAACTAATTTAAATGCTAAGAACACAAAATAATTGCCTCCCAAGCTCTAGAGAGCTCGCGGCCTCACCTCTCCTATTCAAGAAAGTTTGCAAAACTTCACCCAAATTAAACAACACCATTTCAAATCATTTATTTCTTTGACAAAACAACACACAACTTCACAACATAAATCTTAATCAAGTCCAAATACCCAATCAGGACTCTCTTTCAAGAGTTCAAGGTTTCATAACTTTACATTTTCATTGATCCAAAACTACAATTAACAACTACAACAACAATAACAACTACTAGGAAGCAAGAAATATAAATTAATTTGAATGATTCACTTGGAGATCACATAACCCCATACCCATAGGTCATGCGCCCTGGGGTTCAAGCAATTTGGGGAAAAATATGTTCATTTCATCCATAATCATAATCAACACCTAATTAAAGCATAGAACAAGAAAGGAACAAAAGAATCACCTCCTACACCTATTTAGGGGCCACGGTTTTGGCTTCAAAAAAATGGGGATAGAAGAGTTGTATTTTTCTTTCTCACTTACAAGGTTTGGGAAGAGGTGATCAAGGAGAAGATGAAGCTTAGAAGCAAGCAAGGATGAAGATTGAGAATCAAGCAAGCCAAAAATGAGGAAGAATGGAGATAGCCATGGAAGCACCTTAGCTTCTCTCTCAAGAACAAAGAAAGGAAATGAAATGAAGGTGAGAAATGAGGGAGGAGGATTGCAGCCTGATGAGGCACAAGGGGGGGAGAGCAAAAAAATTAAAACAAACACTCTCCCATGATAATGGATGAAGAATGAAAGTGGAAGAATTAGAAATGGGGAAGTAGGAAGGAAGGGAGCTCACGCTACAGCTCAAAAGAAGAAGGGAAGAAAAATAAATTGGGGTTTGGGGAGAGAGAGCCACGACAGGGAACAAAAAAATGGGAAAGGAAGGATAAAAAAAAATTTAATCAAAAGAAATTTTACTTGGTTCAAAATGGTCTAAAATAGATACTTTCTAATAATCACTAAACAAAGGACACCTAGCACTAAAAAGCAAGATCCTAATCTAATCAACAAGTCTAAACATCTAATCTCTCTCTTCTCATGATTATCCTCTAATCCTAGAGTCTATAGTGTACTAAAAAAATACGGCGTCGAGCAATCGCGTTACCGATTAATTCTTCCGCCGATTAATTCGTGAAAATTAATTTGTCGAGAAATTAATTCACCGCGAAATAAAATATTATCATAATTAATAAAAACAATTAAATACACTCAAACACCATCAAAATAAGTTACATTTCGATTTTCATCGAAATCAGAATTCATTTTAAATTTTAATGCGGGTAAAATTTACCCTACGATTCAAACGCGATTTAAACTTTGTTAGAGTTTTCCGACGATTTTCGAACCATGAATTAATATTAAATATTAATTCTTAAATTTAATTTCATCTTGATTTAATTCAATCAATTTCTTAGTCAACCAAAAATACGCGTTACCACGTAACGCAGAAAACTTATAATAAGTATAATTAATGAACTCGCCTTAAAAGCAGCATACGTCTATGCTGTCTATTAATTTGAATTGACATCATGAGTAATAATTATTTATAATAAATAAATTATTCAAAATAACTCAAAATAATTTCCCGTACTCTCAGTAAATCATTGAGGTGATCAATCTCTATGACTTATTTTTCGAGTTTTCAGAATTTTATCGCTAAAATCACTTTTCTTAAAAATTGGGATGTTACAATACCACCCCCTTAAAATAGTTTCGTCCTCGAAACTACACGGGTAGTAAAATACGGAAAAATTATTTTACTCAATCGATAAAATAATTTGCACATATATGTATTCACAAAACTTGTTATTATACGTAGTAATATAATATTCATAGCTACATAGTATAGTGTGCAATACTAACAATCACAAGGCATATACATATAGCACACCATAAAGTAAGCGTAGTTAGTGGACGAAGAATTCCTTACGACTAACTGATGCTTCATTCCTGATTACGACATCTGCTCATCCACAGTCACGATTGCGCTCACGAACACGAACACAAGCTCGACTACAGCTACACGTGATTACTATAAAAATAATACTAACCTATTCATGTGCAACCACAGTTTACACCTATCAGAATACCAAAAATTCACTTAAAACTTCTAGAAAGATTAAAATTCTCTTTTCCAATCAAACATTTTTCTAAAAGAAAATATCATTTTTTTTTGGAATACACCAATACAAGGAACTAATAAAACACAATTTCATTTTCTCAAGACTCAACCATTCTCATAGACACTACGGTTCCTTTGAGATTAGGTTCTCACTGTCTCAAATTTATCAATTATACCTCAGTTCAAAGATTAAAACAAAGTTAATAACTCTCTCTTACCTATAAAATCCTTTTAAACCAAAGCTTTAATAACAATACATAAATCAAGCAAGGACCTAAAGGAAATTTAAAGTTTTCTAAAACTCCTCTCCAAACACCTTTCCCAAAACCATCCTTACTCACACATAGACTTATCGTTCAAAAGATTAACACCAAAACTATTATCTTTACAACTTCTAAATTACCACAAATCACAAAATTATCAAGGGTTTGAGTTAGAAAGGTTTGAAATATATCGCACACCCAAATATATGTGGCCACAAATGGTTACTTCAATTTAACAACAAACTTTTTTTTTTAAAAAAAAAATTGTTTTAACAGTACGCACAATAGAACTTGGTTTCCCAGACAAGACGAGATTAAAACCTTCTTGAACCCAAAATTGACTAGAAAATCATGAAATTATCTTTTATACAAAGAAAATCGAAAACTTCCCAAACTTTTACTACTAGATTATAATTTAACAAAATTGTCTAAAACTAAGAATCATTCTTGACAAGATCATTAACAAACAATATAGGAATTGAAAACAAAAATTAAAATACTTACCTAGAGCTCCTCCAAGAACTCAAGTGCTAAGACATTAACAGAAGCAGAACATCAACACCCTCAGTATTATCAACATTAACAACAGCTCCCACATCAACAAGTAACAGGAAACGAAGAGGGGATCTTCCTCCCAAATCATCCTAAAGCTCTCGGTTTTCTAAGAGGGAAGTAGAAGGAAATGCAACTCTCTAAGCCTCTCAAGATCCCTCACACTACCCACCACCACACGGTTTTGTATATTTATGAGGAGGGTTGAAGAAAATAGGCTTCTGGAGCATGAGTGGCTTGCGACGCATCCAAAGGTAAGGATAAAGGGAATCAATTTTCTTTCTACTCAATCACTCCCCACTAGACCAATTATTCCCCCACTATTTTTCTTTTCGTTCGTGGCCGACAGGGCAACAAGAGGATCGCCCACTAACACTAAGGCTAAATGGAATATGCTCTGCTCCACCTATTGTGGACGAGTAACCGGTCACGTAAGGAAGGGAAGTGGAAAATGAGTCATCCCACTATGCTTGGCTTATCTTATAGGATAATCTCCCATGACTCAAAAGAATAAGGATAGGGTTTAGTAAAAATGTTTGGTACTACCCATTACTAGATGGACAAGTCGTCACGCACTACGTTACTACCGGCAATTCCCACCATCCCTCTAGATTCCATTTAACTAGGTCAAATGGATCTCACTCGAATTAAATTATCATAAGGCATTTAATTAAGGCTTGCTAGGAAGAAAATAATCGCGTTTAATATTTTCATTGGAAAATAAGAATACGCTTACACAAATAACAATCACACAATCAATCACACATATTCTTAGCAGTGCAAGAATAGGCTATTACGGGAACACAAATGTTAGTGGCAAACATGTCACACTCACAAATTCATAAAATACTTTTGATTTTCAAATAAAATACATATCAATATACTTCAAATATCAATCATTTACGTGATATATATCTAGGATCACTAATATTTGAAAGATCACACTGAGCAATAATATTAATAATGATCATAAATATAATAACAACGTCTCCTGCACAATTCCCAGAATCTCATTTCTTATTTCCCGAAGGACTTAAGGGAGTCGTGGTGACGGAGGTCAACAAATCTGATGGTCTCTGCAACTTACTCTTCTCACTGTTGTCCCAGCAGTTCACATTGATTCCTCGTAGTAGTCCGTTGAGCAACAGCTGCCATCCCTACCACTTCTTGGGCTACCTAAATCTTCTGATCCATCTCTTGAACTCTCAACTTTAACAAAAGATTGTTCGTCTCTAAGATACTGGATTCCCACAAGGTCTTACAACCTAGTCAAAACCCCACAGCAATTTTGTGTCTCAGCACATATTGTTTTCAATTAAGAAACAATTTCAAACAATTACAAGTGGAGTTACTCTACTTAAGGAACAAGCATACAAGCATGGTTTGACTCATAAAAAGACAAGGTTTGACCTCTAACAATTGTTCTTTATAAAACCCGACACTTGACCAGCTATAAAATCCCGACTCACAGTCCGGTAGAACCGAACTGCTCTGATACCACTATTGTAACACCTCGTATCCGGAGTGCTACTAAGTGAACATTCTGACAAAAGTTGACATGTCTCCGAAAGGTGGAATACTCTGCTCGTAGGTTTTCAAGAAATGTGGTCCTATTTTTTTTTAAAGGTTCTTTAAAGAAGCAGTCAGAGCATCACAACGTCCTTTAGAAACATGGCGGGAAATAATTTAAGACACCACATAGACCACATTCATTTATTCTGTCAAATCATATATAACAACTGTGTCATGAAACATAACATAGATTTATTACAACACTGAAATAAATGACAAATATCCTATAGCTGGTCCATAAGCTATACTCTTCACTAGACTACTAGTAAATTCCACAAACATAACGCAAGTAAAAAGCTGGACGACTATCCTCAATCGCTCTCTCTCAGCTCAATCCTTCGCTTGCTTCACCATCCGGGTTACATTCATCAATTGAAAGAACCACCGCAAGTGGTCAACTTCTTAAAATAAAAGAGGCAGATACACATATTCGACAACACACTCGGCAATAAAACATGTAATAGCACAACATATTACGGAAAATAATAAATCATGACAATAGGCAAACAACAGTGTATACAATTCACAAGCGCGACTCAAGACCCAAATCAAGACTCATTCTCTCAATACTTTTGCCACATACCGGAAGTAACGCGGATCCATCTACTGAATACCAGCCATAGCCTTGGGCTCTCTCCTCACCCTAGGATATTCAGCTCAGGTTCCATTAGCATTACGACGCCTAGCTATTCCCTGTCGAACACCAGCCGTAGCCTTTTAGGGGATTCTAGCACCCTAGGTGAATCGACGCAAGCTCAAAAACGTCTCGGCAAAACTAACGTCTAGCCATTCCCTACCGAACACTAGTCGTAGCCTTTTAGGGGATTCTAGCACCCTAGGTGAATTGACGCAAGCTCAAAAACGTCCCGGCAAAACTAACGTCTAGCCATTCCCTACCAAACACCAGTCGTAGCCTTTTAGGGGATTCTTGCACCCTAAGTGAATCGACGCAAGCCCAAAAACGTCTCGGCAAAACTAACGTCTAGCCATTTCCTACCGAACACCAGCCGTAGCCTTTTAGGGGATTCTTGCACCCTAGGTGAATCGGCTCAAGCTCAAAAACGTCTCAATGACTCAACGACTCGACCAACTCTCGCACTCCGATGGACAATTCGCATAATTATAACAATATAATTCAGTTCAACAGCACAAGCAACATGGCAATATAACTCAATTCATCAATGATAAACACATAAGCATCTCATCTCAAACAATCACACTTAGCAGCATCAGTCGTCAATCAATATGGAATCCATCCCTCTGCAATTCGATGGAATTGACAGAGAGGAACAAACAAGTGTGGGGGGTTGGGGACAGCTGCCAACCACCTGCAGACAAGCCCACTAAATAATCAGCATATATAACAAAAATAAAGCGAAGGGGTACGAGACCCTCACTTCGAACCCTTAGGTTCTCAGACTTCTCCGCATGAACACTTGAAATTAAATTCGTATCTAAAAATTGCCCTTACACAAGGACATATACAATAATAGCCTACGATGTCTAGAAGTGCCCTTACGCATAAATACATAACCAATAACTCTAGAATGTGAAGCGCCCTTACCGAACTCCAAGCTGCGCGTATCCACGTATTCCTCGATTCTACACCGCACAATCTCTGATTACTCAAAGCCTAACACACAAAGCAAACTTAGCATAATCTAAAGTCTTAATTCTATAACCATAGGCTCTCAAACCTAAACCCCTTTTCCTAACCAACACTTTCACTTAGGAACTTAGTTTAAAAATATTAGTTTTTAATAAATTACATACACCTTGAAAATTCATTTTACTATTAAGGAATTAACTTTAAGGACAAGGAATCTTTTTCTTCAAAACTTAGCACGTAAAACCTCACTATTTTTCTTGAAAACTTAGAGCAAGAATAAACTTCAATTAACCACTACTAATATCAACTAAGAAAACAAAATAATTATCCCTTAGACTTAGACTTAATTCTAATTCCTATGTTCTCAAATCCCAAAAACATCTCTTAATAAGAAATTACCTACACTTAAGCATTTACAAATTTGGGTTTCATATGTTTCAAAATTTAAAGTTTTCTTGAAATATACACAAGTTGGAAAATAAAGTTCTACTTACTAAGTTTAAGTCTTTCAAAAATTTGAAACACAAATCAATACCAAAATCAACTTTATTTTATCCAAAAGCTTAAGTTAAGGCTCCATTAGGTTCTTAGGATCTCAATGAGTCCAATTTACCTATTGTGTTTCATAGCCTCAAGGATCCAAAACAACTTCAATTCTCAATCAAATCACATCCATAATTTTCTAATCTTATACAACAATTACATACAACTAATTTAAATGCTAAGAACACAAAATAATTGCCTCCCAAGCTCTAGAGAGCTCGCGGCCTCACCTCTCCTATTCAAGAAAGTTTGCAAAACTTCACCCAAATTAAACAACACCATCTCAAATCATTTATTTCTTTGACAAAACAACACACAACTTCATAACATAAATCTTAACCAAGTCCAAATACCCAATCATGACTCTCTTTCAATAGTTCAAGGTTTCATAACTTTACATTTTCATTGATCCAAAACTACAATTAACAACTACAACAACAATAACAACTACTAGGAAGCAAGAAATATAAATTAATTTGAATGATTCACTTGGAGATCACATAACCCCATACCCATAGGTCATGCGCCCTAGGATTCAAGCAATTTGGGGAAAAATATGTTCATTTCATCCATAATCATAATCAACACCTAATTAAAGCATAGAACAAGAAAGGAACAAAAGAATCACCTCCTACACCTATTTAGGGGCCACGGTTTTGGCTTCAAAAAAATGGGGATGGAAGAGTTGTATTTTTCTTTCTCACTTACAAGGTTTGGGAAGAGGTGATCAAGGAGAAGATGAAGCTTAGAAGCAAGCAAGGATGAAGATTGAGAATGAAGCAAGCCAAAAATGAGGAAGAATGGAGATAGCCATGGAAGCACCTTAGCTTCTCTCTCAAGAACAAAGAAAGGAAATGAAATGAAGGTGAGAAATGAGGGAGGAGGATTGCAGCCTGATGAGGCACAAGGGGAGGAGAGCAAAAAAAATTAAAACAAACACTCTCCCATGATAATGGATGAAGAATGAAAGTGGAAGAATTAGAAATGGGGAAGTAGGAAGGAAGGGAGCTCACACTACAGCTCAAAAGAAGAAGGGAAGAAAAATAAATTGGGGTTTGGGGAGAGAGAGCCACGATAGGGAACAAAAAAATGGGAAAGGAAGTTAAGTTGCTTTCCCTTTTTATTTCTATTTTCATATTTAGACAATTCTAGGGGAAATAAAAATGAATGAGTAAAAGAAGGGGAGGGGAGACTCACGCTGGTCATCAAAAGGAAGGATAAAAAAAAATTTAATCAAAAGAAATTTTACTTGGTTCAAAATGGTCTAAAATAGATACTTTCTAATAATCTCTAAACAAAGGACACCTAGCACTAAAAAGCAAGATCCTAATCTAATCAACAAGTCTAAACATCTAATCTCTCTCTTCTCATGATTATCCTCTAATCCTAGAGTCTATAGTGTACTAAAAAAAATACGGCGTCGAGCAATCGCGTTACCGATTAATTCTTCCGCCGATTAATTCGCGAAAATTAATTTGTCGAGAAATTAATTCACCGCGAAATAAAATATTATCATAATTAATAAAAACAATTAAATACACTCAAACACCATCAAAATAAGTTACATTTTGAATTTCATCGAAATCAGAATTCATTTTAAATTTTAATGCGGGTAAAATTTACCCGGCGATTCGAAACACGACGAAACTTTGTTAGAGTTTTCCGACGATTTTCGAACTATGAATTAATATTAAATATTAATTCTTAAATTTAATTTCATCTTGATTTTATTCAATCAATTTCTTAGTCAACCAAAAATACGCGTTACCGCGTAACGCAGAAAACTTATAATAAGTATAATTAATGAACTCGCCTTAAAAGCAGCATACGCCTATGCTGTCTATTAATTTGAATTGACATCATGAGTAATAATTATTTATAATAAATAAATTATTCAAAATAACTCAAAATAATTTCCCGTACTCTAAGTAAATCATTGAGGTGATCAATCTCTATGACTTATTTTTCGAGTTTTCAGGATTTTATCGCTAAAATCACTTTTCTTAAAAATTGGGATGTTACAATATCCATCATTGATCAGAACCAAGCATAAATCAAACACAAAACAAGTCATAAAATCAAGAAATGTAAGTGAAAGAACTACCATCTCTCCTCTCCTCTTGCTCGCGGCCTAGGGGCTGTTTTGGGGAGAAAAATGGTGCTCTCCAGCTTGCTTGATGATGAAATAGATGATGATGCGGAGTGGAAGAAGAAACTAGCAAGAAGATGGAAGCAAAGAGGTGATGTGATTCAAGACATGATGGAGGTAGCTTCCATGGAGGGTTTGGAACGTCTCTCTCAAGAAAATGAAGAAGATGAGGTTGTGAGGGTTTGAGAGAGAGGGGGCACAGGTTTGGGGCTGCTTATGGGAGGGGAGAATTAATTTTTATCACTTAAAAATAATACTTGTTTAAAACTAACTTAAATAAAGTGTAGAAAAAAAACTAATCACACAAAGTGTGACACCTTTCAATAAAGCAAAGATGCTAATCACATCAACTAATCTATCCAATCTAATCTCACATCTCTCATGATTACCCTCTAATTCTAGAGTCTTAGGGTTGCTAAAACACGGCGTCGAGTAATCACGTTATACCGATTAATTTCCTGCCAATTAATTCGCGAAAATTAATTTACCAAGAAGTTAATTCACCGCGTGAAAATAAATTATCATACATAATAAAAACAATCTAAAACACTCAAAAATAATCACAACAAGTCACGATTCAATTTTCATCAAAATCAGAGTTCGTTTAAAATTTTATCTGCGGTAAAACTGCCCGGCGATTAGAAACGCGACGAAACTTAGTTAGAATTTTTTGGCGATATTCGAACCATGAATTAATATAAAATATTAATTCTCAAATTCAATTTGATCTTGATTTAATTAAATCACTTGATTAGCGAACAAGGAACTGCTTATTATAGCATAAATACGACAGAATATACTGTAATAATGATAAATGACGCATCGCAAAAAATACGGGTGTTACAATACTCCCCCTCTAAAAATAGTCTTATCCTCGAAACTACAGGTAAGACACGTACCGAGAAAAAGTTCTGGATACTGGTTCTTAATCTTCTCTTCTAACTCCCACGTTGCGTCGCTTGTCTTCTGGTTCCACACGACCTTGACAAGTTGAATCTCTTTATTTCTCAGCTGCTTAGTCTTTCGATCCACAATCCTTGCAGGTGATACTTCAAATGATAAGTCGTCCTTCAGTTGAATAACATCAGGCTCGATAATGTGAGAAGGGTCGGAAACATACTTCCGCAACTGAGAGACGTGAAAGATGTCGTGAATATTTGACAGAAAGGGTGGCAAGGCAATCTGATATGCCACTGGACCAATACGACAAAGAATCTGGTAGGGTCCAATGAACTTAGGAGTAAGCTTTTTGGATTTGATCGCTCGACCAACTCCAGTAGTAGGTGTAACTCAGAGAAATACATGCTCTCCTTTTTCAAACTCTAGCGGTCGACGACCCTGGTCCGCATAACTCTTTTGTCGACTCTGGGACGTTCGCATCCTTTCTCTGATCAGTCGTATCTTCTCGGTAGTCTGCTGAATCATGTCTGATCCCACAAAAGAGCTCTCACCATCCTGATACCAACAAAGAGGCGTCTGACACTTACGTCCATACAGTGCTTCGTAAGGTGCCATACCAATGCTTGCATGGTAACTATTGTTGTAGGTGAACCCCACTAGCGGCAACACGTCGTCCAAACTCCCTCTGTGATCCAATGTACATGCCCTCAGAAAATCTTCGAATGATTGAATCGTCCTCTCGGTCTGACCATCGGTCTGAGGGTGATATGCCGAGCTAAACTTGAGCTTGGTTCCCATCGCTTCTTGCAAAGCCCTCCAGAAGTGAGATGTGAACTTCGGATCTCGATCAGAAATGATGAAAGAAGGCACACCATGCAGTCGTACAATCTCTGCAACGTAGATCTGTATTAGCTTCTCCACGTTGTAAGTCGATCTTACCGGCAAGAAATGAGCAGATTTGGTCAATCAGTCGACGATTACCTAAATCGAGTCGTGCTTTTTTAAATCTTGGTACATCTTCGTGACTCCTGGATGAATACTCAATCTGCTCTTGTGCGCTTCGTCGAGAATCAACTTCCTCAGCTCAGCCACATCAGGTACACAAATGCGTCCATTGCATCTCAGAATGTTGTCCGTTCCAACCTTGAATTTCGTCGCTTTCCCTTGTGCTACCAGCTCAACCTTCTCTTGCAGTAGCTTGTCATGAGCTTATTGTTCTCTAATATCCTCCAACAGTCCGTTAGAAATGGTGAGCATACCAAACTTCAGCTTCCCTGGCGACACTTCCACGTTTAGCTTCAAGTCTCGGAACTTCTCCAGTATCTCAAACTCCTTGATCATCATTACTGAAGCTAAAACACTCTTCCTGCTTAGTGCATCTGCTACAACGTTCGCCTTCCCTGGATGATATTCCAAAGTAAAGTCGTAGTCCTTCAGAAATTCCATCCATCTCCGCTGTCGCATGTTGAGCTCCTTCTGATCGAACAGGTACTTCAAGCTCTTGTGGTCGCTGTAAACAGTGAACGTGCTCCCATACAGGTAGTGCCTCCAAATCTTCAGCGTGAACCAGGTCCTTCACCAGCGGTTAAATAATCAGATCCGCTTGTGGTGGATTTTTTTGCGATGTGTCATTCTCATCTTTCCATTCCGTACACTGACACAGCTGTCAATGAAAAATCTATCCTTTTGTGATCCTTTTTTAAAATGAGATCCTTTTAGGGCAAGACATAATGAATAAATATCCGTTGACATTATATTCTACCTTTAATACCTCGTAAATTAAAGAGTCATCAATGAGGATCCTTTAATGCTTAAGATAGACTTGAATGCTTCATTCAGTCTAGTTGGTTTCCAGAGGCACATTTATACCAGATGGTCTTTGACAACAGTGACAATCTGTTTACCTAAGCAAAATAGATAAGACAGAGATAAGATTCTACCAGAGCGTTCATCTACCAGAGAAATCTTTCACCAGACCATGGTTCCATTAGAATGCATTCCTAACAAAGCATAGTCCTGCCAGAGTATGGTCTATCAGAGCATTGTCTACCAGAACATGGTTATGCTTGAGCGTAGTTATAAGACGTTGACATCATCAACTCTTACCAGACTATTCATACCAGACTCAACTCAAAAAAACCAGAGGGTACATAGCACACTGATCCATATCTTTTTGAGACAGATCCAACTGATGAATAATATTGAATTCTCACTAGTTTCTGCACGCTAGAGAACGCATTAGAAGATAAATTGTTGTCATACATTATTTGTTGTCATCAAAACATTTAAGGGTCATTATTTCTAAATCCACTTGATTACAACAATCTCCCCCTTTTTGATGATGACAAACACATGGATTGATGAACAATTTTCCTATTAGAAAAATATTTATGTAAAAATTTTCAAGGGGCTCCCCTTGAATTAAACGCATAAAAATATTTTCTAAGTGCAATATGTTCATGTTCAATCATAAGATTGACATGTTCATGTTCAGATGCATGGTGTTCATTTCCTTTTTAACACATGGTTGATACATTGTGTTCATTAATTACTCTTATTCTTCTCCCCCTTTTGTCACCAAACAAAAAAGTTAAAGGAAAAAAATCATTGTCAAAATAGAGTATAGAAAGACAAATGTTAAAACAGAATAAGCATAAAAAGTAACTTTGTCATATCATTAAAAAGGTAACAAAGTATAAGGTAAACGTTTTAACAATCAAATGAACATAAAACAAAAATGGGCTAATAGCAAAAATATTGAAATCCTAAGGCTTTCTAGGGCTTTAGTACTTTGTCAAGTAGCATCTTGAGCATTGCCTCAATATTTTTTTGGGATTCAGTAAATTCATCTTGTCTCTTGCTTGAAGAAGCCATGAACTGCTTGAACTCCTTATTGTCCTCAACTAGCCTCTCAAATATATCCTTTGAAACCTCAATGCAGTCTGACTGACTAGATTGAGCAGAGGAAGGGGAGTGTACAATCATAGCAGATGCAGAGTGAACAGGTGCAGGAAAAGCAATTTCCTTAATAACAGGTGCAGGTTTTGCTTCCCAAATTGCAGGAAGTGGAGGTGCAGATCTTCTCCATGCTGGGGTAGCCAAGATTCTCTTGCTTAGCTGTTGTTGCTGCTTCTTGTGAGTTTCAAACCAACCACAGAATCCCAGATGTGATTTGTGCCAGTCAAAATAGAATTCTTCCAATGCAAGCCAAGTGTGAGCAGAAATGGCAAGGTCCATTTCTCTCTATTTTTTTTATTTCAATCAGCTCAATCCGTTGGTTAATGTACTTCTCAAGGGCCGGGAAAATAGGATGAGTTGCCAGAGGCAAATGAGGTGCAAGGGGTGAAGAAATGATGGGATTAGAAGGAATGGTTTAGGTATGGTATGATTCCGGGGAATTAGGTTCAAACACTAGTTGTTCAATAACTTCAGAAGCAATTTTAGAAGTGAGTATTATTTCATCTTCTACAATTGAATCTGTTGTTGTTTCTGGTTCAGAGTAGTGTTTGGGTGATGGTGGTGGTATTGGTTGAGGTATGGTTTGAGGTTCTGGTGCATGTATGGTTTCAGAGCTAGGTTCATGTGTTTGACGGGTAAGTTCTGGTTATGGTGGAGGGTAAACAAAGGTAGGGGGTTTGAATGCAACAGCAGTTGACTTAGTAGTAGGAACAGAGGCAAGAGTCCTCTTCCTCTTTACCAGAGGGATCTCATCCTTTGAATCACCAGGGCATGTAACAGAAGGTGTTGGGTTTTATAGGGCAATAGTGGTTTGTGGGTTTTGGGTAACTCGTGAAGAAGCACTAACAGGATTAGCATATACTGATTCAAATAGAGTAACAGCAGAGTCAAGTACCTTAGATTTCTTAGGTACTGCTCCACTTGCCTTGACCAGCTTCCTCTTCTTAGCACCAGAGGCAGAAGGTGGAGGTACCTTTGTAGAGGCTTCCTCTTGAAGTCTTTTGGCTCTTATTTCCTCATGATATCACTTGGTATCCGCCTGAGCCTTTTCCAGCATTTCCCTAAGATGGGCTTTGTTGTCTTCTTCTTTTTCTATAAGAGCAAAGCAAACACTAGCAGGGGCAACACCAGATGGTGGTAGTAGAGGTAGAACCTGTGATGAAGAGGATGTTCCAGAGCTTCTGGTGACCCTCCTTGTTGGTTTGACAGAGCCAACACCAACATTCTTCGTCTTCTTTCCTTTTTTCCTTTCCTCAGCCTTAGCTATTTCTTCGTCTTCCTTAGTAGCTTGTGCAACCAAATCTTCTGTTGAAAGGTCCGTTCTCTTCAGGTTCTTGATTGGGGCAATACTCGTGTGAAGCAGAAGTTTGGAATCATCAGCGTTTTTCCCTTGAAGTACCTTGATGATATTGTATCCTTCCAGAATAGCAGAAATGACCCTTCCATAGGGTACATTTTTGTTCTTTCCAGCTCTGGAGAATGTAACAAACCTCTTTAAGAAGTTGAAGATGATACTGGGAAGGCTAACTGGTTTCTTCTAGTCCCAGTGCCACATCACAAATTTGTGATCTGAACTTACAGTATCCACGGAGCCCCTTTTTGGCATCATTGTTCCTTTGATGATTTTGAAGAGTACTCTAAAGTGACTCTTCAAGTCTACCGCCTTGAAAGCACCCAGTCTTTCGTAAATGTGATTGGATATCACAAAGGGTCCGCCATAGAGATCTTCACAGTTAGGAATAATCTTAAGCCCTTTGTTGGCACAGTTGATAGCTTGGGAGATGATGCTCCTAGTCACTAGAATCTCCTTCCCCTGAACGTGGCTAACTATGCCCTATTATACTACTTTTGTAAATTTCCAGAATTTCTTTACTAATTCTGGGTAAATGTCCTTTGACTCCACATAGAAAAACTCCTTCCAACCCATATAAATGAAGTTGTTTCTGAAATTAAAGTCGTGTTCAGCCAGTTCATAGAGGTCAACTCTAGATTCCATCCTAATGATGAGTCCGTCGAGCTCAAAATCTCCAGTAGGCTCTTGACATTTTGGGGAGCAATTTCTTGTTGATGTTGTTGTTCTTTGGCCATTGTAGAGGAATACAAAGAGATTGTAGAGAGCTAGCGACGTACGAGAATAAGGGTTAGGATTTAAGAGTGTGAGTCTCAGAGAGAAAGTAGGAAGTGGGTGGGTGAGTGAGTGAGGGTATAAAATGTGAAAAGTTTTGAATTTGAACCGCCTTCATCAGTTTTTCACAAAACATGTCAAACACATTTGCAAGGCACAGTAAAACTGTCCTCGGGCAGTTAAAATAATCATGACTCAGTAAAAGAGCAATTCACAACCACTAATATATCAACCATTCTTAATGAGACACGTGTACACCAATATTCCCAGAGGGAACAAGACAACAAATGCAACAGACACATGCATATATGAATAGAGTATCATATGCATGAGTGTTAATAGAGGATAGATATAAACAGAGGCAACGTAGTCACCAGATGCAATATATTACAAGATGCAATATAATATATCAGAGGCAAATATATTCAATTTAAACAATCATTCCTTTATAAGGTGAAAATTCAAAATTTTCCTTATAAAGTTGAATCTATCTTCAGCAAGGGATTTTGTAAAGATATCTGCCCGTTGATGGTCAGTATCTATAAATTTAATTTCAAGAATCCCTTTCTGAACATAGTCTCTGATAAAATGATGTTTAATTTCAATATGTTTAGCTCTTGAATGTAAAATATGATTCTTAGTAAAACATATAGTAGAGGTATTATCACAGAAGATAGGAATGTTACTCTTTGATAGTTCTCAATCTGATACTTCATCCATAGAAGTTGAGAACTATAGCTTGCTGTAGATATATACTCTGCTTCTACTGTTGACAGTGCTATTGTGCTCTGTCTTTTGCTGGACCATGAGATTAGGTTGGCTCCCAGAAATTGACAGCCACCACTAGTGCTCTTTCTTTCAACTCTATCTCCAACAAAGTCAGCATCACAGAAACCTACTAACTTGTAATCATTTGATTTCTTATACAACAAACTAAGATTAGTACTTCCTTTAAGATACCTAAAGATTCTCCTAACAACAGTTAAGTGAGATTCTCTAAGATCAGATTGAAATCTAGCACATAAACATACACTAAACATTATATCAGGTCTTGAGGCAGTGACATAAAGGAGTGAAGCAATCATACCTCTGCATACCTTTTGGTCTACCTTTTTACTAGATTCATCTTTGCTGAGAGCACAAGTAGGATGCATTGGTGTGCTCCTTGGTTTTCTCTCCTCCGGCTTGAACTTCTTCTGGAGTTCTTTTACATATTTTGTCTGATAAATATAGATTCTATCTTGACTCTATTTGATTTGAACACCCAGGAAGAACTTCAATTCTCCCATCGTACTTATTTCAAACTCATTCTGCATAAGCTTAGAGAATTCCTTGCAAAATTTTCATTAGTAGCACCAACAATAATGTTATCTACATATATCTGTACTAATATAAAATGCTTTTTAGATGATTTTCTAAAGAGGGTTGTATTTGACATTAAAAAGGAACTCAGTTTGCCATACCAAGCTCTGGATCTTGTTTAAGACCATATAGAGACTTTTTAAGTTTGAAGACATGTTTTGGAAAGGCAATATCTTCAAAACCAGGTGGTTGTTTTACAAATATTTTCTCACTTATGAAACCATTTAAAAATGCACTTTTTACATCCATCTAATATAAAGTAATGCCATGATGTGTAGCAAATGATAAGAGAATTCTAATAGCTTCTAATCTAGCTACAGGAGCAAAAGTTTCAGCATAATCTATACCTTCCTCTCGCGAATACCCTTGAGCAACTAATCGTGCTTTGTTTCTTAACACTTTACCATCTTCATCAAGTTTGTTTCTAAAAACCCACTGGGTTTCAATGGGTAGCTTATCCTCTGGTGGAGGTACGAGTTTCCACACATTATTCCTCTGAAATTGATTAAGCTCCTCTTGAATGGCAAGTATCCATCCATCATCTGTTAGAGCTTCATCAATGGTCTTTGGTTCAATCTATAATAGTAGAGCAAGATCAGATTGCTCTCTGAAAGTCTGGTTCTAACTTTGTCACTTGGTTCACCAATGATCTAGTTTTCTGGGTGATGAGTTTTGAACTTCCAATCCCTTCTTGGTTCTCCTTGAGTCTGTTCACCAGACGCAGGACTAGCGAAAACTTCAGAGTTGTCACAAGACGCATCAGCATCTGCTCCATCATTGATCTGCATATCTGCAAAAAGCTCATCTAGCTCTGACATTTCAATGTCAGTCTTCTTGTCATCAAATCTTATATGCATTAATACTTCAACAATCAGAGTTTCTTTGTTGTATACTCCGTAGGCTTTAGAGCATCCAGAGTATCCCAAAAAGATACCTTTCTAAGCATTAGAATCAAATTTATCTAGACTGTCCTTTGTATTCAGAACAAAGCAATCACATCCAAATTGATGAAAATATGAAATATTGAGTTTTCTTCCTTTCCACAATTCATAAGGAGTCTTATTCAAAATAGGTCTAATATAGATTCTATTTTGAATGTAACATGCAATGTTTACTGCTTCTATCCAAAAGTGCTTAGCAGTTTTTGTTTCATGGAATATGGTTCTGGCCATCTCTTGAAGAGATCTATTTTTCCTTTCTATAGCACCATTTTTTTATGGTGTTTTAGGAGAAGAAAAATTGTGAGAAATGCCATGTTCTTTGCAAAAGTTTTGAAAGAGTTCATTTTCAAATTCACCACCATGATCACTTCTTATTGTTGTAATACAAAATCCTTTTTCATTTTGCACTTGTTTGTAGAAGACAGAAAACATTTTGAAAGACTCATCCTTGTGTGCAAGGAATTTTACCCATGTCCATCTAGTATAGTCATCAATAATAACAAGTCCATATTTCTTTCCAGACAGAGAGGCAATTCTATTTGTACCAAATAAATCTCCAGATGCAAAAATTCAAGTGGTCGTGTAGTGGAAACAACATTTTTAGATTGAAAAGACTTTTTTGTTTGTTTCCTTTTTTGATAAGCTTCACAAAGAGCATCAAACTAGCACTTGAGATTTGGTAAGCCTTTAACAAGTGTTGTTTGTTAAGCATCAACTGACAAAAAACACTTGACATTTTGTTTGGCCACTCAGAAAGTTTGATTTTAAAAGTGTTGTTTGTTATGACCCATTTCTGGACCGCTACTAACTAGGACAACTCTGATGCAATGGAGTTTTGTAAAGTGATACTCTTCTTGTCTTTTGGAAATTACGGTAAATTTTTTTCCTTTTTATAAATAAAGGTCTTTCTGGGTTATACGGCGGCATTGTCCATGATTGTTCCCCTGAGGCTTGCTGTAGGGCTTCTCCTGCTGTTTCCCTTTCCGATTATTCTCCTGACCTTGATTCTGCGATCTAATTGGTCCACCAGAACCATTCTTTCTCTTGTCGTTCCTCACGACTTCTACCTCGTCGTACCTATCAACCAACTCCTGGAAGTTGCGAATCCTTAGCGATACCACAAACTTCTTGATGTTAAACCTTAATCCACGTTGAAATCTGCCAGTCAACCAACCCTGATCTGCCCGATCACGAAATGGGCTAAAGTACCTCGAAAGCGATTCGAACTTAGCCGCATACTCCGATACCGTCATGTTGCCCTGATGCAAACGGAGGAACTCCTGCTATTTCTCCATCCGTGCAGTCTCCGGAAAATATTTCTCTAAAAATCTATTGCAGAAGATCTCTCAGCTAATCTCCTGGCGCTCAGCCATTAATGTCTGCTTGACTCCCTTCCACCAGTACTCGGCATCTCCCAGTAGTAAGTAAGACGCATAATACACCTTGACGTTCTCTGGGCAGTGAAGTGCCTCAAAAATCCTCTTTATCTCCTGGATCCACAGATCTGCCTTGTCCGGATTCGGCTCACCGTAGAACTTCGGCGGATTATGCTTGCAAAAATCGGCTAATCCTCTAGCCTCTGCATCCCTTTCAGCCCTCTGTTGTTGCTGCAGATTATATTGGTTCATGGCGGCAGTCTGTTGAGCAATAGCAGCAGATTGTTGGGTCGTAACCACAGATTGTTGAGCCATTGCCACTGCCATCTCAATCATCACTTGAATTGCCCTCTCCATAGTTGAGTTCTCTCTTCCAATATTGGGGTCTCTTCGCGGACGCATTAGATTCCTACAAGGTCCAAGAACATGTCAGAATCTCACACTCAAGTGTTGTGCTGACACACATTGCTTCAAATAAGAAACAATCCAACCAATTTTAAGCAAAGTTGCTTCACTCATCAAACAACAACAACACTATCACAACTAGCTACCTGACAAAACAAACCCCAACACGGTGACCAGCTTCGGTACCTGACACACAGTCCTGTTAGAACCGAACCGCTCTGATACCACTATTGCTACGACCCGTTTCCGGACCGCTACTAACTAGGACAACTCTGATGCAATGGAGTTTTGTAAAGTGATACTCTTCTTATCTTTGGGAAATTGCGGTACAATTTTTTCCTTTTTATAAAGAAAGGTCTTTCTCAGGGCACAATCAGAGTATTCACAGCATTTTCGAAACATGATGCAATTCTAAATGCAAGACTATTACAACTAAATATAACAACCACATGATTTTCCAAAAGATATGCACGGACAAGTTTTACACACAAAAAACAGTAAATAAATATGCACAATTAGGAATACACCTAAAGTATGAAGACCCTGACAAGAGTAGTCATACTTCTGAGGTACTCCTGATAGTTACCCACGCAGGGGGCTGCTCTAAAAGATAAATCTCAAGACCTATTCGACGAATAACATAAAAGACTAATAACTTAGACTGACTGGTCACCATCCAAAACTATAAACAAGAAAATAGACAGACGTCACCAACAACTACCTCTACACGTCATTATCCACCGTCCGCTTGACCCTGATAGGAAAACTAACTGTCCGTCGTGAAGTCTTCTATCGGACAGCCAATCCATCTATGGTAAAGTCTCTACTACGTCCCCCGCATATATATCTCAGCCGGGAGTGGGGCTTAGCTCCAAGGCGAGGGAAGCTCCATGCTCGAGAAGTCAAAGGCCACCTCGGACGATGTCGTCTCGCCGGGATCTCCACCGTGTCTGTCATCGTCTGGGTTACCATCATCAATTGAAGGAACCACGGGCAAGGGTCAACTTCTTAAAATAACCAAATAACACAAAGTAGCAAATATGATAGCCTATCATCTTATACAGATATCACAAAACATGGAACCGCATACTCCATAGATATGGGCAATCAGATCAACAGTATTTTCAACAAAGCACTAAGGATGCACCGACTCCCCTATTGCCATAACTATATGCCACTGTTATGATTCCGGAATATCCCATGTAGTGGTCAATCGCTTGGTATACTCCAACTCGATAATGTCCCACGTGATGAGTCTCAGACTATCCTGACGACACTGAACTTCCTTGTGATATACTTCACCCTAGGGCAATCAGATCTAGGATTAACGAAATATCCCCTATTGCCACAACTATATGCCACTGTTATGATTCTGGAATATCCCACGCAGTGGTCAATCGCTTGGTATACTCCAACCTGATAATGTTCCACGTGATGAGTCTCAGACTATCCTGACGACACTGAACTTCCTTGTGATGTTCTTCACACTAGGGCAATCAGGTCTAGGATTAACGTCAACACTAAACTTCCTTGTGATGTTCTTCACACTAGAACAATCAGGTCTAGGTTACCCTATGCACGGTAGACAATGCCTTCCACCAGCCCCAATGAACATATCAACTCATATGATAATTCAAAGAAACAAACTCAAATAGATATTCAAACTCATATTAAATAAATATTCACATAGAGAATTCACAGAATACAGCTCAGTCCAAAACTACCTAGCGATTCAATCCAGTCAAATCATATGACAAGCAATCAAGAACATGATTCATCCCTCTGCAACTCGGTGGGGTTAACAAAGAGGCAAGCAACCAAGTGTGGGGGGTTAGGGTCAGGAGACTAACCACTTTTTCCAAGCTCACGAATGACGCGGAAAAGGCATACAACAATAAATCGAAGGGCTACGAGACTCTCACTTCAAACCCTGAGGTTCTCAGACTTCTTCGCTTTACGACAAAAATTTAAAACTTATACATATCTACAAGTTGCCCTTACACATAAACATATAAAATATAGTCCTAGATATGTCTAGAAGTAGCCCTTATCGAAGTTCACCAAATCCCGCATCAAAGCATGTCCCGAACTTTTGCCACACGAACTCGGGTGCTCAAGTCCTAACACACGGAACAAGCTTAGCACAACCTAGGCATACACTAACTCTAACTTCCTAGGTTCTCAAACCCCAAAACCACTTAGACAACTAAATCACTTTCACTTAAATACTAAATTTTGAAATACATATACATATATATATATATAAAAGCATCACATATACTTGAAAATTAGCAATACTTAAAAGAACTAGGTTTTAAACATAAGACTATTTTTAAAAGAAACACTAAGTTGGAAAACAAAGTTTAATACTTCTCATCACAACTTGAATTAAGACTCCACTTGGCCATTGGATCACAAGGAATCCTTTTGCCTTAAGTGTTTCATTGTCTTTAAAATTAAACAACTCCTTAATTAAATCAAATTACTAACCAAAACTTATTCAACAATTCTTAACCATATCAATTATAAAGCACACTTAATACAAGACAAGACATAACAATTTTTCCATCCCTTTTTACTACTAACTCTTGGCCTCCCTCCATAACTTAGAGCAAACTTTTAAATTAACCAAATCAATCAAAACATAGCATTCTCCTACTAATTTTTCCTCCAAAACATCTAATCTTTCAAAACCAAAACCTTCAACTTGAAAACACTAGGCTATCATAACAAAATCAAAACTTAGGGTTTCCAAAAATTTCTAATTTTCTTGATCAATTCCAAATCAACAACAAAACAACAAATTCAAACATTAAATAACCAAAATCATGAACCAATTACATGATTCACATGAGAGATTACAAAACCCCTCTCCTTGGAGCAAAAATTCGGCCTAGGGTTCTTAAGAGAAATTGGGGAAAATTTGTTCATGTCTCTTATGATCATGATCATAAATAAAATGGAAGAAACAAGCAAGAAAAATCAAGAAATCATCACCCAAAATTCTGCATATGGGCCACGGTTTTGACCTCCAATCAAAGGGGGAAAAAATTGGTTTTCTACTCACCCACTTTGCCAAGGTGTAGATGCTAGTTAAAGGAAGGAAATGGAAGCAAATTGTGAGGGTGGGAGGAGAAGAAGTCACACTAGAAGAACAAGGAAGGAGGGAAATAAAACTTGTCTCCAAACTCCAACTTCACCCACACTAGCACACTTGAAAAAGAAAAAAAAATAGAATGAGTGAGTGAAGAGGAAAGGGTCGCTGCCTGGACAAAAAACAGGGGAGGTAAAAATTTTATTTACTCATAGCAAACTTACTTGGCCCAAAGTTAACTTAGGATAGATATTTATCCAATAACCATCAAATACTTGACACCTATCACCAACTTAGTTACTAAGTAAAAATAAATGAATGATTAAAAGAAAAAGGGGAAGGGTCACGCTGGTTTTGTGAAAGAAAAAAGGGGGGATTAAAATTTTAACAAAAGCCAAACACTAGGTTAAGAGTGTTTTAAGAATGAGATAAAATAATTAGTCACCAAAAGTGTGACACCTAATGTAACACTTGAGGACGAGATCGACATCGTATTAGGACGACGTATCGAGACCTCGACCAAGACCTTGTGTCGAGATTCCGTGCCAAGATCGTTTGCCGAGGTCGATTCTTGAGATGAGGAGATCTGCGTGCACTAGTCAGCCGAAATGAGGAGGTCGCGTCATCGGAAGTCATTTGCCGAGCTGAGGAGGCCGCGTTCACGAACTCGTGTTAGAACCTTGTGCGCTTGCACGAGCACCCTTGTCGACATCGTGTCGAGATGATAACTCGTATTCTTTCGAACGTTATTCAGCGTTATTATTATATTGTTTGTAATAATTACATTGTCGGCTTGCCGTTCTCGTCGTGTGTATAGACCGTTGACCGACAGAGTAGAGGGTAATTATGAGAGAGGAACGATTAGACGGGTAGAATGATTGATGGGATTGGCATCTTATAGCTGGAGTTACGATTATACCCCTTTTCTCACCAGCTGTATACCACGACCGATTCCCTCAGATACTCATTTCTCTTTTCTTCTTTCTTCTTCCTTCCTTCTGCTCTGAGTTTCGTTGTTTTTCTCCAAAAAAAAACTTCCATCGACGAAACCTTGAGTTCCATCGAGATTCTGCACAAGCTTTCTTCATCAATCTTGTTCATCATCATCTTCTCGACATATCTCGCCTGCTCGACCATCACCATTGAGGTATGAAGAACAGATTTTTCTTTTCCTCTGTGCTACTGTTTAGCGCTATTTCTTCCTTCCATTTTTAGCTAGTTTTCTGCTTCCAAATCATGTCAAACTGATGGGTTTTCTTATTCACAATATTACCTATCTTTCTAACCGATTAATTGGGCTTGTAAAACAAATTTTCTTCCTCTGTTTTTCTGCAATCGGCAGTGCCCAGAAACCCCATTTTTGGTTTGTTTCGATTTCTTGTTTTTCGTTGTTGCTTCTGGTTATTGTTGTTGTCGATCTATCTGTTGAAGCATCAGATAACCTTTTTCATGAACTTTTGATCGAAATCCCTAACTTTGTGTTAGAGGAAAAATATATTTCAGTTCTTGAGTTTTATATTTTTCTGGGTTGTGGTTAAGTTTGGGAAGAGAGAGCTAAGGGTATTAGAACCCATAGATCGAGCTGAGTTGTGTTTGTTTTAGGAAGTCTGATCCCCGAGATCGAGTGATTTCCGAATCAAGGTGTACGAGAGAGCGAATCCAAGGACGTGGAAGCAGTGGGATCCAGATCGAGAACTGTACGTGTCGAGGTCGACTGAGAAGCGTACGTGTCGAGGTCGATTGAGGACGGTACGTGTAGAAGTCGTTGTCGAACTCGTTGAAGACAACCGTGTTGAGATCGAGTAAGAGAAGTCGTTGTCGAGCTCATTTGAAGACAGCTGTGTCGAGGTCGTTGTCGAGAAGCATTAACTTGGAGTTCGGTAAGGGCAGCTCCTAGATATCTCTAAGGCTTTATTTTATAAGTCCTTATGTAAGGGCGCTTCACATTAATACTTTCATAGTATGCTAGCGTAAGGGCACTTCATATTCTACGTGGTTATGTTATTGTGTATGGATTTCCTGATTTGTGTCGAGCTTGAAATGTTGTGATATGATTGAGTTTTTGCATGTATTTAATATGTGATTGAATATATGTCGTGAATTGTGTATTGCATGTTGAATTGCGTTTCTTCATGTCGAGCTTGCTCTTTTTATTTGACATGCGGTTGAATATCTTGTGTTTAACTCTTTGAATATCGTATGCGGCGAATTGTTCATCGAGTGAGCGAGCTAGGTGAGTCGTATGACGTTTTGAGCCGTGACCGGATAATCGAGGGTGCTAGGTCCCCTTTGTTTACGGGAGATTGACTAGACGTCGCCACGCTATGGGACCTGAGTTGATCGGCCCTAGGGAGAGCGAGGATCCCAAGGCTTCGGCTGGACTTTCCGACATACTGATGCAGCGTGTGCATTCCGGAAAAATTGTCGAGTCGAGAGAAAATGGATTTGCGAGTTGTGTCGAGTTAGAGTGAGATGGTCGAGTCACGTCGGTGAATGTTATACTTTACTGTTTGCTTATATCTTTTATGTCGAGCTTATCTTGAATTGTCGAGAAGTTGACCCTTTCCCGTGGTGCCTTTAATCCATGACGGTTACCCAGGCGATGTCGAGGGCGTAGGGAACTCGACAGTAGATGATGCCGAGGAGGAGCTCGACGAGGACCCGAGTGACGACCTCTATCTGTCGTGATTGATTATGTTGCTGGATGATGTTTTTTTTATGGCTGTACATTGTTTTTCTTTTGGAGTAGTATATCGTGACCAGTTTGGGCAGTGTTGTTTTGTTGTTTCAGGGTAGACTGGTGGTCTTACTTTTGGAGCAGCCCCCTGCGTGGGAGTCTGCCGGAAGTACCCCCAGGGTATGATTGCTCTTTTGAAGTCGTCGTACCTTAGGTGTATTTTCTTTATACTTTGCTACCCTGCATTTTGTATACATTATTATTTCGAGTGATATATATATATGTATGTTATGCATGTATGTTTTATTAGAATTTAAGTCTTGTGTCTTAGTTGCACCATGTTTCAAAAGTCAGAATTACTCGATGTGCACGAGTTGGTTTTATAAAAAAAATATATCGTATTTTTAAAAGGCACAAGAGTTTCGTTTTAAAACACATCTCATACAGGTTTATGTTGATCTCGGTGTGTTGAGCTCGGTATATTGAGCTCGGTAGCGGTCCGAAGCAGTCGTTACATTGTTAGTATCGAGCGATTGATTCGACCGAAACGTGCATAGGAGATTTGGGTAGTCACCGTGTCGGGTTATGTGTGTTGGGTACCTAGTTGTATTATGTTGATTCTTTGTTTGATTAAGTGAAGCACTTATTGCTTGAGAAATTGTTTGAGCTGTTTCTTGATTGAAGCGGTGTGTTTTAACACATCCTTGTTGTGAGATTCTCGACAGGTTTTGAACTTTGTGGAATCTAATGCCACCTCGTAGGAATACGGTACTGCAAATCGAGAACGCCGACATGGAACGAGCAATTCAAGCTATGACCGAGATGGCGGCAGCCATGGCTCAACAATCACCGCCAGAACTCAACAAAGCTAACGCGATGGCTCAACAGACGGCGGCGTTAACTTCAGTAACTTGCGGCAACAAAGAACGAAGCGAGCGAAATCTTTGAAGCTAGAGGATTGGCGGACTTCGGGGAAGCATGATCCACCGAAGTTCTACGGTGAGCCAAATCCAGATAAAGTCGATCTTTGGATGCAAGAGATCGAGAAGATCTTCGAGGCACTCCATTGCGGGACAACGTGAAGGTCGACTATGCCACCTACTTCATCGCTAGGAGACGCAGAGTATTGGTGGAGGAGTGAAGCAAACATTTATAAGCGTAGCGTCGCGAGATGACACAGGAGCTTTTTCGTGAAAGGTTCTTGGACAAGTACTTCCCAGATCTTCGCACGAGCCGAGAAGGAGCAGGAATTTCTTCAATCGGCAAGCGCAACTCGGCGGTGTCCGAGTATGCAGCCAAGTTCGAGTCGTTGGCGAGGTATTTCAGTCCATTCCGTGATCGAGTTGACCAGAGATGGTTGAGTGAGAGATTCCAACGGGGATTGAGATTCGACATTCAAGTCGATGGTGTCGTTGAGGATCCGAAACCTCCAAGAGTCGATTGATCAATGTGTCGAGGTAGAAGGAGTGAGAAGCCACAAGAAGAAGACTGTTGTAGGCGGACCGTGAGACTCCCGTGAGTGCGGGCGGGATTTGCACGTAAAGGAAAACAACCGCAGAAGAAGCCTTACGACCAGGCCTCGGGGAGCGACAACAGGGGGCGATGTCGTCCGATGACCCAGGGAGGGAGGAGTGGAGGTCGACCGGTGTCGAGGTGACTTGCTACCGATGTGGAAAGCGGGACATTACGCGAGTAGCTGTACTCGAAGGAGGAGGTGTGTTTCAACCGCAAGAAGCCAGGGCATTTTGCCAAGGATTGTCCTACACCCAAAGTCGAACCGACTATGCTTGCGGCAAGGGCCAAAGGAAGCGTCAAGTGGCTAAAGCGAGTTTTACGCATGAGTGGCGAGGAAGCGAGCAGTGATGATCTTATCCAAGGTGAATGTGAGATCGAGGGTAAATCCTTATCTTTTCTCTTTGATTAGGGTGCAACCCATTCCTTTATTTCTTACGATTGTGTGAACCATTTGAACTTGACCGTGATTTGTTTACCGCTTAAATTAGTAGTTACAACCCACCGCTAAAACCTTAGTCACAAACACCGCATGTCTTAATTGTGTAGTGGTTATTCGAGTAGAAAGTTTGTGGTCAATTTGGTTTGTTTGCCTCTTAAGGGCCTAGATGTCATCCTCGGGATGGATTGGTTGTCACACCACCATGTCCTTTTTGGACTGTGCCCGTAAGCGTAATTTTTCCAGACCTTGGAGTCTCCAATTATCTTTACGCCGAGCGTATTGGAGTTTCTTTGAAAGAAGGAACTAGGGAATACATGTATCCGCTAGTTCGGAAGTTTTCAGCGGTCGGCGTGAAGAATGTTCGGTGGTGTGTGACTTTGAGGGCGTTTTCAGAAGACGTGCGGGGTTACCACCCGATGCGAGAGGTCGAGTTCTCCATCGACCTGATTCCAGGAACAGGACCGATTTCCAAAGCGCCATACGGTGATGTCTCTGCCGAGATGAAAGAACTGAAGTCCCGGATCGAACACTTGGAGTCGAAGCAATTCATACGACCGAGCGTGTCACCGTGGGGAGCTCCGGTGTTGTTGGTTAAGAAGAAGGATGGGACGATCAAGGCGTGCATAGATTATCGCGAGCTCAACAAGGTTACCGTGAAGAACCGTTATCCGTTACCACGTATTGGCGACTTGATGGATCAACTTCGTGGAGCGGCGATCTTTTCAAGATAGACTTGAAGTCGGGCTACCACCAGTTCGGCGTGAAGGAGGAAGATGTCGTCAAAACAGCTTTCAGGACTAGATACGGTCACTACGAGTACTTGGTGATGCCGTTTGGAGTAACGAATCGCCCGGTGTGTTTATGGACTACATGAATAGGATTTTCCATTCGTTTTGGATCGATTCGTTGTAGTGTTCATCGACGACATATTGATTTACTCGAGGAACCGAGAAGAGCACGCAGAACACTTATGTCGAGTACTGCGGATATTACGAGATAAGCAACTCTATGCCAACCTGTCGAAGTGTGAATTTTGGCTTGAAGAGGTGAATTTTCTTGGTCACGTGATTTCCAAAGAAGGGATAGCCGTGGATCCAACTAAGATTGAAGCTGCTAGCGTGGGAACAACCGAAGGCGATTCTGAGATCAGGAGTTTTGTCGGCTTAGCGAGGATATTACCGAAGATTCATTGAAGGTTTCTCGAAGATTGTCGCGCCTCTTACACGGCGACGAGGAAGGATCAACCTTTTGCCTGGGCCAGGAGTGCGAAGCCGATTTTCAAAGACTGAAGGAGCTTTTGACGATAGCGCCTGTGCTGATTTTGCCTCAACCAGAAGAGCCTTACGAGGTGTATTGTGATGCGTCACACCAGGGATTGGGATGCGTGCTGATGCAACATCCGAAGGTGGGCGCGTATGCTTCAAGACAACTTAAGATTCACGAGAGGAACTACCCTACTCACGACTTGGAGCTAGCGGCCGATAGTTTTTCTTGAAGATATGGAGGCACTACCTTTATGGGAGCACTCTTCTTTGCTTTCGGCGATCACAAGAGCTTGAAGTACTGTTCGACCGTAAAGAGCTCAACATGCGTCGGCCAGATGGGCAGAATTTCTCAAGGACTACGACTTTACGTTGGAATACCATCCCGATGAGGCTAACGTAGTAGCGGATGCATTGAAGCGGGAAGAGCGTTTTAACCTCGGCAATGATGATCAAGGAGTTGGAGATGCTCGAGAAGTTCCGAGACTTGAAGTTGAGTGTCGAAGTTTCACCGGGAAGGCGAGATTTGGTATCTTGACCATTTCTAACAGATTGTTGGGCGAGATCCGAGACCAGCAAGTTCATGACGAGCTTCGCAAGAGAAGATTCAATTGATAAGCGCAAGGGAAGCGGCGAATTTCACGTCGGGCGGACGATATCTTGAGGTGCAATGGCCGAGTATGTGTACCTAACGTATCCGAGCCGAGGAAGTTGATTATCGACGAAGCGCGCATAAGAGCAACTTTAGTATTCATCCAGAGTTACGAAGATGTATCAAGACTTGAAGAAGCATTTTTGGTGGTCCTGAATGAAGAAGCAAGTGGCCGAGCACGTAGCGTAACCGTGTTTGGCGTGTCGAGCGAAGGTGGAGCACCAACGACCTGCGGGAATGCTACAATCGCTTGACGTACCAGTTTGGAAATGGGATAGTATTTCCATGGATTTCGTTGTAGGTTTGCCGAAGACGCAGAAGAAGAATGATTCGATTTGGGTGGTCGTCGGCCGAGTGGCCAAATCTGGTCATTTCTTACCAGAGGTCGACATACAACGTGGAAAAGGCGGCCGAGATCTACCTTGCGGAGATAGTACGACTTCATGGAATACCCTCTTCGATCGTGTCGGACCGAGATCCGAAGTTCACGTCTCATTTTTGGAGGGAATTGCAAGGAGCGATGGGAGCGAGCTTCGAGCTTAGCTCGGCATATCATCCTCGGTCGACGGTCGGGCGAGAACGATCCAATCACTTGAAGATTTGTTGCGAGCTTGTATGCGTTAGATCACCGAGGAAGTTGGGACGACGTCTTTACCATTGGTGGAGTTCACCTACAATAACGATTTCCATGCGAGTATTGGAATGGCACCTTTTGAAGCGTATGGGCGGAAATGTCGACGCCTCTTTCTTTGGTACCAGGGCGGCGAGCTGTTGTAGGACCAGATATGATCCAGCGGACTACGAGAAGATCCGTTTGATCGGAGATCGGATGCGAACATCTCAAAGTCGATGTAAGAGTTATGCCGACCAACGACGTCGACCACTCGAGTTTGAGGAAGGAGAACATGTATTTCTTAGAGTCACCCCCACTACTGGAGTTGGTCGAGCGATCAAATCCAAGAAACTTACCCCTAAATTTATTGGACCTTACCAGATTCTTCGTCGTATTGGTCGATGGCATATCAGTTGCCTTGCCACCATTCTTGTCGAACATCCACGACGTCTTCCACGTCTCACAATTGCGGAAGTATGTTTAGAACCTCTCATGTCATCGAACCGGATGTGATTCAAGCGAAGGGCGACTTATCTTTTGAAGCATTACCGGCAAGGATCGTTGATCGGAAAGCCAAACAATTCTTGGAACAAAGAGATTCAACTTGTCAAAGTTGTGTGGGATCGTAAGACGGGAGATGCGACTTGGGAGGCTGGAGGAGAAGATGAAGACTTCGGTACCACTGAACTTTTCCGAGGTAAGAATCTTATTTGCAATTTCGAGGGCGAAATTTTTTAGAGGAGAGATTGTAACACCTGAGGGCGAGATCGACATCGTATTAGGACGACGTATCGAGACCTCGACCAAGACCTTGTGTCGAGATTCCGTGCCAAGATCGCTTTGCCGAGGTCGCTTGCGAGATGAGGAGATCATGCGTGCACTAGGCTGCCGAAATGAGGAGGTCGCGTCATCGTGATGGAAGTCATTCTTGCGGTGAGGAGGCCGCGTTCACGAACTCGTGTTAGAACCTTGTGCGCTTGCACGAGCACCCTGTCGACATCGTGTCGAGATGATAACTCGTATTCTTTCGAGCGTTATTCAAGTTATTATTATATTGTTTGTAATAATTACATTGTCGGCTTGCCGTTCTCGTCGTGGTGTATAGACCGTTGACCGGCGAGTAGAGGGTAATTATGAGAGAGGAACGATTAGGCGGGTAGAATGATTGATGGGATTGGCATCTTATAGTGGAGTTACGATTATACCCCTTTTCTCACCAGCTGTATACCACGACCGATTCCCTCAGATACTCATTTCTCTTTTCTTCTTTCTTCTTCCTTCCTTCTGCTCTGAGTTTCGTTGTTTTTCTCCAAAAAAAAACTTCCATCGACGAAACCTTGAGTTCCATCGAGATTCTGCACAAGCTTTCTTCATCAATCTTGTTCATCATCATCTTCTCGACATATCTCGCCTGCTCGACCATCACCATTGAGGTATGAAGAACAGATTTTTCTTTTCCTCTGTGCTACTATTTAGCGCTATTTCTTCCTTCCATTTTTAGCTAGTTTTCTGCTTCCAAATCATGTCAAACTGATGGGTTTTCTTCTTCACAATATTACGGAGATGCGACTTGGGAGCTGGAGGAGAAGATGAAGACTCAGTACCCTGAACTTTTCCGAGGTAAGAATCTTATTTGCAATTTCGAGGACGAAATTTTTTTTAGAGGGAGAGATTGTAACACCTGAGGACGAGATCGACATCGTATTAGGACGACGTATCGAGACCTCGACCAAGACCTTGTGTCGAGATTCCGTGCCAAGATCGTTCTTGAGGTCGATTCTTGAGATGAGGAGGCTGCGTGCACTAGTCAGCCGAAATGAGGAGGTCGCGCATCGAAATGATGAAGTCATTTGCCGAGTGAGGAGGCGCGTTCACGAACTCGTGTTAGAACCTTGTGCGCTTGCACGAGCACCCTTGTCGACATCGTGTCGAGATGATAACTCGTATTCTTTCAACGTTATTCAGCGTTATTATTATATTGTTTGTAATAATTACATTGTCGACTGCCGCTTCTCGTCGTGTGTATAGACCGCTTGACCAAGCGAGTAGAGGGTAATTATGAGAGAGGAACGATTAGGCGGGTAGAATGATTGATGGGATTGGCATCTTATAGCTGGAGTTACGATTATACCCCTTTTCTCACCAAATTTGTATACCACGCACCGATTCCTCGGATACTCATTTCTCTTTTCTTCTTTCTTCTTCCTTCCTTCTGCTCTGAGTTTCGTTGTTTTTCTCCAAAAAAAAACTTCCATCGACGAAACCTTGAGTTCCATCGAGATTCTGCACAAGCTTTCTTCATCAATCTTGTTCATCATCATCTTCTCGACATATCTCGCCTGCTCGACCATCACCATTGAGGTATGAAGAACAGATTTTTCTTTTCCTCTGTGCTACTGTTTAGCGCTATTTCTTCCTTCCATTTTTAGCTAGTTTTCTGCTTCCAAATCATGTCAAACTGATGGGTTTTCTTCTTCACAATATTACGGAGATGCGACTTGGGAGCTGGAGGAGAAGATGAAGACTCGAAGACTGAACTTTTCCGAGGTAAGAATCTTATTTGCAATTTCGAGGACGAAATTTTTAGAGGAGAGATTGTAACACCTGAGGGCGAGATCGACATCGTATTAGGACGACGTATCGAGACCTCGACCAAGACCTTGTGTCGAGATTCCGTGCCAAGATCGTTTGCCGAGGTCGATTCTTGAGATGAGGAGGCTGCGTGCACTAGGCTTTGGTGAGGAGGTCGCGTCTGGCTGATGAAGTCATTTGCCGGTGAGGAGGCGCGTCCACGAACTCGTGTTAGAACCTTGTGCGCTTGCACGAGCACCCTTGTCGACATCGTGTCGAGATGATAACTCGTATTCTTTCGAACGTTATTCAGCGTTATTATTATATTGTTTGTAATAATTACATTGTCGGCTTGCCGTTCTCGTCGTGTGTATAGACCGTTGACCGACAGAGTAGAGGGTAATTATGAGAGAGGAACGATTAGACGGGTAGAATGATTGATGGGATTGGCATCTTATAGCTGGAGTTACGATTATACCCCTTTTCTCACCAGCTGTATACCACGACCGATTCCCTCAGATACTCATTTCTCTTTTCTTCTTTCTTCTTCCTTCCTTCTGCTCTGAGTTTCGTTGTTTTTCTCCAAAAACTTCCATCGACGAAACCTTGAGTTCCATCGAGATTCTGCACAAGCTTTCTTCATCAATCTTGTTCATCATCATCTTCTCGACATATCTCGCCTGCTCGACCATCACCATTGAGGTATGAAGAACAGATTTTTCTTTTCCTCTGTGCTACTGTTTAGCGCTATTTCTTCCTTCCATTTTTAGCTAGTTTTCTGCTTCCAAATCATGTCAAACTGATGGGTTTTCTTCTTCACAATATTACCTATCTTTCTGACCGATTAATTGGGCTTGTAAAACAAACTTTCTTCCTCTGTTTTTCTGCAATCGGCAGTGCCCAGAAACCCCATTTTTGGTTTGTTTCGATTTCTTGTTTTTCGTTGTTGCTTCTGGTTATTGTTGTTGTCGATCTATCTGTTGAAGCATCAGATAACCTTTTTCATGAACTTTTGATCGAAATCCCTAACTTTGTGTTAGAGGAAAAATATATTTCAGTTCTTGAGTTTTATATTTTTCTGGGTTGTGGTTAAGTTTGGGAAGAGAGAGCTAAGGGTATTAGAACCCATAGATCGAGCTGAGTTGTGTTTGTTTTAGGAAGTCTGATCCCCGAGATCGAGTGATTTCCAAATCAAGGTGTACGAGAGAGCGAATCCAAGGACGTGGAAGCAGTGGGATCCAGATCGAGAACCATGCGTGTCGAGGTCGGTGAGAAGCGTACGTGTCGAGGTCGATTGAGGACGGTACGTGTAGAAGTCGTGGTCGAACTCGTTGAAGACAACCGTGTTGAGATCGAGGAAGAGAAGTCGTTGTCGGGCTCATTTGTAGACAGCGGTGTCGAGGTCGTTGTCGGCAGCATTAACTTGGAGTTCGGTAAGGGCAGCTCCTAGATATCTCTAAGGCTTTATTTTATAAGTCCTTATGTAAGGGCGCTTCATATTAATACTTTCATAGTATGCTAGCGTAAGGGCACTTCATATTCTACGTGGTTATGTTATTGTGTATGGATTTCCTGATTTGTGTCGAGCTTGAAATGTTGTGATATGATTGAGTTTTTGCATGTATTTAATATGTGATTGAATATATGTCGTGAATTGTGTATTGCATGTTGAATTGCGTTTCTTCATGTCGAGCTTGCTCTTTTTATTTGACATGCGGTTGAATATCTTGTGTTTAACTCTTTGAATATCGTATCTGTGGTGTTCATCGAGTGGCGAGCTAGGTGAGTCGTATGGCGTTTTGAGCCGTGACCGGATAAGCGAGGGTGCTAGGTCCCCTTTTGTTTACTGGGAGATTGACTAGACGTCGCCACGCTATGGGACCTGAGTTGGTATCTAGGGAGAGCGAGGATCCCAAGGCTTATTTGGACTTTCCGACATCTGATGCAGCGTGTGCATTCGGAAAAATTATCGAGTCGAGAAAATGGATTTGCGAGTGGTGTCGAGTTAGAGTGAGATGGTCGAGTCACGTCGGTGAATGTTATACTTTCTTGTTTGCTTATATCTTTTATGTCGAGCTTATCTTGAATTGTCGAGAAGTTGACCACTTTCGTGGTGCCTTCAATCCATGACGGTTACCCAGGCGATGTCGGCGTAGGGAACTCGGCGATAGATGATGCCGAGGAGGAGCTCGACGAGGACCCGAGTGACGACCTCTATCTGTCGTGATTGATTATGTTGCTGGATGATGTTTTTTTTATGGCTGTACATTGTTTTTCTTTTGGAGTAGTATATCGTGACTAGTTTGAGCAGTGTTGTTTTGTTGTTTCAGGGTAGAGTGGTGGGCTTACTTTTGGGCTTGACCCTGCGTGGGAGTCTGCCGGAAGTACCCCCAGGGTATGATTGCTCTTTTGAAGTCGTCGTACCTTAGGTGTATTTTCTTTATACTTTGCTACCCTGCATTTTGTATACATTATTATTTCGAGTGATATATATATATGTATGTTATGCATGTATGTTTTATTAGAATTTAAGTCTTGTGTCTTAGTTGCACCATGTTTCGAAAAGCTGTAATTACTCTGATGTGCACGAGTTGGTTTTATAAAAAAAATATATCGTATTTTTAAAAGGCACAAGAGTTTCGTTTTAAAACACATCTCATACAGGTTTATGTTGAGCTCGGTGTGTTGAGCTCGGTAACTCGAGCTCGGTATATTGAGCTCGGTAGCGGTCCGGAAACGGGTCGTTACACCTAAACTCCAAAAAGTAAGATGCTAATCCCATCGACTAGTCTAAAACATCTAATCTCTCTTCTCTCATGATTACCCTCTAATCCTAGAGTCTTAAGGTTACTAAAAAACACTGCGCCGAGTAATCGCGTTACCGATTAATTATTTGCCTATTAAATGACGAAAATTAATTTACCGAGAAATTAATTCATCGCATGATAATATATTATCATAAAAAATAAAAACAATCTAAAACACTCAAAAATAATCACAACACGTTACGATTCGATTTTCATCGAAATCGGGTTTCGTTTAAAATTTTATCTGCGGCCAAACTACCCGGTGATTTGAAACGCGATGAAACTTCGATGGAATTTTTCGACGATCTTCGAACCATAAATTAATATAAAATATTAATTCTCAAATTTAATTTGATCTTGATTTAATTCAACCACTTGCTTAGGGTACAAGAAACTGCCTATTATAGCATAAATACGGCAATTTATACTAAAATAATATTAAATAACGTATCATAAAAATACTGGTGTTACATTGTTTTCCCTCTTTGCCTATAAGAAAACAAAGTCATTTTTCTTGCTTTTGACTATACAGACATTATCACTAAAACCAACATCATAACCACTATCACATAATTGACTTATGCTAAGTAGGTTATGCTTAAGGCCATCAACAAGTAAAACATTATCAATAGAGGGTAGATATTTCTCACCAACCCGGCCAATGCCAATGATTTTACCTTTCTGGTTTCCACCAAAACCAACTGTTCCACTTTCTTTATATTGCAGTTTTTGGAACATAAGCCTTTCTCCCATCATGTGTCGTGAGCACCCACTGTCTAAGTACCAAGACTGGTGTCTCAACTCTGTGCTAAGAAAATCAGCAACATAAATAATCTTGTCTTTAGGTACCCAAATCTTTTTAGGTCATTTCTTATTAGTTTTAGAAGGGAACTTGTCCTTCTTATTTTTCAAGGCATAACAATTGTTTCTTATGTGACCATGCTTGTTACAGTAAGTACACAACAGACTGTCACTATGATCGTTGGTCTCATCAGATTTTAAATTGGAGTTTTGAAAAGTGGGTTCATCTGATTTATAGCCAAGACCTCTTTCTTGCCATTTTGGCTGGCACCCATATCATAGAGGCTTGTTTGATGTGTGTCACACATTCGGCAAGAAATCTTTGAAATCCCTCTTCATACTTGGAATAGTTGCATTCAAGTTTTTCTTCTGTCTTAGAGCTTGCATTCACCAGACTGTTATTTTCAGCTTTAAGCTTTTCCTTCTCTTCATTGAGCGTTAAAAACACTTTTTCCAGTTTTTAAAATTTTATTTTTAACGCTTTATACTCAATGGAGAGTTTGGAAGACTCATCTAAGAGTTCATCAAAAGCTTTTTGTAAATCAGAGGAAGAGTTAGAATTTACCTCTTCTTCCTATTCTTCACTGTCTGATCTAACGGTAGCCATCAAAGCCATATTTGCATATTCCTCATCATCATCAGTTGACGATGAATCAGAGTCATCCCATGTTGCTAGGAGACTCTTCTTCTTGTCTTTGAAACCACTCCTTTTTTTTCTCTGTCTACTAGTGGACATTCTGACTTGAAATGTCCTGGCTTTTTGCACTCTTAGCTATTGGAACCTAAACGATTGAAAAGTTTAGACCCTCAATAATTTTGATGATAACCAAGTATCTATAAGAGAACAATTTAACCTCTGATAAGTCTTGAAGAGTGTAGGTATTAAAATCTTTCTAATTTTATAACTCACTCAGACAAGAAGAAGAAATTCACAAGAAGATGAATACCTTCACAAGTGTCTACATTCGATTCACTCCAACTTCTGGTATATGTTTACTTTAGCAAGCATCCGGTCTTTCAAGTGTTGTGACTTGTGAGCTTAAGCATTGCAGCGAGCGTCCTATGAATTTTGGGCGAGCATCCGGTTTATTAATGAAACATGTGCTAGTCACGTTTATTCTTTCTGCTCTTTACTTCAACTATTCTGGAACAAAATTCGAATTTTATTTTGTGCTCTCAATTCTATGTACGAGGAATCAAAGGTGACACATTTAGGATAAGACAAAATCCGTGCACTGCAAATGATTAAAAAGCAAATAGTACAAAATGGTAAAGTGTACTATTTTGAAATTCTCTGAAAAGGAAGATAAGGACGTATTTCAAATTTCATCACTCAATAATTTGAAGCTGTGTATTTCTGCAATGGTAATATCCTCAAGGACTTTTATAAATACCCCAAGCTCTCCATTGAAGAAGGTTGCTAGAAACAACATACTGCTAAAGTTATTACTCAAGTCAGCAAACAAGTTTCTGTGCCAAGTATTCTGTGAACCAGAACTAAACTTCAGCGTATTACTCTTTCTTTTAGAAAGCTACTTGTTTCGAGCTTAAGTTTTTCATCCTCTTTTGATTGAGAGTTATTTGATTGTATTCAAAACTTCTTTGTGAAATTTGTATTGCCTTGTAACAAGCTTGCTTCCTCAAAGGCTCGAACGTACTGAGCCGTTTTGAGAAGTTAAGAGTATAGTCAAGTGTGATTATAGTGAAAAATCCTTCAGGAACGAACGGACTAGACGTAGCTACCAGTTTGGTGGTGAACTACTATAAATCTCTGTGTCTCATTCTTTATTGGTTTACCTTTACTTCTGTCTTGCGAAGAAAAACTAGTTTTTAACTTACTTCACTTCAGTGTCCGGTACTTTTCCAGCATCCGGTTACTAACGGTTTTCTAGCTAACCTGTTTTCAAGCATGTTTTAACTTAAGGTTTGCGAAAAGTCACTACAAGAAAAAAAGTTAATTGCGGCGGTTGAAATGGCAATTTGCGGCTGTTTGAACTGCCTCTAAATGCTTCTCGTGGCGGTTCCGTAACCGCTGCAGTTTCCACTCTCGGGTGCGTAATCTGCGGCGGTTTTAGCAACCGCCGGAATAACCGCTGTAGGTTTTTGATACTATTAGCGGCGATTTAGAACCACCGCAAATTTCCCCAAAAAAATTTTAAAAAAAATTAGGGGCGATTGAGAACTGCCGCCATGTTCCAACAAAATAAAAAAATATAGGGGCAATTTTGAACCGCCGCAATGTTCCAAAAAAAATATAGGAGTAGTTTTGAACCGCCGCAATGAGTCAAAAAAATAAAAAAATGGTTTCCCAATTATCTTTTTCTTCCAAGATTCATTACTATAAAATATAGATTGAACTACGGGTAAACATAGGATCTGATCAACAATGTCAAGGTCCACAATAAAAACAACTTCAAAAATAAATGGTATGTTCCAAGAAAGAAATATTACCAGTACTAATGAACAATGCGCAATACACAACAATTCCAATGAAGACATCTAATCACCAGTACTACAACATCAACCACGACATAAAGATGTTACCACAACAATTAAATATCACATGCCACAACATCAACCACAACATTAAAGTACACCACCCAAAACTAAACAACCAGGCATCTTATCATGTAAAATGATGTATTTCTAGGACCATAACTATATGCATGTGGATCCAATTATAACGAGGCCGGGATACCTTGCCCGTTTCGGAATACCATGTCCGTAATGCCCCAATAACAACAGGACCGGGATACCACGCCAGTCACGGGATACCGTGCCCGATTCGCCCCATTAACCGTAGGACCAGGAAACCTCGCCCGTCACGGGATACCTTGCCCGATACGCCCTACTAACAACAACAACAATGCCGACACCAGGATGCATGAACATGACCAAATGCGGTGTCTAACCATAATATCCTCTATCGCAATATCTTCGATAGAGTAATAACAACAACAACAACAACAACAACAGGACACAAATTCATAAGTCAGCCAGTGCCTTTAACCAATAACATAAACATTCAATGTTCTTAGCAACTTCGATTAAGCACATGACATCCAAGTGAAGCTTTGGAATAGAAAGGTTGGTTCTCTCAAATTATCACACTAATAATTCCTTAGGCATCATAACTGAACTTTAGACATCTTACCTAGGCTTTACAATATCAACCTATTTACGGAACCCTAGGGGAACACGACAAAACAACACGAGTGCAGGCTGTCACTGGGCGCCTGGCGCCTGAGATCGTGGGCGCCTGGCACCCTGCCACTGTCATCCAATTCGCACACAGAGGGTTCGTACCCGTTCGGGGATCTAATGCCTCACCATTACGTCCCTCAGAACTTAGTTGAACATGGTTTAGAGTTCTTTGATCCACACTTAGTGATTACACAGTCATAGAGTCTAAAACTTACCCTTTAGCTATTTAAATTCCTTACCCTATCATTTGGTAGCAAATAAATTCTGCACAACTTAACTTATCCCTATCGTTGACCCTCAATTCTCTTGTTAAAACTTCAAAGTCTCTATCAAGGCATGGTTTATTCATGTGTCAATTATTCTAAATAATTAATCCTAACTTGATTCACCTTTTATTCCATTTTAACCTCTCCAGTATTCTGTTTTTAAAACATCATCACTGCTAATTCTTGCAACAACACTAGAGGTTTAGGCAATTCAACACTTTTAAATACTAACCATATCAGTACCTAGGCACACAACACGAATAATATATCATGTCATCAAGTATTGTAGGAGTTCATACAATGGCAATTTAAAGTCAGCAACAACCAAGATTTTCACCTCTCAGAGCAATAAAAGAATAGTCAAGACTCAAGAGTAACAAGCATGTAAACAATCAAGACTCAATCACCACATCAAATTCATCAATCCAATGAAATTATCACCAGTCAAGAATAATAATTGAAGAGTTCGAATGTCTCCCTATCACGGTGGTGATAGTGCTCGTTTTTCGTTACCGCGCGAGGCATAGGGGTCTTGGGACACCCCTATTGTTCACACATGTTCCATACACTCACTAGAAGAGAACAACTACCCCTTACCTCAAGTGAATTTCGTGCTCCTAGGATGGGATGAGGTAACACCAAGCTTTTCCATTCCTAGTGAAGCTTTCTTCAGCAAAAACACAAGAGCAAGGGTTTAGGAATGGAAAAATCATGGTTTAGAACCCTAACATTGATCTTAAAGACGAAGCTTATCATTAGAAAACTTACCACCTCCTATTCCTCCCAATGAGGCTGTACGAGTTATAATGACGATGCTCCCCGGTCAAGTCCCGTAGCGTAGTCTTGAGTTAGAGCCCTTGACAACACAAAATTGGAAGAAGGGAAGGAAGAGCTTTTCTCTATTTGGTTGATCCTATGAGCAGCTCCTAATCATGTTTAGGGTCTTAGAACTGATGCTTAGTGGCTAGGTTAAGTCTAGGGGTCGTGGTTGCTCTTTCAGGTCGAGAATGGGTCACACTGGGTCACAGAACCAGCCCAAAACGAGTTAAAACACGAAACAACGCATAGTCACTTATCAGCTGTGGGCGCCTGGCGCCAGCACTCCCTGGGCGCCCTGCGCCTGCTCTCTGTGAGGCCTGGGCGCCCGAGCTTCAGTCTGGGCGCTTGCGCCTGAGTCTGGGCGCTCTGCGCCACTGTTTTGGTCGTATCTGGAGCTATAGATGTCCGATTGAGGAGTTCTTGGTGTCCTTGGAAAGCTAAGAGAATTTCCTACAATTTTCTCTCTAATAGGCTTACCCAAATTCGGACTCTAACGGGATCAAACATGCAGTTGAAAAAATACTATAATATTCCTAGGTGTTACGCTTGCGTTGTGTTGACTCCAGAGAGTATATCTAGAGTTGTAGGTATCGAAATCGAGTCGAACTAAAGCCAACTAAAAGATAGGAGATAACGCTACAACTTTACAGAAGGGATGGTAAAACATATGAAACCCATCCCAAGCAACTATAAGCATCTTCTAATACCCTAAGACATATCCTAATCTTGAAGGATGAAAAATTTGGGCTGTTACAACTGCTATCATGCTCAGCTCAACACATAATAGCATAAACATCAAGACATCACAATCATCATCATGACTATTACCACGCTCAGACTTTTGAGCACACGGTCTCAGACCAGACCATACTAATACGTCATACTGACAACCCGACCACACGGTCACAGACTATATCATACTCTGATATCACAGACTGACACGTGTCACGGGTCTTTCAGCTAATCATCGGCTCTACAGACCCTAACCACTAGACATTCAGCTGATCGCCGGCTCTACTGTCCAGAGGCTGACACATAACATCGGTCCTTCGGGCTGATCACCGGCCTTACAGACCCAGACCATCGCTAAACGTTGCGGGCCATTATCGCCCAACTCCCTAGACCGATCACCAGTCCTAGGGCACAAGAATGAAACATAAGTTGGTTGTCCCGGGAATATATCCTGATACACTACCATCTATGATTATCGGTTATGGCATCCCATACTACCATATCCAAATACCAGAGTAAGATATCGTCCCGTGCACAAGGACGACATTCCCTATGCAAGAAATGGCCAAGATTGTCCACCTGTCAGACGCGGAGTCGTGGAGACTCATCGATTGACCGAGTCCACACTTTCACACTGATCACCGGTCCTCAGGTCCCCTCAAGGTCACCGACTATCTCCATACCACTCCATACCTTCGGTCCAATCACCAGTCCTCAGGTACACCGACCCGACTATCACCACTGACAAAGTATCGATGGTAACGTGTGCTATCACCATCTAGGAATTCGCAATCCTCTAACTAGAGGGCGTCACCCTTGACTCATACATCGAACTCACAAATATCATATACAACCAGTACATAAATATCAGCATGTTAGTCAGATTATCAACCATCCTTAATCAACATAAAGATCAACCCTAGTGTTGCTCAGGCGACCTATTACTGACATGTTATCAATCAGCACATCAATAGTCACACAATCATAAAGCAATCATATCAAAACATCTCAACAATTTAGCATTCATCCATAGACTTCAATAGATCATTCATATAGTTAATAGACCTCTGACAACTGTCCTCAGCTATCACAGGTCACAGCCCCTCTCCTGAGGTGCTGCTGTTATCAACCCCTAGTAAAGTTAAGGTCCTCTACACATGCTAACAGTACTACTCTACTTCCTATTTTCGCTAGTGATTAAGGTATCTTCCCCCTTACCTAGCTTAAAAGACTGTTGTCGCTCGCATCCAGTCCCCATGTCCTTGTCGCGCCTCCCAAGCTCCTTCACGCGCTCCCAAGAAGGCCTTGGAAGAAGGTGAGGAGAATGGAGGGTGAAGGGTGGTATTTATAGCCATTTTGGGTCCATCGCGTCGCGATGGTCATTAGGCACAAAGGCCATTGCGTCGCGATGAGGGACACATGTCAGCAATCCCACGCTCTGATCCACTGACTTACCCACCGACTTATATTGTGTCGCGACCCAACTTACATAGGTCTCGTCGCGTTGCGATGGAGGCTGGCCGGAATATCTCATTTTTAGTGTTCTAGAAGATTCTCAAGTGTTCCACGCCTTTCTAGGGCGTTCTAGACCTTTCTTAAACCCATTTTGTCCTTAATTAAGGTTTCTAACTCCAATTTATTACTTAATTACTAATCTAATTATTTTCTAATACTGTTTTGAAAATTAGGATGTCACATTACTACCCTCCTTAAAGAATTTTCGTCCCCGAAAATTCAAAGGATGTTATTCTTATAGGACAGAATTCCTAGTGTCAGACTCTCTACCCAGTCCCAACACAGTTGTCATCCGATGTGGAGACAACTAGACTCTAACACGGCCAGTGACTCGACCCTCCCCACAGTCCGGTACGAACCAAACCTAGCTCTGATACCATTAATGTAACACCCCACTGAGACAGAGCGTCACTTTATCCTAACTTCAACAACAACATTATCAGAGTACGGAACAGGACACACTGGTCGTGATGCAACACTGCTTCCCAAGCTTTAAGTGCTTAAACTTCTTATTCATCTGCTATCCATCATCATATAATACAGAAAACGCAAAAAACAAAGGGGTAAGACACTCATCAATCACCATCAAGAAGGAAAACAGCATAGTAGAGAGAGACTGCTATCATGCTCAGCTCAACACATAATAGCATAAACATCAAGACATCACAATCATCATCATCATGACTGTTACCACGCTCAGACTTTTGAGCACACTGTCTCAGACCAGACCATACTAACACATCATACCGACAACCCGACCACACGGTCACAGACCACATCATACTCTGATGTCACAAACTGACATGTGTCACGGGTCTTTCAGCTGATCACCGGCTCTACAGACCCAAACCACTGGACATTCAACTGATCACCGGCTCTACTGTCCAGAGGCTGACACATAACATCGGTCCTTCGGGCTGATCACCGGCCCTACAGACCCAGACCATCGCTGGACGTTGTGGGCCATTATCGCCCTATTCACTAGACCGATCACCAGTCTCAGGGCACAAGAATGAAACATAAGTTGGTTGTCTCGGGAACATATCCTGATACGCTACCATCTCTGATTATCGGTTATGACATCACATACTACCATATCCAAATACCAGAGTAAGGTACCGTCCCGGTACACAAGGACGACATTCCCTATGCAGGAAATGGCCAAGCTTGTCCACCTGTCACATGTGGAGTCATGAAGACTCGTCGAATGACCGAGTCCACACCTTCGGACTGATCACCGGTCTTCAGGTCCCTCAAGGTCACCGACTATCTACATACCACTCCGTACCTTCGGTCCGATCACCAGCTCTCAGGTACACCGACCTCGGGTACACCGACCCGGCTATCACCACTGACAGAGTATCGATGGTAACGTGTGCTATCACCGTATAGGGATTCACAATCCTCTAACTAGAGGGTGTCACCCTTGACTCATACATCGAACTCACAAATATCATATACAACCAGTACATAAATATCAACATGTTAATCAGATTATCAACCATCCTTAATCAACATAAGGATCAACCCTAGTGTCGTTCAGGCGACCTATTACTGACATGTTATCAATCAACACATCAATAGTATACAATCATAAAGCAATCATATCAAAACATCTCAACAATTCAGCATCCATCCATAGACTTCAATAGATCATTCCTATAGTTGATAGACCTCTGACAACTGTCCTCAGCTATCACAGGTCACAGCCCCTCTCCTGAGGTGCTGCTGTTATCAACCCCTAGTAGGGTTATGGTCCCCTACACATGCTAACAGTACTACTCTACTACCTATTTTTCCTAATGATTAGGGTATCTGCCCCCTTACCTGGCATAGAAGATTGTTGCTGCTCGCGTCCCATCCCCGCGTCCCTGCCGCGCCTCCCAAGCTCCTTCACGCGCTTCCAAGACGGCTTTGGAAGAAGGTGAGGAGAATGGAGGGTGAAGGGTGGTATTTATAGCCATTTTGGGTCCATCGCGTCGCGATGAGGGACACGTGTCAGTAATCCCTCGCTCAGAACCACAGAATTATGTCGCGTCGCGACCCAACTTACACAGGTCTCATCGCGTCACGATGTTGGATGGCTGGAAATATCTCATTTTTAGTGTTTTAGAAGATTCTCAAGTGTTCCATGCCTTTCTAGGGCGTTCTAGACCTTTCTTAAACCTATTTTGTCCTTAATTAAGGTTTCTAACTCCCATTTATTACTTAATTACTTATCTAATTATTTTCTAATACTGTTTTAAAAATCAGGATGTCACACCTTTTCCCCACCTGCTTATTTGAGCAATATGGTTAACTCCATATCAAAAAGGAAAGCAAATGATATCTAAAACAAATTAGAGAACTACATTTGTACTAAAAGGCTTGTTTGTGTGATGCTAAGGACAATAATAACAGAGACACCGAGCATTAGGTAAAAGAAAAGAAAATATAAATGTCAGAGTTGTTCCAGCTTCCAAGTAAGGACCAGAAATGGACCCGGATTGGGTGCAGTTGGAGAGAGAGGTGCAGCCATGCAGTCAGGCTATGCACAACCATTGGATTCAGTTTTCATTCAATCCCAGCCTTTGATATTTTTCTGTTTTAAAAAATAAAGAGAAATGGATGAGGAGAGAGATAGGAATGGGTGAATGCACCCAATCCTAGTGTCGCTCAGGCGACCTATTACTGACATGTTATCAATCAGCACATCAATAGTCATACAATCATAAAGCAATCATATCAAAACATCTCAACAATTTAGCATCCATCCGTAGACTTCAATAGATCATTCCTATAGTTGATAGACCTCTGACAACTGTCCTCAGCTATCACAGGTCACAGCCCCTCTCCTGAGGTGCTGCTGTTATCAACCCCTAGTAGGGTTATGGTCCCCTACACATGCTAACAGTACTACTCTACTACCTATTTTTCCTAATGATTAGGGTATCTGCCCCCTTACCTGGCATAGAAGACAGTTGCTGCTCGCGTCCCATCCCCGCGTCCCTGCCGTGCCTCCCAAGCTCCTTCACGCGCTTCCAAGAAGGCTTTGGAAGAAGGTGAGGAGAATGGAGGGTGAAGGGTGGTATTTATAGCCATTTTGGGTCCATCGCGTCGCGATGAGGGACACGTGTCAGTAATCCCTCGCTCAGAACCACCGAATTATGTCGAGTCGCGACCCATCTTACACAGGTCTCATCGCGTCGCGATGGAGGATGGCTGGAAATATCTCATTTTCAGTGTTTTAGAAGATTCTCAAGTGTTCCATGCCTTTCTAGGGCGTTCTAGACCTTTCTTAAACCTATTTTATCCTTAATTAAGGTTTCTAACTCCCATTTATTACTTAATTACTTATCTAATTATTTTCTAATACTGTTTTAAAAATCAGGATGTCACAACTTTTCCCCACCTGCTTATTTGAGCAATATGGTTAACTCCATATCAAAAAGGAAAGACAAATGATATCTAAAACAAATTAGAGAACTACATTTGTACTAAAAGGCTTGTTTGTGTGATGCTAAGGACAATAATAACAGAGACACCGAGCATTAGGTAAAAGAAAAGAAAATATAAATGTCAGAGTTGTTCCAGCTTCCAAGTAAGGACCAGAAATGGACCCGAATTGGGTGCAGTTGGAGAGAGAGGTGCAGCCATGCAGTCAGGCTATGCACAACCATTGGATTCAGTTTTCATTCAATCCCAGCCTTTGATATTTTTCTGTTTTAAAAAATAAAGAGAAATGGATGCGGAGAATGATAGGAATGGGTGAATGCACCCAATCCATTTCCGAAATTGAAATAGAGGAAATGTGGCTTATCTGGAGATCAATCAACAAGCACCCGTGTCTAACTCAAGTGCCAACATATAGGAATTTGGAATTACATTTCACAATTTTGGTCACTTATATTATGTTATAACAATATAAAACATCTGAATTTTAAAAAAATGACACACTTGAGATTGGTAGTTCCTGATACAGACAGTTCCAGAGTATAAACTTGCTAGAATCCTACATTAATTATGGCAACATGACACAATTCAGAAAAATGTCCAAGTATTCACTATTCACCTATTTTTCTAATCTCCACGATAAAAGAATAATGTCAACAGTCTTCCCATATAGTAAACACAACCATTAGTGACAAATGCCCGTAAACTATCCTAAATCCTAATAGATGCCACACTTGAGAAAGACCAGATGACAGAACTAATTCCAGATAAAGAGCAACAAAATAATTTCATAGACGAAATCACACAGCACGGCCAAGGACAGAGTATTACCATGGTTCTATTGGTTGTAGATCCACAGACTTTACTCTTTACGATCTTTGAGCAAGCTTTCGCTGATCAAATTACAAGACAACACATCAATTTAAGCAATCAAAAAGTTAAACACCTGGACTACGCTTGGTTGCTGAGAAATTTAATTCACAAAAAAAAAATCTCGATGACTAGTTAATTAAACATTTCTTAGCAACAAACACAAAATAAACCTTGAATCAAAATTCCAAAACAACAGTACCTTGATTTCGAGTCTGGGAGGCTGCAAAAGCAAACAACAACAAAAAGAAACAAACAAAAACGAGTCAGTTACAATTCCACATTAGATCCCATTGGAACTGAAATCGCATGACCTAACAAAGCAAAATTAGGAAGTGGCTAGCGGAACTTTGAATAGTGGAATGTTGAGAATGGTGAAATGTTAGAGAGAGAAGAGATCGAAAAGGAAACTCACCATTTCTGAAGATTGAAGGAACTAGTTAGCTTTGATTGAGAAAACTCGTCGAAGATTAGAAAGAAGCAGAGAAGATGAACGAGAGAGAGAGAGAGAGGAGACACGTCGTGCGAGGTAGGGTTGTGAGAGTTACAGATGATGAGACGCCGCAAATGAGGTACGGTTCGAGAGGATTGCAAAAGTGTAACCACCCAGACCTCTTTTTTTATGTTAACCGCCGCACATAGACACGCAACCGCTGTGGCTTGAGAGTACCAAGTCAAGTTGCTCCGTTTTTTATTTTAACCGCTGCCACTTTACAACAACCAGCTGCAATGTTCCAGCAAATAAAGGCGGTTGAGGAAACCGTCGTCAAAACTGCCGCCGTTGTTGCACCGACGGCGGTTCATTCACAACTGCCGCAGGTTAACCGACATCGGTGGCATCCTTCCTTGTAGTGAGTTTTCAACACAATTCAACCCCCTTCATGTGTTCACGTTCAGTTGGTACCAGAGCTCGGCCTCTTAGTTAAGCACTTAACAGTGTAAAAGGAAAGATCCTATTTACTTCGAACATGTCTGCAGAAGGTGGCCACATGAACTGTCCTCCTCTATTTACTGGAGAAAAATTTGATTACTAGAAGGACAAGATAAAAGCATTCTTTGAGTCTCAATAATTTGAGTTGTGGGACATGGTTGAAAATGGGTACATTGTTCCCACTACTGCTACTGGTGTTGTTTTATCTAGAGAACAATGGAATGATGAGCAAAAAAGAGATATCAGCTCAATCTAAAAGCTAGATTTATTCTTATCTGTGCTATGGAAGAGAAAGAATATGATAAATGTGGTAATTTTGATACTGCTAAAAAAATCTGGGATTCTCTTGTTTTGTCTTACGAAGGCTCTGCCCAAGTAAGAGAAACAAAGGCTAGCATGTTGGTTCACCAATATGAGTTATTTAAGATGGAAGATGATGAAAACATTGAAACAATATTTGGAAGATTCCAAACTCTTGTTCATGGGTTAAAAGCCCTTGGAAAAAGCTACACTACACATGACCATGTAAGAACGATCCTGAGAAGTTTGACCAAGCAGTGGAGATCTAAAGTCACTGCTATACAAGAAGCAAAAGATTTAAACACTTTACATCTTGAAGACCTTTTGAGTTCCCTAAAGGCTCATGAGCTTGAGCTAAATGAAGAAGAACCTGTAAAGAAAATTAAGTTTATTGCTTTAAGAGTTAACAAGCATAAAGTGAGTTCTTCTAAAGCCCTTCAGGCTGAAGAAGAATCAGAAGATGAAGTTTCAGAAGGTGAAAGTGATGGATCATATGATGAGCTCTCTTTCATATCTAGGAAGATCCAAAGAATGTGGAAAAAGAAAGGGAACTTCAAGAGACAGTTCCAGAATAAAGGTGTCAAGGACAAGAAGGAAAGCAAAGACAAGAGTAAAGTTATTTACTATGAATGTAAAAAGCCAGGACACTTCAAATCTAAATGTCCTAATCTTAAAGAGAAGTCCACTGTTGTGTAAAATATGATATGGTTGTGCAAGTATACACAATCGCAACAAGTAGTAGTAAAGAGTAAATCAAGATCGTTCCCACAAGGATTGATTAAGTTGCTTTCACAAGTTTTAGGCTATGTAAGAAAGCTAGTGATTAAATAAAAATAAAAACTAAAAGTTATCAACATTTGTGGAATCATGCAGTAAATATTAAAATTGATTGTTAGCAAGTAATTGTAGAATGAAATAGTCATGGGTTATCGAAAAACATTTGAGTAAAACAGCTAGGAAGTCATATCCATTGTAACTCCACCAAGCTGGATAGGTGCTGTGAATGAATACTCTGGCACCAGAATACAGAGTGCTAATGTGTGTGCTTTTCAGTCACTATCACCAGGGTTAAGTAAAGGGTACCTTATGTCTAAGCCCCCATTATGTTCCCCCTTGTTTTCTAAGTGTGACTCAGATCAGTTCTATGGGTTTGATTGCCTATGTCTAGTTTAATCAAGATTAGTTAATGTGTCCATTACTAATACAAGCCATATTAACTCATGAATTCAGCATATTTAACCCTGTCAGTATCAAACATGCTAGTGCTAAACCTAAGGTGATCAAGCTTAAATTCAGCATATGACAGTAAATTGCATGAGATAAAAGTGCAAAGCAACATTCACATAAATTCACCAACAAGGTTTTATAACAACTTCAAGTCATCCTAGCTTAAGGTATTTAGCTCATGCTGAGCAGAAATACAAAATAAGAGAAACAGGTGCTAACAAACAAATCCATGGCACTTAAAACCTTGCAGTTAAAACTGGTTACAAACAGAGGTAATGAGAGCACGAAGGAAGGCTTCTAGAATCTCTGTCAAGATGAGAAGACCTTCACTGCAGCAATGTTTTGCTGCTGTACTTGTAACACCTGAGGACGAGATCGACATCGTATTAGGACGACGTATCGAGACCTCGACCAAGACCTTGTGTCGAGATCCCGTGCCAAGACCGTTTGCCGAGGTCGCCGTTGAGACGAGGAGATCGCATGCACTAGTCAGCCGAAATGAGGAGGTCGCGCGGTCGAGTTGATGAAGTCGCTGCATCGAGCTGATGAGGACGCATGTCGAGCTGAGGAGACCGCGTTCACGAACTCGTGTTAGAACCTTGTACGCTTGCACGAGCACCCTAGTCGACATCGTGTCGAGATGACACCTCGTATTCTTTCGAACGTTATTCAGCGTTATTATTATATTGTTTGTAATAATTATATTGTCGGCTTGACCGTTCTCGTCGTGTGTCTAGACCGTTGACCGACAGAGTAGAGAGTAATTATGAGAGGAACGATTAGACGGGTAGATGATTGATGGGATTGGCATCTTATAGCTGAAGTTACGATTATACCCCTTCTCTCACCAGCTGTATTCACGATCAGTTTTCCCTCAAACACTCATTCTTTCTCTTTTCTTCTTTCTTCTTCCTTCCTTCTGCTCTGAGTTTCATTGTTTTCTCCAGAACTTCCATCGACGAAACCGTGAGTTCCATCGAGATTCTGCACAAATTTTCTTCATCAATCTTGTTCATCATCATCTTCTCGACATATCTCGTCTGCTCGACCATCACCATTGAGGTATGAAGAACAGATTTTTCTTTTTGCGTACTCTTTGTTTAGCGCTACTTTTCCTTCCATTTTTAGCCGCTTTATGCTTCCAAATCATGTCAAATTGATGGGTTTTCTTCTTCACAATATTACCTATCTTTCTAACCGATTAATTGGGCTTGTAAAACAAATTTTCTTCCTCTGTTTTTCTGCAATCGGCAGTGCCCAAAAACTCTTCATTTTTGGTTTGTTTCGATTTCTTGTTTTTCGTTTGTTGCTTCTGGTTGTTGTTGTTGTCGATCTATCTGTTGAAGCATCAGATAACCTTTTTCATGAACTTTTGATCGAAATCCCTAACTTTGTGTTAGAGGAAAAATATATTTCAGTTCTTGAGTTTTATATTTTCTGGGTTGTGGTTAAGTTTGGGAAGAGAGCTAAGTGTATTAGAACCCAGAGATCGAATCGAGTTATGTTTGTTTTAGGAAGTCCGATTCAGAGATCGTGTGATTTCAATCGAGGTGTACGGAAAGCGAATCCAAGGACGTGGAAGCAGCGGAATCCGGATCGAACCATGCGTGTCGAGGTCGATTGAGGACGGTACGTGTCGAAGTCGTTGTCGAGCTCGTTGAAGAAAGCCGTGTCGAGATCGAGTAAGAGAAGTCGTTGTCGAGCTCATTTGAAGACAGTTGTGTCGAGGTCGTTGTCGAGCAGCATTTACTTGGAGTTCGGTAAGGGCAACTCTTAGACATTATTAAGACTTTATTTTTATTGTTATATTTATGTATGGACTCCTTGATTGGTGTCGAGATTGGAATGTTGTGATATGATTGAGTTTTTGCATGTATTTGATATGTGATTGAATATATGTTGTGAATGGTGTATTCTTTGTCAGTGCGTTTCTTCATGCAGAATGTTTTATTGCTTAAATGTCGAATTGTGCTTTCTTCATGTTAAGCATGCTCTCTTTATTTGATATGTGATCAAGTAAGTTGTGTTACTCTTTGACATGCGGCGAGCTAATCATCGAGTGAGAGAGCTAGGAGTCGTATGACGTTTTTGAGCCGACCCGGATAATCGAGGGTGCTAGGTCCCTTTTTGTTTATGGTGGATTGGCTAGCGTCGCATTATCGGTTTGGGGTTGGACCTGGCGATTAATGCATGGTATCGGTTTGGAGTTGGACTGCCGTTTACCTATTACGTCGGTTTGGGGATGGACTCGCCGACGATATTCTAATAAGAGTCGAGTCGAGTCTAGAGTGAGATGGTCGAGTCACGTGTGGTGATTGAGATACATTATTGTGTTGCTTATTTCTTTATGTCGAGCTTATCTTGAATTGTTGAGAAGTTGACCACTTTCCCGTGGTGCCTTCAATCCATGACTGTTACCCAGCGATGTCGAGGGCGCAGGAACTCGACAAAGAGATGATGCCGAGGAGGAGCTCGACGAGGACCCGAGTGACGACCTCTATCCGCCGTGATTGTTTGTTTGTTGGATGTTTGTTTTTCCGAGGACTGCATTTCGCTTTTTCTTTTGTGTTCGGGGTCGTGACCAGTTTGGGCAGTGTTGTTTTGTTGTTTCAGGGTAGACTGGTGGTCTTACTTTTGGAGCAGCCCCCTGCGTGGGAGTCTGCCGGAAGTACCCCCAGGGTATGATTGCTCTTTTGAAGTCGTCATACCTTAGATGTATTTTCCTTATACATTGCTACTCTGTATTTTGTAGACATTATTATTTCGAGTGATATATATATGTATGTTATGCATGTATGTTTTATTAGAATTTAAGTCTTGTGTCTTAGTTGCACCATGTTTCAAAAGTCAGAATTACTCTGATGTGCACGAGTTGGTTTTATAAAAAAAAAATATATCGTATTTTTAAAAGGCACAAGAGTTTTGTTTTTAAGACACATCTCATATAGGTTTATGTTGAGCTTGGTGTGTTGAGCTCGGTAACTCGAGCTCGGTATATTGAGCTCGGTAGCGGTCCGGAAACGGGTCGTTACAGTACTCCTTTGCAGTGCTTGAGACAGTTCAATAAGCTCAAGTTTCAGCTTGCTTTACTCGTGGAAGATGGAGAGTGGAGGTACGTGAAAATGGAAATGGAAATGGATGATGTACTTTGCGGCTGCTTCAGGAAGATGAGACAATATGACCTAGGGATCAGTGTGTACTAGCCTGCCTCCCTTTTAGGGTTTATTCCCTTAAATACACACTCCAAATGGGCCCAAAAATCAAGGTACAAGGAAAGGTATTGTCCTTGGCCCATCCAATTAAGGACATTTTGTCCTGTAGTGCAGACATAAGGGGACCACATGTTGGAACGTGACCCGATAGTACTTCGCAGGCGCGCAACAGTCTTTTTTTCTCTCAACAACTTAGCTCAGGCTTTAATTCTTTTAAATGCCACTTGGTGCTATATATGACACCCAAATTCAGCATCTGATCATTTTCAAATAATTATGCACAGCTACCCAAAATGCATTAAATCTTCATAAAGGCAATCAAGGTGCCACAAAATTGTTTTAAAGCATTAAGAATAGATTATTCTCATTTCCTAACATAAAAGACTCAAAGTTACTCTTAGACTTGCATGATTCAATGCCAAAAGAGCTTAGATAACTCTCATTTCTAAGAGTTATCACACCCCCAAACTTGAACCATTGCTTGTCCTCAAGTAATGACAGAAACATAATTCAAACAGAAAACAACGTTCACATGTGCAGCAAGTCTAATCCAGAATTATTTTAGAAATGATGGTGTTCCACGGGGCTTAACTTTCAGACAAACTCAGAATCAAGTATTCCCCATGTACTTTATGCATCATCAACTTGGTCACTAATTTCAAGCGTGTGTATGCACCCCTTAATCTCAATCTAGAAGCTGGTATAACCCTCAAGCTCACCTTAGTCTCCTCCCAAAGAATCTTCTAAGTCTGTTTCTCCTATTCTAACAAAGAGAAATGGTCTTACAACTTTAGGATCTAGGGGCTTTACTACATAAAAGGATATGCATACAATTTAGAACTAGCATAGGGTCAGTGCACATTTTATTCAATTTTTTTTATCTTTTTGTCTATCTCTATGTTTGCCTCTTTGTCTTTTGACGCGAATAATAACAATTGTAATGAAGTTACCCGGTTACTCAATAAAGAGGCTTATTCTTCTTTTTTATATTTTTTGCTTTTCCTATTTACTAATGTGCCCTGACCTTTTTCTCTTGAATATAAACACAAGGATTACCCCCAAACTTATGTCTTTGCCTATTCCCCTTCATTGTTCAAATTTGGAAACAAAGTTTAGACTAATCTAGGGGTTTGACCTCACTTTTCACTCAAGTCACCTATGATTCCTTCTTAAGCTAAGGGTAAGTGTTGGAAATCAACAACCAGTCAAATGCAATCAGTACAAGGTTCCATAAACACCAAGCAATCATTTCTCATTAAGTCAGCCCATGCGTTAACCATTTTTTTTATATAAGAACATGGAAAAGATAGTGCTACACATGCAAAACTAAAATCCTAGTTAGTTTCCCCTGCCAACTTAATTTCATGCAGTGTCCCCACTGTATTCCATTAAATTAGAGAAGTTCTTAACACAAAAATAGAAACATAAATAACAAAACAGAGAACACAAATAGCAAAAATAAATCCTAAACATCTACTGCAAATAATTTGAAATGAAAAAGAGACTAGGGAGAGAAAACCCCTTCTCTGAGCTTGTCGCTGAACCTCATTCTCTTTCCTTTCTTCCTTTTCTTCCCCGCCATCATGGCCAGGGTCTCATCTTCAGACTCCTCATTGACCACAATCACCTCCTCCTCACCTCTCTTCTTCTTCTTGCTCTTCTTGGACTTCTTGGCAGGTGGTGATTGTTCAGGAGGAGGAGGTTGTAACGCCCGATATTTAATTATTTATTTAATTAAATATTTTCGAATATTTTTCCGATTAAGTTTTCGAAGTTGTGAAATATTGATTTAAGTGGTGTTGGTTTTAGTTGGATTAATTTAGTTGAATTAAGTTGTAGAATGATATTAGATTAATACTATTATTTGTTATGGACTTATTTTAATGTTAGAAGTAGTAGAAAGGGGGTGTAGGAATTTAAGCCCAATAAAACATAATAACGATAATAGTGTTATTATATTAGTCATTTTAAAAAAAAATAAAAATAGAAGTATCAGTAGAATGAAAGAAGAAAAGAAGGGTTTTGGGAGGAGATACAAAAAGTGGCCGGCAAGGAGAAATCTAGGAGTCAATCGGAGAGTTAGAGCAACCTTCAATCCAAGGTAAGGGTGGGGTTCCGACTTCTAATGGGTTGTATGATAAGTAGTAAGGGGGAGATTATTGTGGTTGGGGATATTTGAGGGAATAGGTAAAGGAGTTATCCTTTAACCCCATTGTTTGATTTTGCTATTTGTGTGTCAAATATAAATTCGGTTTGTTTTAGAGTCATGTGAAATTTATTTTCGCTTGGTAAAATTTGTGTCCTGCTTTTCATTGGTTCATCTCAAGGCTCTTATTTGATTAGCGCACAAATTGGTTTGGTTCCTAGAAATCTGCTCAAGAAAATCATGTGCAGCTCATATGCATTTTATTGGTCCGTTTTACTATTTACGCTCCTTTTGAAATCAAAAGCATGGAAGTTATTTTTTTTCATTAATTAATTAAAAGAAAAGGCATGGGTCAGTGTATATTGTAAATGGCATAATGAATGGTTTTCATTGGTCAAGCTTTTAACATACTAAGCAGGTCATGTTTTTTTTTTAATTGGTTTTTATGTTAAATTATTTGCATTTTGTTAGTGCTTAAACCATGTGTCCATACCTGATGGGTTGAAATTGTGCACACAATCTAATTGGTCAATAAGCTTGTTTAATGGTTGTATGTGTATGTTATAAGTACTGAAAAAAATTCTATTTTTGAGACTTAGGATATTACTGGAATGTTAGAGTCCTAAATTCACATGTCTCTTAATGAATTAGTTGATAAATTGTGAATTTTAGGATTTTGTAAGAAGTTTAAACGGACGAAGTTTTATAGTTATTGATAACTGAATTAGGTAAATAAATTAACTTGTCTCGTTTACATTTAATTTATAACATTACACTTTTCTGTTTGTTGTGCAGAATCTTTAAGCATGTTGTTCCTGTTTGATTTTTCTGCATGCTGTCTCTGTTTGTTGTGCAGAATTTTTCTGCATGCTGTTTCTGTTTCTGTATATATATTAATGTAGCGAATTCTGCTGTTTTTCTGCAGAATTTGCGTAGTTGTTGTTCTGTTCTTTATGCAGATTTTTGGTTGCAAATAATTATGTTTGCTGTTGCTGTTGTTGTGTTGTTGAACTTCATAATTATTGATGCATACATAGCATGTCATGTTGGGAGTTTACGCTCTGTTAAGTTGGCCTGGATTGGCAATTTTTACGTTGGGAGCTTTGCTCCGTATTTTTACGCTGGGAGTTTTGCTCCGTATATTTTAAGTTGGGAGTTCTGCTCCAATGGTACCACATGCATGTGCATTGTAACGAGTCGCACTCCGTGTTGCATATTTAAGTTGTTGTGTTGATCAATTGTGGTGATAGGTGTTGTTTGAAAGTTGTGAAGTGGTGATTTTATATAATCTGATTCTAATATAATATTTATCATACACTCGATTATATAGTTCGATATCTCACCCCTTCTGTTTGAATGTTACCCTCTGTTGGTAACGCGTGTAATCAAAAATGAAGGCTGCTTACTTTCATTAGTTCGAGTCGGTGTCGTCGCTCTGATACGTAGCACTCGGGGGGATGAACGCATGATTTCTTTATTGTTGAATTTTATTATGTTGCTGAATTTTCAAGTTGTTTTCATTAAAAGACTTGATGTCTTAAAGTTGTTTTGAATTGGACAAGATGTTATGGTATTTTCAGTTGAATTTATGGATCCGCTGCGTAATAATGAAAGTTGTTTGATTTTTAAAGACTAAACAGGTTGTTATCGGTTCATCCGAATTTTATGTGTTATGTATCTGAACTACAGGTGATTGAATGTCGTTGTTCTAAGTTGAAAGTGTAACATTCCATATGTTTGATGGAAATTTTGCAACTCTGATTTTTATATTATTCGTTGGGTAGAAATGGGGTGTTACAGAGGTGGTGGGCTCCAGTCAGCATCAACATTGTCCTCATAGGGCACCATTGCAAGTGGGTGAATGTCTTCTAAAATGGCAAGTGTTGTGATAGCACCTGCAAGTACAACAACAATTGTTGCTTCTAGATTGACCTCATCTTACTCTTGCTCTTGCCGTAGTGGTGTTGCAGCTGGCGTTGCATCAGTGGCATCAAAGAACTCACAACTACTTTCAGGTACTTTCTCTTTTTCCTTCTCAGTAACATCTTTTGTGATACCCTCAGGCACCACATTGTTTTCTTTTCTTTTTTTAGGCACTTCAGGTGCCTCTTTTTCAGTAGTCTCATCCTCTTCATTCCTAATCTCCTCATCCTTTTCTACATTCACCTCTTCTTCAGGTTGTTCTCCTCCCTCAACCTCTGTGGGAACCTCTTCTTCTTCCTCACTGACCTCTTTTTCCTTCCCCTTTTAGAAGTCTTTTTTTACTTCTTTTTCTTTGATTTGCTTGGTCCAAGGGTGTCATAAGGAATTGGCTTTTCATGAGTTGGCTCCTCATGGGTTGGTGGAGAGTCCAGTGGTTCCAAAATCCAGTAAGGGGAAACAGGTGGCTTGTATACAAGCTTTGTGATAGCACCTGCAAGTACAACAACAATTGTTGCTTCTAGATTGACCTCATCTTACTCTTGCTCTTGCCGTAGTGGTGTTGCAGCTGGCGTTGCATTAGTGGCATCAAAGAACTCACAACTACTTTCAGGTACTTTCTCTTTTTCCTTCTCAGTAACATCTTCTGTGATACCCTCAGGCACCATATTGTTTTCTTTTCTTTTTTTAGGCACTTCAGGTGCCTCTTTTTCAGTAGTCTCATCCTCTTCATTCCTAATCTCCTCATCCCTTTCTACATTCACCTCTTCTTCAGGTTGTTCTCCTCCCTCAACCTCTGTGGGAACCTCTTCTTCTTCCTCACTGACCTCTTTTTCCTTCCCATTTTAGAAGTCTTTTTTTACTTCTTTTTCTTTGATTTGCTTGGTCCAGGGGTGTCATAAGGAATTGGCTTTTCATGAGTTGGCTCCTCATGGGTTGGTGGAGAGTCCAGTGGTTCCAAAATCCAGTAAGGGGAAACAGGTGGCTTGTATACAAGCTTTTTGGGGAAATTGAGGTTGAATAGCCTCTTTTGCCAAATGAACTATTCTTAAGTGAACTTCCAAAAAGCTTGTTGGTGCTGAATGAATTTGTTTAGCACTTGAGGAGATGGCCCAGTGGATTGGCTTAAAATGGCTTTTTTGTCTTGGGCTTTGGCCACTGGCCATGTCTCTTCTCCACTATACACAATCACACCTTCTTGCTTACACAATTCAGTGATTAGACAGGGGGAAACAGACTCCCCTTCCCCTTCTTGCATAGTCAATCATCTCTCTCTTAATCAATATCCCCACCTCTATGTGCTTTTTGTCTATGGTTTGGTTGTGGGTTGTAGGAAGGATAATGGTTGTGATAAAAGAGTACCAAATTTTGGCATGGTTCACCAAATCAGTCCTTCTAATCCTATAATCATTTCTCTTCTTCTTGGCCCAAACAGTCTAGGAACTGTTAGTTTATCCTTGATCAAATCCATTTTTTCCTCAGTCAGGCCCTTCATCACCTTTTCGAATCCTTTCCCAGAATATTGGAGGTTGTAAACCTCAATAATTCGAGCAGCATCAAAGGGTACCCCCACCCCTCGGACTTGGGAATACTTTGGTTCCTTTTTCCCCTTTTCAACAACTGGAATACCAGCATAAAATTCTCTAACAATAGAGGTGACAGGGCTTTTAGGGTGGCGACAGAACTTACCCCATCTGTGTTGGTCTATGATCACCATGAGTTTTGGAGGCATATTCTTCAAAGAGAACCCTCGCTCAGGGAAAAGGTGCTTCTCTTTCATCCACTCCTCATATCTTGCCTTTGCCCCTTCATAGCAATACGCTTCTCAGACTCCCATTCAGGGATTTGGGTTTTTCCTTTCTTTACTACACTCTTCACAGAAATTTTCAATCACGTGATTAGAGCACTCAGTGAGAGAATGGGTGTAGAGAGGTAGGGTTTTATGGAGGAGGGTCAGGTTTAATGTTTAGGAAGTTTGATTTGGTGTTTGGGAGGTTACAAAGAAGACGTGGGTTTCGTGGAGAGGGTTTGAAAATGCTGGTGGTTCTCTGAAATGTGATTAGGGGTGGTTTATGCGAGGAAGGGGTTATTAATTGATAACTGTTGGGTATTAATGACTGGGCAAGAGAAAGAGAGGGAATTTTAAGGCCAGGTGGCAATTTGAGATTGGCTTTCTCACTGAGGCGCAGAGGTCCAGGTGTCCTGTGCACATACCTTTTTGCACTTAAGCCCAACAGAGCACACTTAAAAAAATATTGACCAACACAAGTGCCAAACTCGTGGTGCCATGGCACCAAACCACCCTTGTTCCTTTCTGCAAACTGAGCAACACCATACCACACAGTATTTCCCAAACTTTGGACCATGAATTGTTTTCTTCCTATTAAAACCCAAAAACAAAAGGGAATAAAACATGTTAAAAATCTGGGTTGCCTCCCAGTAGCACTTGGTTTAAGAGTCCTCATCCTGACTTATGTCTCTCTTTAAAGGTTCTTCAAGGTGGTTGTGACCTTCATCCTGGTCATAAGATCTCCCTAATATGTCTTCACCCTCTAGCCATTCACTTTGAAGGTGGAGCCAGTGGTTTCATCAAGCAAGTCCACTGCTCCATGTGGGTACAATTTCACCAACTTGAATGGGCCAGACCACCTTGATTTGAGCTTCCCAGGGAATAATTTCAATCTGGAATTGAACAACAGCACTTGAGATCATTCCTTCAATTCTCTGGGTTGAATCTTCTTGTCATGCCAAGCCTTAGTTTTGGCTTTGTATAGCTCAGCATTTTCATAGGCAAAGAGCCTATGTTCTTATTCATGGAGTTGCAGCAGCCTTGCTGCACCAGTACTCTGCAAATCAAAATTCAGCTTCTTTATAGCCCAAAAAGCTTTGTGTTGCAACTCAATAGGAAAGTGGCAGACTTACCAAACACCAATCTATAGGGAGAGGTTCCCAGTGGTGTCTTATATGTAGTTCTGTAAGCCCACAGTGCATCACCAAGATGCAAAGACCAATCTTTCCTAGAAGGATTAACAACCTTCTCGAGAATCCTTTTAATTTTCCTGTTGGATAGTTCAGCTTGACCACTTGTTTGTGGATGATATGCAGTGGTGTGACGTGGCAATAGATGTCTGCTAGGGTTTCGCCTCACGTGACCTCCTAGGGTTTGCATGAAACTTTCATGGCCGTCGATAATCCTATTTGCCCGTGGGGTTTCTTGGCCCCGTTTTCACCTGCTACTGCTCCTCAGCCTTCAAATGACAATAAGAAGAATCAGCAAAAATCGTTTGCCAAAGCTGTCTCGGGTGAGTTTGATGTATCGCTCAGTCAGCTGCCAAAACCATGCGTCAAAGGGAATGCCGTAACGATCAAGATACCGCAAGATGAATATTTGGCAGGGTTAGAAGCATGCAAAAACAATCTCCATGGGCGCCTTATCTATTACAAAGGCGATGTTCCGCTGAAGTTCGCTGACTTACAAAAGAAGTTGATTGATCAATGGAGAGATATAGGAAGGTGGAGTATGGTCTCTTTAGGAAGAGGGTATTATGAGTTCTCGTTCAGTTCCAAAGAGGATCTCAGGAAAGTGTTCGCTGCAGGCTCCTGGAATCTAAAACCGGGTGTTCTTCGGCTTTCTCTTTGGACTCCAGATTTTAAACCTTCTGAGCAAAGGCACACACATGCTCAATGCTGGGTTCGTTTGCTAGGACTGCCGCAAGAATATTGGAGGCCCAAAATAGTGCTCTCAATTGCAGGAGGCATCGGGGTTCCCATCGCCCTTGATGAAGCTACTAGCAAAAAGACTTTTGGCCACTTTGCAAGAGTCTTGGTTGATCTTGATTTGAGAGGTAAATTTCTTGACAGGATTTTGGTGGAACGTGATGACTATGCTTTCTTTGTGGATTTGGAATATGAAAATCTTCCAGCATTTTGCAATATTTGTCAACTAATTGGGCATGAAGTGGCTCAATGTATAAAAAACCCTCAGCTGCCCCGAGATGGAAAGAAAGTTATTGATGCTCATAAGAAGATTAATAGCCATGTTAAGAAATCAGGTATTAATTATGTGCCTAAAACCAATGAAACAGTGGAGGCAAATGTTCCTGTGATCAACGATCTTGCAACTAATGAGCCTCAACAGCTCTCAGATAAAGGCAAGGAGATATGTTTAGAAAATCAACCTGCTGTGAGTGTAGAGGGCACAAGCAATCATGGTGACATCCCTTTGCCCGAGGCTGAGGCCTTGCAAGAGAAGCACGATTGTGCCACTGCTGATTTGGTAGTGGAGCAAGAGAATGTAAGGAATTCTGAAATTCAATCTGACATGAATTGTGATGCAGGAATCCATTGTGCAGGTAAATCTAGTTTTGAGGAGGACCATTTAAATGTTGATCTCAATGCCACTTTGCCAAACCATGGGACTACAGCTGATGCAGGGAATTCTCTTGAACAATTGGTGGGTGGCACCCCTGTCACCCCCATGAATCAACTGACTAACTCAAATGTTGCTAATGATATGATAATTGTTGGCAAACTGTGGGGCAACATGGCTAGTGATGATGAAGAGGTGGATGAGGAAATTGTCATGGAAACACAGAGTTTGGATCGCTCTGCAGGACAAGGTAATAAATACCTAGTTGCCAATGACCAGCATCTTTCTTCAGATTTTACTGAAGTGATCTCAAAATCTAAGTTGAAGAAAATGAAAAAGCAAGCTAGGAAGGCTCATAAGCCTGGGAGATACCACACCCGCAGCAGAGGTGGTCCTCAGAATTTTTGCTAAATGAATATCTTGTATTGGAATACTAGAGGGATTGCTAATCCCGATACAAGATTGGTTCTCAAAAGGTTATGTAAGATGAACAAACCAGATTTTGTTTTTCTCTCAGAACCTTGGATTGCAATTTCTAAATTTCCTGCTAGTTTTTGGAGGAAGCTCAATCTAAAAGTAGTGGCTGTCAATGATAGGGGAGCACTTTCTCCTAATCTTTGGTTTGCTTGCTCCTCACATCTTGACCCTCACATCATTTCGGTTTCTAGACAGCATATTGCATGCTCGATCACTGTCAACAACAAGCAAATTTTTGTTGCTGCTGTCTATGCTTGTTACTCCAACATTTTAAGAAGAACTCTTTGGCTGGAGTTGACTCAATTGCAGCAAAATCACATTGGCCCTTGGTGTTTCATTGGAGATTTCAATGTTGTTATGGGTGCCCATGAATATAGGGGCACGGGCAGGCCATCCAAGTTGGCTGCTGAGGAATTCAAGGCCTGGACTGATCTGAATACATTAACTCATATTTTGACTAGAGGCTCCCAATTCACTTGGTCTAATGGTAGGAAAGGAAATGCATACACCAAGAAGAGGTTGGACAGGGCTATTTGCAATGATCATTGGCTTGATTGCTGGTCTCAAGTTTCCTGCAACACTCTAACTAGAAGCAAGTCAGACCACTTCCCTCTTCTGCTGATTGCAAAGACAGCCACTTTTGTTGGTATATCCTCCTTCAAATTTATGAAAATGTGGGATAGTCATCCTGATTGTAGAAGCATTGTAGCTGAAGAGTGGGGAAAGTCTTATGTTGGGTGCCCTATGTATGTTCTTTGCCAAAAATTGAAAGCTTTAAAATCTCGACTCAGAGTTTGGAATAAAAATGTATTTGGAGATGTACACATCATGGTGAATGCTGCTGTTAGCAAAGTTGATCAGGTGCAGTCCAGAATTGATGCTTGTGGCTACAGTGATGAGTTAATGGAACAGGAAAAAACTGCACAAGCAGATTTACAGCAGGCCCTGCTGCTTGAGGAGCAATTCTGGCTCGAGAAATCTAGAACTAATTGGATTTTGAATGGTGATTGGAACACAGCTTATTTTCACAAGATGGCAAAGATTAGGCATGTGACTAAACAAATTACTACCCTGCGGAATGGTGATCAAATTCTAACCGAAGCTTCTCAAATTGAACACCATGCAGTCTCATTTTATCAAAACCTGTTTGCTGCAGATAACTCATGTGTGGACAATGATATAGTTGACAAGGTCATTCCAAAGCTGGTCTCAGTGGAGGATAATATTCTCCTCACCAATTTACCCACCTTGGATGAAGTTAAAGCAGCTGTTTTTGCTTTGAATGGGAACAGTGCTCCAGGGCCGGACGGCTTTGGTGGTTTCTTCTTCCATCAATACTGGGACATTGTTGCTCAAGATGTTTTCAAGTCTGTCCTTCAATTCTTTAATACCGGTTGGATCCTGCCAAATTTGAACTCTAATGTTGTTGTTCTCATTCCTAAAGACCCAGGGGCTGATAAAATAGAGCAATTTCGTCCCATTGCCTTAGCTAACTTTCACTTCAAGATTATAACTAAGGTTTTGGCTGACAGATTAGCTAAGGTTGCTCCCAAAATAGTCTCTGCTAATCAAAGAGGCTTTATCAATGGTCGTCAAATCACAGACTGCATCTGTGTTGCCTCAGAAGCAATTAACATGCTGGATAGGAGAATTTTTGGAGGTAATGTTGCTATCAAAATTGATATTAAGAAGGCGTTTGACACTCTTGATTGGTCTTTCCTTTTGAGAGTGCTTCACTGCTTTGGTTTTGATGCTAAGTTTTGTAAGTGGGTGGACACTATCCTTCACTCGGCTAAGCTCTCCATCTCGGTGAATGGTAACTCGGTGGGTTTCTTTGCTTGTAAAAGGGGGGTCCGGCAAGGAGACCCTCTGTCCCCTCTCCTGTTTTGTCTTGCTGAGGAGGTGTTGAGCAGAGGCATTTCCAATCTTGTTCAAACCGGTCAACTCCAATTGATGACAGGCCCTAGAGGATTTTCAACTCCTTCTCATGTTCTATATGTCGATGATGTTATGATTTTCTGCAGGGGGTCTCAAAAAAATATGCATAATCTCATGGCTCTGCTCAAAGACTACAGTGATGCATCTGGTCAAGTCATTAATCTTAATAAGTCTAAATTCTATGCAGGGTCTTTATCTGATCAAAGGACAGGTACTCTCTCTTCCATTCTTGGTTTCTCAGCTGGGGTTCTCCCTTTTGTTTATTTAGGAGTTCCCTTGTTCAAAGGAAAGCCTAGACGGATTCACCTTCAGTATATTGCGGATAGGATCAAGGCTAAATTGTCTGCCTGGAAAGCTTCTTTATTATCGATTATGGGCAGAGTTCAGTTGGTTCAATCAGTCATACAAAGCATGCTCACATATAGTTTCCATGTTTATATTTGGCCTGTAGGCCTTCTTAATGATGTTGATAAATGGATCCGGAACTTCATTTGGTCAGGTGATATTAATTCTAGGAAGCTGGTTACAGTCTCTTGGCACATAATGTGCAGTCCGCTTAATGAGGGCGGCCTTGGGCTGCGTTCCTTGAAAGCCATCAATAATTCTTCAATGGTGAAATTGGGCTGGGAGCTGGCTTCTTCCAACAGCCAATGGGCCTGCCTTTTGAGAGCCCGTTGCCTCAAGAACAATGTCCCTACACACTCTTTTATCAGCTCATCCATTTGGTCAGGGATTAAAACGGTTTTCTCTTCTGTTTTGACCAATGTGACTTGGCAAATTGGAGACGGAAGAAAAGTAAACTTCTGGACTGACAAATGGTTATCACAGCCGCTTGTTGACATGCTTGACATTCCCTCTCATTTGCATCCTTCCTTGATTGCTAAGGTTAGTGATTTTATCAGAAATGCCTCCTGGGAAGTTCCTCATTCTATCCTTCAGCGATCTGCTACTCTTGTAGAAGATCTGAAGTCAATTTCCATCCCTATAGCTGAAGTGGAGGATCACCTTATTTGGAACACCACTGATTCAGGTTATCTCTCATCCAAGGAGGCTTATTTGCATCAACTCCAACCCGGTCAGCAGGTCCTTTGGTCTAAAATAATTTGGAATCAGGTTATTCCTCCCTCCTTTTCTTTTCTAGTTTGGAGACTGATCCATAATAGAATGCCCACCGATGATGCTTTGTGGAAAAGAGGTTGCTTTGTTGTCTCTATGTGTAGCCTCTGCTGCTGTCAAACAGAAACTGCACATCATCTTTTTTTTGAATGCTCCTTCGCGAAGGAAATCTGGAGTTGGCTTGCCTCTATTCTTCAGTGCAGCCTCAGCCCTTCTTCAATTTTAGATGCTCTCAATTTTTGCTCAGGTAGCTGGAGCAAGCAAGCCTCCGATGTCATCACAGCTGCCATTATTAATGTCATTCACGCAGTCTGGTTTTGTAGGAATAAGGCTCGCTTTGACAATGTTGTTGTTCCTGTCCCTGCTGCCATCTCCAAGATCTCGGCCAATGTCCATTTAGCTGGATCCTTGAGTAAGGGTGCAGCCTCATCTAATATTAACGAGTTCAAAATTATCAAGGCTTTCAATATTGATATCCATCCTAGTAAAGCTGCAGTCATCCTCCCGGTCCTTTGGCATCCTCCGAAGTGTGGTTGGATCAAATGCAACACAGATGGTGCTGCTAGAGGTGCTCCGGGCCCTGCGGCTTGTGGTGGGATTTTTCGTGATAGCGGTGCTGCTGCCCTCGGGTGCTTCGCTATGGCCATTGGTAACTCTTCTGCGCTCCAGGCTGAACTCCTAGGTGCTATGGTTGCCATTGAAATTGCTTTTGATAAGGGTTGGCACAGTCTCTGGCTTGAGTGTGACTCTGCCTTAGTTATTTCTGCTTTTGTCTCCCCTCGAATTGTTCCTTGGAAACTTCGAAACAGGTGGTTGAATTGTTTACAGCTTACTAGTAGGATGAATTTTAGATTTTCCCATATTTATCGTGAGGGTAATCACTGTGCTGATAAATTAGCTTCTCACGGTATTAGTCTTCAGGGATTTATTTGGTGGGATTTAATGCCTACTTTCATAAGGGAGGATTTCTTCCGCAATAGGTATGCTCTTCCAAATTATAGGTTCAAATAATTGTACATGGGTTAGGTTCATGCCCCCCCATGATTTTGTCAGTTTTTTTCATTGTTTTTAATAAATTTTGGTGTGCTGCAGATGATAGGTAGTGGCTAATGTGCCAACCTAGTTGGGATATTAGTTACTATTGTGATGCTTTTGCATGCCATATTGCCTAAAAAAAAAAAAAAAGTGGATGATATGCAGTGGCTATTTTGTGCTTTACCCCATACTTGAGCAGCAGCATCTCAATCAATTTGTTGCAGAAATGGGTACCCTCATCACTTATAATTGCTCTAGGGGCACCAAACCTTGTAAAAATGTTTTTTTCCAGAAATTTGCTCACTGCCTTTACATCATTTGTAGGTAGAGCCACTGCTTCAATCCACTTGGACACATAGTCCACAGCCACTAAAATATACAGATTACCAAAGGAAGGAGGAAAAGGGCCCATGAAATCCATGCCCCATACATCAAAAAGTTCAATTTCAAGGATGCTATTAAGAGGCATCGCTTGCTTACTTGAAATATTTCCTACCCTTTGGCATCTATCACAATGTTTAACAAAATCATGAGAATCTTTAAATAAGGAGGGCCAGAAATAACCAGTTTATAGAACTTTGGCAGCTGTTCTGGCTCCTCCAAAGTGCTCTCCACAGGGTGCTGAATGATAGTGTTGCAGAATGTTTGCTACTTCCTCCTCTTCCACACACCTTCTAAATGGTTGGTCAGCACATTTCTTGTATAGAAAATGTTTATCCCAGTAATACTACTTCACTTGCTGGAAGAACCTTCACTTTTGTTGGGAATCCAGCTCAATTGGAATGATTTTGCAGACCAGAAAATTAACTATGTCTGCATACCAAGTGCTGTGGTGGCATCATCTTTGGTACCTGTTATTGCCAGCAATTGCTCATCAGGGAAACTCTCTTTAATTTCACATCCCTGTTGTTCAGTACTGTCAACGGCAATTCAGGACAAACGATCAGCCACTTGATTCAATACTCCTTTCTTATCTCTAATTTCCAAATCAAATTCTTGAAGTAGTAGCACCCATCTAATCAATCTTGGTGTAACGACCCGTTTCCGGACCACTATTAAGCTAGAACAACTCTAAATGCAAGTAGGTTTTCGAATTAGTAGTCTTCGTGTCTTTTGAAAGATGCGGTAATTTTTTTTTTTTATAAACAAGTGTCTTTTGTAACACACATTCAGAGTACGAGCAACGTTTTCGAAACATGATGGAATTATAAATGCAATTGACTACTACAGCTAAACAAAGACATACACACATGCCACCAAAAGATAATCAGTTGAAGAGTTTTACACACCGGAAGCAATAAATGAATATGCATAAGCAAGAATATACCCTGAGTATGAAAACCCAATAATATTACTACATGAGGTACTCTCGGCAGTTACCCACGCAGGGGGCTGCTCCAAAAGTAAAACCTTGACACCTAAACAACAACTGTCACAAAGCCAAACAAAATGACAGACTGGTCACCAATCCAAAACCATAAATAAAATAGTTAAACATTCATAACTACACAACTACACCAATATCCTGGTAGTCCTTCTCCATCTGGTCATTCGCATCCTCGTCAGTTCCTCCACGCGAAGGTCTCCAACACGCTTTCTATACAAACATATCGGCTGAGAGTGGGGGTTTAACTCCAAGCCGAGGGACTCTCCATGCCCGGGTAGTCAGAAGCCATCTTAGGTGATGTCGACATCGCCGAGATCTCCACCACGTCCGTCATCGCCTGGGTTACCATCATTAATTGAAGGAACCACTGGCAAGGGTCAACTTCTCATCGCAACAAGGTATAGCAATCACAAAGCGAATAACCAAACAACAGCATACACATTTATCAAGGCATAACTCCAGACTCTCTCATGACTCACCTCACGACTCACCTCACGACTCATCTCACGACTTATTCGCTCTCGACACTTCGCCAACTTCCGGAACAACGAACAACGCCCTTGAATTCCGGCCTTAGCCTTGAGCTCTTCCACTACTCTAGGAGATTCAAGTCGAAGTTACCCAACGCCACGACAATGGACCACGCCCCTGAATATCCAGCCGAAGCTTTGAGCTCTTCCACTACTCTAGGATATTCGGGTCGAAGTCACCCACTACTCGACAAGGAATGACGCCCTTGAACATCCGGTCGAAGCCTTGAGCTCTTCCACTACTCTAGGATATTCAAGTCGAAGTTCAAAAACGACACGACTAGCTCTCATACTCGATGAACAATTCGCCGCATACGACATTCACAGAGTTATACGCAAGATTATTCGACCGCATATCAAATAATAAGAGCATGCTTAATATGAAGAAACGCAATTCAGCAATTTAAGCAATAAAAGCAGTTTGCATGAAGAAACGCAATTCAATGATACAAACAGCACAAACAATTCACAGCTCAATAACAACCGACTCATAGAATTCATCCCTCTGCAACTCAATGGAGTTCACAGAGAGGAACAAACAAGTGTGGCGGGTTGGGGGCAGCTACCAACCACTTGCAGACAAGCCCACTTAATATTCAACATATAAAAAAAAATAAAGCGAAGGGGTACAAGACCCTCACTTCGAACCCTTAGGTTTTCCGACTTCTTCGCATAAATGCTTGAAATTAAATTCGCATCCAAAAATTTATCCTTACACAAGGATATACAAAATTAATTATAAATGTGAAGTGCCCTTACCGAACTCCAAGCTACACGTCCACGTGCTTCTCGATCTCCGTGCCGTACTGTCTCGGGTTACACGAGCCTAATACACAAAACGACTTAGCGAGATTCTAAAAACTTAGTTCTACAATCTAAGGCACTCAAACTTAACCCTTTTCTAACCAAGAATTCACAAAATTTTACTTTTAACTACATGAAAGAAATTAAGGATTTTGAATCAAAAATAACTTTTCTTGAAAATTAACTACTACATAACCCTTTTACTAAAAAAAAAATGCTAACTCTTTAAAGAATTCTTTCTCTTAAGATCTTACGCTTAACACATAATCAAGTTTCACAATCAACTTCACAATAATAACTTCCTCCCAAAAATCATTTAGGCCTCTCGGCCATAATCATCCTTTTCTAAAAAAACATTTTGCAAAAAAACTCTTTTTCATTACTACTAACATTTTTCAAGCCAAACAACCAAATTTTAGGTAACTCACATCAATTATCATCTAAGCATCATACATAGTTAAAGCATAAACTCAAAACAAATCAAAACAAAAGTTTCTAAAATTTCTTTTCCAAAAGTTTAAAGAATCACCAAGTTAATAATCACTTCTAGTCCTCCATAAACCCATTTCTTTTTCATAAGCTACAACCTTGAATCACACTAACTCATGCATACAAGTTCTAAAAACTTAAAATTACTTCTAATCATTTAATAAACCAACTAACATGAAATTAAACACCCTAGCCACAAACTTACATGGTTCAAGAATGGAAAATAAATTTAAACTATCATGTTAAGCATATTTAATTTAAGATACACATGGAACTAACATCAAAACAATTTCTAATGACACTTATAACATTCAATTGATTGATTCTCATGAGATCACATCATTTTCCCCATTCTTACCACATAGGGTTTTCGACCTAGAGGCTTAAGGAAAGGGGTTGGAGATGTTCATCTCTCAACAATCATCATCAATCATCCAAACAACACATAACAAGCAACAAATTCAACTAAAACACAAATTAATTAAACCTTGAGGAGGGGGGCTGTTTAGCGCTGAATCTAGGGTTCAAAAGAGGTTGAAAAATTCTGATTTCAAGCTCATTTGAATGGTTAGAAACATAGGTAATATAGTAGAGGACATAACCTAGCAATATGGCAAGATTTGGGAAGCAAAAACAAAGTAGAAGATGGGGGGCTGTTTAGCGCCCAAAACAGAAATTCTTTGGGGAAGAAGTTTCAATTTTTCTTACCCCAAATGATGTAGAAGAGGTAGAACTAAGTTGGTATGGTGATTTGCAACAAGTTTGGTGAAGAAAGTGTGCCCAAAAACTCAAAGAATCATGAGGTCTTGGCCATGGAAGCTTGGAAACTTTGAAGAAGAAAAAGAAAGATGAAGAAGAGGGTTTGGGGAGAGAGGGAGCTCGTGAGGCAGCTGGTGGGGGGGGGGGTTTCCTCCTTTTATAAGCAAAAAAAAAAAATGTAGTAAGTAAGAGTAGTTAAATAAAAGACTTTCTCTCTTTTTTTTTTTTTAAAACAAACCACACAACTAATGACACCTAGCAATTAAATTAGATGTTAAACATATCACCTAATCTTACCCATCTAACCTCACATCTCTCAAAATTACCCTCTAATTAGAGTCCTAAGATTTAAAACACGGCGACGAAAAATCGCGTTACCGATAAACTCGCGAAAATTAATTTAACGAGAAATTAATTCATCGCGTGAAAATATTATATCATAAATAATAAAAATAACAACAATCACTCAAAAATAGTCTCAAGAGGTCACGATTCGATTTTCATCGAAATCGGAGTTCATTTAGAATTTTATCTGCGGCGAAACCGCCCGGCGATACGAAAGGCGTCAAAACTCCGTTAGAATTTTTCGACGATTTTCAAACCCTGAATTAATATAAAATATTAACTCTCAAATTTAATTTGATCTTGATGTAATTAATACATTTTCTTAGGGAACAAAAAATTGCTTTATTATAGCGTAAATACGACCAAATACGCTAAATAATGCTAATTAACGTATCGTAAAAATACGCGTGTTACAATACTCCCCCTCTAAAAATAGTTTCGTCCTCGAAACTACAGATGAGTTACGTACCGTGAAAGTTCTGGATACTGAGTCTTCACCTTCTCTTCCAACTTCCATGTTGCATCTCTGGTCTTCTGATCCCATACAATTTTGACAAGCTGTATCTCCTGTTCCTTAATTGCTTGATCTCTCTATCGACAACCTTTGCAGGAAATACTTCAATAAATCTCCGATAATCGCCTGCTAATCCAACAAAACTTCCGATATCTGTCTCAGTCTTCGGATGTCCTCATCTTAACACCGCTTCAATCTTGGCTGGATTCACAGCCATACCGTCTCCGGTGATCACATGTCCGAGAGAATTCACCTCTTCAAGCCAGAATCCACACTTAGATCGGTGAGCATAAGGTTGCTTCTCTCGTAGTATCTGCAGTACTTGGTGTAAAGGCTCTTTGTGCTCTCCTCTGCTCCTCGAATATATCAGGATGTTGTTCGTAGATACCGTCACAAACTGGTACATTCTTCAACTCGGTCGCTTGGTAACTTCTAAACTAGCGAGGGAATATGAAATCCTGAGCTCTCTCTCTTACAAATATCTTCGATAGAATTAACAGAAAGGTATGTGAGGACTCCAAAATTAGGAAAAACTGCGATTTTTGGGCACAGTCCCGAAGGATATGGTAATTCGAAAACCAATCCGACCCTAGAATAATGGTAAGACTTTAAAGATACGCGACATGAATTGGAACTAGAGTCTTAGCAGTTGAAATAATTCACTACTGAGCCAATGACAAAACAGTCACAAGTAATTTTAAATCAGCTCACACAATCCAAGGAAATAAAATAGTGTGCGGCATTAGAATCGAAGATTATGGATAGAGAGTTACCCTCAATTTCGTAATCCTTCTGTGTTAGATCTTCTGATCGCTCTGCTTCTTTGCCGCCCATGCAGAAGATTCTACCCTTGACCATCTGACGCTTTCCCCTTGCTTTTGCTATGCCCATACTCGATACCACCTTTGGAGCCTTGCAGTCCTTGGCAACGTGTCCCGGTTTCTCACAGTTGTAGCACAGATCGCTCTTCTCTGCGCATTTGTCCGCAAAATGCCCCGGTTTGCCGCAGCGATAGCAAACTTGTCCATCTCTAATCTGTTTTCCACCACTTGAATTCTGGGCCATAGGGCGATACTGTCCTCTGTTGTTGTTCCCCTGGGGTCGACTATAGGGCTTCTTCTGCTGCTGTTTCCCTTTCTGGTTCCGATCACTCTGCCTGATTGGCCCTCTAGAGTTGTTGCCTCCCAAATTGAGTCTTCGATTCTTCATGGTCTCCACTTCCCTACACTTCTCAACCAGTTGTTGAAATTGTCCAATTCCCTGGCAAGATCAATCTGAATGTCATAACGGAGTCCCTCCATGAACCGATGACACATATATCCTTCATCCACCGTCTGTGAAGAAAAGAAAGTACCGAGATAGTGACTCAAACTTCGCAAAGATACTCGCCGATCGACATGTTGCCCTGTCGTACCTTCGTAAAGTCATCTCCCACTTGGTCCTTGCACTGCGGGAAAGTACTTATCCGTAAACTTCTCCCGAAAAGATGCCCAAGTGATCTCCTGATGGTTTGCCTCCATCATCAGCCTAGTACTCCTCCACCAGTACTCCGCATCTCCTAAGAGCAGGTAAGTTGCGTAGTTCACCTTAACCTCAACTGGGCAACGTAGTACCTCGAAAATCTTCTCTACTTCCTGCAGCCATAGGTCTGCCTTCTCCGGGTCAACCTCTCCACGGAACTTCGGAGGATCATGTCGACGAAAATCAACCATTCCCTTTGATTCGGCAGCTCGTGTCTCTCTCTCTCTTGCTTCTGTAGATCCCGTTGAGTCTTGGCAGCAGTCTGTTGGACAACAGCAGTCGCCATCTCAGTCATTGCTTGAATTGCTCTCTCTATGGTGGAGTTATCAGGTCCAAACGTACGGTCTCTACGAGGTGGCATTAGATTCCTACAAGGTCCAAACACCTATCAGAACCTCACACGCAAATGATTTGTTAACACACATTGCTTCCATCAAGAAACAATCCAACAAATTTAAGCAAAGCTGCTTCACTCATCAAACAAAAATAACACAAACACAACTAGCTACTCGACGAAACAAAACCCGACACGGTGACCAGCTAAAATACCCAACTCACAGTCCGGTTAGAACCGAACTGCTCTGATACCACTATTGTAACTACCCATTTCCGGACCGCTATTAAGCTAGAACAACTCTAAATGCAAGTAGGTTTTATAAGTAGTAGTCTTCGTGTCTTTTGAAAGATGCGGTAATTTTTTTTTTTATAAACAAGCTTCTTTTGTAACACACATTAAGAGTACGAGCAACGTTTTCGAAACATGATGGAATTATAAATGCAATTGACTACTACAGCTAAACAAAGACATACACACATGCCACCAAAAGATAATCAGTTGAAGAGTTTTACACACCAGAAGCAATAAATGAATATGCATAAGCAAGAATATACCCTGAGTATGAAAACCCTACAATATTACTACATGAGGTACTCTCGGCAGTTACCCACGCAGGGGGCTGCTCCAAAAGTAAAACCTTGACACCTAAACAACAATTGTCACAAAGCCAAACAAAATGACAGACTGGTCACCAATCCAAAACCATAAATAAAATAGTTAAACATTCTTCACTACACAACTACACCAATATCCTCGTAGTCCTTCTCCATCTGGTCATTCGCATCCTCGTCAGTTCCTCCACGCAAAGGTCTCCAACACGCTTTCTATACAAACATATCGGCTGAGAGTGGGGGTTTAACTCCAAGCCAAGGGACTCTCCATGCCCGGGTAGTCAGAAGCCATCTTAGGTGATGTCGACATCGCCGAGATCTCCACCACGTCCATCATCGCCTGGGTTACCATCATTAATTGAAGGAACCACTGGCAAGGGTCAACTTCTCATCGCAACAAGGTATAGCAATCACAAAGCGAATAACCAAACAACAGCATACACATTTATCAAGGCATAACTCCAGACTCTCTCATGACTCACCTCACGACTCACCTCACGACTCATCTCACGACTTATTCGCTCTCGACACTTCGACAACTTCCGGAACAACGAAACACGCCCTTGAATTCCGGCCTTAGCCTTGAGCTCTTCCACTACTCTAGGAGATTCAAGTCGAAGTTACCCAACGCCACGACAATGGACCACGCCCCTGAATATCCAGCCGAAGCTTTGAGCTCTTCCACTACTCTAGGATATTCGGGTCGAAGTCACCCACTACTTGACAAGGAACGACGCCCTTGAACATCCGGCCGAAGCCTTGAGCTCTTCCACTACTCTAGGATATTCAAGTCGAAGTTCAAAAACGACACGACTAGCTCTCATACTCGATGAACAATTTGCCCCATACGACATTCACAGAGTTATACGCAAGATTATTCGACCGCATATCAAATAATAAGAGCATGCTTAATATGAAGAAACGCAATTCAGCAATTTAAGCAATAAAAGCAGTTTGCATGAAGAAACGCAATTCAACGATACAAACAGCACAAACAATTCACAGCACAATAACAACCGACTCATAGAATTCATCCCTCTGCAACTCAATGGAGTTCACAGAGAGGAACAAACAAGTGTGGGGGGTTGGGGGCAGCTACCAACCACTTGCAGACAAGCCCACTTAATATTCAACATATAAAAAAAATAAAGCGAAGGGGTACAAGACCCTCACTTCGAACCCTTAGGTTTTCAGACTTCTTCGCATAAATGCTTGAAATTAAATTCGCATCCAAAAATTTATCCTTACACAAGGATATACAAAATTAATTATAAATGTGAAGCGCCCTTACCGAACTCCAAGCTACACGTCCACGTGCTTCTCGATCTCCGTGCCGTACTGTCTCGGGTTACTCGAGCCTAATACACAAAACGACTTAGCGAGATTCTAAAAACTTAGTTCTACAATCTAAGGCACTCAAACTTAACCCTTTTCTAACCAAGAATTCACAAAATTTTACTTTTAACTACAAGAAAGAAATTAAGGATTTTGAATCAAAAATCACTTTTCTTGAAAATTAACTACTACATAACCCTTTTACCAAAAAAAAATGCTAACTCTTTAAAGAATTCTTTCTCTTAATATCTTACGCTTAACACATAATCAAGTTTCACAATCAACTTCACAATTAAAACTTCCTCCCAAAAATCATTTAGGCCTCTCGGCCATAATCATCCTTTTCTAAAAAAACATTTTGCAAAAAAACTCTTTTTCATTACTACTAACATTTTTCAAGCCAAACAACCAAATTTTAGGTAACTCACATCAATTATCATCTAAGCATCATACATAGTTAAAGCATAAACTCAAAACAAATCAAAACAAAAGTTTCTAAAATTTCTTTTCCAAAAGTTTAAAGAATCACCAAGTTAATAATCACTTCTAGTCCTCCATAAACCCATTTTTTTTTCATAAGCTACAACCTTGAATCACACTAACTCATGCATACAAGTTCTAAAAACCTTAAAATTACTTCTAATCATTTAATAAACCAACTAACATGAAATTAAACACCCTAGCCACAAACTTACATGGTTCAAGAATGGAAAATAAATTTAAACTATCATGTTAAGCATATTTAATTTAAGATACACATGGAACTAACATCAAAACAATTTCTAATGACACTTATAACATTCAATTGATTGATTCTCATGAGATCACATCATTTTCCCCATTCTTACCACATAGGGTTTTCGACCTAGAGGCTTAAGGAAAGGGGTTGGAGATGTTCATCTATCAACAATCATCATCAATCATCCAAACAACACATAACAAGCAACAAATTCAACTAAAACACAAATTAATTAAACCTTGAGGAGGGGGGCTGTTTAGCGCTGAATCTAGGGTTCAAAAGAGGTTGAAAATTTCTGATTTCAAGCTCATTTGAATGGTTAGAAACATAGGTAATATAGTAGAGGACATAACCTAGCAATATGGCAAGATTTGGGAAGCAAAAACAAAGTAGAAGATGGGGGGCTGTTTAGCGCCCAAAACAGAAATTCTTTGGGGAAGAAGTTTCAATTTTTCTTACCCCAAATGATGTAGAAGAGGTAGAACTAAGTTGGTATGGTGATTTGCAACAAGTTTGGTGAGGAAAGTGTGCCCAAAAACTCAAAGAATCATGAGATCTTGGCCATGGAAGCTTGGAAGCTTTGAAGAAGAAAAAGAAAGATGAAGAAGAGGGTTTGGGGGGAAAGGGAGCTCGTGAGGCAGCTGGTGGTGGGGGGGGGGTTTCCTCCTTTTATAAGCAAAAAAAAAATGTAGTAAGTAAGAGTAGTTAAATAAAAGACTTTCTCTTTTTTTTTTTAAAACAAACCACACAACTAATGACACCTAGCAATTAAATTAGATGTTAAACATATCACCTAATCTTACCCATCTAACCTCACATCTCTCAAAATTACCCTCTAATTAGAGTCCTAAGATTTAAAACACGGCGACGAAAAATCGCGTTACCGATAAACTCGCGAAAATTAATTTAACGAGAAATTAATTCATCGCGTGAAAATATTATATCATAAATAATAAAAATAACAACAATCACTCAAAAATAGTCTCAAGAGGTCACGATTCGATTTTCATCGAAATCGGAGTTCATTTAGAATTTTATCTGCGGCGAAACCGCCTGACGATTCGAAACGCGTCAAAACTTCGTTAGAATTTTTCGACGATTTTCAAACCGTGGATTAATATAAAATATTAACTCTCAAATTTAATTTGATCTTGATTTAATTAATACGCTTTCTTAGGGAACAAGAAATTGCTTTATTATACCGTAAATACGACCAAATACGCTAAATAACGCTAATTAACGTATCGTAAAAATACGCGTGTTACACTTGGCTTGGCATCTTTTTTGGAAATCAGGTACTTAATTGCTGAGTGGTCAGTATAGACAACCACTTTTGTGCCAACCAAATAGGATCTGAATCTATCAAATGCAAACACCACTGCAAGCAGTTCTTTTTTAGTGGTGGTGTAATTCAGCTGAGCATCCACCAATGTTTTGCTTGCATAATAAATTGAATAGAAGACCTTATCATGTCTTTGGCCTAAAAAGCACCTATGGCAAAATCACTTGCATCATACATTAATTCAAATGGCTTGTCCTAGTTAGGAGCAACAATTATAGGTGCTGTTATTAGAGATGTCTTCAGTGTCTTGAATGTTGTCATGCAGTGTTCATAAAAAACAAAGGCAGTTTTATGTTGCAATAACTGGCAAAGAGGCTTCAAAATTTTTGAAAAGTCCTTGATGAACCTTCTATAGAATCCAGCATGCCCCAAAAAACTCTTTACCCCTTTACACTGGTTGGTGGAGGTAGTTTCTCAATGACCTCAATCTTAGCTTTATCCACTTCAATGCCTTTCTTGGAGATTTTGTGGCCTAAAACAATGCCTTCTTGCACCATGAAGCGGTATTTCTCCCAGTTCAGCACTAAATTTGTCTCTTCACACCAAGACAATACTTGTTCCAAATTATCCAGGAAAGCTTGAAAGGTTTCTCCAAAAACAGAAAAGTCATCCATGAAGATTTCCATGGATTTCTCAATAAAATCAGAGAATATTGCCATCATGCACCTTTGGAATGTTGCTGGTGCATTGCATAACCCGAATGGCATCCTTCTAAAGGCAAAGGTGCCATAAGGGCATGTGAAAGTAGTCTTGTCTTGATCCTCAGGTGCAATGGCAATTTGATTGTAGCCTAAATATCCATTAAGAAAATAGTAGAATTCCTTCCCTGCCAATCTATCTATCATCTGGTCAATGAAAGGAAATGGAAAATGATATTTCCTTGTTGCCTCGTTAAGATTTCTGTAATCCATACATATCCTCCAGCCAGTCAAAGTCCTTGTGGGAATTAATTCATTCTTCTCATTGGCTATGACAGTAACTCCCCCTTCTTTGGGACACACTACACTAGACTGACCCATGAACTATTAGAAATTGGGTACACAACTTTTGCATCCAGCCACTTAATTATCTCTTTCTTGACAACCTCTTTCATGACAGGGTTGAGCCTCCTCTGACTTTCAATGCTACTCTTACATTCTCTTCAAGAAAAATCCTATGCATGCACAAAGTATGACTCAACCCCTTTATATCTGCCATCTGTCATGCTATGGCCTTTTTATGTCTTTTCAAGGCAGTTACCAGGTCTTGCTCTTGAGCAGAATTTAGTTTAGCAGAAATGATCACTGGCAGTGTGTCTTCATCACCTAAATACACATACTTCAAGTGTGTGCAGGTAGGGGTTTCAGCTCCAGTGTTGGAGGCTTTTGAATTGAAGGCAAATTTGACTTTGCACAGCCCTCACTTAGCTCCATGGACTTATACTTCTTATGCCATAGCTGATTGACAGAACCTTTTTCTTCTAAAATCCCCTCAGCCTTGAGTTCTTCTTCCTTGGAGAATTCTTTTCCAAGGACATCAAGATCCTTCAGAATCTGTTTCTGCACCAAGGAGTCAATTGTTCTCACAAAAGAGCATTCGCCTGTCCCTTCATCAGGAAATTTCAAGGCATTCATCACATTAAACTTGATCTCTTGGTCATTCACCCTCATACAAGGAAGGGTCTACCCAGAATAATATGAACTTCAGAATCAGCCTCAAAATCCAAAATTATTGTTGTGTGAAATAATAACAGTTGTGCAAGTATACACAATTGCAAGTTAAATATGTAAGCAATAAAATCACATGAGACAAAGGTACAAAGGCAAAAACAAATAGACATTCACCAACCGGGCTTCAATATAAAATCACTTTATCCTAGCTTAGGAAAGTTAGCTCAAAATGAGCCTAAAATTAAAACAACATAAACTGGTGCCAAAAACAGAATCCATGGCACTAGAGTAAGAGTTCAGAAACTATTACAGATATGAAATAAAACAGTAAACAGAATCTCTCAGCTTTGTGAGCTCGAGAACTACTCCTTAAACAGCAATGTCTTGCTGAATCTGCTTCACTCTGTACTGAGCAAGTTCCTTCTCTCCATGGACAAAGCTAAGAGCTTGAGTTAATGGTGTTTGAAGGGGAAGAGCAGAAATGTGGCTGCTTCTCTTAGAGGGGACAGATGCTGCCCTAGCAGAGGAATATCAGAACCAGCCTCCCCAGCTTGATTAGGTCATTGTCCTTATATAGCCTCTCCTTAAATGGGCTAGCCAATTCTGATCCCAAGAAAGATGTTTTCTTTTGGCCCAAAAATAAAGGCTTTTGTCCTTTAGCTAACTGAGAGAAAATGCTTTGCAGAGGGGACCGCCAAGTGCACGTTGCAGTCTTTAAAATAAAGGACAGAGTCCTTTCCTTCAGCTTAAATCACTGGGACACATTGCTACACTAAGGCCAGGACTACTAACATTAGGACCCGGTGCCATGGCACCAAATTTGGCACTGAACGATTCTTCAATAAAATCCTGCACACTAGCAAAACACATTAAAATGCTCATAAAAGCACCAAAGTGCCTTAAACAGCACCAAGCAAGTGAAATCACATTATTTACACTATTCTAATAACTAAAGGCCCTAAATTACTCTTGAACTCACTTGATTCATAGTTATAAAAGCATAAATAACTCTTATTTCTAAGAGTTATCACACCCCCAAACTTGAACCATTGCTTGTCCTCAAGTAATGACACTAAAACAAAAACAGAAAGCAGAAAATTGCAAGAGTTGCAGCAGCACTAAACAAGTGATTTTAAACAGCAAAATTTTCTTTTTGGATGGTCTTTACATGGCTTTACTTTCAGACTAACACTTTCTCAAGCAATCCCTTTGCGCATCATGCTTCCTTGAATTGTTCCACTAACCTCAAGTGTGTGTGTTCATCCCTTATGCTCAATCAAAAAGCTAGTATAGTCCTCTCAATTTCATCTCAGTTTCCCCCCTAAAGTGTTCCTAATTGGCACCTCCTAATCAAACAAAAGGGAATAGGCTTACATGATGGATACTAGGGGTTGAATACAAACATCATAAACAAACATAACTTGAATGTTCAATGCTCAGTGCACACTTATTCAATTTTAACTATTTTTGCCTTTTACTAGAGTTTACCGCCTTGCCTTTTGACGCGAATAACAACAATTGTAATGAAGTTACCCGATTACTCAACAAAGAGGCTCATTCCATTTTTTTTTATATTTATATTTTTGGCTTTTTCTATTTGCTAGTGTGTGTGCATTGGCCTATTCTTTGGATATTTACAGCAAACTTACCCCCAAACTTATCTAATTGCCTATCCCCCATATTGGTTAAATTTGGCAACAAGGTTCAGTTCACAAAAGAAGTTCAACTTCAACTAGTTAACAAGCTACCTATTCTTTTCTCTTATGCCAAGGGTTTTATGTCAAAGGTCAGTGTTCCTATCAATTTGCAATCAGCACAAAGTTCCAACACAATCAAGCACAATTTCCTCATTAAGCTCAGCCCATGTGTCAACCAAATTTTTTTCTTTTTTTTAACAGCATAGAACCCGAATAGCACTGCTACAAATGCAACATAACACAATCCTAAACTGTCCCTCCCCCCAATATAGTACCATGCAGTGTCCCCACTGCAAAAGTTCTATGCTAGATGAAGGGTTGACACAAAAACAACAAATTAAGCAACCTATGAGCAAACTAAAACAAATTTCAGCAAACAACAAAACAAAAAAACATACTAAGTACTTACTACTAAAAAACGGGTGAGAAAATCCCTGCTTGAAGCTTAGAGCTTTAATCATCTTCAACATTTGACAAATAGCAGATCTTTGGTGCAGTCTTTGCCTCGGCCAAAGACAGGTTTTCCTTGCTCTTGATTTCCAGGTGCTGAAACAGGTGCAATAGTGGTACCTCCAATTGTGATTGCAATTACTATTTCAATATTCCCAGCACCCTCTTCAGTATTTATTGCTTCTTTCACCGTGCCCATCTTACCAATCTTCTTTCTCTTTTTCTTGAATTTGTGTGGATCAAATTTTTCATCCTTCACAATTTGAATGCAATCCTCCACCATAATGATAGCAGCCATGATTACAGGAAGTCTGTTTTCCTCTCCAAAACGAGCATACTTTAAGTGTGGAGGCAGCAACTTCAACTCTAATCCAGGAGGCTTTTCCACAGAAGGCACATAGGCTTCGAAACTCTTATCATTGATCTTCAATAACTCATATTTTCTAGCCCACAATTGATTCACAACTTCTTTCTCTTCTGATTCCCTTTCTTGCTCGATCCCACTGTCAATGGCAGTCAATTCTTCTTTTAACACATCTTTATCCCTCAACAGCTGATGTTAAACCAAAGAATCAATGGTTCTGATAAAAGAACACTCCTCAACATTTTCTGCAGGATACTTGAGAGCATTAAGAACATTAAATTTGATTTCTTGATCATTGACTCTCTTAGTGAGTTCATCCTTCTGCACATCAATCAGTGTTTTCCCTGTGGCAAGGAAAGGCCTACCTAAAATAATAGGCACCTCAGCATCAGCTTCAAAATCAAGAATAATAAAGTCAGCAGGAAATACCAATTTGTCAACTTTAACAAGCACATCTTCAATTTTTCCTTCTGGATATGCTAGAGTTCTGTCTGCCAGTTACAGAGTCAGTGTTATAGGCCTGGCCTTACCAATTCCAAGCTGTTGGAAGATGGACTTAGGCATTAGATTAATGCTTGCCCCTACGTCACATAGAGCTCTCTCACAATAAGTGTCACCAATAGTGCAAGGAATGGTAAAACAGTCAGGATCTTTTAGCTTTTGTGGGATCTTGCTTTGCATCAGCATATAGCACTCCTGAGTCATAGCAACTGTCTCAAATTCTCCCAGCCTCCTCTTCTTGGTTAGAACATCCTTCATGAACTTTGTGTAGTTTGGCATTTGTTGAAAGGCATCAACTAATGGAATGTTGATATGCAATTGTTTCAGTACATCAATGAACTTGTCAAACTGCTTGTCTTGATGGGATTTTTTAAGTCTCTGAGGGAATGGTGGAGGTGGAAATTCAGGAATTAATTTGTTGCTTGCAGTTGGTGGTGTAGCTTTCTTAGCAGTGCAGTGCGAGGTGGTCTTTGGGATGGCACGAGTCGCTCTGTAGGTTTTGGCACTTCAGGTTCTTTTTCTTTTTCTTTTAAGGGCAGTGTAGTGGTAACATCAGGCCTTTGGGAAGGACCTGGTAATTCAGTACCACTCCTCAAATATATGGCTTTTATTTGCTCTTCCCCTACTGGCTTGGCAGGTTCAGTTGTGGCAGGCAGTGAACCATTTGGTCTTTGGTTCATAGCTGTTGCAATCTGCCCCAATTGATTCTCCAAGTTTTTAATTGCTGCCCCCTGACTTTGGTACTGGCCTTAGTTTCATTCATGAAAGCCTTTAGCATGACTTCCAATGAGTTTTCTGCAAGAGTGCTATTTACGCACCGCTGCGATGGCGATCTTGTTTACGGCACTACAAGAAAGACTATTGTTGCTACAAAAAAAAATTTGGGTGATTTTTCCACCCAGGGTTGTAGGTGTTGGAGTAAGGATTATTGTTTTTGTTGAAATTCCCTATATAATTGACAGATACAGGGTTGCTAGGGCACTCCTCATATAGATGACCTCCTCCACAATACACACAAGAAATAGTCTTGGCTTGAGCAGGTGCAGATTCTGCATAATTAACAGGTGTTGTGGCTGGTGCTGTGTTGGCACCAGCAGTATTCAGATTTTTCAACATGTTTGCAATTGCAGCTACCTATGCAGACAAGGCTATCATTTCACTTACTTCATGGACTCCAACAACCTTTTTTCCAGCACTCAATCTGGCAGTGGGCCACTGATAACTGTTTGCAGCAATGGTCTTAATTTTCTCATAAGCATCATTGTAAGACTGTACCAAGAGGGCACCACCAGAAAAGGCATCAAGCATGTCTCTTGTTCTTACTGAAAGACCATTATAAAATGTTTCCATTTGAATGCAAATAGGTATGCCATGGTGAGGGCATTTTTTGAGCAGCTCCTTAAATCTTTCCCAAGCTTCAAATTGCGATTCCTCGTCATTTTGCCTGAAAGATGTAATTTCATTCCTCATCCTAGCATTCTTGATTGGAGGGAAATACTTGGTGAGGAATTTTTCTATAAATTCCATTCCAATCAGTGATAGAGTTAGGCTCCAAGGAATTTAGCCAAGCCTTGGCTCTATCCTTCAAGGAATATGGGAATAGCCTAAGTCTGAAAGCATCATCTGTAACTCCAGGAATTTTGAAATTACTGCACACTTCAATGAATTGTTTCAAGTGCAAATGAGGATCTTCTTGAGGTGTGCCACCAAATTGTCCCACAGTTTGCAGCATTTGGAACATCCTTCAAAGTGATTTGTAGTGATGTTAGGCCTTACTATGCCAGTGTTCATAGTTTGAGGATCAAAAATAGTATAGTCCCTCATTGGCATATCCCTATCATTGGCCATGCCTATGATATCAGCATTCAACACCAAAGCTTGGTACTGGCTGTGAAAACTGTGTTGGAACTGAACACGGCCTTCTTCTTCTACCTCAGAAAGTGATTCATCAGTATGGGGACCAGTGCCTGCCATATTTACAGCAGCACCTAATACAGTAAAACCTTGCCTCTCCCTTAACAACATTCTGAAAGTTCTGTCAATCTCAAGGTCCAACTGATATTCAGGTGCAGTGTGCCTGCGCATGTGCAGAATTGAGCACTAACAGCTGACACAAACACCAAAAGAATTAGAATATATCAACTAACAAACCTACTAAATTCAAAACTATGTGAATTTAACCAATGCAGTCCCTGGCAATGGCGCCAAAAACTTGTTGTGTGAAATAATAACAGTTGTGCAAGTATACACAATCGCAACAAGTAGTAAAGAGTAAATCAAGATCATTCCCACGAGGATTGATTAATTGCTTTCACAAGTTTTTCCAATAGCAAGTGAGTTTATGAGTAAATAATAAAAACAAAAAATAAACATTAAATTTTTGTGATTTTAATAACTGAACAAAACAGAATTAAGCAAGTGATTTGAGTAAAATTTGGATAAAGATAGCTAGGAATCAGTTCATTCATATTTCCACCAAGTTGGTTTCAGTGCCATAAGTCAATGCCATTTGGCACCTAGGCGCATGGCACTAACGTGTGTGTCATTCAGCACTTTCACCAGGGTTAAGTAAAGGGTACCTTATGTCTAAGCACCCATTATGTTGCCCTTGTCTAGTTAATGTGGCCAAGAACACCCTATAAGACAGATTTCCTATTTCTAGTTTAATCAAAATTAATTAAAGTGTCCTTTAAATTGATACCCTTTATGTTGACTCATGAAATCTGCACATTATCACCTTTCAGCATCTAACATACAAGTACCTAACTAAAGTTGATCAGGCTCAAGTTAAATATGTACGTAATAAAATCGCATGAGACAAAGGTACAAAGGCAAAGACAAATAGACATTCACCAACCAGGTTTCAATATAAAATAACTTCATCCTAGCTTAGGAAAGTTAGCTCATAATGAGCCTAAAATTAAAATAACATAAACTGGTGCCAAAAACAGAATCCATGGCATTAGAGTAAGAGTTCAGAAACTATTACAGATATGGAATAAAACAGTAAACAGAATTTCTCCCAGCTTTGTGAGCTCGACAACTACTCCTTAAACAGTAATGTCTTGCTGAATCTACTTCACTCTGTACTGAACAAGTTCCTTCTCTCCATGGACAAAGCTAAGAGCTTGAGTTAATGGTGTTTGAAGGGGAAGAGCAAAAATGTGGCTGCTTCTCTTAGAGGGGACAGATGCTGCCCTAGCAGAGGAATATCGGAACCAGCCTCCCCAACTTGATTAGGTCATTGTCCTTATATAGCCTCTCCTTAAATGGGCTAGCCAATGCTGATCCCAAGAAAGATGTTGTCTTTTAGCGCAAAAAGAAAGGCTTTTGCCCTCTAGCTAGCTGAGAGAAAATGCTTTGCAGAGGGGACTACCAAGTGCACGCTGCAGTCTTTAAAATAAAGGACAGTTTCCTTCAGCTTAAATCACTGGGACACGTTGCTACACTAAGGCCAGGACTGCTAACATTAGGACCCGGTGCCATGGCACCAAATTTGGCACTGAACAATTCTTCAATAAAATCCTACACACTAGCAAAACACATTAAAATGCTCATAAAAGCACCAAAGTGCCTTAAACAACACCAAGCAAGGGAAATCACATTATTTACACTATTCTAATAATTAACGGTCCTAAATTACTCTTGAACTCACTTGATTCATAGTTATAAAAACATAAATAACTCTTATTTCTAAGAGTTATCAATTATAAAGTCCACAGGAAACACAAACTTGTCCACTTTGATGAGAACATCCTCAATCTTTCCTTCAGGATAGGCTATTGATTTGTCTGCTAACTAAAGTGTCAAAGAAGTTGGCCTAGCTTTTCCATTACCCAGTTTTCAAATATGGACTTGGGCATCAAATTGATGCTTGCCCCTAAATCACACAATGCTCTCCCACAATAGGTGTCTCCAATTATGCAGGGTATGGTAAAACTGCCACGGTCCTTCAGTTTCTGAGGTATTTTACTCTGCATAAACATACTGCATTCCTTAGTCATGGCTACTGTTTCGAATTCTTCAAGTCCCCTCTCCTTTGTCAAGACATCCTTCATGAACTTAGTGTAGTTTGGCATCTTTTGAAGTGCTTCCACAAGTGGAATATTGATATGGAGCTGTTTGAGGATCTCCATAAATTTACCAAACTACTTATCTTGATGAGCCTTTTTCAATCTTTGAGGGAATGGAGGTGGTGGCACCTCTGGAGTTAACTTAGGATATAGTGTTGCTAATGCAGGTTCTGTGACAGTCTTTGGCCAGTCTTTGGTGGCATCTACTTGAGTTCTGCAGACTTTCCAAAGAATGTGTCTTTGCTCGTTTGAAAGCGATGCTCGGGCACTTTCTTTGGAACTGCCTTTTTAGTGCATGGAGGGTCCTTCTATCTCCTTCCCACTCCTTAGGAAAATAGCTTTCATCTCATCTTTCCCTGGATGTTTGGGAGGTTCAGTGGTGGAAGGTAATGATCCACTTGGCGTAGAGCTCATTGTAGCAGCTAGTTGGCCAATCTGGTTCTCCAAGTTTTTTATGGAAGCACCTTAGCTTTGGTATTGGGCTTTGGTTTCATTTATGAAAGCTTCCAGCATAGCTTCCATAGGGTTTCTGCTGCAGGGGCTGCGGCTCTTTGGGGTGGTTGGGTAGGGAATCCTAGAGGATGAGTTGGTTTGGCTGATGCTGCAGCAGGTGCTGCAGTATTATTATTGCTCCAGGAGAAATTTGGGTGATTCTTCCACCTAGGGTTATAGGTACTGGAGTAGGGATTATTGTTCTTGTTGAAATTCCCTACAAAATTGACAGAAACTGGATTGCTTGGCCATTCTTCATAGAGGTGGCCGCTTCCACAGTAAACCCATGAAATGGCTTTGGCTTGGGTAGGTGTTGATTCTGCAGGGGTAGCAGGTGCTGTGGATGCACCTGTTGTATTTAGACTTTTCAGCATATTTGCAATTGAAGCTACCTGTGCAGAGAGTGCTGTCATTTCACTCACTTCATGAACTCCAGCAACCTTCTTTGCTGCACTCAATCTTGCAGTAGGCCACTGATAGCTGTTGTTAGCTATGGTTTCTATTTTCATATAGGCTTCATTGTAAGATTGGGTCAAAAGGGCTCCACCAGATGAAGCATCAAGCATATCTCTGGTTCTTGTAGAGAGACCATTGTAGAATGTCTCCATTTGGATGCATATAGGAATACCATGGTGAGGCAATTTTCTGAGCAGCTCCTAAAATCTTTCATAAGCCTCAAATAATGATTCTTCTTCATTAAGCCTGAAGGAAGTGATTTCATTCCTCATTCTTGCATTCTTGATTCGAGGGAAATATTTGGTGAGGAATTTTCTGCCATTCCATTCCAATCAGTGATAGAGTTAGGCTCTAATGAATTCAACCATACCTTAGCTCTATCCTTCAAGGAATATGGGAAAAGCCTTAATCTGAATGCATCATCACTAACTCCAGGAATTTTGAAGTTACTGCACACTTTAAGGAATTGCTTCAAGTGCTGGTGAGGATCTTCTTGAGGTGTGCCACCATATTGGCCTACTGTTTGCAGCATTTGGAACATCATTGGCTTGAATTCGAAGTGATTTGCTGTGATGTCAGGCCTTACTATGCCAGAGTGCATAGTTTGAAGGTCAAAGATAGCATAGTCCCTCATTGGCCTGTCCTTGTTATTAGCCATTCCAATTATGTCAGGTTACTGCACCAGCATGGCATGGTACTTATTGTGAACACTGTGCTCAAACTAAACACTATTATTCTCCTCATTATCAGGAATTGTTTCTTCAGTAAAAGGGCCAGTAGCTGCCATGACTACAACAGCTCCTCAATCAGCAAAGCCTTGATTTTGCCTCAATAATCTTCTGAAAGTTCTGTCAATTTCGGGATCCAACTGGTATTCAGGTACAGTTTGCATGCTCATGTGCAAAATTGTGCACTTACTGCTGACAAAAACGCCAAAAGAATTAGAATATCTCAACTAACTAACTTACTTAGCTAAACTTTAGAAATTAACAATCTCAATCCCCGGCAACGGTGCCAAAAACTTGTTGTGTAAAATATGTTATCGTTGTGCAAGTATACACAATCGCAACAAGTAGTAGTAAAGAGTAAATCAAGATCGTTCCCACGAGGATTGATTAAGTTGCTTTCACAAGTTTTAGGCTATGTAAGAAAGCTAGTGAGTAAATAAAAATAAAAACTAAAAATTATCAACATTATGGAATCATGCAGTAAATATTAAAATTGATTGTTAGCAAGTAATTGTAGAATGAAACAGTCACGGGTTATGGAAAAAGATTTGAGTAAAACAGCTAGGAAGTCATATCCATTATAACTCCACCAAGTTAGCTAGGTGTTGTGAATGAATACGCTGTCACCTGAATGCAGAGTGCTAATGTGTGTGCTTTTCAGTCACTATCACTAGGGTTAAGTAAAGGGTACCTTATGTCTAAGCCCCCATTATGTTCCCCTTGTCTTCTAAGTGTGACTCAAATCAGTTCTATGGGTTTGATTGCCTATGTCTAGTTTAATCAAGATTAGTTAATGTGTCTATTACTAAAACAACCCATATTAACTCATGAATTCAGCATATTTAACCCTGCCAGTATCAAACATGCTAGTGCTAAACCTAAAGTGATCAAGCTCAAATTCAGCATATGATAGTAAATCGCATGAGATAAAAGTCCAAAGAAACATTCACATAAATTCACTAACAAGGTTTTGTTACAACTTTAAGTCATCCTAGCTTAAGGTATTTAGCTCATACTGAGCAGAAATACAAAATAAGAGAAACAGATGCTAACAAACTTATCCATGGCACTTAAAACCTTGCAGTTAAAAATGGTTACAAACAGAGGTATTGAGAGCACAAAGGAAGGCTTCCAGAATTTATGTCAAGACGAGAAGACCTTCACTGCAGAATGTTTTCCTGTTGTACTCCTTTGCAGTGCTTGAGACAGTCCAGTAAGCTCAAGTTTCAGCTGCTTTACTCGTGGAAGATGGAGAGTGGAGGTATGTGAAAATGGAAATGGAAATGGATGATGTACTTTGCGGCTGCTTCAGGTAGATGAGACAATATGACCTAGGGATCAGTGTGTACCAGCCTGCCTCCCTTTTAGGGTTTATTCCCTTAAATACACACTCCAAATGGGCCCAAAAATCAAGGTACAAGGAAAGGTATTGTCCTTGGCCCATCCAATTAAGGACATTTTGTCCTATAATGCAGACACAAGGGAACTTAGCTCAGGCTTCAATTCTTTCAAATGCCAACAGCTCTGCAATGATCCAAAGGTTTGGGAGCCGCCACCAATTTTATTATATTTAGGAAAAATTGGAAAAACCTAAAAAATAATGATCTTTGAAAACCACACTGAGTTCGGGAATCGATTGCGCGTGGAGAATGGCGGAAACTAAACCCCACAATACCTCCAACACGCCTGTCTTATGACAGTTACCCAAAATTAATTGTGCAAACTAATATAAATATTTGTTTCACCCCAAAATAAAATAAAATTAATACTAAGTGTAAAAATGAATATTAAAAAAAGAAACTAAATTAGAAAAATTTAAATTTGACTTGACGGGATTGACCCGCTCCTATGTATCCTCCAGTGAAGTGAGGAACTCAAAAGTCACGTAGTTCGATTTTAATTTTTTTTAAGGGTTTAGGATCACCAAGTTGTCGCAACTCAGGCGTCCTAAACAAAGGATCAACAAGATGTCACATCTCAGCTAATCCCGTTTTGTTCTAAAAAAATACCATTCTTTTTTTTGATTTAATAGCGTTAAACAGAATAGTAAATTAAATAAAATGTATGATAAATTAAAATTTAGTTGAGTAAAATTGTCCTAATTTGACTACTAATAATAACAATATAACTAATTATTATGAAAATAAAATAGAACAACTAAAATAAAACAAAATAAAAAACTAAATAGAATAAATGAAAAAAAAATACTAAACACACACCCACACACACGTATCACACACACTCACACACTCACACGCTAAAACACTAACACACACACACACACTCATAAACACAATCAGAAAGAAAGAGAAAAAAAGGGGAATAGAAAGAAACAGAAGCGCCGCGTGAAGAAATGGGAGCAAAGGGGGAAGAGGTGCGGCGGCGAGGAGGGGAAAGGAGGTGCGGCCGTCGCGTGCCTGCCCCTGGCCGCACGCGGCCGCGAGCGCGAAGGAAGAGGAGAGAGAGACGCGCCTAAGAAGGACGAGGAAAGGGATGCTGGCGCACAGAGGGGGAGGGGGAAGAGGCATGCGGCCACCGCGAGCTAGCCCCTGGCCACGCGGGACCGTAAGCAAGGAAAGGGGGGAAGGGATAAGGGTGCGGCCGAGAGGTAAGAGGAGAGGGAGAGGGAAGTACGGCTGAGAGGGAAGAGGAGAGGGAGAGGGAGTTGCGAGACTGAGAGGGAGGAGGGAGATCGAACCTTCTTCTTCTCCTCTTTCTTCTTCTTCTCTGATTCTGTTTTCCTCTTCTTTGTTTTTTTTTTCGTTCTTTTGTTTCTGTGTTTCAGTTTGGGTGAATTAGGGCTTCAATGTGGAGCCTCTAATTCTTTGGTTGGTGATAGAAAATGCCCATAAAATTTCCCCTCTTCTCTGTTGTTCTGTCTTTGCATTTATAGGGTAAGGAGGGCTCTAATAGGACACTGGTTGCTGACCCTTGTATAGGCCATTTGTTGCAGGGATGGGTGGTGGTTGTAGAGGATGCAGGGAGGTGCCTGCAAAGCTGCTTGGTTGGGGAAAAAATGGAAAGAAACCAAAGAACAAGAAGAAAGGGCCTCTGGACTCAACCTCAAAATGCATTGTTGTTGTTGGTGTTGTGGGTTGTGGCAGGGGGCTCGACCCCCTCTGTTCTTTTTTTTTTCTCTTTCTTTTTTTTTGTTTGTTTCTGTTGTTCATTTGGACTGTTAGCAGTATATTTTTTGATTTTTTTTGGACATGTAATGGACATTGTTAGTATTTTTGGCTTGTGGTTTGTGACATTTTTTTTCAACTTGGGCCAAGGCCAACAATGAGTCTAGATGTGGACCAATGATCCAATAATAAAGCATAAATTCAGATTTTCGGATTTCTCATTTTTAACAAAAATAAAATTAAACAAAAGTGAGATAACATACTCAAATAAAGGCTGAAAAATATTTATTTTTACTTTTTTGTGATTTTTCTTAAAAAAAATAAAACACCCGGTCAAAATTGGGTATTCACAGTTGCCCCTCTGTACTTACTTTTTCACTATGTGATATGATAAACCAGGGTTGGCATCATAGTGAGAAATAAGTATAGATATATGAACCTCAATTTTGGCCGGTAATGCATGAAAGCGACACACTATGAGAATGTCGAGAGAAATAAAACAGGCAGGGGACTGAACCGCCTTGCCTAGAAGAGAATAAAATATGCAACTGTCGGAACCTCTTTGGTACACAAGAAATAAAATTGGGTAGTGGAATGAACCGCCTCACCCAAACAAACAGGCAAATAAATGGGTAGTGGACTGAACCGACTCCCTCAGCAAGCGAGAAATAAACGGGTACGGAACCGTCTTGCCCAGAAGGATATTAAACGTCCAAATGTCGGAACCTCCTCGGCATACCAGAAACAGAATGGGAAGAGGACTGAACCGCCTCCCTCAGCAGACTAAAAATAAATTAGGTAGTCACGTTTTGACTTACCTGGGTGTTTTTTACAGGATCTGAGCCATTGTGACGAACCAGGAAGCTTCGATCAACAAATTCTCGTTATCTTATTTTCACTAATTCCCCGTAGGAACATCGGTTGTATACTTTTCTTATCCCCTTATCGATCTCTACAACTTCACTCTTTGTTTGTAGCCACCTGGCACATCTTTATTCGAAACAGCCAGGGATTTTTTATTTATTTATCCATTGAGGAGTTGCTAACGTAATCGTCCTAAAGTATTGTTAGACTTGAGTTATTTTACTTGAGACATAATTTAACAAATGAAACATGAATGCAAGAATGGATGCAAATAGGAGGAATAATTTGTGAATTGAATTGATGTGGAACTTTGATACAAATTTTCAAGGAAAGAGAAGCACTAAAACAGTAGGAAAAGGGAAAGATGATCACAATAAGAAATTTCACATCAAATTTGCCCCAGTATAAGTCCTTTAATTCCCTATCTAGATCCCTTTTGGCCCTGGAGATGACTGATCATACTGAAATTGACAGACACAGCTAACCATCATCATATTGCCCCATTGTAAGCTTGCCTCGAGATTCTCAGGCCTATTTAACCACTATGCCATTTCTTTTCTTTTTTTGCCTTAACTTTTGCCTAGATCGCCCTTTCGGGTTTTCAATCTAGCGTGCATTTATTATCACTTTTTTTTAGGCATAAAACTTCTTAACAGCATCTGAATTTATCAGCTTTGACAATTTATGTCCTTCCATATCCAGGAGAATCAGGGCTCCTCCGGAAAATGCATGTTTGACCATATAAGGACCATCATAGCTAGGTGCCCATTTTCCCCGCGCATCCTCCTGATGAGGTAGTACTTTCTTCAAAACCAAATCTCCTGGATGAAATTCTCTTGGGCGAACTTTCTTGTTGAAGGCTCTGGCCATTCTACCCTGGTACAACTGCCCATGAGAAATAGCTGCAAGCCTCTTTTCTTCAATCATGTTTAACTGCTCATATCGGGATTTTACCCATTCTGATTCCTCTAATTCTGCCTCCATCAATACCCTTAGGGACGGGATTTCTACTTCAATGGGAGATACTGCTTCCATCCCATACACCAAAAAAAATGGTGTTGCCCCAATGCTTGATTGTATGTTAGTACGATAAGCGTGTAGAGCATAAGGTAACATTTCATGCCAATCGTTATAATTAACCACCATCTTGGCAATGATTTTTTTGATGTTCTTATTAGCTGCTTCCACTGCACCATTCATTTGTGGTCTATAGGGAGTTGAATTGTGATGTTTGATCTTGAAGTTTTCACACAATCTTTGTACTTCTCCGCCATTATGATTGGGTGCATTATCTGTAATGATCCTTTCAGGAATCCCATAGCAGCATATAATATCCCTTTTGAGGAACTTGACAAACGCCTTTTGGGAAATGCTGGCATATGAAGATGCCTCTATCCATTTAGTGAAATAATCGATTGCCACCAATATAAATCGATGCCCATTTGAAGCTTTCGGATTAATTGGCCCAATAAAATCTATTCCCCACATTGAGAATGGCCAAGGACTTGTTAGATTGTGCAGAGGAAAAGGAGGTGCATTGACCCGATTTGCGTACAACTGGCATTTGAGGCATTTTCGCACATACGCTATGCAGTTTGTCTCCATAGTGGACCAATAGAATTCACTTCTCATTATCTTACGGGCCATCATGTGACCATTCGCATGTGTCCCACAGATCCCTTCATGAACATCAATCATGATTCGCCTGGCTTCCCGAGCATCTACACATCTCAATAGTGTTCCATCTTGACTTCATTTGTAGAGGATTTCTCCACTCAAGAAAAATGTTATTGCCAATTTTCTGATGGTTTTCTTGTTTACTTCACTTGCACCATCTGGGTATTCTTCGTGCTGAATATACCGTTTTATATCGTAATACCATGGTTCGTCGTCTGGCTCCCCTTCTACATTAGCACAGTAGGCCGGCTCATCTTTCACCTTTATGTGGATGGGTTGAACCTCGGCATTGATGTTCAATTTAAACATCACCGCCAAAGTAGCCAAGGCATCGGCAAACTGATTCTTATCCCGAGTCAAATGGGAGAATGTTATCTCTTCAAAACTTGTTATTAGCTGAGTTAGATGCTTTTGATAAGGCACCAATTTTGAGTCCTTAGTTTGCCACTTACCCTTCACTTGATAAATAATAAGGGCTGAATCTCCAAAAACCTCCAATCGTTTCACACTGAGGTCAATTGCAACCAATAGCCCACTTGCACATGCCTCATATTCTACGATATTGTTTGTGCATTCGAAATTCAACTTGATAGCCACCGGATATTGCTTTCCACTTGGTGATACCACGACTGCCCCTATGCCATTTCCATACATATTTACTGCCCCATCGAAGTACATCTTCCATCCTTCGTCTTCCTTTTCAACATCCATGATTTCTTCATCTACCTTTTCCTGGTTTGACGATTGCCCTTCTTCCAGAGGATTTTTGGCCAAATGATCAGCAATAGTACTCCTTTTAATCAATTTTCGTGTCACATACTTGATATCAAACTCTGACAAGATCACTTGCCATTTTGACACCCTTAGAGAAACATGAGGGCTTTCAAATATGTACTTTAGTGGGTCAATTGCGAAATCAACCATGTAGTGTAGTACAACATGTACTGGCGAAGTCTTCTTGAAGTCCAGACTAGAGCACAACACGTTTTCTCAATTGTCGCATAGCGAGTCTCACAATCGTTGAACTTCTTGCTCAAATAATAGACTGCTTGCTCTTTCTTTCCTGATGCATCGTGTTGTCCAAGTATTGCCCCTAGGGATGATGGCAGCACTGTCAAATACAGAATCAAAGGGCGTCCTGGTGTTGGGAGTACTAAAATAGGAGGACTCGACAGATAAGCTCTTATCTTGTCGAATGCTTCTTGACATTCTTCATCCCATTCCCTTGGTTGGTTCTTCCTTAGTAACTTGAATATAGGCTCACACGTGCTAGTCAAGTTGGCAATGAATCTAGGAATGTAATTGAGTCTCCCCAGAAAACTCTTTACTTCTCGTTCAGTCTTAGGAGTTGGCATTTCTTGGATAGCCTTTATTTTGTCAGGATCCACTCTTATCCCTTCTCTACTCACGATAAAACCAAGTAACCTTCCTGACGATCCCCCAAAAATGCACTTGTTAGGATTCAGTCGCAACTTATGTTTTCTGAGCCTTTCAAATAGCTTTCGCAATACATCTACATGACTTTCATCTTCCTTTGATTTTGCAACCATATCATCCACATATACTTCAATCTCTTTATGCATCATGTCATGAAAAAGGGTAACCATGGCACGTTGGTAAGTAGCCCCAGCATTCTTTAACCCAAAAGGCATTACTTTATAGCAGAATGTCCCCTATGGGGTGATGAACGTGGTCTTTGTCTTATCTTTAACATCCATAAGGATTTGGTTATATCCAGATTAGCCATCCATAAACGAAAACCTATAGTTCTTAGCAGTATTGTCAACAAGCACGTCGATATGTGGGAGAGGAAAATCATCCTTCGGACTAGCCTGATTCAGGTCTCGGTAATCCACGCACACTCTAACTTTTCCATTCTTCTTGGGTACCGGGACGATATTAGCTACCCATTCTGGGTGTACTGAAACCTCCAAAAATCCGGCCTCCCACATCTTGACCACCTCCTCTTTGATTTTCAATGACATATTCGGGCGCATTCTTCTCAACTTCTGCTTCTTGGGTTTTGCATATGGATAAAGTGGAATCTTATGTGCTGCTATTTCTGGGTCCAGGCCGGGCATATCTTTATAAGACCATGCAAAGACATCAAGATATTCTCTGAACAAAGCAATCATTTCTTCACGTTCTGGATTGTCTACCAACTTTAACTCTTTCTTATCCTCCTTAGTCCCCAGATTGATCATTTCCTCTGTCCCGTCGTTCAAACCAAACTCTTTTTCAATTGAGTCCAGAAGTTCAGTAAACTCTTTGACAACTTCGTCATCTTCTTCCGACTCAGAACAATTCCCATCGGAGGTCACAAAGGAATCAAACAACAGGTTCTCGATATTCCCATAATGAGGTAATGTTGTAGTGAAATGTGAGTCCCTAGAGAACAATTCATGGAAATCGGAAAGAGAATAATAGAAAGAAAATAGGAAACAAAAGCATAATTGAAGAGTAAGGATTTTGAAGGAATAAGACAAAACAGAACAAATGGATAGGAATGCATGCAGATTCATTAAATTCATGTCTCAAGCAAAATAACATAAGTCTTATAGCCTCAGTCGGCTAATACAGTACAAGAAAACGATTACATGAAAGCAACAACATCAACAACTGGTTCAGCCTGCCAATTACTCAGCGGTTCTTGATTGGTGGTGGGGTGGATGATGCCATATGCCCTTGAGCGTTCATCATCCAACATGTTGATTGCTGGCCGGTTTGGTGCACAAGTAGCATTCTCAGGTGAAATCACTTCGGCAGGAGCGGGAAACGTATCCTTCAAGTGAGGGATTAGTTGTGTCTCCCTTTTACCAATTGTCAGAGCTTTGAACTTTGCTTCAAGGTTGTATTTATAGCCGATCCCAGACATGTCTGACTTCTTTTACAAGAATATAGGATCACGAATTCCTTGTAGGTGACGACCCAAGCCTTTCCCTTCTTTGTAGCCACTTTTTGCCATGATTCGTGTTGCCACCTGATTCACATTACCAACTGGCGAACCTTTTTCCTCACCTCCCAGCTTATCCGGCTCGAAACTGTGGCACAGATTCATTCCTTCTTCATCAGTGTTATCCACATATGGAAGGGACATAGGTTTTGAGACCATAATCTCTTCTTCACCGCGATTCGTGATAACAGACCCGTTTTCTGCATATTTAACCCGCTGGTGTAGAGTGGAAGGTACTGCCCCCGCTTCGTGGATCCATGGTCGTCGTCCTAATAGCATAGTATATGTTGACTCAATTGCCATGACTTGGAACAATACGCGGAACACACTTGGGCCAATTTCCAATGGTAGTACTATTTCACTGAGAATGCCTCTCTTAGACCCATCAAAATCCTGAACTGTCATCGACTGAGGCGTTAAATCTTGTTCTCCCATTGCTAGAGCAGTCGACGTGGACGCTGGCATGATATTCAAAGCTGAACCACCATCAATTAGTACTTTGGCCACTACAAATCCCCGGCATTTCAAGGTGATATGTAGGGCTCGATTGTCCCTTTTTGCTCGAGATACCATTTCAGCGTCGGAGAACGTGATGAGGTTAACTCGCTGCACAGGATCGACCATATTTACCATGTTTTCATAAGTAATGTCAGACTTGACAAAAGCTTCCTCTAATGTCTTCAACAAAGCTTTTCTATGTGCCTCAGAAGTTAGAATGAGGGAAAATAAGGATATTCGGGCTGGAGTTCTCCTCAGTTGTTCCATCACATCATACTCACTTTGCTTCATTATCTTCAAGAATTCTTCTTCAGGCTGCTCTTTTTCTTCCACCTCATTCCCTTTCTCTTTCTTTTTCTTTTCAACCTCTCCTGGGCCAAAGTATCGGCCACTTCGGGTTATTCCCCCGACACTCACTATATTGGTGATTGTCTCATCAATCTTGCTTTGCTTGCTTGTCTCGCATGTTGAAGGACCTTCCACCACTTCAACTCTTGCCTCATAATTCCAGGGAACTGCATGAGTATCTTTGCAAGCAAGGGGTGTGAGTTTTTTTTACAGTCATCACAACCTTTTCTGACTCAAGTGGCTGGCTGAATGGTGGAAGTATAAGCACAAAGGGTTCTATAAAATCGATCTCCTCATGAGGCATTGACCTTTTGGCTTGCACTATCCCTAGTGACATTAAACTTTGAACTCGAGCCTTGAAATTCCAACAATCTTCGATGTCGTGACCTACACAACCATGGTGGTATACGCATTTGTCCTCTTCATCATATTTTTCATATCTCACTATTCTTTTCACCGGTGCTAGTGTCTCATACCCGGTCTTTCGTAACCCCTCCCATATCTCTATCATGGGTGTTCGGAGTTTCAAAACACTCTTGACAGGCCTTTCGTCTTCTCCTACTACACTCACTGAGTTGCCCCTGTTGTGATTTGGGAGCGGGTTGTTAACAACATTTGGCCCTTTTTCTTCTTGGATATCCAATTTTCCATGAGCAATCAGCCTTCTAATGGTGGTATTGAAAGCCTCACAATCCTCGATAGAGTGACCTGCGGCTCCCATATGAAATTCACAAGTCGAATTTGGGTTATACCAAGCCAAAAATGGGGGTTCCATCAGCTTCACCGGAATTCTCGCAATCAGATGGGCGTCATACAAACGTTGGAATAGTTCTGCGTTGGTGATGGATATCTTGGGAAATGGGGGTAGGTTGGATGTTCTATTTTGGCCTGAGTTTTGGTATAGGGGTCGGGTTTGGTGATAGGTTGGGCGATTGTATTGGTAGTTTGGACGTGGCTGAGGATAGGCAGCAGGAATGTTGTTCATGGGAAATGATAGTGTGGGTGATGGGTTTGTGTTTAAGGTGATTTGGTATGATGGATAAGGCATTCTGGGACGTGGATGATTATATTGTGGATTTTGGTGGGAGTAATTTGGTATGGCTCGAACAAGGCTTACTTCTGGATCTTTTTTCTTTTGTAGGAAATTCTTCTTTGTTGTCAGGTCTCATGCCTTTCTTGCAACTTTCCGCTCTTGCCAACATCTCAATTCTCTCTCCAGCAGCCTATAAGGTCAGCAAAGTCTCGTATGTAGCTCCGACCATTCTTTGCAACATAAGGAGTCCCCAAGGTCCCCAAGAAATAAGAGCATGTTTCAGTCATAGTGAGCGGTGGCTGGACTTGTGCAGCAAGGGCTCTCCACCTCTGAGCGTACTGCTTAAAGGTCTCTTCGCTCTTCTTTTGCAGTATTCCCAACTGCTCACGAGTCGGAGCCTTATCCAGGTTGAACCTGTATTGGCTCATGAAGGCATCAGCAAGATCCTTCCAACCATCAATTTTCGAATGGTCTAACTGGATGTACCATTCTAAAGTCGGTCTGGTCAAGCTTTCATAAAAAAAGTTGACGAGGAATTTTTCATCTTTGGACCATATCGACATTTTGGTGCAATAGGTCCTTAGGTGCAGCAGGGGGTTAGTGCTTCCATTTTATTTTGTGAAGTCTGGGACTTTGAAATCACGAGGAATTATCACTTCTGAGGTTGGGCAAAGTTCCTCTAATCCCAAAGATCCAAAATTATTAGGCCCCTGCATCGCCTTAATCTTTTCCTCCATCTTTTCTATCCATTGCTCCCTAGCCTTGTCTTTCCGCACTGATGCGTGCCCTTCCTCTATGTCGTACTCCACATGTGGCATTCCACCACCTCCATCTCCGTTATGCTGGTTTTCGACCCCATGGTGGCCCATAGCTTCATATCCTATTTCTATTGGGATGGTGAACGGCCCTAATGCTTGGTTGTGCATGTTTTCTGCGTTGACATGGTTATGGGTCCCTACTCCCCTGAAAGTGGGTACTCCAGAGGTATTGACATGCGGGGTTTCCATGGTGGTCCTATTTGCTGTCAACATAGTGAATGCTTCTTTCATGGCCAATAACGCCTCTTCAATACGAGTCTGAGCAGTGGCCATCTCATCCATTCTTTCTTTTACTGTGTCCATTTCTTGAGTCAAGTTCCTCCCCTACAACTCATCATCACCCGACATTCTTGCTCGGCTCCTAGTGAAGTACACTCGAGTTTGATTGATCTTTACTTTCCTGGAACGCGCAATGGCTGCTAAATCCCCGTTTGCCATAAAAATAAAGTTTGTTTATTTATTTATTTAAACAGAATTAGATTACCCCTTATTATGGATTTGTTGAAGAATCATGAAAGGTTGTTCTTGAAATCTGGAGCGAGTATCTTTGGTTCGACCTTCGAAAAATTAAGTGACAAGGTTTATGAATAAGAGACATGGAATCACGAAGGAGAAAAGCATAGTAGACTTTCATTTCATGCATAAGTAGAACATAGTTCAAGTACAACTCAGATACATCAATTTTCCCTAATGCTTCTGATCCGTTTATCAACCTCATCAACTAACTCTTTACAAACATCAATCAGATCAATTGCTTCATGTGGAGTAGTGAGAGGGTTAACTACTGTATCTTCACGGCGGACAAGTCTGGAGATCCTTTCAATTTCCCTCAACCTGTGAGCCCAATGGCTGAACTCCTGCCTGGCATGTGAATGGTTCTCCTCAGCATTCCTTATTAGCCCCATATAGTGATTCCTTTCTATTGCCCACTCTCTGATCTCTTCATTCTTCTCTGTGATGGTTGTCCGATACATTTTGATCACCTCCCTGACCTCATGCTTGTCATTCTTGATTCTTGCTTCATATTCAGCAATCATGTCCTTCATTTGCATGTCGAGGGTGTTCAGACGCTGCTGGGTTTCCACCTGACCTTCCTTAAGGTTCATGACTTCTCCCTTAAGTTGCCAGTTTTCTTCTAGCAAATCTTCCCTTTCTTTCAAGAGCATTTCTACCTCCCCATGCTTCTTCTCAAGATGCCCCTGATACCCTCTTATTGCTTCTTCAAAAGCTTGGTCATCAGTCCTTCTAGTTATTTCAAACTAGGTAGTTTACTCCTCTAGCTGGCTTTTGAGGGTGTTCAATTTATGTCTCATCTCCACATGAGTCTTTCTCAACTGCTCATTTTCTCGTATGATCCTATCTCGTTCCGCATCTCGAAGCCTTAACTCCTCATTTGTAGACCTTATACAATCCATGGTTCTATCCTTGGAATCTCTCTCAATTCTAGCTCTTTTGTTTGTTTGTTCCAATGATTGGGCTTTCTCTTTATGCTCCAGCTTCAAGGCTTCAAAGGCTAAATGAACCTCTCTTAATTTGACCTCCAGCGTGTTCTTCTCGACTTCTACCTTTGCCAACTTCCTCTTCAGTTCTTTCATCTCTTCGCTTTCCTCCAGGGATGTGTCTGTTTCTGGTTGGTTGCTAGGATCCAGCTTGTGAAATGGCAGTTTGATTTGTTCCACTCTATCACGCACCCACTGCTTATAACTGTCCTTAGCCCCACAACTTCTGCGCCCTAAATCCTTTCCCTTACGGGTGACTTTGCCCCATGCTTGATAAATTCTATCGAGCACCCTTTTATCTTTTAATTGGCGTAATGCTAGACTTGGGTTGTAATTGATGCATCCCAAGGTCCCTACTAATGGTACATTCGGGAATTCACCACATTGGCAGATCACCTCTTTTGTTCTCATCCACTGTGGATACCAGCGCACTGATTCCTCCTTGAGCGTCACAAAAACTTGCACCCATTCCTTAGCGTCACGATTCTTTAAACCCAACCTCCTCAGGTCGACGATGGGACAATAGGATTCATAACCTCTTTGGAAAACATGTGCTGTCAACCACACATACAATATCGCTATGCAACATAAGATCTTTTTTCCTTTCTTCTGATGGCAGAAATTCATAGTGTAGTATACATCTGCAAGGATTGTGAATGTTGAGTCCATCGCAACAGGGCCCACTAAGTCACCACCACTCGGGAACAGAACCAAGTCATAAATTGATAGAGCCAGCACATCTGTGAGGGTGTCCCAGTCTTCGTTCGCAACCAAATTGTTCATCAGTTCTTCCAAGCGTACCCTCGGGATCCCCTCAGGACTTTCTCGTTTGGTTTCTTATTGTTCAACTGATTTGGGTCCACTCCCAATGCCTTAGCAACAGTCTCAATGAGGGGGTAATTTCCTCGGAAATGGTATGGCTTCCCTTTATTCAAAGGTTGCCCCACAATTCAAGGAATTCATGGTAGCCACACAGGAAGTGCATCCAAAATGGCTTCCACTACACAACCTCTTACTAACTTAGGCTTCATTCAGGCCCGGGTATAGGGCCCCACTCAAAGTGTGTGTTCAAAGTGTAAGTGTGGTGTGTGAAGGGAGCATACAAACCTCGAACCCTAAAAACAAAAATAAAAATCAGCTCAAACCTGCAATGTAATCCATGAAACAAAAGCACAAAAATATAAAGTGTCTTCTAACCTAGGGTTCAATATTCACAAAAATAATTAAGTATAAATAAACATATATACAAACATGTGAAATATAACAAATAAGGAAACAAAATAATACTAATAAAAAAAAAACAATAAATATATATACAAATAAAAGGAAGCATATTAGTTTATATTAGCATTTAAACGTATAAATAAGTAAAAAAAATATAAATCAATCAACTAAAAGAATCACCTAAAAATATGAAGAAAAGAAAAATAGTAAAAATAAAAATAAAAAATAAAAAATAAAAGAGTGAAACAAACTAGATAAGCACAACCAAACAAAATGGGTTTGATTCTCAAACATCCCCAGTGGAGTCGCCATCTGTAACGATCCAAAGGTTTGGGAGCCGCCACCAATTTTATTATATTTAGGAAAAATTGGAAAAACTTCAAAAATAATGATCTTTGAAAACCATACTGAGTTCGGAAAACGATTGCGCGTGGAGAAGGGCGGAGACTAAACCCCACAACACCTCCAACACACCTGTCTTATGACAGTTACCCAAAATTAATTGTGCAAACTAATATAAATATTTGTTTCACCCCAAAATAAAATAAAATTAATACTAAGTGTAAAAATGAATATTAAAAAAAGAAACTAAATTAGAAAAATTTAAATTTGACTTGACGGGATTGACCTGCTCCTACGTATCCTCCGGTGCAGTGAGGAACTCAAAAGTCACGTATTTCTTCTAGAAAATATTTGTGTGTTGATTGATTTTAAATATTTTTATGGGTTTAGGATCACCAAGTTGTCGCAACTCAGGCGTCCTAAACCAAAGATCAACAAGATGTCACATCTCAGCTAATCCCATTTTGCTCTAAAAAATACCTTTCTTTTTTTTGATTTAATAGCGTTAAATAGAATAGTAAATTAAATAAAATGTATGATAAATTAAAATTTAGTTGAGTAAAATTGTCCTAATTTGACTACTAATAATAACAATATAACTAATTATTATGAAAATAAAATAGATCAAATAAAATAAAACAAAATAAAAAACTAAATAGAATAAATGAAAAAAAGATAAATAAATAGATACTAAACACACACCCTCACACACGTATCACACACATTCACACACTCACACGCTAAAACACTAAAACACACACACACACACACACACTCACAAACACAATCAGAAAGAAAGAGAAAAAAGGGGAAAAAAAGAAACAGAAGCGTCGCGTGAAGAAATGGGAGCAAAGGGGGAAGAGGTGCGGCGGCGAGGAAGGGAAAGGGGGTGCGGCCGTCGCGCGCCAGAGCACGAAGGAGGAGGAGAGAGAGTGACACGGCTGAGAGGGAGGAGGAAAGGGAGGTCGGCGCACAAAGGGAGAGGGGGAAGAGGCATGCGGCCAACGCTAGCCAACCCCTGGCCGCGCGCGGACGCGAGCAAGGAAAGGGGGAAGGGATGAGGGTGCGGCCGAGAGGTAAGAGGAGAGGGAGAAGGAAGTACGGCCGAGAGGGAAGAGGAGAGGGAGAGGCAGGTGCGAGATTGAGAGGGAGGAGGGAGATCGAACCTTCTTCTTCTCCTCTTTCTTCTTCTTCTCTGATTCTGTTTTCCTCTTCTTTGTTTTTTTTTTCGTTCTTTTGTTTCTGTGTTTCAGTTTGGGTGAATTAGGGCTTCAATGTGGAGCCTCTAATTCTTTGGTTGGTGATAGAAAATGCCCATCAAATTTCCCCTCTTCTCTGTTGTTCTGTCTTTGCATTTGTAGGGTGAGGAGGGCTCTAATAGGACACTGGTTGCTGACCCTTGTATTGGCCATTTGTTGCAGGGATGGGTGGTGGTTGCAGAGGATGCAGGGAGGTGCCTGCAAAGCTGCTTGGTTGGGGAAAAAATGGAAAGAAACCAAAGAACAAGAAGAAAGGGCCTCTGGACTCAACCTCAAAACGCATTGTTGCTGTTGATGTTGTTGGTTGTGGCAGGGGGCTCGACCCCCTCTGTTCTTTTTTTTTTCTCTTTCTTTTTTTTTTGTTTGTTTCTGTTGTTCATTTGGACTGTTAGCAGTGTATTTTTTGATTTTTTTTTTTGGACATGTAATTCACATTGTTAGTATTTTGGGCTTATGGTTTGTGACATTTTTTTTCAACTTGGGCCAAGGCCAACAATGAGTCCAAATGTGGACCAATGATCCAATAATAAAGCATAAATTCAGATTTCTGGATTTCTCATTTTTAACAAAAATAAAATTGAACAAAAGTGAGATAACACACTCAAATAAAGGCTGAAAAATATTTTTTTTTGTGATTTTTCTGAAAAAAATAAAATACCCGGTCAAAATTGGGTGTTCACAAGCTCCCTTGGTGCTATATATGGCACCCAAATTCAGCATCTGATCATTTTCAAATAATTCTACACAGCTACCCAAAATGAATTAAATCTTCACAAAGGCACTCAAGGTGCCACAAAATTGTTTTGAAGCATTAAGAACAGATTATTCACATTTCCTAACATAAAAGACTCAAAGTTACTCTTAGATTTGCATGATTCAATGCAAAAAGAGCTTAGATAACTCTCATTTCTAAGAGTTATCATCCACTAAGAGTTCTTTCAAGGAAAAGAAGAAAGGTCTCATGGCTACATGGGAAGACCTGGACTCATCTTCCTCTGAGGATGATGAGAATGAAGAAGAAGCAAATGTTGCCCTCATGGCAAACACTGATTCAAATTCTGAATAAGAAGTTGAAAAAGTAATATATGATTCGTACTCTGAACTTCAGAATGCATTTGATGAACTCCTTAAGAATTCCTCCACTATCTTCATTGAGTATAAAGCTTTGAAAAAGAAGTTTTCAAAATTGTCAAAAGAATTTCAAGTTTTAAACAATGAAAACTCAAAGCTCAATGAAGAGAACCGGAAGCTGAAAATTGAAAATCAGCATCTGGTGGATCATTAGCGTCTGGTAGCCAGTTAGCGTCCAGAAGCTGAAAGCTCACAATCTAAAGGCAATCCTAAATGAAATTAAATGATTATGAATATGTCTTTCTTAAGTTTCTTGCAGAGAGTGTTACTCAAAGCAAGCAAGCTTTAATGATTCGGGGTGTCAGTAAAACGACAACTCAAGGTCTTAGATACAAATTAGATGAACCTACTTTACAAAATGAAAACTTAGCATTTGATGAACCCAATGATCACAATAAAAGCTTGCATTGCACATACTACAATAAACCAGGTCGTTTGAAGAGTGCCTGTATTGCTTTTAAGATTAAGAAGGATAAGTATCCTTCAAGAACTAACAAGAAAGGACCCAAGAAGATATGGGTACCTAACGATAAGATAGTCTATGTTGCAGATATGCTTAGCAACAAGTTCAACACACCAATTATGTACTTAGATAGTGGATGCTCGCGTCATATGATGGGAGAAAAGCATATATTCCAAGAGTTAAGACCTAGAGAAGAAGGATATTGAATGTGAACATAAGAAGGGGTAGTTGAATTGTGTTAAAAACTTTTCGCAAACTATACGTAAAAACTTCAACACAAGTTGTTCAAAACTGTTTTGTATATCAGATGCAGAGAATTAAACAGGACCGGATGCAGAAATTTAAACAGTTTATAAAAACTTGTTTTACTGAGCAAGGTAAAGATAAATAATGTAAAGCAGTAAAGGATGAGACTCAGAGATTTATACTAGTTCACCACCAACTGGTAGCTACGTCTAGTCCCTTCGTTCCTGAAGGATTTTCCACTATAATCAACTGATTACAATTTCCTCAAGAGTATTCTTCTGTCACAAACTTGACAATACTCTCAACTTCTCAAAACGACTCAGTGCAGTCGAGCCTTTGAGGAACAGAGCCTTAACTAGGCCAAATACAGTTTACAAAAGAGATTATGATTTTGATAACAGTCAAAATAACTCTCCTGAGAGAGGATGAAAAGATTAAGCTCAAAGCAGAATAGCTTTCTAAAAGAAAGTATAAAACGCTGAGTTGATTCAATGTAGACCGAAACTTGGCACGAAGCTTGATTGCACACTTGAGTAATATTGCTTTAATGAAGTTTCTTCACGCTTTTTCTAACTCTTCTTCAATGAATACCTTGGGGTATTTATAGGAGTCTTCAAAGGGTATTACCATTGCGGTAAAAATATCTCCTTGCCATTGAGTGAGTTAATTTGAAATGTAGTCCTTTTCATCCTTTCCAGAGAATATCGTAATAGTACACATTACCGCTTTAAACTATCTTCAATTTGCAATTGCCTTGTACGATTTTTGTCTTATGCTAAAGGTGTCACCTTTGCTTCCTCGTACATCAAAATGAGCGCACTAAATCAAATTCGAATTCTGTTCCAGAACAGTCTGAGGCTAAGAGCAAAAGCGTGATCACCACGTGCTTCATTAAAGAGATCGGGCGCCGCTCGGAAACGAAGGACTGACGCTGTAGCAATTGAGTGTTCCACGTGTCAAGAAGTCACCTTCTTTGGGCCGCTTCTTTGTTAGCAAGACGCTGAAGTGGGTTCGGATGCTGACACTAGTGGATTGTATTCAATTCTTTTGTATATTTCTTCTTCTTTCTTGAGTGATTTGTACATATATAGATGAAGCTTTTGATACCTGTACACTCAAAGATATGTTAGAAGATAAATTGTTCTCTTGAGAAATATTTTGTTATCATCAAAATTAATGACGGTCTAAACTTCTCAATCGTTTAGGTTCCAACATATGTTAGTTTCAGTGGAAACCAAAAAGGTAAAATCGTTGGAATTGGTCGCATTGGTAAAGGCTTTCTTCCCTCTATTGATAATGTACTTCATGTTGTAGGCCTAAAGCATAACTTACTGATAGCATAAGTCAATTATGTGACAGTGGTTATGATGTCATTTTTACAGAAACAGGCTGTTAGTAAAAAGCAAGAAAGATGGCTCTATATTCTTTACTGTAAAGAGGAAACAAAACACTTATAAAGTTGATCTTTCTGAACTTGCAAAACGAGATGTCAAATGTCTCGTGTCTGTTGAAGATGAGCAATGGACTTGGCATAAAAGATTAGGTCATGCCAGCTTGAGATTAATCTGAAAGTTAAACAAGCATAGTCTTGTTAGAGGCTTACCAAATCTGTGAGGCATGTCAAAGAGAAAAACAAGTTAAAACTTCTTTTCATTCTAAAATTATTGTTTCAACCTCTAGACCACTTGAGCTTTTGCATCTTGATCTTTTTGGTCCTACAAGAACTGCCTCTTTGACTGGAAAGAAATATGATTTAGTCATTGTTGATGATTTTACTAGATGGACATGGGTTAGATTCCTTGTCTACAAGGATGAGTCATTCAAGTTGTTCACTATTTTCTGCAAATCATTTCTAAATGAAAAAGGAATTTGTATTTCTTCAATTAAAAGTGATCATGGGGGAGAATTTGAAAATGAAAACTTTCAAAAATTTTGTGAAGAAAATGACATCTCCCACAATTTCTCCTCTCCTAGAACACCACAACAAAATGGTGTTGTAGAAAGGAAAAATAGGTCTCTCCAAGAAATGGCCAGGACCATGATCAATGAAGCTGACGTTGCAAAACATTTTCAGGTAGAAGCAGTAAACACGGCTTGCTATATTCAAAACAGAGTCTATATAAGACCTATTTTGAAGAGGACTTCATATGAGCTGTGGAAGGGTAGAAAACCCAACATTTCTTATTTTCACCCCTTTGGTTGTATTTGTTATATATTGAATACTAAGGATCAGTCCTAGTACCAACCACTCATGGAATCAAAAACCATTGTATTTAAGCCCTAGGTACATAGCTCGATTCCTAGGGAAGGCAAAAACACCATTAATTTGGATTAAATCCAAGGGGGGTGGTGAAGTCATGTGAGTAAACCGGACACTGGGGTGCATAGACCAGAGCTAGTGTATGCTGGGCTGGGGCCATGTGGTCAGTGGGTCGAGCAGCTGTGGTACGGCCCAATATGGGTGGCGGCCCAGACTGTTACAATCAGCTTGGTAAGTTTGATTCCAAAGCTGACAAAGGTATCTTTTTGGGATACTCTAAAAGATCAAAAGCTTTTAGAGTATACAATAAAGAAACTATGATAGTGGAAGAATCTATTCATGTCAAGTTTGATGACAAAAATCCTGACACTGAAATGTCAGAGCTAGATGAGTTATTTTCAGGTTTAGACATTAGTGGATAACAAATAGTGAACTTGCAACCTCAACATCTGGTGGTGACAACCAGACACAAGATTCAACACAATCAGAAGCGGAAGCAAGAAAGAGTTGAAAATTCAAAACTCAACATCCTAAAGATCAAATCATAGGAGAACCTGGAGATAAAGTGAGAACAAGATCCTCTTTCAAGGAGCATGTAGATCTTGCACTACTTTCTGAGATGGAACCTAAAACTATTGATGAAGCTTTGGAAGATGAAGGTTAGATTCTGGCTATGCAAGAAGAGTTGAATCAGTTTCAAAGAAATGATGTTTAGAAGTTAGTCACTCTACCAGAAGATAAACAAGCTATTGGTACTAAACGGGTATTTAGAAATAAGCTTAATGAAGATGGTAAAATGGTGAGAAACAAAGCAAAGTTAGTTGCTCAAGGTTACTCACAAGAAGAAAGTATAGACTTTACTGAAACCTTTGCACCTGTTGCAAGGTTAGAAGCAATTCGCATTTTACTTTCATTTACTGCACACCATAAGATAATTCTTTATCAAATGGATTTGAAGAATACTTTTCTGAATGGTTTCATAACTGAGGAAGTCTATGTGAAACAGCCTCCTGGATTTGAAGACATTGAATTTCCTGAACATGTCTTCAAACTTAAAAAGGCACTGTATGGTCTTAAGCAAGCTCCGAAAGCTTAGTATGACAGACTGGATTCCTTTTTAATGGAAAATGGTTTTACAAGAGGTCAAGTAGATACCACTATATTTAGAAAAACTTCAAACAAGCATTTTATACTTGTTCAAATTTATGTTGATGACATTATTTTTGGTGCTACTAATGAATACCTTTGCAAAGAATTTTCTAAGTTAATGCAAGCTGAATTTGAAATGAGCATGATGGCAGAATTGGAGTTCTTTCTTGAGATTCAAATCAAGCAATGCAATGATGGTATTTATATCTATCAAAGCAAATACATCAAGGAATTGCTCAAGAAATTCAAGATGGTGGATTGCAAGCCAATGTGCACTCTTATGCATCTCACTTGTATTTTATGCAAAGATGAAACTGGTAAGAAGGTAGATCACAAGCTGTACAGAGGTTGATTGTCTCTCTACTTTATCTTACTGCTTCAATACCTGATACTATGTTCAGCGCCAGCCTGTGTGCTATGTTTCAATCTGATCCTAGAGAATCACACTTGAGTGCTGTTAAAAGAATTTTTGAATATCTACAAGGAACTACTAATCGTGGTTTACTTTATAAGAAATCAAAAGATTACAAGTTAGTAGGTTTATGTGATGCTGATTTTGCTGGAGACCGAATTGAAAGAAAGAGCACAAGTGGAGGCTGCCAATTCCTTGGAGCAAATCTTGTGTCTTGGTCAAGCAACAGACAAAGCACCATTGCACTCTTAATAGCAGAAGCTGAATACATCTCAGCAGCAAGTTGCAGTTCTCAACTTTTGTGGATAAAATATCAGCTTGAAGACTATTTGATTAAAGAGAGTAACATTCCTATCTTTTGTGATAATGTTTCTGCAATATGTCTTACTAAAAATCCAATATTGTATTCTAGAGCAAAGCACATTGAGATTAAACATCACTTCATAAGAGACTATGTTCAGAAGAGTGTACTTGAAATTAAATATGTTGACACTAATCGCCAGTGGGCTGACATTTTCACAAAACCCCTTGCCAAAGATAGATTCAATTTTGTAAGAAGAAATTTGAATTTTCCTCTTATAAAAGAATGATTAATCTCAGCGACTCTTGAATCATGCATTTTATTGTCTGCATCTGGTATGATGTCAACATCTATTTATGAAAGCATCTTATGTGTTATTCATGTTGCATCACTTAGAATCTGGTAAATGTAAACGTTTGCATCCGGTTGCATACGTGTCACATGCGTGAGTGCTGAAGCGTCTCATCTTACCTATTGAGTCATGATTTGTTTACATTTTCAATAAAGCTTTTAAATTGATTTACTTCTGATTTTGGCAATTGCATTTAATGGAAGGAATATTTGTATTTTCATTTCTTTTTATTTTTATTCTGAGAAATGCGAAACGGTTTTACAAAACATTTGTACTATTCTTTCAAAACCTTCCCCACTACTCCACTACCTCTCCCACTACTTCGTACTATTCATTCCCTTTGTTTTCCTGCAAACTACTCTCTGTCTTTCTCATTGAAAACCCTAAACCTCCGTTAATAGTTCTTTAACCATGATACTATGATGAACGTTCAAGTTTATGAGGACACTGCTATTTTCGACACCATGACCGAAGGAAAGGTCCTGATTGAGAACAAAGTTGATCTCAAGCACTTGAAACAATATGGTTTTGATTTCTCTGATGGATTGGAGAAAATGGGCTAGAAAAACTACTTCCAATGGGAACCAAAGGAAGTGCTTATCACTGCTATCAAGGAACTCTGGGGAAATATTAAAGGTTATCATGGAAATGTAATCAAGGGTTATGTCTGTAGCTTTTTGTTTGTGGCAACTCCAAATGCCATTGCTGAAATCACTAAATGTCCTCATGGAGGAGTAAGCTTTCATGAAGACTGGGAAAAAGCGTTTAATGGTGTGGAAGCCGTTGATGAGGCTTTGTTTGAAGACTATCAACACCTGAAGGCCACAAAACAACCCCTGATTGCTAAGAATCTGATGCCACACTTCAGAGTGCTGCATAAACTGATTTCAAAGTGTGTCATCTTGAAGGTTGGTTCAAGTGACGTTATCAACTATGAGTAGAAGTTTATTGTAACACCCCGTTTCCGGAGCGCTACTGTGCAACCCAATCTGATGCTGAAAACATTTAATGCTTGTATGCTTTCAATTAAAGAGTACTCTTATGTATTTCGCAATGGAAAAATAGGAGTAATTTTTTTTTTTCATTTTCTTTCCTTTGAAACCCTTTTCAAAATGAGACATACAGTACTACAGTTTTCTAAATGATGCCGATTCAGACTTTCGCAAATATCAGAGTATAATGCATCACAAAATAATACTTCACATAACATAATCATTTCGCGCTAAGGCGAAGTTTTCTGAAAAGAGTAATTACAAAACAACAAATACAAAACCTTAAGCTAAGCTGGCCAACAACTATAACTCTTACTAAGAAATAGCTCAGCAAGACCAAACACGAAGTGCTCAGAGGAAATCTTCCTCCACTGGCTCAATCTTCAATACTCCTGAAAGACAAAGCTGCAACAGCTACCGAACTCCATCTAGAAGTGACATCCATAAGGACATCCAATCCAACAACAGTGCAAGGGTAAATCCTTTGTCCACGAGTTTATCATAGGCTATGTCGCATGCAAACAATATATACATATATAATACAACAACATGCTTTTATATACATATACATACTTAATAGACCGCACACAATCAGCATGGTATATCAAGCATTGCATGTGAGCAACCAAAACAACCAACAGATCAACAATCAGGTCACTACAATATCAAACTATTGCATGTGAGCAGGCAAATCTATCAACAGATAAGTGATCAAGTCATTACAATATCCAATTCATCAAACAATTCATCACATATCATAAATGTGGTTAGCTATGCATGTCAATGCAGTATGACAAGTTGTGTATACACCTGCAGCCTTAATAGATCAGCAGTATGACGGGGACTACTTTCCCAACGTCCAAACAAAATAGCCTCTGCTTAGGCTTACCACTACTTTGGCTGGCCACTACTTTGGCGTGCTTCTACTTAGGCAATGCAGTGTCAACTCGCCTTTTGAAGTCTGTACGACCAATCAAACGCTACGAGTGACATGACAACTCGTCTTTTGAAGTCTTTAAGACCAATCAAACACTCCGAGTGTCGATGCTCAATGGTTAGTACGCATCCAAACAAATTCAACAATATGGCATGTTCACCGTAATGAACGCCCGAATGATATCCAACAAATTCAACAATATGGCATGTTCACCGTAGTGAATGCCCAAGTGATATCAAAACAAATTCTACAATGTGGTATGTTCACCGTAGTGAATGACCAAGCGATATCCAAACAAATTCTACATTGTGGCGTGCTCACCGTAGTGAGTGCCCGAGTAATGCTTTAATTAATCAATGTGGATCGACGAACCCTCACTCACTCAACTTAGTGGGTTTCCAAATCTCAATTAACTAAGAGTTCAACACAGGACACAAAGTCCGGGTGTTCAATTGCGGAACGCTAGTCCCAATCTTAGATCAGAACTCTAGGCATGTAATGCGGAACACTAGGCTCAACTTTTAGGTTAAGATACTAGGCACGCCATACTGAACACTAGGTCCAATCCTTAATCAAGAAAAAGCGCACGCAAGCAGGACATTAAGTCGCAGCACAGGACACATAGCCCATTTGCTCAATAGGAACACTAGGTTCCCTATGTTTTATTCTTTCAAAATCCCGAATCATGAAATCTCTTTCTCAGTTCTTGTATCACTCCTATGTATCTGAAAATACTTTTTAACATTAGGTCGTTGAAACCCTAGTTGTGCTAAATAACACACTGGAAGAATTCCCAGGAAAGAGAGGTGGTGCGAACACTCTTAATTACCAAGTCTTTCCTAGCCAGAATTTTCCTAGGCGCATCATTTAACTCAACCGTTTTCACAAATTGTACTATTTATTTCAAGTTCTTTTCTCTACTATTACTCTATTGAAATTTCCTTGCAGCTTTGGCTAGTTGTACTAAAACCCTCACGCTTACTTTTAAATCAAAATGCCCTTAACAATTTGTTTACGAAATCAGAATTCGGCTTGTGGAATCGCATCAGATTTACCGATGTAAATCGTCAACCAATAGCAATCGATCAATGCATTGTTAATTAATCCATTATCAACAATAATATTTTTCATATTTCAATTCAATACCAAGTTCCAATGAAATCAAAGGTGATTCAAGGAAAACAATACAACTCATAATGTCACGCAGGGCCAAGAACATGCTACAACATCTCAACAGCACATATTAATGCTACAAGTATTACCACACAATCAATCAACAATCAAACAAACAACACACAAGGTGAAAAGCCCAAACTCATTATGTAAGAATTTCCCTTACCTTGGGCGCTTTAACAATCCAAGCAAGGTAAATTCGAACTATCATCAAGTTGTTCCCCGCACGAGCCGTAGGCACGAACCTTAACAACGCAAGTTTCAATCAATTAGAACTAAAACTCAAGTCCTAATACCCCTAGGGCAGCCACGGCTCTAAGGTCCCTAAGGCTTAAGAACTACTCACTCAATCCCATTTGGTTCACACCTAGTCACATGTGATGGAACAATTTCAAACCATGCAAGTTTTCAAATTTTTCAAAAGCTACACACTTAGAAAATACCAAAACCCAAAACTTACCAATTGGAATAGTGTTTTACCAAATGAATAGTGTTTTGCCAACTTTGAACCATTTTTCAAAGCACTAAAACATGTCACAAAATTTTAGAAACAATTCTATTACAAGTTCAAAACAATTCCTGAAACACAAACTCAAACTTTTCCCAAAATCATACTTCTTTGAATTGTTTTGCTAAATCAAATCCCTACCCACTTTTTACAACATTCAGAAGGTTTAAAACAACTAAATTCAATCCCAAAAAGTCACTATAGGTCACGGCTTAGAACAATAGAAACCAACTAAAGATTTTCAACCATTTTCAATGTTTTAAACATACTAAACTTTATGGATTCAAGCCATAACCAAAAACCAAACTCTTTACCATTTTAATACACTTAAAACAAGTTAAACTTCATCAAGAACTTCCCCCCAAGTCACAGTTTTGAAAACCCAAAAGCAAGTCAAGGATTTGATCTATAAACTTCATTTTCTATAATCTAAATCATGCAAACTTGTTAGCCTTTAACTCATAAGCTAATATCTACTAATTGTAATACCTTTAAGCCATAAAAGCAAGTCCATAAAAATCATTTAGTACTACAAAGGTTGCTGTTTTCAAAACCACAAAACAGCCCCAAAATTTATTTTGTTTCAAACAATTTTTCAAAGCTTCACACATACAAATTCACCACATTCCATCCCCTTAACAATAAACCAACTTCTTCTATACTTAAAACACTTTGAAATCAATTTAAAACATCCCCCTAAATCATATTATCAGCCACGGTTTCAGCCCCCCTTTACAACAAATTCATTTTTCCAAAAACCTTGTAAGATGCATATATGACTAGTTTCCAAACTTAGCAAGTATAACCCATCAAGAATCAACTCTAAAACACTAAAAACCAAACAAAACCAAGGCTTAAAACAGCCCCTAGGTTTCGGCCAGAGCAAGGTTAGGGTTTTGCAAAATTAAAACATCAAGAACAAAGTTAACCATGGAAGGAAATAACGGGTTATGAAGCTAATCATACAATACTAGCCAAAACAAGCACTATAACTCCAAAGTAACTCCTAAAACCTTCAAAACCCATATCATGGAACCCAAGAGATATGAGGAAAAGTTTATGGAGCTTACCAAGAGTATAGATGATGATTGAACAAGGGTGGAGATGAAAGGAAACAAGGGTGCACACTTTGATCTCCAAAAACTTCAAAAAACCCAAGCTTTCTCCTTCTAAAATTTTTTCAAGTTTTTCTCCCATGGAAGAATGAATGGATCTGATCTTGAGCAAGGGAGAAGGCCACGAAAATTTTGGGGACATGGAAGGAATAGATTTTGTTCATTTAGTTCCAAACTAACCTAACTAGTTCTAAGTTAACCAAACCAACTAAACTAACTAACTATAATTACATAACCACCAATCACACATCAACACTTGTCCAAGAAGCTTCTAAGGATGAGGTTCAGCTCCCCTAGTGGCTGGATGCATCCCCCCTTAGCCCAAAATATCTAGATATTTCGTTTCGTCGCGTTCTCACTCAATCGGATGCACGACGTTACGCGTATATTAGGTTTTAATACTAAAAATCTCCCAAAATAATTCTAATTATAACCCCACACCCAAAAATTACAAATGTTCCTCATGGCATGAGAAAAGTACCCACGTATCTCGTTTTCTCGAAATACGAACCGAAACGTCGCAATTAGGCAGTCTCTAGCCATAGAAAATACACTAAATATTTTCTGATGCCCAAAAATTCTAGAAAAATTACAATAAATCCTAAATATTGGAAAATGATAATATCTCAAATTTTATAAAATTTGGATCATGTTTGGGCATGTTTCAGTTAGAAACACACACAATAGCCTAGTTACGACAGAATTCGATAGAATTCTCGCAGCGTAATAAAAACTGTAAATTAGTGAGGATCACTAATTTCAATTTCTCTTATCATATGGATATTAATCAAAAAATAAAATTATCAAGACAAAATCTTTAAAATAATAATCATATTAAATATGACATAAAACAGACAATTAATACAATAACTAAACCATGAAAATTCAAACTATGACTTGAAAATATTTATTAAATCCTAAAAATTATTTCTCTTTCAATAAAATAATTTTCTTTAATCAAACAACAATCTTTCACATTTTTCGGGATTAATTCATATTAAAAATAGTATACGTCTACACTGTCTGTTAATCTGAATTAATTACTAAAACAGTAAATTGTTTACAATAAATCTTTGTTGTTCTTCGTACTTTTAACAAACCATTGAGGTGATCAATCTCTATGATTTATTTTCAAGTAGTTGGAACTATAAAATAATTTTCATAAAAATTAGGATGTTACATTTATCATGAGCCACTACAGGGCTGGTAAGAAAGTTAATCTGCCAAGGCTAATAACGAATACCCTGTTATCTGCTATTGTAAACTCAAGGAAGGGATCTGCTGAAGAAAAGCATGTTTACAAAACCATTCCATATGGTGTTCTTCTCTCTGAACTCATGCTGAAGCAAGGAGTTCTGAGTAAGCTTACTGCCCTAACAGGAGAAGACAAGGAAAAGTACTTTGGAAAAGGTGTTATGACTATCCCTGATGTCTTTGGGAGAAATAATCTGGTCAGAATGCAGTTGGTGTCTGGTGAACAAATTAAGAAGGTAATACAAGAAGAAGAATAAGAAGCTGCTGCTGTTAGTGATGCCGAGGCTCTTGTTCCTGTGGTTGTTGCTCAGAAGAAACCCACCATAAGCTCAAAAAACTCTACATCTGGGGTGAAGAGACCTGCTGAGCCTCCGGTCAAGGAGACCAGACCAGAAGCAAGAAGCAGAAGGTGCCTCCTACACAAGCAAGAACTGTGGAACCAGAAGATGATGAGGACTCGGTCCCTATTAGAAGCATAATGGAGAAGAAAAGGAAGGCAGAAGTTGACAAGCCAATTTCAGCTTCCGGTCCTAAGAAACAATCTTCTGCTCCTGCTCCTCCTCCTGCTCCTCCTGTTGTGGTCCCACAAACCAAGGTACTTGACTGAGAAGCCTAAGCCCAAGGTACTTGACTTCACTACTGATGAGTCAATTATTGCATATGGTAATGATGATCCTATACTGCACCCCCTCTTTCTATATCACAACCTCTACCTACCAAACCTCAAACACACAAACCTTCCCAAAGAACCACAAAGAAACCACACCCACTCTCTGGTGCTTTGACTTTATCAAAGACAAAAACAAAGTCCATTCCCTCCATCACTCCACAACCAACACTTCCTTCTATATACAAACCTAAATCCACTTCACACTCTATCACCTCCCTCACCTCAGATATAGCCACATCTCTCTCTCACCCCTTCAATCAATTATTCAGAATCACCCCCACCAAACAAAGAACCTTCAAAATCTTTGTCACTCTCACTTCCACTTCATTATCCACTCCATCATCCATAACCACCTCCATAATAGATACCACACACTTTGGTGAGTCTAGAATTAGACTAAAGCCTAAACACCCTGTCCCCATTCAGGAAGAGGAATATCATTCTGTCTATGATCACCCCTCATTATGGAACTTGAAGACTTTCACCTCTGGACTAGCAAGGTTGAAAATTCCTCCCTTCAGCTATAATGATAGACTTCAGACAACCTTTGGTGGTAGACTAAGACCTCCTCCAAACCGTGGCATTCTACCATTGGCTTTTGACCTGCTATGTCCCTACCACGAAATGAACCACTTACTCTGGAAGAGTGTGGTAGATGGGTAACAAACGATGAGAAAGCATTCATGCTTCATTGCCTGGAAATAAAACGGCATGAAATGGTTCTACTTAACAGGGACCCCTCTCTGGTCTGTCAAGATAGTTCCAGATAGGCAAAGATGGTTGCCATGGTTAATTCTGGAGAAAAGGAAAGATAAAGTCCTTCAGAAGCTCCCCAAGATAATGACCTTGAAAGAATTCAAGGAGGCTCCTAAAAGGTATAATATTTTTCTCTAGCAACTGTTGTAGAAAGAGCAGAAAATCATGCAATGGAAGTCTATCTCACAAAGCTCAAGACAGATTCCTGAGATACTGGTTTTTCTGGCCTTTGCAATGCAGAGAAGGCAGAAGTTATGACTGCTGGTTCAATCAAAAGAGTTTGGAGCACCAATCTGGCAATTCAGCATTATGATGATATGCTACAAAGTTTTGTGATTCGTCCTGAATCAACCTTGAAGCTGAAATTAGAATGGGAAGACATTCATGAAGAACTTGGAGCTACTAATGATTAGGAATCAATGACTCTTAACTAGATTGAAAAGGCACATATAGATGGTTTGGAACCAATTGCTGAAGCCTTAGAAGAAAAAGAAGATCAGAGAAGAATCTACAAGTTTGAAAATGAACTTCTCAGTGTTTATCTTGCAGAAGCAGAAGATGATTTGAAAATGACTGCATCAGAAGCTTAACTTGTACAGTTTGATGTGTGCGTTGATGCATTGTTTAGGCAAAGAGAAATTGAATTCTTGGGTACTGTTGACCCTGAAGGGTTGGCCTACAAAAGAAAACAGGACGTTGTGTCACAGCCGAGGTTCTATCTACCCTCCAGCTGTAGTAGTTCAGTTGGTAATGGCAATGTGCTTTCAGGTTACTTAAGCCCCAGGTCATGGGTTCGAACCTTGCATAAGGCAAAAATTCCACATGGGGATAGAAAAGAGCGTGAGTACAGTTGGAGGGTGGATAGAACCTCGGCTGTTACAAAAAAAAGGCGCATTTTTTTGTCACAGCCGAGGTTCTATCCACCCTCCAGCTGTACTCACGATCTTCTCCACCCCGTCTGAAAATTTGCCTTTTGCAGGATTGGACTGAGATAACTTCCGAGCTTGCCATTACCATCTGAGCTCAGATGGTAATGGCAAGGTGCTTTCGGGTTACTTAAGCCCCAGGTCCCGGGTTTGAACATTGCAAAAGGCAAAATTTTCGCATGGGGGTGGAGAAGATCGTGAGTACAGTTGGAGGGTGGATAGAACCTCGGCTGTGACACGTTGAATTTTGAGAAGCAGAAGCTAGGAAGACTGATAAATGGTCTCTACCAAATGATAAGTTCTTCTTGGAAGTTAAAGAGAAAAAGGATAGAAGGTTGAAAATTTCATAAGGGGAACTCATGGAACATATTAGAAAATCTACCCAAAGATGGCAAAGGGCTATCTCCTGGCCTAGACCCGAAGAACTTCTCGAGCTAGCTGAATGGGTTCCTGAGCCTCCTCCGCCTGTTGATGATGATGATGAATCTATTATCATCTCAAGATCTCAGTTTAACAACTTCGTGGTAGCAACTCAATCTGTGGCAAGGGTGGAAAATGTTGTACAAACCCTCATCGAACGCCTTAACTAACTCCTTCCTCCTCCTTAGCCTTTTTCCCTTTTGTTTTGAAACCTATTTTGTATCTTTGACTCTGATACCTTTCTCCTTGTTATATTATTACTTTATCTATATAAATCAGTTAGATTTTTAACTTCAAACTTTTCGCTTATTAATTTTTGTCTTGACTATGATGTCTTTTACACTCTTTTTGTCTGATCAGAAAAGGGGGAGTAAAAAATAAGGTCTGATGAACGTGCCTCAGTATTACGTATCATGCATTACATAACATCATTCATCATTATAATACTTAGTGTATTTTATTCAGCATTTGATAAATGGTAATTGGTACTATGATCTCAGCATTTAATACTTATATATGAAAATGCTCTGATACATGTATGTGTTGTTTTTAAATATAAATGATCAGATAATATTTTTGGCTGATGAACTCAAAGGGAGACCCTTGAAATTTATTTATTTTTTTTAAAACAAAATTGTTCATCAACCTTGGATATTTGTCATCATCAAAAAAGGGGAGATTGTTGGAACCTAAACGATTGAAAAGTTTAGACCCTCAATAATTTTGATGATAACAAAGTATCTATAAGAGAACAATTTAACCTCTCATAAGTCTTGAAGTGTGTAGGTATTAAAATCTTTCTAATTTTATAACTCACTCAAGCAAGAAGAAGAAATTCAAAAGAAAATGAATACTTTCACAAGTGTCTGTATCCGGTTCACTCCAGCTTCTGGTATATGTTTACTCTAACGAGCGTCCAGCCTTTCAAGTATTGTGACTTGTGAACTTAAACATTGCAGTGTGCGTCCTATGAATTCTGGGCGAGCATCCGGTTTAATAATGAAACCCGTGCTAGTCACGTTTATTCTTTTTACTCTTTACCTCAGCTATCCTGGAACGAAATTCGAATTTGATGTTGTGCGCTAAATTCTATGTACGAGGAATCAAAGGTCACACTTTTGAGATAAGACAAAATTCGTACACTGCAAATGATTAAAAAGCAAATAGTACAAAACTGTAAAGTGTACTATTCTGAAATTCTCTGAAAAGGAAGATAAGGACATATTTCAATTTCATCACTCAATAATTTGAAGCTGTGTATTTTTGCAATGGTAATATCCTCAAGGACTTCTATAAATACCCCAAGCTCTCCATTGAAGAAAGTTGCTAGAAACGACATACTGCTAAAGTTATTATTCAAGTAAGCAACTAAGTTTTTGTGCCAAGTATTTTGTGAACCAGAACTGAACTTCAGCATCTTACTCTTTTTTTAGAAAGCTATTTGTTTTGAGCTTAAGTTTTTCATCCTCTCTTGATTGAGAGTTATTTGATTGTATTCAAAACTCCTTTGTGAGATTTGTATTGCCTCGTAACAGGCTTGCTTCCTCAAAGGCTCGAACGTAATGAGTGGTTTTGAGAAGTTAAGAGTATTATCAAGTTTGTGACAGTAGAATACTCTTAAGGAAATTTGTAATAAGTGTGATTATAGTGAAAAATTCTTTAGGAACGAAGGGACTAGATGTAGCTACCAGTTTGGTGGTGAACTAGTATAAATCTCTGTGTCTCGTTCTTTATTGCTTTACCTTTACTTCTGTCTTGCGAAGAAAAACCAGTTTTTAACTTACTTCACTTCAGCATCCGATACTTTCCCAGCATCCGGTTACTAACGGTTTTCTAGCTAACCTGTTTTCAAGCGTGTTTTAACTTAAGCTTTGCAAAAAGTTTTCAACACAATTCAACCTCCTTCTTGTGTTCACGTTTATTAGCAAACCACTTGGCTCTTGTTTTTGTTCTCCTTCTTTTCCCTTGTATCCTTCTCTTGGAATTGCTTCCTGAACCTTCCTTTCTTTCTCCACATATGTTGAATCTTTCTTGAGATAATAGAATGTTCATCGCCTGTTCCACTGCTACTCTCACCAGACGATCCTTCATTTGATTCTTCTTCTGCTTGCAGAGCCTTGGAGGAGGAAACTTTGTTATTAGATTTCAAAGCTATAGACTTTGATTTCTTGGGAGGTTCTTCTTCATTCAGCTCCAGCTCATGAGCTCTCAAGGAACTGAGTAAATCTTCCAAACGCAAGACATTGAGGTCTTTAGCTTCTTGTATAGCCATGACATTGGGTCTCCATTGTTTGGGCAGGCTTCTTAAAATCTTCTTTACATGATCAACAGTAGTGTAGCTCTTATTGAGAACTTTTAGGCCATGAACCAATGTTTGAAATCTCCCAAACATTGTTTCAATGTCTTCTCTCTCTTTCATCTTGAAGAGTTCATACTGTCTAACAAGAATGTTAGCTTTTGTTTCTCTCACTTTGGTAGTACCCTCATAGGCAAGAGCCAATGAGTCCCAAATATCTTTAGCAGTAGCATTCTTCCCATACTTCTCATATTCTTTTTCAGAAATAGCATAGATAAGGAAATATCTTGCTTTCTGATTCAGTTGATATTCTTTCTTTTGGTCAGCGTTCCACTTATCCCTAGGTATGGGAACATCCTTACTCTCAACCGGATCAGTATATGATTTCTCAACCATATCCTAGAGTTTAAGTTATCGTGACTCAAAAAAGGTTTTAACTTTATCTTTCCAGTAGTCATAGTTTGTTCTAGTGAACAAAGGAGGACGGTGAACATGACCACCAGCTTCGTTGCTTGTCATAGATAAAGTATATGATCTTTTCTTCTCACACTAGTTAAGTGCTCAACCAAGAGGCCGAGCTCTGTTAACAATTGAACGTGATAAAAAACACAAGAAAGGGGGTTTGAATTGTGTAACATCCCAATTTTTAAGAAAAAATATTTTAGCGATAAAATCTCAAATACTTGAAGGTAAATCCTTGAGATTGATCACCTCAATGATTTACTGAGAGCACTAGGAACTTTTTTGGCTTATTTTGAATAATTTACTTATTATAAATAATTATTATTCGTGATGTCAATTCAAATTAATAGACAACGTAGACATATGCTACTTTTAAGGTGAATTTATCGATGGTACATATTATATAAGTTTTCTGTGAGACGCGGTGACGCTTATTTTTGTTGACTAAGAAAATGATTGAATTAAATCAAGATAAAATTAAATTCAAGAATTAATATTTTATATTAATTCATGGTTCAAAAATCGTCGAAATATTCTAACGAAGTTTTGTCGTATTTTGAATCGCCGGGTAGTTTTTATCTGCATTAAAATTTTAAAAACGAATCTGATTTCGATGAAAAACCGAAACGTAACTCATTGTGGTGATGTTTGAGTGTTTTCAATTGTTTTTATTATTTATGATAAATTATTATCATGCGCTGAATTAGTTTTTAAGTAAATTAATTTCTGCGATTTAATCGGCGAAAGAATTAATCGGTAGCGCGATTACTCGACGCCGTATTTTGTTTTAGTGCACTCTAGACTCTAGGATTAGAGGGTAATCATGAGAAATGAGAAATTAGATGGTTAGACTTGTGATTAGATTAATATCTTGCTTTATGGAGTTCAGGTGTCACACTTTTAGTGATTAATTTAGTAGTATTTGTTTTAATTCATTTTGAGCACTAGACTTTTTTTTTTTAACCTCCCTATTTCTCTTGCTCAGCCGAGACCCCGTCTCCAACTACTCTCTCATTTCATTCCTTCTTTCTTAAACTTCCAAGTGTGAGCTAAGCCTTGTCAAATATAATTAAATAATTTTACTTCCCTTCTCCTTTTAGTGATGAGGCGAGACCCCCCATTTTTAATTACCTCATTTCCATTTTATATTGCTTATTAATTTTGCTAAAGAGAGAGTAAAGGCAATTTTCATTTTTTTTTTATTTATCTTCCCTTCCTTCTCTTTTAAGGGAACCAGGCCGTGGCCACCCCTTCTTTTCACTCCCTCACTTTAATTTTCCCTAGTTTTGTCTAAATGTGGGTGAAAGAAAGCAACACAATTCTTCCTCCCCCATTTTGCTTCCTGACCGTGGCTCCTCCCACCCAACCCCATTTCATTTTTTGGTTTTCCTTCCTTCTTCTTCTGCATCAGCGTGGCCCTCACTCCCTCTCATTTACTCTATTTTTCTTCAAGTGCTTAGTAAGGCTTCAAAGCAAGTTCCCATTCCTTCCTTTTATCTCACTTCCAGCGTGATTAATACCCACCTCCACCATCACATTTCCTTCCAATTTCTTCTCCTAGTGACCATCTTCTTCTCAACCTTGTGAGTAAGCTGGAAATCAAACCCTTCCCTTTGTCCTTTCAAGCCAAAACCGAGAGGTCCCTAGAGTGTTTGGGTGAGGATTTATTTTTATGTTATTGTCTAATTTACTTGTTTATTGATTTATGTATTGTCTTGATTATGATCATGGAGCATGAGGATTAATTTTTTCCCAAATTTTGTGAATCCTAGGTTCTATGGAAAAGGAAAAATTGTGATTGCTCAAGTGAATCACCAAATTAGTATGGGGTTCCTACTCCTTAATATTTGTTATTGTTGTTGTAATTGTCAACTTTAATTTGAATCAAAGACTTTGAAGTTTTGGGTGAAACCCTTGATTCTTGGAGATGCTTGAATTAGGATCGGTCTTGAATTAGGCTTTTGTTTTGTGAAATTATTTTCTGTTTTGTGAAAGAATTGATATATGAAATGGTGTTGTTTAATTAGATTGAAGTTTTGCAAATTTTTTTTGGGGAAAAAAGGTGTTGGCCGCGAGCTCCCTAGAGCTTGAGGGAAAAAGATTTTTGTGTTCTTAGCATTATATTAGTTTTATGGTATATATTATGTTTAAGTTTTGGAAATTGTGGAAATGGTTTGATTAAAATTGAAGTTGTTTTGTTGATTTTAGACAATGAAACACGTAAGGCAATTAGGATTTTATAATCCTAAGACCTAGCGGAGCCTTGAATCAAATATTATTATCATGGAGATTGAAATCTAGTTATGGTTTTATGTCTCAAGTTTAGAAAGGAAATGAATTAGTCTTTAAAATGTTATTTTCCAATTTATATATTCTTTCAAGCAAGCCTTTAGTCTTTAAAACTCTTTTAGTTTCTAGTTACTTATTTTTTTTTAGTGTATGTAATCTATTAAAAAAAATTGGGGGTTTGAGAGCCTAAGGAGTTAGAATTAGTCTATGTCTAGGTTTGAGCTAAGCTTATTTTGTGGTGTTAGGAATTAAATATCTGAGTTCGTGCTGAGTTAGGATAATGGCGTGCTGAGACCGTGACCTGACAACTTTGATAAGGGCACTTCACATTCCATACTTGTATAGTATGTTAGCGTAAGGGCTACTTCTAGACACGCTTAGGATTTTTAATGGTTTTTCGATCAAAGAAGTCTGAGAACCTCAGGGTTCAAAGTGAGGATTTTGTTACCCCTTTGATCTTTACATCTTCATATATGATTATTTAGTGGGTTTGTTTGCAAGAGGTTGGCGACTGCCCCCAACCCCCACACTTGTTTGATTACCTCTTTACTAGTTCCATCGAGTTTCAAAGGGATGAAATGTATTTATTGCTTATGTGGTGAATTATGGTAACTATATAATGAATGACTGTCAAATTTGCTACGTGGTGTGTTATCAAATTTGGATTGCCGTGATCTTGACTGTGACAATGAAACGTGGTGTATGTATACTTAAATTGGCATTAAGATATGCTGTGGATTGTTATTGGATAATTGATGTTTATTGATTATGCCATGAGTGATAGTATCCAATGTGGTGATATGTTCATTGGGGTGGTGAAAGGCATCGTTGTGTTGTGTCTTGTGGTAACGTCGTCCTGTCTATCCTAGGTAGTGGAAATGCCCATGGCCAAAGGAATTCGGGAACGTCGTTAAAATTTTTACCATCGCAGGGAAAAGTGTCGGTCTGGTACGATATGCCTCTGGCATATGGATTCTGGAATAAAAACTGCACTGGCATATAGTTGCATCAATAGGATCTTGGGTGCATCCTTATTGATTGTTCTGTTGCTATTGATATGGTTGTTATATGCATTGGAGATTTATGGCTTTATATTATATTGTGTCTGTATAATATAAATGGCTGTCGTATTTGCTGTTCTGTGCTACTTGTTCTATTTTAAGAAGTTGACCCTTGCCAGTGGTTCTTTCGATTAATGAATGTAACCCAGATGATGAAGGAAGCGGAGTGTTCGGGACTGCAGAGAAGCGTAGCTGAGGATAGCCGATCCGACTTCCTACTTGTGTTTCTATTGCAACTTACTAGAGGACTAGTAAGCATTGTAGTACTCCGACCAGCTATAGGGTGTCAGATGTTTTAATTACAATGTTGTAATAAATGTTTTATGTTTCAAGACTTGAATTGTTTTATGGGTATGGTTTAAATAAATTTCCCTATATGGTTTTGTAAGTTGGACGTGGTATCTTATTGATTCACTGCCTTCGAAAATGCTGCAATACTCTGGTTGCCAATTACTTAAAAGAAGCTGCAAAAAAAAAAAAATTAGGCTCACATTTTTTTGAAAACCATGCAGCAGCGTGTTCCATTTTCGAAAGTATTTAAAATGCCGAGAGTATTATCTAGTTTAGTAGTGATCCGGAAACGGGGTGTTACAATAGTGGTATCAGAGCGGTTCGGTTCTAACCAGACTGTGAGTTGGGAAAACTATAGTTGGTCAAGTGTTGGGAGGATAGAAGTTAGCCTGTTGGGAGTCAAGATGTGTTTTGTTGAGAGTCGAACTATGCTTGTGTGGTTGTTCCTCAAGTGGATTAACTTTACTTGTAATTGTTTGGATTGTTCTTAATTGGAGCAATGTGTCCTGAGACACACGAAATTGTTGTGGGGTTCTAATGAGGTTGTAAAACCTTAGGGGAATCCAATATCTCAGAAACGAGTAATTCCTTCTGTTGGAACTGTTAGTTTGAGAGATGAACCCGAGGATCCAAATAACCAAGAGGTAGCAGGGACAGTGGTTGTTGTTGCTCAACGGACTACTATGGAGAATCAATGTGAACTGTTGGGATAGCAGGGAGAAGAGCAAGCTACAGAGACTAAAGGATTGGTTGACCTTCGTTACCGTGACCCTCTTAAGTCCTTCGGGAAATAAGATATGAGATTCCGGGATTGTTTGCAGGAGACACCGTTGTTATTATTATTATTATTGTTTAATATAATCTTTGGCATATTAGTGATCCTAGGTATAGATCACGTAAATGATTGATGTTTGAAGTATTTTAATATGTATTATATTTGAAAATCAAAAATATTTTTATGATTTTGTGGGTGTGACATGTTTGCCACTAACATCTGTGTTTTCGCAGTGGTCTACATTGTACTGCTGTGAATATATATGATTGATTGCGTTATTATTTATTATTGTGAGCGTATTCATATTTTCCAGGGGAAAGTATTATACGCAATTATTTACTAGCAAGCGTTAATTAAAATGTCTTGTGACAATTTAATTCACGGGGAATCCATTTGACTCAGTTGAATAGAATCTAGAGGTTTAGTAGGAGTGCAGGTAGCAGTTTTAGTACTTGACAAGTTGTCTAACTGGTATTGGGTAATGCCTAAAATATTTACCAAACTTTATCCCTATTTCTTTAGGTCATAGAGGACTAAGATAAGGACTTGGACCAAGATTTTGGGAATCTTTTCCCTTTCTTCTTTAGACTATGACCGTCCACTTTTGGTTAAAAAAAGTGGGGGAATAGTTAGTTGCATTATTGGTTTTAGTGGTGGTATAGAGGGGGAGTAACAAGCCTAGATCCTTTCTTTTTTCCCTCATATACGTCGCGGACACCTTCTGTTCAACCAACCCTCATTTTCTTCAACTCTTTCCTTAGTTGATACCAAACCGTGTGGTGGTGGGAAGTGTGAGGGATCTTGAGAGGTTTAGAGAGTTGCATTTCCTTTTACTTCTTCCTTGAGAAACCGCGAGCCTTAGGATGATTTTGGAGGAAGATTCCCTCTTCCTTTCTTGTTATTTGTTGATGTGGGTGCTGTTGTTAATGTTGATAATATTGAGAGTGTTGATGTTCTGCTTCTGTTAATGTCTTAGCACCGCGAGTTCTTGGAGGAGCTCTAGGTGAGTATTTTAATTGATGTTTTCAATTCCTGTATTGTTTGTTAATAATCTTGTTGAAAATGGTTTTGTTTTCTTTGTTGTAAAAGATAATTTCATGATTTTCTAGTCAAACTTGGGTTCAAGAGTGTTTTTAATCTTGTCTTCTTGGAAAATCGAGTTTAGGTGTGTGTATTGTTGAAGAAAAATTTTGAAAATTGATGCTAAATTAAAGTATGAACTCGTGACCACATATATTATGTGTGAGGTTGATTTCATTTTTTTCTAATTTAATCTTTGGTAATTTTGTGTTTAGTTGTAATATAGGAATGATAGAGAAAGGTTTTATTGTTAGTCCTTTGTTAAAAACTTATGTGTAACTAGTTGATTGTTTTATGTCTTGATCAAGAAAAATATTTAGTATTGTTCTCATTGAACTTGATTTAAGTTATGAATTGGAGAAAAGTTTTAGAAAACTTTATTTTTTTAAAATTCTTGCTCGAATTATTTTTTTGAGTTTTTATAAGCGAGTTTTAGTATTTTGGCTATTTAGATTGTTGGAAGGAAATTAAACATTCTCCCTAACATCTTTCTATGAAGCCATGAGCTTCAAGAGGGTAAAAGGAGAAAAATTTTGTGTTTTAAAACTTCGATCCTGTTATAATTTTGATTGTTGTTCAAGTTTAGTAGTTCTAGAAAAATTAGATTTGAGTTAAATTTTTTTTAAATATTGTCAAGCTTGGAAAATTGTTAGAAAAGAGTTGATTTTGTAATCCTTGAACTTGAATCAAGTGATGATAGGAAAATAATTTTAGGGATTTGGAGTTTTGGGGTTAATTTATTCAAACTGTAAGAAAAAAAACTTTAGCATAATTGTTGATTTTAATCTGGTATATTGAGGCTATGAAGCACCTAATGTTTAAAGGAATCTCGGTGGTTCTTAAACCAGGTGGAGTCTTAGAAAATTAAATATTTTTCCCTAATTTTTGTTATTGAAGCGTGAGCTTCAAAGGGAGAAAAGAAGAAATTTTGTGATTTCAAACTTGTCTCTTTCATAGTTTAGTTATTGTTAATGTTTTGGAACTTCTGGGATAAGTTTAATTAAGTTTTAGTAGTTGAGTACGCATTTTCGAGACAATGAAACACGAAGGTTGAAGAAAATCCTTGTGCTTCTAAACCAAAGTGGAGTCTTCACTAGTTTGTGTCAATAAGTATTGATTCTTAGTGCTGTTGAATGTTTTAAGTTTTGAAGGAGATAAGTCTTACGTCTTTAAAAACTAAATTTCAAGTTGTTTATTGTTTCAAGTGAATGTACCTTGTTAAAATAATTTTGTTGTTGTTGGTGTATAAATTTTTTTTTTAAAAAAGTTTTGATTTAAAAGAATCTTAAAGAGGAGTGATTTTGTTGACCTTAAATTGTAGAGTTAGTTTTAAGCTTTGAATTGAAGTATGTGTAATGGTTTTGAGACAATGAGAACCTAATCTCAAAGGATCTCTAATGTCCATGAGAATGGTTGAGTCTTAAGAGAAAGATCGTGCTTTTATTAGTCCTTTGTTTTGGTGATGTTCTTAGAAGATTTGAAATTATTTTATTGCCAACCTATTTGCTTTGAGAAAAGGTTTTAATTTTCTTAGAATTTTAAAATAGTTTTGTATTTTGATATGAGTAACCATGTTTAGGTATGAGGTTGTGTAGTATTATTGTGGTGATAGCATGTAGTCGTATTCGTGTTCGTGTTCGTGTTCGTGTCCGTATTCATGTTCGTGATCGTGTCGTGAATAAGCAGTAGTCATGGCTCTGTAATAACGCGTCATTAGATCGTAAGTACTTTTTTGTCTATTATATTACTTGCGTAATTCTGTGTGAGGTATATACTTTGTGATATTGTGGTGTGATTGTAATAATATGTATGTAGCTATAAGTGTTATAGTACTACGTATATTAATATATATTGTGATTGTTTATGTGTACAAATTATTTTTATGGATTTGACTAAAATAATTTCTCCGTACTTTACTATCTTTGTAGTTTCGAGGACGAAACTATTTTTAGAGGGGTGGTATTGTAACATCCCAATTTTTAAGCAAAAATATTTTAGCGATAAAATCTCAAATACTTGAAAGAAAATCCTAGAGATTGATCACCTCAATGATTTACTGAGAGTACTAGGAACTATTTTGGCTTATTTTGAATAATTTATTTATTATAAATAATTATTATTCTTGATCTCAATTCAAATTAATAGACAGCGTAGACGTATGCTGCTTTTAAAGTGAATTCATCGTTGGTACTTATTATATAAGTTTTCTGTGTGACTCGGTGACACGTATTTTTGTTGACTAAGAAAATAATTGAATTAAATCAAGATAAAATTAAATTCAAGAATTAATATTTTATATTAATTCATGGTTCAAAAATCGTCGAAATATTCTAACGACGTTTTGCCGTATTTTGAATCGCCGGGTAGCTTTTATCCGCATTAAAATTTTAAAAACGAATCCGATTTCGATGAAAAATCGAAACATAACTCATTGTGGTGATGTTTGAGTGTTTTTAATTGTTTTTATTATTTATGATAAATTATTATCACGCGATGAATTAGTTTATAAGTAAATTAATTTCCGCGATTTAATCGGCAAAAGAATTAATCGGTAGCACGATTACTCGACGCCGTATTTTGTTTTAGTACACTCTAGACTCTAGGATTACAAGGTAATCATGAGAGATGAGAGATTAGATGGTTAGACTTGTGATTAGATTAGCATCTTGTTTTATGGAGTTTAGGTGTCACACTTTTAGTAATTAATTTAGTAGTATTTATTTTAATTCATTTTGAGCCAAGTAAATTGCCTAGAGTTTTTTTTTTTTATCCTCCTTATTTCTCTTGCTCAGCCGAGACCCCATCCCCAACTACTCTCTCATTTCATTCCTTCTTTCTTAAACTTCCAAGTGTGAGCTAAGCCTTGTCAAATCAAATATAATTAAATAATTTTACTTCTGTTACGGGCCAGTCCCTGAGCTGGAATCCATCGAGCTCGGCCCAATTCCGATCTAGCTTCTGCGAGCTCAGTTACTACCGACCGGGCGGAACCGAATATGAGTGAGCACAGGCCTGCGCCCGCCGAGCCACTACATGCCCTCGCCCCGTTTCCCGTGATGGGCCGCTCCAAGTCCATTATAACACTCGGGACCCGAGCTGCGTGCCCCGACATGGAACCCCCGTAGAAGGGGGCCACAGGGCAGTACCGTTACGAAGAAGGCGGGGAACGTTATCAGATCATAATGAGCCGTTACCCTTTTCAGGTGCGAGCCGTTACCCTGCATGAAGAAGGTGGGGCGCGCAGTTCGGATAGGGAGTAACCAACCGCCTGCCAGGCTTCACTATATAAAGAGGGCTTAGCCCCCCAGGTAAAGGGACTACTCACTCTAAACCCTAATTTACTCTGCTCTCCTTCTCCCCCAAAGCCCTATCTAACTTAGGCATCGAAGTGTCTTTGCAGGTACCACCCCCCTTTCGACTCCAAGAAGAAGGAGTACTCAATTCCAAGGAGGAGGAGAGCTCAACCATTCCCAGAATTAACATTGGCGCCCACCGTGGGGCCAGGTAAAACTAGCCCAGGCCTCAAGAATACCCCGAGCTGGATGGTGCGCACCAGGAGCACGGCGAATCACTGATCGCCACCGCTGAGTCATCACTCAGCCAGTTAGGATGAACGCCCACCACCAGACCCTGTCTTGGAGCTTCTCAGGGCAGAAAATGAAGAGTTAAGACGCAGGATCGCGGAAGCCCGCGATCACCAGGAAAGACAAGGCCACGGGATGCCCTCGAGGACCAGAAGAGACAACTGGGACTCGTCCAAATCGGACGGCTTCAGCGCCACGGAGATCCCCAGGCGAGAGGGCCACACTTGGCACACACCGCGGCGTGAGAACCGACCCTTCGAAATCAGACTAACCTTGCTCCCCTTCGGCGAGAGGGTTATGGCCGATGCAGTCCCGAAGCGATTCCAAATCCCCAACATGGACGCTTACGAAGGTAAGACCGACCCCGAAGAACACATTACCTCCTTCAACGCGCGGATGCTACTGATCGACGCATCCGAGGGCCTGAAATGTAGGACCTTTCCCTGCACCCTGAAAGGGCCGGCCATGATGTGGTTCTCTAACCTCCCACAACGCTCGATCCACTCATTCAGACAACTCGCCGAGCAATTCGTGGCCAGGTTTACCACGAGCCGAGCCTTCCGGAGAAACTCCACTTGCCTGGTCGGGCTCAAATAGAGGTCGGACGAGACCCTGAAGTCCTTCATAGAGCGTTTCAACAACGAAACGGCTCAAGTCAGAAATCTCAGCACCGATGTGGTGCTCCACGCTATAGTGTCAGCACTAAAACCTGGTCCCTTCTCGGACTCCCTCGCTCGCCAGCCTGCAGGATCTCAGGACGAGCTGAGGCGCCGAGCAGTGGGGTATATCATCATGTAGGAGGTTGTCGCCGCCAAAAGGGAAACCCATAATCGGCAAGACAGGAGTAGAGACCTGCCCCGAGAGAGGGCAGAGAGGAGAAACGAGCGCCGAGGGCGGCAAGACTACGGAGGGCGGTTCACTCCCTTGACAATGGGAAGGGACCGGGTGTTGAAGGAAGCCTACACGGGCAACCTCATTACCTTACCCCCTCGGAAGGACTCCCCACCGGACACGAATCGCCAGAGTTACTGCGCGAATCTACGGGCACACCACAAACGAATGTCAGGCACTAAAGATAAAGATTGAAAAACTCATACAGGCAGGACATTTGGCAAAATACGTGGACAAAGGGAATGGGGCGACCCCCAGGGAAAACGAAGCGAATCATAGAAGATCCCGTTCACCCGAATGCAGGCGTAACCGATCGCTGGCTCGGAGAGGGCGAGAAAGGCGTTCGCCCGCCCGTCAACGCAGGAAGGGTCGAGACGAAGGTACCCCCTCACTCAATTTGATTGCAGGTGGTTTTGCAGGTGGAGGCGAATCTAGCAACGGTCGAAGAAGGCACCTGAGGTCCGTCAATAGCTCAACGTCGCTAACGGCCCCACCCGCGGCCTTACCGACCATATCCTTCTCGGAGAGGGATTATCAGGGAATAGATCGCCACCAAGACGACCCCATGGTGATCACAGTACACCTCGCTCGGTTTAACGTCAGGAGAGTGCTCATTGATCAAGGAAGCTCGGCGGACGTAATCTACAAAGAAGCTTTCGATCGACTCAAGTTACCGAGGTCGATTATTAGACCCTACCGAGGTACGTTAGTTGGTTTTTCGGGTGCTAAAGCTCGGGTGACAGGATACTTCGACGTCTTGCTCACCTTCAAGGCGGACGTTGGAACCAAGACAATCGAAGCCCACCTCCTGGTGGTAGAAGCCGAGTCGGCCGCGGACACCGCCTACAATATGATAATCGGCAGAACTGTCATCAACGGGATCGGGGCCATAGTCTCTACCCCCCATTTGGCGATGAAGTTTCCCCTATCCGATGGGCAGATTGCTACGATACACGCCGACCAGAAGGAGGCGAGACAGTGTTATGTCAACAGTCTCAGAGATGACAGGAGAAGAGATCGCCCCAGGTCGAGCTGCATGATTGAGCTCGACCCAAGGGGCGAGAGTGATTTCCGGCCAGTGCCGGTCGATGACATCAAGGAGGTCGAAGTAAGAGGATCGGGCAAGAGCATACGAATCGGGACACAACTGCCCCAGCAGAGCGAACAGTCCCTAACAAAAGTCTTGCTCGCCAACGCAGATCAGTTCGCATGGGGCCCGGAGGATATGCCCGGAATAGACCTCAAAGTGGCCTGTCACAAGCTAGCCATCGAGCCTGGTGCTCGCCCCGTTGCTCAGCGCAAAAGAAGAATTGCAGGAGAAAAGAAGCAGGCAGCTCGAGAAGAGACCTCAAAGCTCCTGAAAGCCGGATTTATCAAAGAGATCAAGTACCCAACTTGGCTTTCCAACGTGGTATTGGTCAAGAAGAGCAACGGTAAGTGGAGGATGTGCACTGACTTCACCGACCTGAACAAAGTCTGCCCTAAAGACCCATACCCCCTTCCGAAGGCCGATGCTCGTAGACGGCACGTCAGTGGTACCAGTGCTCGCCATGGATGCATACTCCGGATACAACCAGATCAGATGCACCCTCGACGCACCAAAGACAAATTTTCATGACTAAACCTCAAACTTCTATAACGTCACTATGCCCGTTGGTTTGAAGAACGCAGGGTCGACTTACCAGAGGATGATGGATGAGGTGTTCGTCAAGCAGATTGGAAAGACGATCGAAGTGTACATGGACGACATGGTGGTCAAGACCTCGAGCTTCCACACCATCGACCTCCAGGAGGTATTTGACATTATGAGAAAATATAACATCGGGCTTAACCCCGAAGTGCTCGTCGTTCGGGGTGCTCGGAGGCAAGTTCTTGGGGTTCATGATCACCCACAGAGGCATTGAGGCCAACCCCGACAAGTGCCGAGCAGTGATGGAAATGCGAAGCCCGAGCTCTATCAAAGAAGTGCAAAGATTCGCTGGTCGCATCGCAGCCCTTTCCAGGTTCGTAATTCGTTCCGCTGATAAATCGTTTCCCTTCTACCAGGTACTCCAGAAACCAGCTCGGTTCGAATGGACCGAGGAGTGTGAAACAGCGTTTCAGAGGCTCAAGGAATTTCTGGCGTCACCACCGGTCCTTACGCGACCCACCAAAGGAGCCCCCTCATCCTCTACCTGGCGGCCACCGACACCTCGATCAGCTCGGCCATGATAGAAGAGAAAGAGACCGAGCAGCGCCTAGTTTACTTCGTGAGCAAAGTCCTCCACGGGGCGGAGCTAAGATACCAGAAGGTAGAGAAACCGGCGCTCCTGATAGTAACCTCCGCAAGGAGATTGAGACCTTACTTTCAAGCTCACCCGGTGGTAATCAAAACGGACTACCCAATCAAAAGGATCCTGCAAAAGCCCGAACTCTCAGGGCGAATGGTGGCATGGTCGGTAGAACTCTCCGAATTCCAGATCAGGTATGAGCCTAGAGGACCCATTAAATCACAAGTTTTGGCAGACTTTATCGTAGAACTAACACCGACCCCCGCGATCGAGTACTGGACGCTCTACGTGGACGGCTCCTCCAATTCCAAAGGCAGCAGAGCAGGAATCATCGTGGAAAGCCCTGCAGGAATCAGCGTTGAACAAGCACTCAGGTTCCTATTCAAAGCTAGCAACAACCAAGCCGAGTACGAGGCCTTACTGATCGGTCTCAAACTCGCATGGGAGCTGGGCACCCAAACACTCCGAGTCAGGAGCGACTCCCAGCTGATGATCAACCAAGTCAAGGGCGAATACCAGTGTCGAGACGACGTACTCGCCCAGTATGCCCAAAAGGTCAACGCGATGATTCAGAACTTCCAAGAAGTCCAACTCGAGCACATCCCTCGAGAACAAAATAACAAGGCAGATTTGCTGGCAAAGTTAGCTAGTATGAAGACCGAGGGACAGCTCCACACGGTGGTCGTCCAAACTTTAAAGTCACCGAGCATCGCGACGGCCAGAACCTACGCAGTAATCTGCTCGGACTCTTGGATGAAGGACATCCTTGAATACTTGAAGCAGGGAAGACTGCCCGAGGACCCGGCAGAGTCACGTAGGGTCCAAAGGAAGTCCGCACATTACACTCTAATAGGAGACAGGCACTACAGAAGAGGCTTCTCACAGCCGCTACTCACCTGCATAGAGAAGTCGGACTCCGAATATGTTAGGAGGGAACTGCATGAAGGCATCTGCGGGAACCATTGTGGGACTCGGACCCTAGCAGCCAAAGTCCTCCGAGCGGGCTACTATTGGCCGACGCTCAGGTCGGATTGCCTGGAATACGTAAGGAAATGCGACAAGTGCCAAAAGTTCGCCAAACGAGACCATCTTCCACCAGAAGTCCTGCACGAAGTCATCGCCCCTTGGCCTTTCAATACCTGGGGGCTCGACATACTTAGCCCCTTTCCCCTTGCACCGGGCCAACTCAAGATCATCGTAGTCGCCATAGACTACTTCTCCAAGTGGATAGAGGCATGCCCACTGGCGACCATCACTTCCGAGAGGATCAAAAAATTTGTCTGGTAAAGCGTGGTTTGCCGCCACGGACTACCTCACACCATCATCACAGATAACGGCACACAATTCACCAGCTCGGTGTTCAAGGACTTCTGCAAAGGTCTAGGAATCCGACTCGTCTATGCCTCCGTCGAGCATCCGCAGACCAATGGCCAGGTCGAAGCCGCGAACAGAATTATCCTGAATGGCCTCCGCAAGCGGCTGGAGAGAGCCAAGGGCGACTGGGCGGAAGAACTCTGTGGGGTGCTTTGGGCATACCACACCACCCCCCAGTCGGCAACAAATGAAACACCTTTCCGGCTAACATATGGAATGGAGGCCATGGTGCCAGTAGAGCTCGGTTCCACCTCAGCAAGAAGAGAGCACGTTCAGGCATTGGCGCAAGAGGAGGCGAGAGTTGAGCTCAATCTCCTGGAAGAAACTCGGGAACTTGTCCGAGTACAAAACTTTGCAACTAAACAGCGCGTCGCCAAACACTACAACTCCAAAGTCCGACCAAGGACGTTCAAAGAAGGAGACCTAGTCCTCCGAAAAGTTGAACTGGCTCGAAAAGATACAAGCCAAGGCAAGCTCGGGCCAACATGGGAAGGGTCGTACCGCATCAGATCGGAACACCGACACGGCGCATACGAACTGGAAGAACTATCTGGGAAAGCAATACCGAGGACCTGGATTGCCACACACCTCAAGCTCTACTTTAGTTAAACACTTGTAAACGGATGGCGTACTCTTTCCTTTGCAAGCCTTTTTTTCCCACTAGGTTTTTGGTTTTGAAAGGTTTTAACGAGGCGCATCCTTCTTTCCCCCTCTTCCCCATTTAATAAAAGTCAACCCCGATTGCATTCAGAGTGTTGTCACTAAGAATCACCGAGTCCCGAGCTCAGAAGGTCTTAATCAACCTACAGACCCCCGTGGTCCTAAACCCAAGTCAGCACAAAGGCTTGGTGAGCTCACTCGCAGCTCGACCCCCGTGGTCCTAAACCCAAGTCAGCACAAAGGCTTTGTGAGCTCGCTCGCAGCTCGACCCCCGTGGTCCTAAACCCAAGTCAGCACAAAGGCTTGGTGAGCTCGCTCGCAGCTCGACCCCCGTGGTCCTAAACCCAAACCAGCATAAAGGCTTGGTGAGCTCGCTCGCAGCTCGACCCCTGTGGTCTTAAACCTAAGCCAGCATAGAGGCTTGGTGAGCTCACTCACGGCTCGGAAGGTCTTACTCGACCTAAAATACCCCCAACTCGGAAAGTCTGGCTCGACCTCTACGAGCTCGCATGAAAGCTTGCACTCGGCTAGTACGGTCATGACAGAGGCAATGCTTCAAACAATTTGAAGCAAGTTTTTTTCAGGGGAAACTACCCGAGGACTACACCCCTAGCCGAGTAGGAGTCCTCCAAAAACGGTGACACCCGAGTACGACTACTAGGACTACAGAATAATAACGAAAGCTAACGAAAAGTAAGTACTCACGCAAAGACAATTTATTATCAACATTCTTCAATACAGAAGCAGTCATACAAAAAAGGCTCCAGGGCGAGCAACTACAAAGTCAAAACAGAAAGAAAAATAAATACAAGTTACGCAAGGGGATCCCCTTGGTCCTCAACAGGGGTCTCAACGACCTCCTAAACCACAAACGCCTCGCCTGCGGCCCCAACAATGACCTCGGCCTCCACTTCACTTCCCCTCTCAAACTCGCCCTCAGGCTCTTTCTCAGGGTCATCATGACCTTCCTCCTTTTCTTCCTCCACGATCTTCCCGTTCCTCACAACCTTAGTAAAGTCAAGCTCAGAGAGGTCGACGGTGGGGGCGATGACTTGCAGCTGGGCAACAACGTTGTCAAACCCCTCCTTATACTGGAGAGCGCTATAGGCTCGGTACTCGTCAACCCGGGCAATCTCAGCCGAGCACTTCTCCTTCTCTTCCCACAGCTGATCCTCGAGCTGACCCACGAGGAGATCTTTCTCGGCCTGAATCTCCCTCTGCCTCTCAAGGAGCGCGGTATTGCTCTTGCTAAAAGCGTCCTTGACATCGGAGAGCCTATCATAGTCCTCCTTCAGCTTCTTCATTTTCTCCTCAAGGTCGGCAAGAGAGTTGACCTTCCTTTGATACCTTCTCTTCGCCAGCTTGGCCTCCGTCGCCTGAGCCCTGATCTGATCAGAAAGAAACTGGGCCATAGCAGAAGTACGAAGCCCGTAGGCGCCTAAGGCTCTGCACAGGCCCAGCTCACCCGCCTCGGTCATGCTTTGGTCATCAGCCCGCCGCATGATTTGGTCGATTTGGTCTGAGCGATCGATCCCCAAGTTCCAGAGGGAGTCGGCGGCACCTTCCCTTTCATCGACAAATTCCCCCAGGTGGCGGAACCACTCGGACCCATCGGGAATGTTTAGTGGTATGCCACCGTGAGGTCCCCTCGGCGCTTTCGCAGGGGGCTGGTCCGATCCAATGATCGGAGAAGAGTGCGGTCGCTTTTTAGCGGCCTTGACGGGCGAAGAGGCAGCGGCGCGAGTAGGCACCGGCTCAGGAACTGGTACGACTTTCTCCTTCTGAGCCTTCTTCAAGAGCTCGGCCATTTCTTTCTTGCTCATTTTGGGGGCCATTTCACCTGCAACAAAAACAAGCGGTCAACAACCACATCGAAACCGAGAACTACAAAAAGAAAAAACTTTACTTACTCAGATATTCCTCCCACTGAGATGGGTTCTTTCGAGATCGGGAAATCAGAGGACCGCAGTGAAAAGTGGGTAGACGACTAAGAAAATTCACTATCGTCTGATCGGTGACCGATAACGAGTTGAAATCGACCTCCTTGATCGGACGAGAGTTAAAGGTCCAATAGAAAGGAAACAAGGGCTCCCCTTGAGCCGAGAAGAAGAAGGGGTCCCGGGCCAGCACTTCAATCTTGAAGAAGTCATTCTTCCAATTCTTGTAAGACTGGTCGAAGAGCTCAAGAAGATAGAGGCCATGGATTTTGTTGAGGGAGCACCATTTAAGCTGTCTCGCAAGCCTAAGCTGGAAAAAGCTAAAGAAGAGGGCCGCAGAAGGGGCGACCCTATAATGCTTGCACACAAGTTTGAAAGCTCGGATAAACGCCCAGCTATTGGCGTGGAGTTGCGAGGGGGCTACGTTCAGCCACTGGAGGACCTCGCACTCAAACCTACTGAAAGGAAATCGAAGACCGACTCGGGCAAAGAAGGTCCGGTAGAAGAAACAGAAGTCGGGCGAGCTCGCCTCATCCTTCCCAAAGCACACTCGGTCCTCGGGGGAACAGGAGAGGCAAGTCACCTCCCCTTCTCTCTCTCCGTTCGATGTCAAAACCACGCTCGACCTAAGGGCGACCAAGCCTGTCTCCGACAGGATATCCGAAGACACCTTGAGCACATCAGGGTGCACCCAAGAGTAAGGGGGTCTATCACCCCCCATCTGACGCCTCGTCTCCCTATGGAGCGAATAGACAGGGGCAGAAGAGGCCGGAGCCGGTGAAGAAATGGGGGGCTGGGGTGAACGACTTGAAGGGACCTGGGGTCCTCCTCGTCGTAGCCATGTATGCCAGGCGTCGCTCCAGAAGACTCATCCCAGCTTCTGGCGAAATGGGGAGGAGTAGAAAGGTCGAAGGATGTACTGGCAGTAGTGGCTGGAGAAGAATCAAAACTCAAAGTAATAGGGGAAGGGGGGACGACGAGAAGAAGAAGCCATTAAACTAAGAATTCCAGAGAACTTACCGGGAGAAGGAAGGAGATGGGCAGGAAAGCTGGAAGTAAATGCAGGTGGAAGAAGCAGCGTAGGCGTCGTGAAAGTAAGGAATAAGAAATGAAAACGGGAGATGAACAGGGCAATTTAAAGCGCAAGATCAAGGGAGACCAAGGGGAAAACCGATCTGGGCCCTCCGTCGCTGAGGCCAGATGCCAATCCAACGGCCCGCATCAAATCAACCGATCAGCGGTGGAGAAGAGCACGATAGGGCAATGTCTGTCAACGTCCCATCAGATGACAAGACCGACCGGCAGAAGGATGACGCGCAGAGCACTGAGCCCTAGGCAAAGAAGCTTATGAGATACGCTTCCGAGGAGACTGTCCAACTCGGACACCGACCCAACGAACGGAACTTAGACCCTTTCCCCTTCCAAGCAAAAGGTCTAGAGGGCTTGTGTTACGGGCCGGTCCCCGAGCTGGAATTCATCGAGCTCGGCCCAATGCCGATCTAGCCTCTGCGAGCTCGGTTACTACCGACCGGGCAGAACCGAGTATGAGCGAGCACAGGCCTGCGCCCGCCGAGCCACTACGTGCCCTCGCCCCGTTTCCCGTGATGGGCCGCTCTGAGTCCATTGTAACACTCGGGACCCGAGCTGCGTACCCCGACATGGAACCCCCGTAGAAGGGGGCCACAGGGCAGTACCGTTATGAAGAAGGCGGGGCACGTTATCAGATCATAATGAGCCGTTACCCTTTTCAAGTGCGAGCCGTTACCCCACATGAAGAAGGTGGGCGCGCAGTTCGGATGGGGAGTAACCAACCGCCTGCCAGGCTTCACTATATAAAGGGGGCTTAGCCCCCCAGGTAAAGGGAATACTCACTCTAAACCCTAATTTACTCTGCTCTCCTTCTCCCCCAAAGCCCTATCTAACTTAGGCATCGGAGTGTCTTTGCAGGTACCACCCCTCTTTCGACTCCAAGAAGAAGGAGTACTCAATTCCAAGGAGGAGGAGAGCTCAACCATTCCCGGAATTAACAACTTCCCTTCTCCTTTTAGTGATCAGGCGAGACTCCCCATTTTTAATTACCTCATTTCCATTTTATATTGCTTATTTAGTTTAGGAGTAAGCCTTCTGGATTTGATAGCTCGACCAACTCCAGTTGTGGGTGTGACACGGCGGAATACATGGTCGCCTTCTTCAAATTCCAGTGGTCGGCGACGATTGTCTGCGTAGCTCTTTTGTCGACTCTGAGATGTCCTCATGTTCTCTTGGATTTTCTTCACCTTTTCAGTGGTTTGCTGTACTATGTCAGGTCCTATGATTGCGCTCTCACCATCTTGGTACCAGCAGAGTGGCGTCTGGCACTTGCGTCCATATAAGGCCTCGTACGGTGCCATCCCTATGTTTGCGTGATAGCTGTTATTGTAGGTGAACTCGATCAGCGGCTGTAAGTCGTCCCAACACCCACGATCGTCCAATACACAAGCTCTCAGTAGATCCTCAAGTGACTGGATTGTTCTCTCGGTCTGGCCGTCAGTTTGAGGGTGGTAGGCAGAACTAAGTCTCAGCTTCGTCCCCAAGGCTTCTTGTAATGCTCCCCAAAAGTAGGAAGTGAATTTCGGATCTCGATCGGATACGATACTTGAGGGAATCCCGTGCAGTCGCACGATCTCTGAAATGTAGATTCAGTCAGCTTCCCCACATTGTACGTCGTCCTTACTGGCAAGAAGTGAGCGGATTTGGTTAACCTGTCGACGATTACCCAAATTGAGTCGTATCTTTCGCGTTACGGGCAAGCCACAACAAAATCCATGGAAATGCTGTCCCACTTCCATTCTGGTACGTCCAACGATTGCAGCATCCCGGCAGGTCGTTGATGCTCCACCTTCACCTTCTGACAAGTTAAACACAACGCCACATACTCAGCCACCTGCTTCTTCATTCCAGGCCACCAGAACTTCTGCTTAAGATCCTGGTACATCTTAGTTGCTCCCAGATGTATGCTCAACTTGCTCTTGTGCGCCTCATCTAGGATTGTCCTCTTTAGTTCTGTCATATCGGGTATGCACACACGCCCATTGCACCTCAAAATATTGTCGGGTCCAACCTTGAATTCAGGTGCCTTTCCTAGCACGATCAATTCCCTCTTGTCCTGTAGCAACCTATCATTAACTTGCTGTTCTCTAATGTCATCCAACAATCCACTGGAAATAGTGATCATCCCAAAACTAATCCTTCCTGATGACAGTTCCACATCTATGTGTAGGACCCGAAACCTTTCCAGTAACTCCAACTCCTTAATCATCATCGTCGAGACCAACATACTTTTCCTGGTTAAGGCATCAGCCACTACATTTGCCTTTCCGGGATGATACTCTAGCGTAAAGTCGTAGTCTTTCAGGAATTCCATCCATCTTCGTTGTCGCATGTTGAGCTCCTTCTGATCAAACAGATACTTTAGGCTCTTGTGGTCACTAAACTAGGTAAATGTGCTCCCGTAGAGATAATGTCTCCAAATCTTCAGTGCAAAAACTATGTCAGCAAGTTCCAAATCATGCGTGGGATAGTTTCTTTCATGGGTCTTTAGTTGTCTTGAGGCGTAGGCCACCACTTTCTTGTGTTGCATCAGCACGCATCCGAGTTCCAGATGAGAGGCGTCGCAGTAAACTTCGTAAGGTTCCTTTGGTCGTGGGCGGGACCAACACGTGATGTCGTCAGCGTTTCTTCAGCTTGAAAATCGTTCTCACACTTCTCCGCCCAAGCAAACGGCCGGTCCTTTCTCGTAAGTTGAGTCGGTGGTGCTACGATCTTCGAGAAACCTCAATGAATCTCCGATAGTATCCCGCTAGTCAATAAAGCTTCTAATATCGATGTCGCCTTTGGTTGTTCCCATGCCAATATCAAGTTTCCACCTTGGTCGGGTCCACGGCAATTCCTGGCCCTTTGAGATAACGTGTCCCAAGAATTTGACTTCCTCGAGCCGTAACTCGCACTTCGGCTGACATTAGCGTAAAGTCGCTTCTCTTAAAATCAGAAACTTGACGCAGATGCTCCTCATGCTCTTCATGACTCCTTGAGTAGTTCAAGATGTCGTCGATAAATACCACAACGAACTGATCCAGGAACGGGTGGAAGATTCTGTTCATGTAGTCCATGAATATTGCTGGAGCATTCGTTACTCCAAACGGCATCACAAGATACTCGTAATGTCCATATCGAGTTCTGAACGCGGTCTTCTGAATATCTTCGGTCTTCACACGTATCTGATGGTACCCGGACTTTAGATCGATCTTCGAAAAGACTACGGATCCTCTAAGTTGATCCATCAAATCGTCAATACGCGGTAAGGGGTATCGGTTCTTGATGGTAACCTTGTTGAGTTGCCGATAATCCACACAAAGTCTTGACCGTCCGTCCTTCTTCTTTACTAATAGCACTGGAGCTCCCCACGGCGAGACGCTGGGTCTGATGAACTGTTTGGACATCAAGTCTTCTAGTTGCTCCTTCAGCTCTGTCAATTCAGATGGGGACATCCAATAGGGTGCTATTGAAATCGGCCCGTTCGGTAGTAAATCGATGGAGAATTCGATGTCTCTTCAAGCGGTAAACCTGGTACGCCATCGTGGAAAACATCCTGAAAATCTCTCACCACGGCCACATCTTTCAAATCTATTTCCTGGTGACTTCTAAGCTAGCGAGCGATATGTATTCCTGAGTCCCCTCTTTAAGGAAACTCGACGGGATTGGCGATAAGTACTTAGAAACCTGTGGTCGGGAAAAATCACGGTCTTACGGGCACAAATTAAAAGGACATGGTGGTGTGACAACCAATCCATCCCGAGAATAATTTCAAGATGTTTCAAAGGCGCATATATCAAATTTGCAAAGAACTTCCTACTCAATGACCACCGACAATGAAGACATGCGGTGTTAGCGCTAATGTCTTAGCAAATGAGAGTAGTAACTACTAAGTCAAATGGCAATGCAACCACAGATAATTTCAAGCGGTTCACACAATCCATGGCAATGAATGAATGGGTTACACCGAATCAAAGAGTACGGATAGAAGGTTACCAATGATCTCGCAGCCCCTTGAATCAACTCATCGATTGCTCTGCTTCTCTCTGTTCATGCGTAAGATTCGTCCCTTGCGATTGGCGGTTGGTTTTTCGCGGCATCCATCGATGGTTCTCGCCTTAGGCGCCTTGCGATCTTTGGCAAAATGACCCGCTTGCGGTTGAAGCATAGGTCATCCTTGGTGGGGCACGGTTGGCGAAATGTCCTGACTTTCCACAGTAGCAACGCATCTGCACCTCGAGACCGACTCCCACCTCCCGAAGTTCTCGAGCCATTGGACGACATCGACCCTTGCTATGTCCCCTGTGGCCTATTGTACGCTTTCTTCGCTGTTGTTTTCCCTTTGGTTCTGGTCGCTCGTGCGATTGGTCCCCGCAGTTGTTGCCTCCCGATTGAGTCTTCTGCTCTTCATGGTCTCCATTTCTCGCACTTCGACCATGGCTGGAATTGTTTGATTCCTGGGTAGCACTCAATCTTGGATGTCATAACGGAGTCCCTCCATGAATCGATGACACATGTATCTTTCATCCACATGCAGCCGAAAGAAGAGGAAATATCGAGATGTTGACTCGAACTTTGCAAACAGACTCCGACCGTCATATTGCCTTGTCGCATCTTCCGTAAAGTCGCCTCCAAGTTTGGTCCTTGCGCTAATTGGGAAATACTTATCCAGAATTTCTCCCGAAAGGCCTCCTGTAATTGCCTGATGGTTTGCCTCCATCATCAGTCTTGTGCTTCTCCACCAAGATCAAGGCCCCCCAGGAGCAGATAAGTCGCATAGTTCACCTTTACTTCCACCGGGCTACGTATTACCTCAAAGATCTTCTCTACTTCCTGCAGCCATAGGTCTGCCTTCTCCGGATCGACTTCTCCACGAAACTTCGGGGGGTCATGTCGGCAGAAGTCAACCAATCCCCTTGATTCAGCAGCTCGTGCTTCCCTCTCTTGTTTGTGTAAATCCCGTTGATTCTTGGCAGCAGTTTGCTGAGCAACAGCAGTCGCCATCTCGGCCATGGTTTGTGCCATCTGTGCCATCTCCGGGTTGTTCATTCCTTCAGCAGGGACTTCGCGTCTTGGAGGCATCGGGTTCCTATATGGTTTAAAACCGGTCAGAACCCGACAACAAATAGGTGTGTTGGCACACATTGCTTCAATTAAGAAACAATTCAAACAATTATAAGCATATATGCTTCACTCAGCAAACAAGTACAATTCAGACACAGCTCAAAAGGCATAACAACCCGACGACCTTGATCGACCTTAGGTTACCCAACTCACAAATCGGTGAGGCCGAATCGCTCGATACCACAATGTAACACCGAAATCCAGGCGCTACATACGAGACAAAAACCACCAAGTATGAAATAGTTTTGATACTGTTCGATAGAAATCACGGTTAATTTTTTTTTTTATAAAACCCTTTTGCAAATAACATGACAGAGTAAATACAGCGTTGACAGAACATGGCTTATAAAGAAAATAAAAGGAAATACGTCTGGAATACATATATAAAATCCTGAGGCAATACATTCTACAAGGTTTTACAAAATACAACATCAAAATAGGAGTACATCTGACATATGAATTTCCTATAAGAAACACTCATACCTCTGAGGTACTCCCGGCACACACCTACGCAGAGGGTTGCTCCAAAAGTAAAGCCTCACTCGACTACTAAACTACTACAAGTACAGACATAATCCCAAAATACAAATGCATGCACTCCGACATAAGAAACACTAAGCTGATCAACACGCTAACTCAAGCAGCAGGGGCGGCTGTGTGATCTCGGTCCGCCTCAAAATGAACTACCAAGGGCGATGCCTGCCACTCATAGAGGCCCTCCTCCTCCTCCTCATCCTCCACCATCGAATCCTCCTCCACATCGTCTACCACGGGCGGAATGACGCCGCTGCCACCAATGGCGTCGACAGTAGGGATATCGAGAGGTGTATCCCCAGTACTATCCTCCTCGTCAGATGAATCTATGATCCAACCTCCGGATCCACACCCTACCTGGCCATAGCGAGGGCATACAGAAGGATCCGCCGTGGGAGTAGTCTCAGGGATAGGAATCAGAGACGAGGGAGAATACTCTACGGGTGATACAGATCTAGCAGGGGAACCCGACGGGTCTACAGCGGCGTGAGAAAAGGGTGCTCCGATGTCCATCCTCCTGGATCGCATGCGCCGTACAAATCTAAGGGGAGTAGCGCGTAACGCTGGATCCGTAGTCCGAGGCTCGCTGCGAAAAGTGGTCCGGCGTGGAATCTCGGACATGCCCTCCAAGTCGAGGTGTCTCCATCGTGGTGTGCGTCTATCCGCAGCTACTATGCGCGCTGGCGGCACTGAAACCGCATCACTCGGCGCGTGATCCCTATGTGTGGAGCCTGTCCGTAGGTATGCGTCGTCTCGACCACGTTCCCTGTGTACGTCACCTGGCCTGAGGCGCAGTCTACCTCCCAGGCGAACGGGGCTCCCGAATCCGGGAACTCAAATGTCGTCATGGACGACATGACTAGCGAGGTCAGCTCGATCGTCGTCATCGTCTGGGTTACATTCATTGATTGAAAGAACCACGGGCAAGGGTCAACTTCTTAACAAGACATAAATAATGACAACATATATGAATAGGCAAGCATAACACAATATCATAACGAATAGTCCACAAAATAAGATGCACCACAAATCCCTATTTGTCAGTCTATATGCCAATACACATGATTCCGGAATATCACCCTCGTAAGGGCCTTAGGAGCTCTGGAGTCCGCTACCAGGCTTTCTCAAACGCTATTCCCCACAGGGATTTGTGCCCAGAGCAATCCCCCTGATGACACAACGCCCGTTTTTCCTCTTGACTGTCGGTACGTGCTCGTACCTAGGTCTAGGCGACTCTACGACACCTCGCTTCTGGCATCGATGTATGCATGAACAAGCAACTCTATCATCATAGTTAGTTTACCTCGACGGGATCACTCACACGGAGTGTCCGAGATCATCTATTCTTGTACTAACTCCCTTAATTAGAACCCCATATTTTCGGCTCAAGATCTCCCTTTATAGTCCTAAGTCTCTTTTCTTTAGAAAATCTCCTACTAGTTGTGAAATGATTTATGTTGGAAATCCACTAATAGTTCAAAATAATTAATTTAATTATTCTAACTCTCACTTAATTCTTTTTAATGAAAAGGTGGTTAGTCCATTACTAATTAGGGTTTTAGAAAGATCTATTTTTTTTTAAGTGTCTCTTTGATTTTAATAAAATGTCTCTTAGTTTTTATTTCAAAATCCAAGATTTATTTGACGATGATGTGACGGTAACCCAACTCACGTGCTCTTGGCACTTCCCCAAATTATCACAGTCATTTAACAATATATTCTCAAATATAGTCAATGATCACAACACAATAATCATAATCACAAGGCATCATTCAAGAAAATCATTCCATCACATTGTTCATCATATTGTCACATACTTAATTTATGCATTCACATATTACTAATATACACACTTAAAGATGTTCTTACACATAAGCATATGGAACATAAGCATATAAAATACAAGCATATAAAACATATGAAACATAAGCATGTAAAATACAAGCATATAAAGCATAATCCTTAACAATATCTAAGAGTTTCCCTTACCGTAGATGCTTTCCTTCCAACGCACGATTTTGCTCTACAAGTTTACTTTCTCACACCTTCAACCAATCAAGTTATTTAGCTAAGTTAGAAACCCAACCTAGTGTCCCCTATGGCCACGGTTCTACAAGGAAAGAGTAAGGAGAGTTTGTTTCTCAAAAAAGTGTAGGATCACTTAACTATATAAAAAAACATTATTCTTTATTATCAAGAAAACAAGGAATCAAATGAAGAATTTGTCTCCTTCTCCAAGTGGAGCTCACGGCCTCAAGGCCATAAAATGCCTAGATCATTCTTTCTTATTTTAAATAAATGAAAGTAGTAAGAAACTTGTCATGAGTTACATCCTTTCATCAAGTAGATGTTTCACCCATTCAAAGTGAGGCTCTCTTTTAGATCATAGCCCAAACAATGGAGTTTTAAAATATACATATTTTTCTCTACTCATGGTATTCAAGAAGGTAAGGAGGAAATTTTTGATTCTTACCCCTAAATGAATAAAGGGGCGGTCAACAAGAAGTAACAAGAAAATATTTTGTTGTTTCAAAAACCTTTTTATTACTATATTACAAATGATGTAGTAGAGTTCTTTTCTCCAAGGTTCAAAATCTTATTAACTCATTTACAAAACTTTGATAGTAATATTAACCAATATGTTAGTTTTTAGAACTACAAAACTTAAGTCACAACTTCAAGAAACGCCCTCAACCCTTTACATGGACCACTCATGACACATATATATATGTATCCATCTATGTTCTTGGCTTCTCATCAAGCTAGAAATGAAAAGAAAACACATGCTTAAGTAACTAGAACTATGGAAGGAAAATGGCAATACAAGTAGCATAAAATCTTTCTTTTGCTTTGGAAGAACTTAAGTAGGGATCATGGCCAACTACTAGTGTTATAAAGTGAGCTTAAGAAGGAAGAAGAAGGGTGTTTCTTACCCAAGGGAGCTGCTGGTAGCAGCTTGAAAAGAAGGAAGCAAGTGCAGAATTTTTTTTGAACAAAACAACTTCAATACTCTCTCCAACTACCTCACTTCTTCCACTATTTTTTCTCAACTTAATGAAGTGAACGAGCTGAAGTTGTTGGCCTTATATAGGCCTTGAGGGGCTCGCCAAACTGAAGTGGAAATGGGCAGAATTTTGCTTGCTCAAGTGGTTAAAGACTAGTTAAAAGATTTCATGGTTATTACCCTTGAGTTCCTCATTTTGTGCTTAGTAAATGACACAAGAAAAGTGATGGATTTGGTCACTTAAAGGAGCTGATTTCCAGCCAGCAAAAGAGGAGATTTGATGTTAAAAAAAGAAGGAGATTTGGTGTTGAAGTGATCTTAGGAGATGATAGGGAAAAGCTAGGAAAAGATAGGAAAAGATAGGAAATCATCATGCATGAAATCAAGATTTTGGTGAATGATTTAGGAGTGAAATTCTCCTCCAATTCAGCTGCATGATTCGACCAAGATGGGCTGAAAAAGAGGAGGAAATCTTGGCCAAATCCATGGGTGCAAGCTAGCACAAAGACCTTACTAACTCTTACCATAAATAGAACTAAACTTTAACATTTTTGGTAGGTTAATCACATCACTATCTTTTTGTGTCATGACTTAAAATCTACCACAATCTAATCCCTTTTTATTTCTGATTTTCGCCCCTCCCTCAAGGTTCTCTCAGCTCCCAGTTTCGTCGCACGTTCGGTTTCACGTGTCTCGCGTCTCCGGCGCGTAGAAAATACATTATTATTAAAAAAAATTAAGTAAAATTGCCAAAAAATTCTAATAAATCAGAAATAATATAAAACATCAAATTCCCAAATATTTAAATATTCGGGTCGAATTAGAGTTTTCAATCGGGCAAAACTTACACGGGTAGTTCAAAACGCGACCGGAAAACGGTGGAATTTTGAACTGAAAATTTAACTGTGACTTAATATAATATTTTAAGTCCCAAATATAATTTCATTTTAGTTAAATTCATCCACTTGATTAGCAGCACACAAAATATTAATTATGCATATTAATGCGTAATACAGGGAATTACAATTCAGTAGCGATAATTAAGCCGTAGTAAAACTACCGGTGTTACAATACTCCCCCACTAAAATAGTTTCATCCTCGAAACTAAGGGTTAGAGAATAGCTCGATCTTTGTTCCCTAATCTTGTCCTCAAGCTCCCAAGCCGCATCTCCGGTTGCCTGGTTCCAGATTACCTTAACCAGTGGAATCTCTTTGTTTCTCAGTCGCTTGATCTTTCTGTCGGTGATTCTGATCGGGGATAGTTCGAATGATAGGTCATCCTTCAACTGGATCACATCCGGTTCAATGACATGGGATGGATCAGATATGTACCTTCACAACTGCGAGACATGAGAGACGTCATGAATGCTTGATAGGAATGGCGGTAAAGCTATTTGGTAGGCAACTGCCCCACACGACGAAGAATTTAGTAGGGTCCGATAAATTTAGGAGTAAGCTTTCTGGATTTGATTGCTCGACCAACTCCAGTTGTGGGTGTGACACGGAGGAACACATGGTCGCCTTCTTCAAATTCCAGTGGTCGGCGACGATTGTCTGCGTAGCTCTTTTGTTGACTCTGAGATGTCCTCATGTTCTCTCGGATTTTCTTCACCTTTTCAGTGGTTTGCTGTACTATGTCAGGTCCTATGATTGCGCTCTCACCATCGTGGTACCAGCAAAGTGGCGCTCTCACCATCTTACAATTCAGTAGCGATAATTAAGCCGTAGTAAAACTACCGGTGTTACAATACTCCCCCACTAAAATAGTTTCATCCTCGAAACTAAGGGTTAGAGAATAGCTCAGATCTTGTTCCCTAATCTTGTCCTCAAGCTCCCAAGCCGCATCTCCGGTTGCCTGGTTCCAGATTACCTTAACCAGTGGAATCTCTTTGTTTCTCAGTCGCTTGATCTTTCTGTCGGTGATTCTGATCGGGGATAGTTCGAATGAGAGATCATCCTTCAACTGGATCACATCCGGTTCAATGACATGGGAGGGATCAGATATGTACCTTCGCAACTGCGAGACATGAAATACGTCATGAATGTTTGATAGGAATGGCGGTAAAGCTATTTGGTAGGCAACTGGCCCCACACGACGAAGAATTTGGTAGTGTCCGATAAATTTAGGAGTAAGCTTTCTGGATTTGATTGCTCGACCAACTCCAGTTGTGGGTGTGACACGGAGGAATACATGGTCGCCTTCTTCAAATTCCAGTGGTCGGCGACGATTGTCTGCGTAGCTCTTTTGTCGACTCTGAGATGTCCTCATGTTCTCTCGGATTTTCCTCACATTTTCAGTGGTTTGCTGTACTATGTAAGGTCCTATGATTGCGCTCTCACAATCTTGGTACCAGCAAAGTGGCGTCTGGCACTTGCATCCATATAAGGCCTCGTACAGTGCCATCCCTATGCTTGCGTGATAGCTGTTATTGCAGGTGAACTCGATCAGTGGCAGTAAGTCGTCCCAATACCCACGATCGTCCAATACACAAGCTCTCAGTAGATCCTCAAGTGACTAGATTGTTCTCTCGGTCTGGCCGTCAGTTTGAGGGTGGTAGGCAGAACTAAGTCTCAGCTTCGTCCCCAAGGCTTCTTGTAATGCTCCCCAAAAGTGGGAAGTGAATTTCGGATCTCGATCGGATACGATACTTGAGGGAATCCCGTGCAGTCGCACGATCTCTGCAATGTAGATTTCAGTCAGCTTCCCCACATTGTACGTCGTCCTTACTGGCAAGAAGTGAGCGGATTTGGTTAACCTGTCGACGATTACCCAAATTGAGTCGTATCTTTTCTGCGTTCTGGGCAGTGCCACAACAAAATCCATGGAAATGCTGTCCCACTTCCATTCTGGTACGTCCAACGATTGCAGCATCCCGGCAGGTCGTTGATGCTCCACCTTCGCCTTCTGTCAAATTAAACACGATGCCACATACTCAACCACCTGCTTCTTCATTCCAGGCCACCAGAACTTCTGCTTAAGATCCTGGTACATCTTAGTTGCTCCCGGATGTATGCTCAACTTGCTCTGTGCGCCTCATCTAGGATTGTCCTCTTTAGTTCTGTCACATCGGGTATGCACACACGCCCATTGCACCTCAGAATATTGTCGGGTCCAACCTTGAATTCAGGTGCCTTTCCTAGCACGATCAATTCCTTCTTGTCCTGTAGCAACCTATCATTAACTTGTTGTTCTCTAATGTCATCCAACAATCCACTGGAAATAGTGATCATCCCAAATCTAATCCTTCCTGATGACACTTCCACATCTAAGTGTAGGTCCCGAAACCTTTCCAGTAACTCCAACTCCTTAATCATCATCGTCCAGACCAACATACTTTTCCTGCTTAAGGCATCAGCCACTACATTTGCCTTTCCGGGATGATACTCTAGCGTAAAGTCGCAGTCTTTCAGGAATTCCATCCATCTTCGTTGTCGCTTGTTGAGCTCCTTCTGATCAAACAGATACTTTAGGCTCTTGTGGTCACTAAACACGGTAAATGTGCTCCCGTAGAGATAATGTCTCCAAATCTTCAGTGCAAATTAAACTACGGCAGCAAGTTCCAAATCATGCGTGGGACAATTTCTTTCATGGGTATTTAGTTGTCTTGAGGCGTAGGCCACCACTTTCTTGTGTTGCATCAGCACGCATCCGAGTCCCTGATGAGAGGCGTCGCAGTAAACTTCGTAAGGTTCCTTTGGCTGTGGCAGGACCAACACAGGTGATGTCGTCAAGCGTTTCTTCAGCAGTTGAAAACTGTTCTCACACTTCTTTGTCTAAGCGAACAGCTGGTCCTTTCTGGTAAGTTGAGTCAGTGGTGCTACGATCTTCGAGAAACCCTCAATGAATCTCCGATAGTATCCCGTTAGTCCAACAAAGCTTCTAACATCAGATGCTGTCTTTGGTTGTTCCCATGCCAATACTGTTTCCACATTGGTCGGGTCCACGGCAATTTCGTCCTTTGAGATAACGTGTCCCAAGAATTTGACTTCCTTGAGCCAGAACTTCGCGACCGGCGCATTAGCGTAAAGTCGCTTCTCTTAAAATCAGAAACTTGACGCAGATGCTCCTCATGCTCTTCATGACTCCTTGAGTAGATCAAGATGTCGTCGATAAATACCACAACGAACTGATCCAGGAACGGGTGGAAGATTCTGTTCATGTAGTCCATGAATATTGCTGGAGCATTCATTACTCCAAACGGCATCACAAGATACTCGTAATGTCCATATCGAGTTCCGAACGCGGTCTTCTGAATATCTTCGGTCTTCACACGTATCTGATGGTACCCAGACTTTAGATCGATCTTCGAAAAGACTACGGATCCTCTAAGTTGATCCATCAAATCATCAATACGCGGTAAGGGGTATCGGTTCTTGATGGTAACCTTGTTGAGTTGCCGATAATCCACACAAAGTCTTGACCGTCCGTCCTTCTTCTTTACTAATAGCACTAGAGCTCCCCACGGCGAGACGCTGGGTCTGATGAACTGTTTGGACATCAAGTCTTCTAGTTGCTCCTTCAGCTCTGTCAATTCAGATGGGGACATCCAATAGGGTGCTATTGAAATCGGGCCCGTTCCAGGTAGTAAATCGATGGAGAATTCGATGTCTCTTACTGGCGGTAAACCTGGTACGTCATCAGGGAAAACATCCGGAAAATCTCTCACCACGGTCACATCTTTCAAATCTATTTCCTGAGTGACTTCTAAGCTAGCGAGCGATATGTATTCCTGAGTCCCCTCTTTTAAGGAAACTCGACGGGATTGGCGATAAGTACTTAGAAACTCAGGTCGGGAAAAATCACGGTCTTACGCACAAATTAAAGGACATGGTGGTGTGACAACCAATCCATCCCGAGAATAATTTCAAGATGTTTCAAAGGCAGACATATCAAATTTGCAAAGAACTTCCTACTCTGAATGACCACCGGACAATGAAGACATGCGGTGTTAGCGGTTAATGTCTTAGCAGCCGGAGTAGTAACTACTAAGTCAAATGGCAATGCAGTCACAGATAATTTCAAGCGGTTCACACAATCCATGGCAATGAATGAATGGGTTGCACCGGAATCAAAGAGTACGGATAGAAGGTTACCAGCGATCTCGCAGCCCCCTTGAATCAGCTCATCAGATTGCTCTGCTTCCTCTCCGTTCATGCAGAAGATTCGTCCCCTTGCAGTTGGGCGGTTGGTTTTTGCGGCATCCACTGATGGTTCTGCCTTAGGCGCCTTGCAGTCTTTGGCAAAATGACCCGGCTTCTTGCAGTTGAAGCATAGGTCATCCTTGGTGGGCACCGGTTGGCGAAATGTCCCGACTTTCTACAAGCGGTAGCAACGCACTCTGCACCTCGAGACCGACTCCCACCTCACGAGTTTTGAGCCATTGGGCGACATCGACCCTTGCTATGTCCCCTGTGGCCTATTATGCGCTTTCTTCATCGTTGTTTTCCCCTTCGGTTCTGGTCGTTCTGTCTGATTGGTCCCCCAGAGTTGTTGCCTCCCCGATTGAGTCTTCGGTTCTTCATGGTCTCCATTTCTCTGCACTTCTCGACCAGTGGCTGGAATTGTCGGATTCCCTGGTATGCCCAATCTTGGATGTCATAACGGAGTCCCTCCATGAATCGATGACACATGTATCCTTCATCCACACCGTCGAAGAAGAGGAAATATCGAGACATTGACTCGAACTTTGCAGCGTACTCACCGACCGTCATATTGCCTTGTCGTACCTTCAGAAAGTCGTCTCCAAATTTGGTCCTTGCGCTAATTGGGAAATACTTATCCAGGAATTTCTCCCGAAAGACCTCACAGGTAATTGCCTGGTGGTTTGCCTCCATCATCAGTCTTGTGCTTCTCCACCAGTACTCTGCGTCCCCCAGGAGCAGATAAGTCACATAGTTCACCTTTACTTCCACCGGGCTACGTATTACCTCAAAGATCTTCTCTACTTCCTGCAGCCATAGGTCTGCCTTCTCCGGATCGACTTCTCCACGAAACTTCGGGGGGTCATGTCGGCAGAAGTCAACCAATCCCCTTGATTCAGCAGCTCGTGCTTCCCTCTCTTGTTTGTGTAAATCCCGTTGATTCTTGGCAGCAGTTTGCTGAGCAACAGCAGTCGCCATCTCGGCCATGGTTTGAGCCATCTGAGCCATCTGTGCCATCTCCGGGTTGTTCATTCCTTCAGCAGGGACTTCGCGTCTTGGAGGCATCGGGTTCCTATATGGTTTAAAACCGGTCAGAACCCCGCAACAAATAGGTGTGTTGGCACACATTGCTTCAATTAAGAAACAATTCAAACAATTATAAGCATATATGCTTCACTCAGCAAACAAGTACAATTCAGACATACCAAAAGGCATAACAACCCGATGACCTTGATCAGCTTAGGCTACCCAACTCACAGTCCGGTGAGGCCGAACTGCTCTGATACCACAATGTAACACCCCGAAATCCAGGCGCTACATACGAGACAAAAACCACCAAGTATGAAATAGTTTTGATACTGTTCGATAGAAATCACGGTTAATTTTTTTTTTTATAAAACCCTTTTGCAAATAACATGACAGAGTAAATACAGCGTTGACAGAACATGGCTTATAAAGAAAATAAAAGGAAATACGTCTGGAATACATATATAAAATCCTGAGGCAATACATTCTACAAGGTTTTACAAAATACAACATCAAAATAGGAGTACATCTGACATATGAATTTCCTATAAGAAACACTCATACCTCTGAGGTACTCCCGGCAGACACCTACGCAGGGTCGCTCCAAAAGTAAAGCCTCACTCGACTACTAAACTACTACAAGCACGAGACATAATCCCAAAATACAAATGCATGCACTCAGACATAAGAAACACTAAGTCGATCAACACGCTAACTCAAGCGGCGAGGCGGCCGTGATCTCGGTCCGCCTCAAAATGAACTACCAAGGGCGATGCACGCCACTCATAGAGGCCCTCCTCCTCCTCCTCATCCTCCACCATCGAATCCTCCTCCACATCGCCTACCACGGGCGTAATGACGCCGTGCGTCACCAATGGCGTCGGCCAGGGATATCGAGAGGTGTATCCCGATCTTGTCCTCCTCGCCGATGAATCTATGATCCAACCTCCGATCCACACCCTACCCGCCACGAGGGCATACGAAGGATCCGCCGCGGGAGTAGTCTCGGGGATAGGAATCGAGACGAGGGAGAATACTCTACGGTGATACAGATCTAGCGAGGGAACCCGACGGTCTACGCCGCGTGAGAAGAGGTGCTCGATGTCCATTCTCCTGGGTCGCATGCGCCGTACAAATCTAAGGGGAGTAGCGCGTAACGCTGGATCCGTAGTCCGAGGCTCGCTGCGAAATGTGGTCCGGCGTGGAATCTCGGACATGCCCTCTGAAGCTGAGGTGTCTCCATCAGGGTGTGCGTCTATCCAAGCAGCTACTATACGCGTGAAGGGCACTGGAAACCGCATCACTCGGCGCGTGATCCCTATGTGTGTAGCCTGTCCGTCGGTATGCGTCATCCCGACAACGTTCCCTGTGTATGTCACCTGGCCTGAGGCATGGTCTACCTCCCAGGTGAACGGGGCTCCCGAATCCGGGAACTCAAATGTCGTCATGGACGACATGACTAGCGGGGTCAGCTCGATCGTCGTCATCGTCTGGGTTACATTCATTGATTGAAAGAACCACGGGCAAGGGTCAACTTCTTAACAAGACATAAATAATGACAACATATACGAATAGGCAAGCATAACACCATATCATAACGAATAGTCCACAAAATAAGATTCACCACAAATCCCTATTTGTCAGTCTATATGCCAATACACATGATTCCGGAATATCACCCTCGCAAGGGCCTTAGGAGCTCTGGAGTCCGCTACCAGGCTTTCTCAAACGCTATTCCCCGCGGGGATTTGTGCCCAGAGCAATCCCCCTGATGACACAACGCCTGCTTTTTCCTCTTGGACCGCTTCAGACGTGCTCGTACCTAGGTCTAGGCGACTCTACTTCTGGCATCGATGTATGCATGAACAAGCAACTCTATCATCATAGTTAGTTTACCTCGACGGGATCACTCACACGGAGTGTCCGAGATCATCTATTCTTGTACTAACTCCCTTAATTAGAACCCCATATTTTCGGTTCAAGATCTCCCTTTATAGTCCTAAGTCTCTTTTCTTTAGAAAATCTCCTACTAGTTGTGAAATGATTTATGTTGGAAATCCACTAATAGTTCAAAATAATTAATTTAATTATTCTAACTCTCACTTAATTCTTTTTAATGAAAAGGTGGTTATTCCATTACTAATTAGGGTTTTAGAAAGATCTATTTTTTTTTAAGTGTCTCTTTGATTTTAATAAAATGTCTCTTAGTTTTTATTTCAAAATCCAAGATTTATTTGACGTTGATGTGACGGTAACCCAACTCACGTGCTCTCGGCACTTCCCCAAATTATCACAGTCATTTAACAATATATTCTCAAATATAGTCAATGATCACAACACAATAGTCATAATCACAAGGCATCATTCAAGAAAAATCATTCCATCACATTGTTCATCATATGGTCACATGCTTAATTTATGCATTCACATATTACTAATATACACACTTAAAGATGTTCTTACACATAAGCATATGGAACATAAGCATGTAAAATACAAGCATATAAAACATAATCCTTAACAATATCTAAGAGTTGCCCTTACCGTAGACGCTTTCCTTCCAACGCACGATTTTGCTCTACAAGTTTACTTTCTCACACCTTCAACCAATCAAGTTATTTAGCTAAGTTAGAAACCCAACCTAGTGTCCCCTATGGCCACGGTTCTACAAGGAAAGAGCAAGGAGAGTTTGTTTCTCAAAAAAGTATAGGATCACTTAACTATATAAAAAAAACATTATTTTTTATTATCAAGAAAACAAGGAATCAAATGAAGAATTTGTCTCCTTCTCCAAGTGGAGCTCACGGCCTCAAGGCCATAAAATGCCTAGATCATTCTTTCTTATTTTAAATATCCATTCCCTTTATCAACAAATTATGATAAGAGAATGAAAGTAGTAAGAAACTTGTCATGAGTTACATCCTTTCATCAAGTAGATGTTTCACCCATTCAAAGTGAGGCTCTCTTTTAGATCATAGCCCAAACAATGGAGTTTTAAAATATACATATTTTTCTCTACTCATGGTATTCAAGAAGGTAAGGAGGAAATTTTTGATTCTTACCCCCAAATGAATAAAGGGGCGGTCAACAAGAAGTAACAAGAAAATATTTTGTTGTTTCAAAAACCTTTTTATTACTATATTACAAATGATGTAGTAGAGTTCTTTTCTCCAAGGTTCAAAATCTTATTAACTCATTTACAAAACTTTGATAGTAATATTAACCAATATGTTAGTTTTTAGAACTACAAAACTTAAGTCACAACTTCAAGAAACGCCCTCAAGCCTTTACATGGACCACTCATGACACATATATATATGTATCCATCTATGTTCTTGGCTTCTCATCAAGCTTGAAATGAAAAGAAAACACATGCTTAAGTAACTAGAACTATGGAAGGAAAATGGCAATACAAGTAGCATAAAATCTTTCTTTTGCTTTGGAAGAACTTAAGTAGGGATCATGGCCAACTACTAGTGTTATAAAGTGAGCTTAAGAAGGAAGAAGAAGGGTGTTTCTTAGCCAAGGGAGCTGCTGGTCGCAGCTTGAAAAGAAGGAAGCAAGTGCAGAATTTTTTTTGAACAAAACAACTTCAATACTCTCTCCAACTACCTCACTTCTTCCACTATTTTTTCTCAACTTAATGAAGTGAATGAGCTGAAGTTGTTGGCCTTATATAGGCCTTGAGGGGCTCGCCAAACTGAAGTGGAAATGGGCAGAATTTTGCTTGCTCAAGTGGTTAAAGACTAGTTAAAAGATTTCATGGTTATTACCCTTGAGTTCCTCATTTTGTGCTTAGTAAATGACACAAGAAAAGTGATGGATTTGGTCACTTTTGGTAGGTTAATCACATCACTATCTTTTTGTGTCATGACTTAAAATCTACCACAATCTAATCCCTTTTTATTTCTGATTTTCGCCCCTCCCTCAAGGTTCTCTCAGCTCCCAGTTTCGTCGCACGTTCGGTTTCACGTGTCTCGCGTCTCCGGCGCGTAGAAAATACATTATTATTAAAAAAAATTAAGTAAAATTGCCAAAAAATTCTAATAAATCAGAAATATTATAAAACATCAAATTCCCAAATATTTAAATATTCGGGTCGAATTAGAGTTTTCAATCGGGCAAAACTTACCCGGGTAGTTCAAAACGCGACCGGAAAACGGTGGAATTTTGAACTGAAAATTTAACTGTGACTTAATATAATATATTAAGTCCCAAATATAATTTCATTTTAGTTAAATTCATCCACTTGATTAGCAGCACACAAAATATTAATTATGCATATTAATGCGTAATACAGAGAATTACAATTCAGTAGCGATAATTAAGCCGTAGTAAAACTACCGGTGTTACAATACTCCCCCACTAAAATAGTTTCATCCTCGAAACTAAGGGTTAGAGAATAGCTCTGGATACTGTTCCCTAATCTTGTCCTCAAGCTCCCAAGCCGCATCTCCGGTTGCCTGGTTCCAGATTACCTTAACCAGTGGAATCTCTTTGTTTCTCAGTCGCTTGATCTTTCTGTCGGTGATTCTGATCGGGGATAGTTCGAATGAGAGGTCATCCTTCAACTGGATCACATCCAGTTCAATGACATGGGACGGATCAGATATGTACCTTCGCAACTGCGAGACATGAAAGACGTCATGAATGTTTGATAGGAATGGCGGTAAAGCTATTTGGTAGGCAACTGCCCCACACGACGAAGAATTTGGTAGGGTCCGATAAATTTAGGAGTAAGCTTTCTGCATTTGATTGCTCGACCAACTCCAGTTATGGGTGTGACACGGAGGAACACATGGTCGCCTTCTTCAAATTCCAGTGGTCGGCGACGATTGTCTGCGTAGCTCTTTTGTGGACTCTGAGATGTCCTCATGTTCTCTCGGATTTTCTTCACCTTTTCAGTGGTTTGTTGTACTATGTCAGGTCCTATGATTGCGCTCTCTGTGAAGAAGATTTCCTTCTTAAACTTGGCTGGGTTTAGATGATAACAAGATTGCTGATCAAAAAGAAGAAAAGCCTCCGATAGATCAAGTCAAAGATTCTACAGAGACTTTAATTATGTATTGTCAATTCTCTGTAAGTATGGTTTGTATCTTTGACATATTACAAGGTGTGATTATATAACTTAGACGTGCTCAAACAAATCATTCCTTAAGTTTAAAACTTAATCTAAGTTATTTTCAAAGTTAAGTGTTGAAGCAATCCTTTTGAAATCTCAAGAAAAAAACTTTTTTTATTGCAGTAATCGATTACCTCAAAGCTGTAATCGATTACCTAAAGTCTCGGTGATGTGTATGTAATCGATTATCTAAAAGGTGTAATCGATTACATCAACTAAATTTTTGAATAGCTGTTTTTCAACGTACACATGTAATCGATTACCCCAACGACGTAATCGATTACCACTACTTCAAAATCAAATTTTCTGAAACGTTATGATTTCAGATGGTGTGTTTTGGTCCCTAGAAAGTTGCCAAACGATCACCTTGCTTCGCATAATAACTGATGATTATATATATACCTTTCTTTTACATCAGAAAAAACACAACTTTCATTCTTTCAATCATAAGAGTTCAATATCATTTTACAAGTTCTAAACCTTCAAAACTTTCTTGCCTAGAACTTAGATACTATTTTCATATTCTGAAAAAGTTCTTGAGCACTAAGTTGTATAGTTACAAAGTGATATTGATCCGATACAGCCATATGCTTTACCATTCTTCACAATTATTAAACTCATCCTTGTGTTGGGTTTTGGTTTGAAAAGATAGTGGGGTGCTATCTTGTTGTATAGAGATTGTTAGGGAGCCTTGGGGTGAGGCTTGCTTGTAACAAGAATTTCTATCATAGTGAATTGCTCTGCAGGTGTCAGAAGAACTGGATGTACCCAAGTGGTTAGGGGAACCAGTATAAATTCTTGTGTCTCAATCTTCTTCCTTATCCTTTTACTTTTGTTTATCAATCAAACTCCATCTATCTATCCATAAAACAAAAGAACGAAAAATCTCTAAAAGTCACTCGAAAATCGTTCAACCTAATTCACCCCCCTCTTAGGTTGTATACCAGATTTACATTTGGTATCAGAGCAGGTTAAGGTAACCTGCTCCTTCGATCCATGGCTTCCGCAAGCAACAATCCTACTTTTAGAGATGGTGGCAGTAACAACAAGCCTCCATGTTTCGTTGGAGAACACTATGACTTCTGGAAGATTCGCATGCAATCCTATCTTGAAGCACAAGGAGAAGAAATATGGGATGCTGTAGAGAATGGTCCTTATGTGCCTACAATACCATCAACAATGAAGTGCAAGATAAAGTCAAAACCTCATGGACGGATGATGACAAGAAGAGAGTGCTCTACGACAAAAAGGCCAAGAACATTCTATAGTCAAGATTAGGTATGGATGAATTCTTTCAGATCTCACATTGTAAATCAAGCTAAAGAGATTTGGGATACTCTAGAAGTAACCCATGAAGGAACAGTAGAAGTAAAGAGATCTAAACTGAATACTCTATCACAAGAGTATGAAATGTTTAGAATGCAGCCCGGTGAATCAATACTTGATTTGCAAAAGAGATTCTCTCATTTGACAAATCACTTAATGGCTCTTGGAAAGACCTTTACCAATGATGAGTTGAATCTTAAAATTCTTCGATCATTGACTCGGCAATGGCAACCAAAGGTTACAACAATTTCTGAGAAGAAAAGTCTATCAAAAATGACTTCTGCGACATTATTTGGAAAACTCCAAGAACATGAATTGGAACTTGGAAGATTGGAAGAGACTGAAGTCAAAGAGAAGAAGAACAAAAGCATTGCCTTAAAGGTTGAAACCAGAAAACAACATGAAGAAGAAAGCACTGATGAAGATGAGAACATCACCCTCTTGGTAAAAAGGTTTGGAAAATTTCTTAAGAAAGACCAAAATATTAAATTTGATAACAAAAAGAAATTTTTCAAGAAAAGGGATACATCCACTTCAAATCAGAACTTCACATGTTTTGAATGCGGTAAGGAAGGACATATGAAAGCAGAATGTCCTAATCTGACAAAGAAGAAGTACTTCAAAGGGAAAAAGGAATTCAAATCCCAAAAGGCCTACATTGCATGGAATGACAATGAAGTAAGTACATCCTCCGATTCGTAAAGTGGAAAATCTGAAGTCAAAGCACTAATGGCATCACATCACTCGGATGATGAACAAGAGGTTAGTTCTTCTATGTCTAATGAAAAACCATCTTATATAGAATTACTGAATGCATTTCATGAGTTACATGAAGAATGTTTGATACTTTCTAGAACCATTTGAAACAAAAGAAATTAATTTTAGAACTAGAAAGAAGTTCTAATGACACATGTGTGGAGTCAGAAAATGTCAAAAATTCTGTATGTAATAAATGTTTAAGATATGAATCTAAGATTGTTGATCTAAACCAAGTGATCAAAAGATATGAAAAAGGTCAAATTGGTTTAGAAGAAGTGCTTAGTAGACAAAGGTATTCAAACAACAAACATGGTCTTGGTTTTTCAAATTTTCAAACACCAAGTCCTAACAAAACTATATTTGTCAAAGCAAGCACAACTACCAACAACTCAGAATCATCTAAATTGCATATTGGAAACTCTTCTAAAGAAAACTCTGGAAATGAGGTTAAGAATGGAAATCATTCAATTTCTAGAAATGTAAAAAGAGACAAGCCTAGTAGTTCTATCACTAGTCATATTTATAAGAATTGTGATTATCAGATGTCAAAGGCCATACCCCCGATGCTTGCTACATAAGAAACTTTGGAGTTCCTTATGGAGAATTCATATGGGTAAGGAAAGGCATTAACCCATCAGGACCCAAATCACTTTGGGTACCTAACGCACATTAAATCTGCTTTGTAGAAATGCTCAACAAAGACCAAAGAACACATGGTATCTTGATAGTGGTCGTTTCTAGGCACATGACTGGTGATTGTACAAAGTTTACATCTCTGAAGCTGAAATCTAAAGGATATGTCACATATGGAGATAACAATAGAGGAAAGATTCTTGGGATTGGAAAGATTGGAGCTTCTCCCTTCACAACTATTGATGATGTCCTATATGTCTAAGGTTTGAAGCACAATTTGATTAGCATAAGTCAACTCTGCGATAAAGGATTCAGAGTAAACTTCATCAAGGAAAAATGTATCATTGAAAATGAAGCCTCTCCTGAAGAGAAGTTAGTGGGAAATAGAATCGACAACTCCTATAAGGTATGTCTAGATGATTTATCTTTGAAGATTAAATGTCTAGTGGTAAACAATAATGATGCATGGCTTTGGCACAAAAGAATAGCACATATTCACATGGAACATTTGAATAAGCTTATCAAACATGATCTTGTTATTGGATTACCCAAAATGAAATTTGTCAAAGATAGATTATGTGACGCATGCCAAAAGGGGAAACAAACAAAATCCTCTTTCAAACCAAAGAATGTGGTATCAACTACAAGACCACTTCAGTTGATTCACATGGATCTTTTTGGTCCCTCAAGAACTAGAAGCTTTGGAGGTAATGTTTATGCTTTAGTTATTGTTGATGATTTCTCTAGATATTCTTGGACTCTATTTTTAGCACAAAAAGGTGATGCATTTAAGGCGTTCAAGAAATATGCAAAACAAGTGCAAAATGAAAAATCTATGAAGATTGTGTCAATTAGAAGTGATCATGGTGGGGAGTTCCAAAATGCTCTTTTTGAGGAATTCTGTGAAGAACATGGTATCACTTACTACTTCTCAGCTCCAAGGACTCCTCAACAAAATGGCGTGGCAGAAAGAAAGAATCGATCTCTAATTGAACTGGCTGAAACAATGCTCGGTGATTCAAGTCTACCAAAGTACTTCGGGCGGATCAGATGAAATGCGACTTGCTATGTTACAAATCGAGTCAATATAAGGCCGATCTTGAAAAAGACTCCTTATGAACTATATAAAGGAAGAAAGCCAAACATCTCACATCGTCATGTCTTTGGATGCAAATGCTTTGTACTCAACAATGACAAAGACAACCTAGGTAAGTTCGATGAGAAATCTGACGAAGGTATATTTCTTGGCTATTCTCTTTCAAGTAAAGCCAATAGAAGTTATAATAAAAGAACCTTAGTTATAGAAGAATCTATGCATGTTTCCTTTGATGAAACTAACCCAATCAGAGAAAGTTTCTTGTGACGATGATGATGATATAATGGAAGCATCTACAAAAGACACTACTAAGGATCTTGAGTCGAATTACCTAAGGAAGACTCACAAAGAAAAACAAATTAATTCAATCAATCACCAAGACGACAATCTTCAACAAGAGCGAGAATCATCCCGATCTACCTCGTGAATGGAGAATTCATCGGGATCATCCTCTTGACAAAGTATTTGGTGATATTGAATCAGAGTAAAAACAAGATTAAATCAAGGAAGCTTGCCTATACATGGCTTTTGTCTCTCAAATAGAACCTTCAAAGATAAATGAAGCTCTTGAAGACGATCAATGGATTCTTGCCATGCAAGAAGAGTTAAACCAATTTGAAAGGAATCAAGTTTGGGAACTTGTCCCTAGACCACAAGACAAACACATCATTGGTACAAAATGGGTGTTTAAGAACAAACTTGATGAAAATGGGATAATTATTCGAAACAAGGCAAGGTTGGTTGCTCAAGGCTATAATCAAGAGGAAGGAATTGATTTTGAAGAGACATTCGCTCCTGTTGCAAGGTTAGAAGCTATACGCTTATTACTTGGTTATGCTTGCTCTTTAGATTTTCAATTATTTCAAATGGATGTCAAAAGTGCCTTCTTGAATGGATACATAAATGAGGAAGTTTATGTCAAACAACCTTCTGGGTTTGAAGATTTCAAAAACCCCTCACATGTATTCAAATTGAAGAAAGCTCTTTATGGCTTAAAACAAGCCCCTAGGGCTTGGTATGACAGACTTAGTCAATTCTTAAGTGAAAAAGGATTTGAAAAGGGTAAGGTAGATACTACTCTGTTCATCAAGAGAATTAAGGATCACACTCTATTGGTCCAAATTTATGTTGATGACATCATTTTCGGATCAACCAATAAAGATTTGTGTGAAGAGTTCTCAATGGTAATGCAAGGAGAATTTGAAATGTCGATGATGGGAAAGCTGAATTACTTTCTTGGACTTCAAATCAAGCAAACTAAGAATGGTGTCTTCCTAAATCAATCAAAATCAGAAAGAAGCTGTTAAAAAGGTTTGACATGGATAATCGCAAAGAGATTGCAACTCCTATGGGATCTGGTACTTATATTGATCAAGATGAGTCAGGTTTATCGGTAGACATCAAGAAATATCGAGGTATGATTGGTTCATTATTATACTTAATCGCGATCGTCCCGACATTATGTTTAGTGTATGTCTCTGCTCAATTTCAAGTCAATCCAAAAGAATCTCATCTTTCTTGAAAGAGGATCATGAAGTATCTAAAAGGGACAACAAATGTTGGCCTATGGTATCCCAAAGGTAGTATCTGTTCTTTAGTTGGCTACTCAGATTCGATTATGCAGATGCAAACTGATCGAAAAAGTACTAGTGGCACATGCCATATCCTTGGAAATGCTTTGATATCCTGGTCTTGCAAGAAACAAGCAAGTGTTGCTCTCGGACCATTGAAGCGTAATATATTGCATTTGGAAGTTGTTGTGCTCAAAGTCTTTGGCTAAAACAACAACTATGTGATTATGGAATCAATCATGGATGCATTCCTTTAAGGTGTGACAATACAAGTGCTATAAATATTTCAAAGAATCTGTTATGCACTCTCGTACCAAGCATATAGACATTCGACATCATTTTCTATGAGATCATGTTCTAAAAAGAGACGTGGAGATTACATTTGTTGATACTCATGCTCAATTAGCGCACATCTTCACAAAGCCATTAGCCAAAGAATCCTTCTTCAAAATAAGAAGAGAACTTGGCATTTTGGATGAAAAGGATATATGAGACCAACACATTTGGTGACAGGTCTTTTATTTATCCTATATGTTTTTATTGTGTCATTCTAGTGTATGTATGTGTTTTTAATCATAAATCTATGTGATATGTATGTTATACATAGAATAGATACTCATACATTGCATGTTTTATCAATAATTTTTCAATTTTAAAAAAAAAATAAAAATTACCATATGTAATCGATTCTGATCGTGGTAATCGATTACATGTTCAAAAGTTCAGTTTTTCGACAACAGACCTGACGTGTAATCGGTTACCACTTGGGTGTAATCGATTACATCCGCGAAAATTTGCGAAAACTGACAGGTTTTCTGCATAAAATCAGTTTACAAATCATTTCATTCATTTCTTGCAATCGGTTACCTCTCATCCTTTCTCAACCACACACCTTCAAATCCTCATTTCTACCATTGTTGCTCAAATCCTTCACTTCTAATCCCTAATCCTCTTCCCTTTTGTGGCCCTCTTCTGTTTTTTCCCCAAATTTCGAAACCCTAAACTCTCTTTCCACACTATCATCACCATGGAACATTCAAGGAAGTTCAGAAGCAAGAATCCTTCTGTGAATGATGTAAGGAGAGCGAATCCCAATCCTCTGGACTTATCAAGGCTGTTGGCTAACACTGATCAAAGAAATTGCTTCCAACAGTTCATTGGTAGGAAACTCATCACTCCAAAGTATGTGAGTCTTATTGCCTTTGCTAGATTCAATTTTCCTTCATTGCTCGAAAGTCAGGAAGTGACACCACTTGCTATTGATTTTGGAAACTCTTACCCTGATCTTGTTAGCGTGTTCTATTGCAATTTAGAGGCTAAGGGTAGTGGTCTGGCTTCTTGGGTAAAAGGGGTTCCTATTAAATTATCCTTGAAGCAAATTGGAGAGTTTCTTGTAATTCCATTTGAGGGAGAAAGGATTCATACTGATTTCTTATGTGATTGGGAGGAGTATGACAAGAGAGACTTCTATTTATCCATGTGTCGATATGATGAGACTGAAATTACCCACAAAAGACAAAGGTCTGGTGCAGCCTCATCTGCTAGAAATATTCTCTCTGTAGGACACTTGAACGTTGACGATAGACTTCTTCATTATGTTCTCTGCTATGTCTTAGTACCTAAGGCCTCAAACTACTCTCAAATCAATGATTTTGAAATGCAAATCATGTATGCTATCAAGAATAACAAACCTATCAACTGGGCCTATTTGGTTGTGAATCACATGTTGTCACTGAAGAAGCGAACTACAAGTTTGCCTTATGCTAGACAAATCTCCCGATTGTTGGAGTCTTTGCAATGTAGACACCAACAATGAGGTTTCTCTGGAAATGACACTGCTGAAAATGAAATCCATATGGATATCTTACCAAAGATGGGTATAAACCGGGATCTTCTTTGAGCGAGTCTACAAGCATCGAAGCGATCTGCTACACCCTCCTGCACAAGAAGATGAAGAACCTCAAGATGGTGCGGTCACAAATCAAATGATTTTGGATGAGCTTAGGAGTGTCCGTGGTTACATGGCTGAGAGGTTTGATCAACTGTCTGCTCGCATGGACCTCCTTGAAGCTTTTGGAAATGACAATGAGGAGGATGAAGAGTAGCCTGATTTGCTTCATCATGCATGCATCATATTATCATTATGTCATACTTGTTTATGTTGGATTTCTAGTTATGTAATTCTTCCTTTAATTTTACTCTGATTTCTGTTTTTTTTATTTGGACTTTACTAAGTAGGACCTTTGCAAAGTTTGTCTGGATGTTTAATATTAAGTATTTAGTTTGTGTTTATTGCTTGGTAACTCTATGCGCTTTATTATGTTTATGTTTTTTTCTTCTTTTTGATAATGTCAAAGGGGAGGAGATATTATCTGTATATCTTGTATTTTACTAACTTTTCAGGTTTCCCAACTCCAATACAAAGGGAGATATACAAGGCAGGGAGCTTTTCCGTTCAAGCCGTTAACAAGATTGGTGTTTGTCATCATCAAAAAGGGGGAGATTGTGAAGAAGATTTCCTTCTTAAACTTGGCTGGGTTTAGATGATAACAAGATTGCTGATCAAAAAGAAGAAAAGCCTCCGATAGATCAAGTCAAAGATTCTACAGAGACTTTAATTATGTATTGTCAATTCTCTGTAAGTATAGTTTGTATCTTTGACATATTACAAGCTGTGATTATATAACTTAGATGTGCTCAAACAAATCATTCCTTAAGTTTAAAACTTAATCTAAGTTATTTTCAAAGTTAAGTGTTGAAGCAATCCTTTTGAAATCTCAAGAAAAAAACTTTTTTTATTGCAGTAATTGATTACCTCAAAGCTGTAATCGATTACCTAAAGTCTCGGTGATGTGTATGTAATCGATTATCTAAAAGGTGTAATCGATTACATCAACTAAATTTTTGAATAGCTGTTTTTCAACGTACACATGTAATCGATTACCACAACGACGTAATCGATTACCACTGCTTCAAAATCAAATTTTCTGAAACGTTATGATTTCAGATGGTGTGTTTTGGTCCCTGGAAAGTTGCCAAACGATCACCTTGCTTCAGACACAATCTGATGATTATATATATACCTTTCTTTTACATCAGAAAAAACACAACTTTCATTCTTTCAATCATAAGAGTTCAATATCATTTTACAAGTTCTAAACCTTCAAAACTTTCTTGCCTAGAACTTAGATACTATTTTCATATTCTGAAAAAGTTCTTGAGCACTAAGTTGTATAGTTACAAAGTGATATTGATCTGATACAGCCATATGCTTTACCATTCTTCACAATTATTAAACTCATCCTTGTGTTGGGTTTTGGTTTGAAAAGATAGTGGGGTGCTATCTTGTTGTATAGAGATTGTTAGGGAGCCTTGCGGTGAGGCTTGCTTGTAACAAGAATTTCTATCATAGTGAATTGCTCTGCAGGTGTCAGAAGAACTGGATGTACCCAAGTGGTTAGGGAACCAAAGATAAATTCTTGTGTCTCAATCTTCTTCCTTATCCTTTTACTTTTGTTTATCAATCAAACTCCATCTATCTATCCATAAAACAAAAGAACAAAAAATCTCTAAAAGTCACTCGAAAATCGTTCAACCTAATTCACCCCCCTTCTTAGGTTGTATACCAGATTTACACTCTCACCATCGTGGTACCAGCAAAGTGGCGCTCTCACCATCTTACAATTCAGTAGCGATAATTAAGCCGTAGTAAAACTACCGGTGTTACAATACTCCCCCACTAAAATAGTTCCATCCTCGAAACTAAGGGTTAGAGAATAGCTCTGGATACTGTTCCCTAATCTTGTCCTCAAGCTCCCAAGCCGCATCTCCGGTTGCCTGGTTCCAGATTACCTTAACCAGTGGAATCTCTTTGTTTCTCAGTCACTTGATCTTTTTGTCGGTGATTCTGATCGGGGATAGTTCGAATGAGAGGTCATCCTTCAACTGGATCACATCCGGTTCAATGACATGGGACGGATCAGATATGTACCTTCGCAACTGCGAGACATGAAAGACGTCATGAATGTTTGATAGGAATGGCGGTAAAGCTATTTGGTAGGCAACTGGCCCCACACGACGAAGAATTTGGTAGGGTCCGATAAATTTAGGAGTAAGCTTTATGGATTTGATTGCTCGACCAACTCCAGTTGTGGGTGTGACACGGAGGAATACATGGTCGCCATCTTCAAATTCAAGTGGTCGGCGACGATTGTCTGCGTAGCTCTTTTGTCGACTCTGAGATGTCCTCATGTTCTCTCGGATTTTCTTCACCTTTTCAGTGGTTTGCTGTACTATGTCAGGTCCTATGATTGCGCTCTCACAATCTTGGTACCAGCAAAGTGGCGTCTGGCACTTGCGTCCATATAAGGCCTCGTACGGTGCCATCCCTATGCTTGCGTGATAGCTGTTATTGCAGGTGAACTCAATCAGCGGTAGTAAGTCGTCCCAACACCCACGATCGTCCAATACACAAGCTCTCAGTAGATCCTCAAGTGACTGGATTGTTCTCTCGGTCTGGCCGTCAGTTTGAGGGTGGTAGGCAAAACTAAGTCTCGACCGTCCCAAGGCTTCTTGTAATGCTCCCCAAAAGTGGGAAGTGAATTTCGATCCCGATCGGATACGATACTTGAGGAATCCGTGCGGTCGCCACGATCTACGCAATGTAGATTTCACCGCCTTCCCGACATTGTACGTCGCCCCATCGGGCAAGAAGTGAGCGGATTTGGTTAACCCGCCGACGATTACCCAAATTGAAGTCGTATCTTTTCTGCGTTACGGCGGTGCCTGACAAAATCCATGGAAATGCTGCCCCACTTCCATTCTGGTACGTCCAACGATTGCAGCATCCCGGCAGGTCGTTGATGCTCCACCTTCGCCTTCTGACAAATTAAACACGACGCCACATACTCAACCACCTGCTTCTTCATTCCAGGCCACCAGAACTTCTGCCTAAGATCCTGGTACATCTTAGTTGCTCCCGGATGTATGCTCAACTTGCTCTGTGCGCCTCATCTAGGATTGTCCTCTTTAGTTCTGTCACATCGGGTATGCACACACGCCCATTGCACCTCAGAATATTGTCGGGTCCAACCTTGAATTCAGGTGCCTTTCCTAGCACGATCAATTCCCTCTTGTCCTGTAGCAACCTATCATTAACTTTTTGTTCTCTAATGTCATCCAACAATCCACTGGAAATAGTGATCATCCCAAAACTAATCCTTCCTGATGACACTTCCACATCTAAGTGTAGGTCCCGAAACCTTTCCAGTAACTCCAACTCCTTAATCATCATCGTCGAGACCAACATACTTTTCCTGCTTAAGGCATCAGCCACTACATTTGCCTTTCTGGGATGATACTCTAGCGTAAAGTCGTAGTCTTTCAGGAATTCCATCCATCTTCGTTGTCACTTGTTGAGCTCCTTCTGATCAAACAGATACTTTAGGCTCTTGTGGTCACTAAACACGGTAAATGTGCTCCCATAGAGATAATGTCTCCAAATCTTCAGTGCAAATTAAACTACGGCAGCAAGTTCCAAATCATGCGTGGGACAATTTCTTTCATGGGTCTTTAGTTGTCTTGAGGCGTAGGCCACCACTTTCTTGTGTTGCATCAGCACGCATCCGAGTCCCTGATGAGAGGCGTCGCAGTAAACTTCGTAAGGTTCCTTTGGCTGTGGCAGGACCAACACAGGTGATGTCGTCAAGCGTTTCTTCAGCAGTTGAAAACTGTTCTCACACTTCTCTGTCTAAGCGAACGGCTGGTCCTTTCTGGTAAGTTGAGTCAGTGGTGCTACGATCTTCGAGAAACCCTCAATGAATCTCCGATAGTATCCCGCTAGTCCAACAAAGCTTCTAATATCAGATGCTGTCTTTGGTTGTTCCCATGCCAATACTGTTTCCACCTTGGTCGGGTCCACGGCAATTTCGTCCTTTGAGATAACGTGTCCCAAGAATTTGACTTCCTCGAGCCGTAACTCGCGCCAGGCCAGTTAGCGTAAAGCTGCATCTCTCTTAAAATCTGTAAAACTTGACGCAGATGCTCCTCATGCTCTTCATGACTCCTTGAGTAGATCAAGATGTCGTCGATAAATACCACAACGAACTGATCCAGGAACGGGTGGAAGATTCTGTTCAGGTAGTCCATGAATATTGCTGGAGCATTCGTTACTCCGAACGGCATCACAAGATACTCGTAATGTCCATATCGAGTTCTGAACGCGGTCTTCTGAATATCTTCGGTCCTCACACGTATCTGATGGTACCCAGACTTTAGATCGATCTTCGAAAAGACTACGGATCCTCTAAGTTGATCCATCAAATCGTCAATACGCGGTAAGCTGTATCAGTTCTTGATGGTAACCTTGTTGAGTTGCCGATAATCCACACAAAGTCTTGACCGTCCGTCCTTCTTCTTTACTAATAGCACTGGAGCTCCCCACGGCGAGACGCTGGGTCTGATGAACTGTTTGGACATCAAGTCTTCTAGTTGCTCCTTCAGCTCTGTCAATTCAGATGGGGACATCCAATAGGGTGCTATTGAAATCGGGCCCGTTCCAGGTAGTAAATCGATGGAGAATTCGATGTCTCTTACTGGCGGTAAACCTGGTACGTCATCAGGGAAAACATCCGGAAAATCTCTCACCACGGTCACATCTTTCAAATCTATTTCCTGAGTGACTTCTAAGCTAGCGAGCGATATGTATTCCTGAGTCCCCTCTTTTAAGGAAACTCTGACGGGATTGGCAGATAAGTACTTAGAAACTCCAGGGTCGGGAAAAATCACGGTCTTACACGCAGTCCAAAGGACATGGTGGTGTGACAACCAATCCATCCCGAGAATAATTTCAAGATGTTTCAAAGGCAGACATATCAAATTTGCAAAGAACTTCCTACTCTGAATGACCACCGGACAATGAAGACATGCGGTGTTAGCGATTAATGTCTTAGCAAATGAGTAGTAACTACTAAGTCAAATGGCAATGCAATCACAGATAATTTCAAGCGGTTCACACAATCCATGGCAATGAATGAATGGGTTGCACCGGAATCAAAGAGTACGGATAGAAGGTTACCAGCGATCTCGCAGCCCCCTTGAATCAGCTCACCAGATTGCTCTGCTTCCTCTTCGTTCATGCAGAAGATTCATCCCCTTGCAGTTGGGCGGTTGGTTTTTGCGGCATTCACTGATGGTTCTGCCTTAGGCGCCTTGCAGTCTTTGGCAAAATGACCCGGCTTCTTGCAGTTGAAGCATAGGTCATCCTTGGTGGGGCACTGGTTGGCGAAATGTCCTGACTTTCCACAGCGGTAGCAACGTACCTCTGCACCTCGAGACTGACTCCCACCTCCTGAGTTCTGAGCCATTGGACGATACTAACCCTTGCTATGTCCCTGTGGCCTATTGTACGGCTTCTTCTGCTGTTGTTTTCCCCTTTGGTTCTGGTCGTTCTGTCTGATTAGTCCCCCAGAGTTGTTGCCTCCCCGATTGAGTCTTCTGTTCTTCATGGTCTCCATTTCTCTGCACTTCTCGACCAGTGGCTGGAATTGTCGGATTCCCAGTGGTAGCACTGAATCTTGGATGCCATAACGGAGTCCCTCCATGAATCGATGACACATGTATCCTTCATCCACAGTCTGTCGAAAGAAGAGGAAATATCGAGACAGTGACTCGAACTTTGCAGCGTACTCACCGACCGTCATATTGCCTTGTCGTACCATCAGAAAGTCGTCTCCAAGTTTGGTCCTTGCGCTAATTGGGAAATACTTATCCAGGAATTTCTCCCGAAAGGCCTCCCAGGTAATTGCCTGATGGTTTGCCTCCATCATCAGTCTTGTGCTTCTCCACCAGTACTGCGTCCCCAGGAGCAGATAAGTCGCATAGTTCACCTTTACTTCCACCGGGCTACGTATTACCTCAAAGATCTTTTCTACTTCCTACAGCCATAGGTCTGCCTTCTCCGGATCGACTTCTCCACGAAACTTCGGGGGTCATGTCGGCAGAAGTCAACTAATCCCCTTGATTCAGCAGCTCATGCTTCCCTCTCTTGTTTGTGTAAATCCCGTTGATTCTTGGCAGCAGTTTGCTGAGCAACAGCAGTCGCCATCTTGGCCATGGTTTGAGCCATCTGTGCCATCCCCGGGTTGTTCATTCCTTCAGCAGGGACTTCGCGTCTTAGAGGCATCGGGTTCCTATATGGTTTAAAACCGGTCAGAACCCCACAACAAATAGGTGTGTTGGCATACATTGCTTCAATTAAGAAACAATTCAAACAATTATAAGCATATATGCTTCACTCAGCAAACAAGTACAATTCGCATAATACCAAAAGCGCATAACAACCCGACGACCTTGATCAGCTTAGGCTACTCAACTCACAGTCCGGTGAGGCCGAACTGCTCTGATACCACAATGTAGCACCCCGAAATCCAGGTGCTACTTACGAGACAAAAACCACTAAGTATGAAATAGTTTTGATACTGTTCGATAGAAATCACGGTTAATTTTTTTTTTATAAAACCCTTTTGCAAATAACATGACAGAGTAAATACAGCGTTGACAGAACATGGCTTATAAAGAAAATAAAAGGAAATACGTCTGGAATACATATATAAAATCCTGAGGCAATACATTCTACAAGGTTTTACAAAATACAACATCAAAATAGGAGTACATCTGACATATGAATTTCCTATAAGAAACACTCATACCTCTGAGGTACTCCCGGCAGACACCTACGCAGAGGGCTGCTCCAAAAGTAAAGCCTCACTCGACTACTAAACTACTACAAGTACAGACATAATCCCAAAATACAAATGCATGACTCAGACATAAGAAACACTAAGTCGATCAACACGCTAACTCAAGCAGATGAGGGCGGTGTGTGCTCTCGGTCCGCCTCAAAATGAACTCCCAAGGGCGATGCCTGCCACTCATAGAGGCCCTCCTCCTCCTCATCCTCCACCATCGAATCCTCCTCCACATCGTCTACCACGGGCGTAATGACGCCGACGCCACCAATGGCGTCGGACAAGAGGATATCGAGAGGTGTATCCCCGATACTATCCTCCTCGTCCGATGAATCTATGATCCAACCTCCTGATCCACACCCTACCTGGCCACAGCCGAGGGCATCTGAAGGATCCGCCCGCGGGAGTAGTCTTAGGGATAGGAATCGGAGACGAGGGAGTATACTCTACGGTGATACAGATCTAGAAGGGAACCCGACGGGTCTACTGGCGGCGTGAGAAGAGGTGCTTCACGTCCATCCTCCTGGGTCGCATGCGCCGTACAAATCTAAGGGGTGTAGCGGCGTAACGCTGGATCCGTAGTCCGAGTCTCGGCTGTGAAAAGTGGTCCGGCGTGGAATCTCGGACATGCCCTCGGCCGAGGTGTCTCCATCGTGGTGTGCGTCTATCCGCGGCTACTATGCGCGTGAAGGGCATCGAAACCGCATCACTCGGCGTGATCCCTATGTGTGTAGCCTGGTCCGTCGGTATGCGTCGTCTCGACCACGTTCCTCGTGGTACGCCACCTGGCCCGAGGCGTGGTCTACCTCCCAGCGACGGGGCTCCCGAATCAGGAACTCAAATGTCGTCATGGGACGACATGACTAGCGGTCACCGATCGTCGTCATCGCCTGGTTACATTCATTGATTGAAAGAACCACGGGCAAGGGTCAACTTCTTAATAAGACGTAAATAATGACAACATATACGAATAGGCAAGCATAACACAATATCATAACGAATAGTCCACAAAATAAGATGCACCACAAATCCCTATTTGTCGATCTATATGCCAATGCACATGATTAGGAATATCACCCTCGCAGGGCCTTAGGAGCTCTGAGTCCGCTACCAGGCTTTCTCAAACGCTTATTCCCCGCAGGATTTGTGCCCGCAGCAATCCCCCTGATGACACAACGCCCGCTTTTTCCTCTTGATCGCGTGCACGCGTCGCACTAGGTTCAGCGACTCTACGACACCTCGCTCGCATCGATGTATGCATGAACAAGCAACTCTATCATCATAGTTAGTTTACCTCGACGGGATCACTCACACGGAGTGTCCGAGATCATCTATTCTTGTACTAACTCCCTTAATTAGAACCCCATATTTTCGGCTCAAGATCTCCCTTTATAGTCCTAAGTCTCTTTTCTTTAGAAAATCTCCTACTAGTTGTGAAATGATTTATGTTGGAAATCCACTAATAGTTCAAAATAATTAATTTAATTATTCTAACTCTCACTTAATTCTTTTTAATGAAAAGGTGGTTAGTCCATTACTAATTAGGGTTTTAAAAAGATCTATTTTTTTTTAAGTGTCTCTTTGATTTTAATAAAATGTCTCTTATTAGATCATAGCCCAAACAATGGAGTTTTAAAATATACATATTTTTCTCTACTCATGGTATTCAAGAAGGTAAGGAGGAAATTTTTGATTCTTACCCCCAAATGAAGAAAGGGGCAGTCAACAAGAAGTAACAAGAAAATATTTTGTTGTTTCAAAAACCTTTTTATTACTATATTACAAATGATGTAGTAGAGTTCTTTTCTCCAAGGTTCAAAATTTTATTAACTCATTTACAAAACTTTGATAGTAATATTAACCAATATGTTAGTTTTTAGAACTACAAAACTTAAGTCACAACTTCAAGAAACGCTCTCAAGCCTTTACATGGACCACTCATGACACATATATATATGTATCCATCTATGTTCTTGGCTTCTCATCAAGCTTGAAATGAAAAGAAAACACATGCTTAAGTAACTAGAACTATGGAAGGAAAATGGCAATACAAGTAGCATAAAATCTTTCTTTTGCTTTGGAAGAACTTAAGTAGGGATCATGGCCAACTACTAGTGTTATAAAGTGAGCTTAGGAAGGAAGAAGAAGGGTGTTTCTTACCCAAGGGAGCTGCTGGTCGCAGCTTGAAAAGAAGGAAGCAAGTGCAGAATTTTTTTTGAACAAAACAACTTCAATACTCTCTCCAACTACCTCACTTCTTCCACTATTTTTTCTCAACTTAATGAAGTGAATGAGCTGAAGTTGTTGGCCTTATATAGGCCTTGAGGGGCTCGCCAAACTGAAGTGGAAATGGGCAGAATTTTGCTTGCTCAAGTGGTTAAAGACTAGTTAAAAGATTTCATGGTTATTACCCTTGAGTTCCTCATTTTGTGCTTAGTAAATGACACAAGAAAAGTGATGGATTTGGTCACTTAAAGGAGCTGATTTCCCGCCAGCAAAAGAGGAGATTTGATGTTAAAAAAAGAAGGAGATTTGGTGTTGAAGTGATCTTAGGAGATGATAGGGAAAAGCTATGAAAAGATAGGAAATCATCATGCATGAAATCAAGATTTTGGTGAATGATTTAGGAGTGAAATTCTCCTCCAATTCAGCTGCATGATTCGACCAAGATGGGCTGAAAAAGAGGAGGAAATCTTGGCCAAATCCATGGGTGCAAGCTAGCACAAAGACCTTACTAACTCTTACCATAAATAGAACTAAACTTTAACATTTTTGGTAGGTAAATCACATCACTATATTTTTGTGTCATGACTTAAAATCTACCACAATCTAATCCCTTTTTATTTCTGATTTTCGCCCCTCCCTCAAGGTTCTCTCACTTCAGTTTAAATGCACGTTAGGTTTCACGTGTCTCGCCTCTCCACAGAAAATACATTATTATTAAAAAAATTAAGTAAAATTGCCAAAAATTCTAATAAATCAGAAATATTATAAAACATCAAATTCCCAAATATTTAAATATTCGGTCGAATTAGAGTTTTCAATCGGGCAAACTTACGGGTAGTTCAAAACGCGACGAAAAGCGGTGGAATTTTGAATCGAAAATTTAACTTGTGACTTAATATAATATATTAAGTCCCAATATAATTTCATTTTAGTTAAATTCATCCACTTGATTAGCAGCACACAAAATATTAATTATGCATATTAATGCGTAATACAGGGAATTACAATTCAGTAGCGATAATTAAGCCGTAGTAAAACTACCGGTGTTACAATACTCCCCCACTAAAATAGTTTCATCCTCGAAACTAAGGGTTAGAGAATAGCTCTGAGATCTTTGTTCCCTAATCTTGTCCTCAAGCTCCCAAGCCGCATCTCCGGTTGCCTGGTTCCAGATTACCTTAACCAGTGGAATCTCTTTGTTTCTCAGTCGCTTGATCTTTCTGTCGGTGATTCTGATCGGGGATAGTTCGAATGAGAGGTCATCCTTCAACTGGATCACATCCGGTTGGGACGGATCAGATATGTACCTTCGCAACTGTGAGACATGAAAGACGTCATGAATGTTTGATAGGAATGGCGGTAAAGCTATTTGGTAGGCAACTGGCCCCACACGACGAAGAATTTGGTAGGGTCCGATAAATTTAGGAGTAAGCTTTCTGGATTTGATTGCTCGACCAACTCCAGTTGTGGGTGTGACACGGAGGAATACATGGTCGCCTTCTTCAAATTCCAGTGGTCGGCGACGATTGTCTGCGTAGCTCTTTTGTCGACTCTGAGATGTCCTCATGTTCTCTCGGATTTTCTTCACCTTTTCAGTGGTTTGCTGTACTATGTCAGGTCCTATGATTGCGCTCTCACCATCGTGGTACCAGCAAAGTGGCGCTCTCACCATCTTACAATTCAGTAGCGATAATTAAGCCGTAGTAAAACTATCGGTGTTACAATACTCCCCCACTAAAATAGTTTCATCCTCGAAACTAAGGGTTAGAGAATAGCTCTGGATACTGTTCCCTAATCTTGTCCTCAAGCTCCCAAGCCGCATCTCCGGTTGCCTGGTTCCAGATTACCTTAACCAGTGGAATCTCTTTGTTTCTCAGTCGCTTGATCTTTCTGTCGGTGATTCTGATCGGGGATAGTTCGAATGAGAGGTCATCCTTCAACTGGATCACATCCGGTTCAATGACATGGGACGGATCAGATATGTACCTTCGCAACTGCGAGACATGAAAGACGTCATGAATGTTTGATAGGAATGGCGGTAAAGCTATTTGGTAGGCAACTGGCCCCACACGACGAAGAATTTGGTAGGGTCCGATAAATTTAGGAGTAAGCTTTCTGGATTTGATTGCTCGACCAACTCCAGTTGTGGGTGTGACACGGAGGAATACATGGTCTCCTTCTACAAATTCCGATTGGTCGCGACGATTGTCTGCGTAGCTCTTTGTCGACTCCGAGATGTCCTCATGTTCTCTCGGATTTTCTTCACCTTTTCGCTGGTTTCTTTGTACTATGTCAGTCCTATGATTGCGCTCTCACCATCTTGGTACCAAAGAAAGTGGCGTCTGGCACTTGGCGTCCATATAAGGCCTCGTGACGGTGCCATCCCTATGCTTGCGTGATAGCCGTTATTGTAGGTGAACTCGATCAGCGGCGAGAGTCGTCCCAACACCCACGCATCGCCCAATACACAAGCTCTCGAGATCCTCAAGCGATCGGATTGTTCTCTGGCCTGGCCGCCGTTTGAGGGTGGTAGCGTAACTAAGTCTCGCCTTCGTCCCAGGCTTCTTGTAATGCTCCCCAAAAGTGGGAAGTGAATTTTGGATCTCGATCGGATACGATACTTGAGGGAATCCTGCGGCCGCACGATCTCTCGCAATGTAGATTTCAACGACTTTCCCACATTGTACGCCGCCCCATCGCAAGAAGTGAGCTGATTTGGTTAACTCCGACGATTACCCAAATTGAGTCGTATCTTTTCTTCGCTCGGGAAGTGCCACAACAAAATCCATGGAAATGTTGTCCCACTTCCATTCTCGCACGTTCAACGATTGCGGATCCCTACAGTCGTTGATGCTCCACCTTCGCCTTCCGACAAATTAAACACGACGCCACATACCACCACCGCTTCTTCATTCCAGGCCACCAGAACTTCTGCTTAAGATCCTGGTACATCTTAGTTGCTCCCGGATGTATGCTCAACTTGCTCTGTGCGCCTCATCTAGGATTGTCCTCTTTAGTTCTGTCACATCGGGTATGCACACACCCCCATTGCACCTCAGAATATTGTCGGGTCCAACTTTGAATTCAGGTGCCTTTCCTAGCACGATCAATTCCCTCTTGTCCTGTAGCAACCTATCATTAACTTGTTATTCTCTAATGTCATCCAACAATCCACTGGAAATAGTGATCATCCCAAAACTAATCCTTCCTGATGACAGTTCCACATCTAAGTGTAGGTCCCGAAACCTTTCCAGTAACTCCAACTCCTTAATCATCATCGTCGAGACTAACATACTTTTCCTGCTTAAGGCATCAGCCACTACATTTGCCTTTCCGGGATGATACTCTAGCGTAAAGTCGTAGTCTTTCAGGAATTCCATCCATCTTCGTTGTCACTTGTTGAGCTCCTTCTGATCAAACAGATACTTTAGGCTCTTGTGGTCACTAAACACGGTAAATGTGCTCCCGTAGAGATAATGTCTCCAAATCTTCAGTGCAAATTAAACTACGGCAGCAAGTTCCAAATCATGTGTGGGACAGTTTCTTTCATGGGTCTTTAGTTGTCTTGAGGCGTAGGCCACCACTTTCTTATGTTGCATCAGCACGCATCCGAATATCTTCGATCTTCACACGTATCTGATGGTACCCGGACTTTAGATCGATCTTTGAAAAGACCACGGATCCTCTAAGTTGATCCATCAAATCGTCAATACGCGGTAAGGGGTATCGGTTCTTGATGGTAACCTTGTTGAGTTGCCGATAATCCACACAAAGTCTTGATCGTCCGTCCTTCTTCTTTACTAATAGCACTGGAGCTCCCCACGGCGAGACGTTGGGTCTGATGAACTGTTTGGACATCAAGTCTTCTAGTTGCTCCTTCAGCTCTGTCAATTCAGACGGGGACATCCGATAGGGTGCTATTGAAATCGGGCCGTTCCGTAGTAAATCGATGGAGAATTCGATGTCTCTTATTGGCGGTAAACCTAGTACGCCATCGTGGAAAACATCAGGAAAATCTCTCACCACGGTCACATCTTTCAAATCTATTTCCTGAGTGACTTCTAAGCTAGCGGCGATATGTATTCCTGAGTCCCCTCTTTCAAGGAAACTCGACGGGATTGGCGGATAAGTACTTAGATACTCCAGTGGTCGGAAAAATCACGGTCTTACGGGCACAGGCCAAAAGGACATGGTGGGGGGACAACCAATCCATCCCAAGAGTAATTTCAAGATGTTTCAAAGGCGGACATATCAAATTTGCAAAGAACTTCCTACTCACGAATGACCAAGGACAATGAAGACATGCGGTGTTAGCGATTAATGTCTTAGCAAGAGTAGTAACTACTAAGTCAAATGGCAATGCAATCACAGATAATTTCAAGCGGTTCACATAATCCATGGCAATGAATGAATGGGTTGCACCGGAATCAAAGAGTACGGATAGAAGGTTACTAGCGATCTCGCAGCCCCTTGAATCACCATCGATTGCTCGCTTCCTCTCCGCTCATGCGTAAGATCTCGTCCCTGCGGTTAGGCGGTTGGTTTTTGTGGCATTCATCGATGGTTACGCCTTAGGCGCCTTACGATCTTTAGCAAAATGACCCGCTTCTTGCGGTTGAAGCATGGGTCATCCTTGGTGGGCAACGGTTGGCGAAATGTCCATACTTTCCACGGTAGCAACGCACCTCTGCACCTCGAGACCGACTCCCACCTCCCGAAGTTCTCGAGCCATTGGGCGACATCGACTTGCTATGTCCCTGTGGCCTATTATACGGCTTCTTCTGCTGTTGTTTTCCCCTTTGGTTCTGGTCGTTCTGTCTGATTGGTCCCCCAGAGTTGTTGCCTCCCCGATTGAGTCTTCGGTTCTTCATGGTCTCCATTTCTCTGCACTTCTTGACCAGTGGCTGGAATTGTCGAATTCCCAGTGGTAGCACTGAATCTTGGATGTCATAACGGAGTCCCTCCATGAATCGATGACACATGTATCCTTCATCCACAGTCTGTCGAAAGAAGAGGAAATATCGAGACAGTGACTCGAACTTTGCAGCGTACTCACCGACCGTCATATTGCCTTGTCGTACCTTCAGAAAGTCGTCTCCAAGTTTGGTCCTTGCGCTAATTGGGAAATACTTATCCAGGAATTTCTCCCGAAAGGCCTCCCAGGTAATTGCCTGATGGTTTGCCTCCATCATCAGTCTTGTGCTTCTCCACCAGTACTCTGCGTCCCCCAGGAGCAGATAAAACGCATAGTTCACCTTTACTTCCACCGGGCTACGTATTACCTCAAAGATCTTCTCTACTTCCTGCAGCCATAGGTCTGTCTTCTCCGGATCGACTTCTCCACGAAACTTCGGGGGGTCATGTCGGCAGAAGTCAACCAATCCCCTTGATTCAGCAGCTCGTGCTTCCCTCTCTTGTTTGTGTAAATCCCGTTGATTCTTGGCAGCAGTTTGCTGAGCAACAGCAGTCGCCATCTCGGCCATGGTTTGAGCCATCTGAGCCATCTGTGCCATCTCCGGGTTGTTCATTCCTTCAGCAGGGACTTCGCGTCTTGGAGGCATCGGGATCCTATATGGTTTAAAACCGGTCAAAACCCCACAACAAATAGGTGTGTTGGCACACATTGCTTCAATTAAGAAACAATTCAAACAATTATAAGCATATATGCTTCACTCAGCAAACAAGTACAATTCGCATAATACCAAAAGCGCATAACAACCCGACGACCTTGATCAGTTTAGGCTACCCAACTCACAGTCCGGTGAGGCCGAACTGCTCTAATACCACAATGTAACACCCCGAAATCCAGGCGCTACTTACGAGACAAAAACCACCAAGTATGAAATAGTTTTGATACTGTTCGATAGAAATCACGGTTATTTTTTTTTTTTTATAAAACCCTTTTGCAAATAACATGACAGAGTAAATACAGCGTTGACAGAACATGGCTTATAAAGAAAATAAAAGGAAATACGTCTGGAATACATATATAAATCCTGAGGCAATACATTCTACAAGGTTTTACAAAATACAACATCAAAATAGGAGTACATCTGACATATGAATTTCCTATAAGAAACACTCATACCTCTGAGGTACTCCTACAGACACCTACGCAGAGGGTCGCCTCCAAAAGTAAAGCCTCACTCGACTACTAAACTACTACAAGTACACATAATCCCAAAATACAAATGCATGCAGACTCAGACATAAGAAACACTAAGGCGATCAACACGCTAACTCAAGCAAAGAGCGGCTACTGTGTGATCTCGGTCCGCCTCAAAATGAACTACCAAGGGCGATGCCTGCCACTCATAGAGGCCCTCCTCCTCCTCCTCATCCTCCACCATCGAATCCTCCTCCACATCGTCTACCACGGGCGTAATGACGTCGACGTCACCAATGGCGTCGACAGTAGGGATATCGAGAGGTGTATCCCCAGTACTATCCTCCTCGTCAGATGAATCTATGATCCAACCTCCGGATCCACACCCTACCTGGCCACAGCGAGGGCATACAGAAGGATCCGCCGCGGGAGTAGTCTTAGGGATAGGAATCGGAGACGAGGGAGTATACTCTACGGGTGATACAGATCTAGAAGGGGAACCCGACGGGTCTACAGCGGCGTGAGAAGAGGGTGCTTCGACGTCCATCCTCCTGGGTCGCATGCGCCGTACAAATCTAAGGGGTGTAGCGCGTAACGCTGGATCCGTAGTCCGAGTCTCGCTGTGAAAAGTGGTCCGGCGTGGAATCTCGGACATGCCCTCTGAAGCTGAGGTGTCTCCATCAGGGTGTGCGTCTATCCAAGCAGCTACTATGCGCGCGAAGGGCACTGGAAACCGCATCACTCGGCGCGTGATCCCTATGTGTGTAGCCTGTCCGTCGGTATGCGTCGTCTCGACCACGTTCCCTGTGTACGTCACCTGGCCTGAGGCGTGGTCTACCTCCCAGGCGAACGGGGCTCCCGAATCCGGGAACTCAAATGTCGTCATGGACGACATGACTAGCGGGGTCAGCTCGATCGTCGTCATCGTCTGGGTTACATTCATTGATTGAAAGAACCACGGGCAAGGGTCAACTTCTTAATAAGACGTAAATAATGACAACATATACGAATAGGCAAGCATAACACAATATCATAACGAATAGTCCACAAAATAAGATGCACCACAAATCCCTATTTGTCAGTCTATATGCCAATGCACATGATTCCGGAATATCACCCTCGCAAGGGCCTTAGGAGCTCTGGAGTCCGCTACCAGGCTTTCTCAAACGCTATTCCCCGCAGGGATTTGTGCCCAGAGCAATCCCCCTGATGACACAACGCCCGTTTTTCCTCTTGATCGCCGATGCGTGCTCGCACTCCAGGTCTAGGCGACTCTACGACACCTCGCTTCTGGCATCGATGTATGCATGAACAAGCAACTCTATCATCATAGTTAGTTTACCTCGACGGGATCACTCACACGGAGTGTCCGAGATCATCTATTCTTGTACTAACTCCCTTAATTAGAACCCCATATTTTCGGCTCAAGATCTCCCTTTATAGTCCTAAGTCTCTTTTCTTTAGAAAATCTCCTACTAGTTGTGAAATGATTTATGTTGGAAATCCACTAATAGTTCAAAATAATTAATTTAATTATTGTAACTCTCACTTAATTCTTTTTAATGAAAAGGTGGTTAGTCCATTACTAATTAGGGTTTTAAAAAGATCTATTTTTTTTTAAGTGTCTCTTTGATTTTAATAAAATGTCTCTTATTAGATCATAGCCCAAACAATGGAGTTTTAAAATATACATATTTTTCTCTACTCATGGTATTCAAGAAGGTAAGGAGGAAATTTTTGATTCTTACCCCCAAATGAATAAAGGGGCGGTCAACAAGAAGTAACAAGAAAATATTTTGTTGTTTCAAAAACCTTTTTATTACTATATTACAAATGATGTAGTAGAGTTCTTTTCTCCAAGGTTCAAAATCTTATTAACTCATTTACAAAACTTTGATAGTAATATTAACCAATATGTTAGTTTTTAGAACTACAAAACTTAAGTCACAACTTCAAGAAACGCCCTCAAGCCTTTACATGGACCACTCATGACACATATATATATGTATCCATCTATGTTCTTGGCTTCTCATCAAGCTTGAAATGAAAAGAAAACACATGCTTAAGTAACTAGAACTATGGAAGGAAAATGGCAATACAAGTAGCATAAAATCTTTCTTTTGCTTTGGAAGAACTTAAGTAGGGATCATGGCCAACTACTAGTGTTATAAAGTGAGCTTAAGAAGGAAGAAGAAGGGTGTTTCTTAGCCAAGGGAGCTGCTGGTCGCAGCTTGAAAAGAAGGAAGCAAGTGCAGAATTTTTTTTGAACAAAACAACTTCAATACTCTCTCCAACTACCTCACTTCTTCCACTATTTTTTCTCAACTTAATGAAGTGAATGAGCTGAAGTTGTTGGCCTTATATAGGCCTTGAGGGGCTCGCCAAACTGAAGTGGAAATGGGCAGAATTTTGCTTGCTCAAGTGGTTAAAGACTAGTTAAAAGATTTCATGGTTATTACCCTTGAGTTCCTCATTTTGTGCTTAGTAAATGACACAAGAAAAGTGATGGATTTGGTCACTTAAAGGAGCTGATTTCCCGCCAGCAAAAGAGGAGATTTGATGTTAAAAAAAGAAGGAGATTTGGTGTTGAAGTGATCTTAGGAGATGATAGGGAAAAGCTATGAAAAGATAGGAAATCATCATGCATGAAATCAAGATTTTGGTGAATGATTTAGGAGTGAAATTCTCCTCCAATTCAGCTGCATGATTCGACCAAGATGGGCTGAAAAAGAGGAGGAAATCTTGGCCAAATCCATGGGTGCAAGCTAGCACAAAGACCTTACTAACTCTTACCATAAATAGAACTAAACTTTAACATTTTTGGTAGGTAAATCACATCACTATCTTTTTGTGTCATGACTTAAAATCTACCACAATCTAATCCCTTTTTATTTCTGATTTTCGCCCCTCCCTCAAGGTTCTCTCGACTTCAGGTTTAAATGCATACGTTCGGTTTCACGTGTCTCGCGTCTCCGGCGCGTAGAAAATACATTATTATTAAAAAAAATTAAGTAAAATTGCCAAAAAATTCTAATAAATCAGAAATATTATAAAACATCAAATTCCCAAATATTTAAATATTCGGGTCGAATTAGAGTTTTCAATCGGGCAAAACTTACCCGGGTAGTTCAAAACGACCAGGAAAGCGGTGGAATTTTGAACTGAAAATTTAACTGTGACTTAATATAATATATTAAGTCCCAATATAATTTCATTTTAGTTAAATTCATCCACTTGATTAGCAGCACACAAAATATTAATTATGCATATTAATGCGTAATACAGGGAATTACAATTCAGTAGCGATAATTAAGCCGTAGTAAAACTACCGGTGTTACAATACTCCCCCACTAAAATAGTTTCATCCTCGAAACTAAGGGTTAGAGAATAGCTCTGGATACTGTTCCCTAATCTTGTCCTCAAGCTCCCAAGCCGCATCTCCGGTTGCCTGGTTCCAGATTACCTTAACCAGTGGAATCTCTTTGTTTCTCAGTCGCTTGATCTTTCTGTCGGTGATTCTGATCGGGGATAGTTCGAATGAGAGGTCATCCTTCAACTGGATCACATCCGGTTGGGACGGATCAGATATGTACCTTCGCAACTGTGAGACATGAAAGACGTCATGAATGTTTGATAGGAATGGCGGTAAAGCTATTTGGTAGGCAACTGGCCCCACACGACGAAGAATTTGGTAGGGTCCGATAAATTTAGGAGTAAGCTTTACGGATTTGATTGCTCGACCAACTCGGTTGTGGGTGTGACACGGAGGAATACATGGTCGCCTTCTTCAAATTCCGGTGGTCGGCGGCGATTGTCTGCGTAGCTCTTTTGTCGACTACGAGATGTCCTCATGTTCTCTCGGATTTTCTTCACCTTTTGATTGGTTTCTTTGTACTATGTCAGGTCCTATGATTGCGCTCTCACCATCGTGGTACCAGCAAAGTGGCGCTCTCACCATCTTACAATTCAGTAGCGATAATTAAGCAGTAGTAAAACTATCGGTGTTACAATACTCCCCCACTAAAATAGTTTCATCCTCGAAACTAAGGGTTAGAGAATAGCTCTGGATACTGTTCCCTAATCTTGTCCTCAAGCTCTCAAGCCGCATCTCCGGTTGCCTGGTTCCAGATTACCTTAACCAGTGGAATCTCTTTGTTTCTCAGTCGCTTGATCTTTTTGTCGGTGATTCTGATCGGGGATAGTTCGAATGAGAGGTCATCCTTCAACTGGATCACATCCGGTTCAATGACATGGGACGGATCAGATATGTACCTTCGCAACTGCGAGACATGAAAGACGTCATGAATGTTTGATAGGAATGGCGGTAAAGCTATTTGGTAGGCAACTGGCCCCACACGACGAAGAATTTGGTAGGGTCCGATAAATTTAGGAGTAAGCTTTCTGGATTTGATTGCTCGACCAACTCCAGTTGTGGGTGTGACACGGAGGAATACATGGTCTCCTTCTACAAATTCCAGTGGTCGGCGACGATTGTCTGCGTAGCTCTTTTGTCGACTCTGAGATGTCCTCATGTTCTCTCGGATTTTCTTCACCTTTTGATGGTTTCTTTGTACTATGTCAGTCCTATGATTGCGCTCTCACCATCTTGGTACCAAGAAAGTGGCGTCTGGCACTTGCGTCCATATAAGGCCTCGTGACGGTGCCATCCCTATGCTTGCGTGATAGCCGTTATTGTAGGTGAACTCGATCGTGGCGATAAGTCGTCCCAACACCCACGATCGTCAATACACAAGCTCTCGATAGATCCTCAGTATTTGGATTGTTCTCTCGGTCTGGCCGTCAGTTTGAGGGTGGTAGGCAGAACTAAGTCTCAGCTTCGTCCCCAAGGCTTCTTGTAATGCTCCCCAAAAGTGGGAAGTGAATTTTGGATCTCGATCGGATACGATACTTGAGGGAATCCCGTGCAGTCGCACGATCTCTGCAATGTAGATTTCAGTCAGCTTTCCCACATTGTACGTCGTCCTTACTGGCAAGAAGTGAGCGGATTTGGTTAACCTGTCGACGATTACCCAAATTGAGTCGTATCTTTTCTTCGTTCTGGGAAGTGCCACAACAAAATCCATGGAAATGTTGTCCCACTTCCATTCTGGTACGTTCAACGATTGCAGCATCCCGGCAGGTCGTTGATGCTCCACCTTCGCCTTCTGACAAATTAAACACGACGCCACATACTCAGCCACCTGCTTCTTCATTCCAGGCCACCAGAACTTCTGCTTAAGATCCTGGTACATCTTAGTTGCTCCCGGATGTATGCTCAACTTGCTCTGTGCGCCTCATCTAGGATTGTCCTCTTTAGTTCTGTCACATCGGGTATGCACACACCCCCATTGCACCTCAGAATATTGTCGGGTCCAACTTTGAATTCAGGTGCCTTTCCTAGCACGATCAATTCCCTCTTGTCCTGTAGCAACCTATCATTAACTTGTTATTCTCTAATGTCATCCAACAATCCACTGGAAATAGTGATCATCCCAAAACTAATCCTTCACGATGGCAGTTCCACATCTAAGTGTAGGTCCCAAACCTTTCCAAAGAACTCCAACTCCTTAATCATCATCGTCGAGACTAACATACTTTTCTGCTAAGGCATCAGCCACTACATTTGCCTTTCCGGATGATACTCTAGCGTAAAGTCGTAGTCTTTCAGGAATTCCATCCATCTTCGTTGTCACTTGTTGAGCTCCTTCTGATCAAACAGATACTTTAGGCTCTTGTGGTCACTAAACACGGTAAATGTGCTCCCGTAGAGATAATGTCTCCAAATCTTCAGTGCAAATTAAACTACGGCAGCAAGTTCCAAATCATGTGTGGGACAGTTTCTTTCATGGGTCTTTAGTTGTCTTGAGGCGTAGGCCACCACTTTCTTATGTTGCATCAGCACGCATCCGAATATCTTCGATCTTCACACGTATCTGATGGTACCCGGACTTTAGATCGATCTTTGAAAAGACCACGGATCCTCTAAGTTGATCCATCAAATCGTCAATACGCGGTAAGGGGTATCGGTTCTTGATGGTAACCTTGTTGAGTTGCCGATAATCCACACAAAGTCTTGATCGTCCGTCTTTCTTCTTTACTAATAGCACTGGAGCTCCCCACGGCGAGACGCTGGGTCTGATGAACTGTTTGGACATCAAGTCTTCTAGTTGCTCCTTCAGCTCTGTCAATTCAGATGGGGACATCCGATAGGGTGCTATTGAAATCGGGCCCGTTCCAGGTAGTAAATCGATGGAGAATTCGATGTCTCTTACTGGCGGTAAACCTGGTACGTCGTCAGGGAAAACATCCGGAAAATCTCTCACCACGGTCACATCTTTCAAATCTATTTCCTGAGTGACTTCTAAGCTAGCGAGCGATATGTATTCCTGAGTCCCCTCTTTCAAGGAAACTCTGACGGGATTGGCAGATAAGTACTTAGAAACTCCAGGGTCGGGAAAAATCACGGTCTTACGGGCACAGTCCAAAAGGACATGGTGGTGTGACAACCAATCCATCCCGAGAATAATTTCAAGATGTTTCAAAGGCAGACATATCAAATTTGCAAAGAACTTCCTACTCTGAATGACCACCGGACAATGAAGACATGCGGTGTTAGCAGTTAATGTCTTAGCAGCCGGAGTAGTAACTACTAAGTCAAATGGCAATGCAATCACAGATAATTTCAAGCGGTTCACACAATCCATGGCAATGAATGAATGGGTTGCACCGGAATCAAAGAGTACGGATAGAAGGTTACTAGCGATCTCGCAGCCCCCTTGAATCAGCTCATCAGATTGCTCTGCTTCCTCTCCGTTCATGCAGAAGATTCGTCCCCTTGCAGTTGGGCGGTTGGTTTTTGTGGCATTCACTGATGGTTCTGCCTTAGGCGCCTTACAGTCTTTAGCAAAATGACCCGGCTTCTTGCAGTTGAAGCATGGGTCATCCTTGGTGGGGCACTGGTTGGCGAAATGTCCATACTTTCCACAGCGGTAGCAACGTACCTCTGCACCTCGAGACTGACTCCCACCTCCTGAGTTCTGAGCCATTGGACGATACTGACCCTTGCTATGTCCCTGTGGCCTATTATACGGCTTCTTCTGCTGTTGTTTTCCCCTTTGGTTCTGGTCGTTCTGTCTGATTGGTCCCCCAGAGTTGTTGCCTCCCCGATTGAGTCTTCGGTTCTTCATGGTCTCCATTTCTCTGCACTTCTTGACCAGTGGCTGGAATTGTCGAATTCCCAGTGGTAGCACTGAATCTTGGATGTCATAACGGAGTCCCTCCATGAATCGATGACACATGTATCCTTCATCCACGATGCAGCCGAAGAAGAGGAAATATCGAGACAGTGACTCGAACTTTGCAGCGTACTCATTGACCGTCATATTGCCTTGTCGTACCTTCAGAAAGTCGTCTCCAAGTTTGGTCCTTGCGCTAATTGGGAAATACTTATCCAGGAATTTCTCGAAAGGCCTCCAGGTAATTGCACGATGGTTTACCTCCATCATCGATCTTGTGCTTCTCCACCATACTCTGCGTCCCCAGGAGCGAGATAAGTCGCATAGTTCACCTTTACTTCCACCGACACGTATTACCTCAAAGATCTTCTCTACTTCCCTGCGACCATAGGTCTGTCTTCTCCGGATCGACTTCTCCCACGAAACTTGGGGTCATGTCGGCGAAGTCAACTAATCCCCTTGATTCAGCACTCGTGCTTCCTCTCTTGTTTGTGTAAATCCCTTGATTCTTGGCGGCGGTTCTTTGAGCAACGGCCGATCGCCATCTCGGCCATGGTTTGAGCCATCCCGAGCCATCTGTGCCATCTCCGGTTGTTCATTCCTTCAACGAGGACTTCGCGTCTTGGAGGCATCGGGTTCCTATATGGTTTAAAAGCCGGTCAAAACCCACAACAAATAGGTGTGTTGGCACACATTGCTTCAATTAAGAAACAATTCAAACAATTATAAGCATATATGCTTCACTCAAAAACAAGTACAATTCGAGACCACACCAAAAGCGGACAACAACCCGGCGACCTTGATCGGCTTAGGCTACCTAACTCACGGTCCGGTGAGGCCGAATCGCTCTAATACCACAATGTAACACCCCGAAATCCAGGCGCTACTTACGAGACAAAAACCACCAAGTATGAAATAGTTTTGATACTGTTCGATAGAAATCACGGTTATTTTTTTTTTTTTATAAAACCCTTTTGCAAATAACATGACAGAGTAAATACAGCGTTGACAGAACATGGCTTATAAAGAAAATAAAAGGAAATACGTCTGGAATACATATATAAATCCTGAGGCAATACATTCTACAAGGTTTTACAAAATACAACATCAAAATAGGAGTACATCTGACATATGAATTTCCTATAAGAAACACTCATACCTCTGAGGTACTCCCGGCAGACACCTACGCAGAGGGCTGCTCCAAAAGTAAAGCCTCACTCGACTACTAAACTACTACAAGTACAGACATAATCCCAAAATACAACAGACAGACTCCGACATAAGAAACACTAAGCTGATCAACACGCTAACTCAAGCAGTAGGGGCGGCTGTGTGATCTCGGTCCGCCTCAAAATGAACTACCAAGGGCGATGCCTGCCACTCATAGAGGCCCTCCTCCTCCTCCTCATCCTCCACCATCGAATCCTCCTCCACATCGTCTACCACGGGCGTAATGACGTCGTCGTCACCAATGGCGTCGACAGTAGGGATATCGAGAGGTGTATCCCCAGTACTGTCCTCCTCGTCAGATGAATCTATGATCCAACCTCCGGATCCACACCCTACCTGGCCACAGCGAGGGCATACAGAAGGATCCGCCGCGGGAGTAGTCTCAGGGATAGGAATCGGAGACGAGGGAGAATACTCTACGGGTGATACAGATCTAGCAGGGGAACCCGACGGGTCTACAGCGGCGTGAGAAGAGGGTGCTCCGATGTCCATCCTCCTGGGTCGCATGCGCCGTACAAATCTAAGGGGAGTAGCGCGTAACGCTGGATCCGTAGTCCGAGGCTCGCTGCGAAATGTGGTCCGGCGTGGAATCTCGGACATGCCCTCTGAAGCTGAGGTGTCTCCATCAGGGTGTGCGTCTATCCAAGCAGCTACTATGCGTGCGAAGGGTACCGGAAACCGCATCACTCGACGCGTGATCCCTATGTGTGTAGCCTGTCCGTCGGTATGCGTCGTCTCGACCACGTTCCCTGTGTACGTCACCTGGCCTGAGGCGTGGTCTACCTCCCAGGCGAACGGGGCTCCCGAATCCGGGAACTCAAATGTCGTCATGGACGACATGACTAGCGGGGTCAGCTCGATCGTCGTCATCGTCTGGGTTACATTCATTGATTGAAAGAACCACGGGCAAGGGTCAACTTCTTAATAAGACGTAAATAATGACAACATATACGAATAGGCAAGCATAACACAATATCATAACGAATAGTCCACAAAATAAGATGCACCACAAATCCCTATTTGTCAGTCTATATGCCAATGCACATGATTAGGAATATCACCTCGCAGGGGCCTTAGGAGCTCACTGAGTCCGCTACCAGGCTTTCTCAAACGCTATTCCCCGCAGGGATTTGTGCCCAGAGCAATCCCCCTGATGACACAACGCCCGTTTTTCCTCTTGACTGTCGGTACGTGCTCGTACCTAGGTCTAGGCGACTCTACGACACCTCGCTTCTGGCATCGATGTATGCATGAACAAGCAACTCTATCATCATAGTTAGTTTACCTCGACGGGATCACTCACATGGAGTGTCCGAGATCATCTATTCTTGTACTAACTCCCTTAATTAGAACCCCATATTTTCGGCTCAAGATCTCCCTTTATAGTCCTAAGTCTCTTTTCTTTAGAAAATCTCCTACTAGTTGTGAAATGATTTATGTTGGAAATCCACTAATAGTTCAAAATAATTAATTTAATTATTCTAACTCTCACTTAATTCTTTTTAATGAAAAGGCGGTTAGTCCATTACTAATTAGGGTTTTAGAAAGATCTATTTTTTTTAAGTGTCTCTTTGATTTTAATAAAATGTCTGTTAGTTTTTATTTCAAAATCCAAGATTTATTTGACGTTGATGCGACGGTAACCCAACTCACGTGCTCTCGGCACTTCCCCAAATTATCACAGTCATTTAACAATATATTCTCAAATATAGTCAATGATCACAACACAATAATCATAATCACAAGGCATCATTCAAGAAAATCATTCCATCACATTGTTCATCATATTGTCACATACTTAATTTATGCATTCACATATTACTAATATACACACTTAAAGATGTTCTTACACATAAGCATATGGAACATAAGCATGTAAAATACAAGCATATAAAACATATGAAACATAAGCATGTAAAATACAAGCATATAAAGCATAATCCTTAACAATATCTAAGAGTTGCCCTTACCGTAGACGCTTTCCTTCCAACGCACGATTTTGCTCTACAAGTTTACTTTCTCACACCTTCAACCAATCAGGTTATTTAGCTAAGTTAGAAACCCAACCTAGTGTCCTAATCCCTACCCTATGGCCACGGTTCTACAAGGAAAGAGCAAGGAGAGTTTGTTTCTCAAAAAAGTGTAGGATCACTTAACTATATAAAAAAAACATTATTCTTTATTATCAAGAAAACAAGGAATCAAATGAAGAATTTGTCTCCTTCTCCAAGTGGAGCTCACGGCCTCAAGGCCTTAAAATGCCTAGATCATTCTTTCTTATTTTAAATATCCATTCCCTTTATCAACAAATTATGATAAGAGAATGAAAGTAGTAAGAAACTTGTCATGAGTTACATCCTTTCATCAAGTAGATGTTTCACCCATTCAAAGTGAGGCTCTCTTTTAGATCATAGCCCAAACAATGGAGTTTTAAAATATACATATTTTTCTCTACTCATGGTATTCAAGAATGTAAGGAGGAAATTTTTTATTCTTACCCCCAAATGAAGAAAGGGGCGGTCAACAAGAAGTAACAAGAAAATATTTTGTTGTTTCAAAAACCTTTTTATTACTATATTACAAATGATGTAGTAGAGTTCTTTTCTCCAAGGTTCAAAATCTTATTAACTCATTTACAAAACTTTGATAGTAATATTAACCAATATGTTAGTTTTTAGAACTACAAAACTTAAGTCACAACTTCAAGAAACGCTCTCAAGCCTTTACATGGACCACTCATGACACATATATATATGTATCCATCTATGTTCTTGGCTTCTCATCAAGCTTGAAATGAAAAGAAAACACATGCTTAAGTAACTAGAACTATGGAAGGAAAATGGCAATACAAGTAGCATAAAATCTTTCTTTTGCTTTGGAAGAACTTAAGTAGGGATCATGGCCAAATACTAGTGTTATAAAGTGAGCTTAAGAAGGAAGAAGAAGGGTGTTTCTTACCCAAGGGAGCTGCTGGTCGCAGCTTGAAAAGAAGGAAGCAAGTGCAGAATTTTTTTTGAACAAAACAACTTCTATACTCTCTCCAACTACCTCACTTCTTCCACTATTTTTTCTCAACTTAATGAAGTGAATGAGCTGAAGTTGTTGGCCTTATATAGGCCTTGAGGGGCTCGCCAAACTGAAGTGGAAATGGGCAGAATTTTGCTTGCTCAAGTGGTTAAAGACTAGTTAAAAGATTTCATGGTTATTACCCTTGAGTTCCTCATTTTGTGCTTAGTAAATGACACAAGAAAAGTGATGGATTTGGTCACTTAAAGGAGCTGATTTCCAGCCAGCAAAATAGGAGATTTGATGTTAAAAAAAAGAAGGAGATTTGGTGTTGAAGTGATCTTAGGAGATGACAGGGAAAATCTAGGAAAAGATAGGAAATCATCATGCATGAAATCAAGATTTTGGTGAATGATTTAGGAGTGAAATTCTCCTCCAATTCAGCTGCATGATTCGACCAAGATGGGCTGAAAAAGAGGAGGAAATCTTGGCCAAATCCATGGGTGCAAGCTAGCACAAAGACCTTACTAACTCTTACCATAAATAGAACTAAACTTTAACATTTTTGGTAGGTTAATCACATCACTATCTTTTTGTGTCATGACTTAAAATCTACCACAATCTAATCCCTTTTTATTTCTGATTTTCGCCCCTCCCTCAAGGTTCTCTCAGCTCCCAGTTTCGTCGCACGTTCGGTTTCACGTGTCTCGCGTCTCTGGCGCGTAGAAAATACATTATTATTAAAAAAATTAAGTAAAATTGCCAAAAAATTCTAATAAATCAGAAATATTATAAAACATCAAATTCCCAAATATTTAAATATTCGGGTCGAATTAGAGTTTTCAATCGGGCAAAACTTACCCGGGTAGTTCAAAACGCGACCGGAAAACGGTGGAATTTTGAATCGAAAATTAATCGTGACTTAATATAATATATTAAGTCCCAAATATAATTTCACTTTAGTTAAATTCATTCACTTGATTAACAGCACACAAAATATTAATTATGCATATTAATGCGTAATACAGGGAATTACAATTCAGTAGCGATAATTAAGCCGTAGTAAAACTACCGGTGTTACAATACTCCCCCACTAAAATAGTTTCATCCTCGAAACTAAGGGTTAGAGAATAGCTCTGGATACTGTTCCCTAATCTTGTCCTCAAGCTCCCAAGCCGCATCTCCGGTTGCCTGGTTCCAGATTACCTTAACCAGTGGAATCTCTTTGTTTCTCAGTCGCTTGATCTTTCTGTCGGTGATTCTGATCGGGGATAGTTCGAATGAGAGGTCATCCTTCAACTGGATCACATCCGGTTCAATGACATGGGACGGATCAGATATGTACCTTCGCAACTGCGAGACATGAAAGACGTCATGAATGTTTGATAGGAATGGCGGTAAAGCTATTTGGTAGGGAGAGGGAGAGAGAGAAGAGAGGGAGAGAAAAATGAGAGAGAGGGAGATAGGGGAGAGAGATGAAAGGAATGGGAGAAAGAGACAAGATAGGGGAGAGATGAGAGAGAGGGAGAGAGGGAGGAGAGAATAGGGAGATGAGAGGGAGATGAGAGATAGAGGAGGGAGTGAGATGAGAGAGAGGAGAGAGATGAGAGATAAGCGGGGGAGGAGGGAGAGAAATGAGAGATGAGAGAGGGAGATAGGGGAGAGATAAGAGAGAGAGGAGAGAGGGAGGGAGAGAAGGGAGAGATGAGAGATAGAGGGAGGGAGTGAGATGAGAGAGAGAGGGAGAGAGGGGGAGAGGGAGAGAGATGAGAGATAGAGGAGGGAGAGAGATGGAGAGAGAGAAGAGAGGAGAGAGAGATGAGAGAGAGAGGAGAAGGAGATAGGGGAGAGAGAGACAAGAGAGGGGAGAGGGGAGAGATGAGAGAGAGGAGTGAGGGAGAGAGATGAGAGAGAGAGAGACAGAGATGAGAGAGAGGGAGATAGGGAGAGAGAGACAAGAGAGGGGGAGAGGGGAGAGATGAGAGAGGGGAGAGAGATGAGAGAGAGGGGTGGGGGAGAGAGATGAGAGAGAGGGGAAAGATTGGAGAAAGAAAAATATTTTTAATTAAAATATTTTTTTTGATTAAAATTATTTTTGATTAAAATATTTTTTTATAATTAAAAATATTTTTTGTATTGAAAATATTTTTTATGATTAAAATTTTTTTTTATGAACAATTCAAAAAATTATCCATTCCATCCATTTGCCACCCCTAGTGTAATCCAATGGATTTAGAAAAATAGTGGATGGATGTCATCAATTAAATTAAATGGATGGATTGGATCCAATCCATTTAGTTTTTTTATTTGTAATGGATGGATTGGATGGATTTCTTTATGGATGGATTGGATGGATGATGGATAAATGGATCACTTTGCCACCCCTAGTGCAAAGCACCTTTAGAAGTCCTTCTTTTTTTCTTCAGCTCTAATAGATTCAGCAAGCCATTCAAAATGTTGGTCTTCAATATGTCTCCAGAGGTACACTTGTTGCCACATTGCCATTTCACTGTCAAAAAGAATTTCTTCTTGTTCTGTAGCTCTTCTTCTTTCTTCTTCAACTGTGATTGGCCTATAGATAGCACAAGCCAATATATCATCAAAATGCTACCACTGGAGGTTTGTTTCCCAGTTTCTCCTCACTGTGCCAACAATGGGAATATGCTCTTTGTCTTCAAGGGATAGACTGGAGGATCCAACACACTCCTAATCTATAGCAATTTTGTGGTACAAGAAGTTTTTTGCACAAGATTCATCTCTTGAGGGAACAGGTGTGTCAAGCAGAGATTCCAAATGACATTGTTCTACTGTTTTCTTCCAATATTCTAGAGTTAGGGTAACACCCTATTTTTCTTGCATTTAATGTGTGTTTGTGTGCCATGCATGTTAGGAAGGCTTTATTACCATAAGGGACCTTAGAAGGGACCATTCTTAGCTTTGATCACAAGAAAATCGATTAGATCAAGCCCCTAATTGATTAGGATCCACCAAACTTAGTAATTCTGGAATCCTAACCAGCCTAATTGATTAAATCATAGGTTTTAATCAATTATGTCACGACAGATCGTCATTTCCAAATTTTCAATGTTAATCGATTAACTGTCCTTTGAGTTAATCGATTAACTGCGTGAAAACTGCAAAATCATAAAAAGCTTTCCATAACCGTCCCATGGCCTTCAATGGCTATAAATTCTACTTTTTGGGGAAGCCTTGGTGTTACCCTAGCCGCTGATCACCCTCTAGAATCCTAAATTCGTTCTTTCAATTCCTTGGCCAAGTTCTTGCTTTCTTTGTGGGTGAGGGAGCTTTGACCAACCTTTGCTCAAGCACTTGGAGGGCTTGGTTAGGAGCAATCATACTTTCTATTAGCAAGCTAGGATCACTCGAATTTCCAGGTATGTGGGGTATTAGATGGATGACATATGAGATCATGGGAAGAAGTGTAGTAATATATCATGTTTGCATATGCTAAATCCTAGGTTTAAGTGTTCGTGACAACATCTCGGCCTAGGGAGTGACGTAGTCTGAATCTGTAACCCTTAATGGTTTGAGCTAACTCCTTGAACCAGGGGATACTTAGTAGAATTAGCTACTCTGACCGTTACCGGACATTATCGCGACTAGTTGAGAGTGTGAGGTAATGGAGTAACATCATTGCAGTGCTCTTCTCCAAGAAACCAAACATGTCCTCCTAGTCAAACTTCCTGAAGTGATAGAATTTGTACCACATGCATAAGGAGCTATTGTGACTAGAGACTTTGCATTTTCACATCTTGTGACATGTATTGACTTATGAGTTGATTTGTATGTATGTATGTATGTATGTATATATATTTAGGTTGTTTATGTTTGTATTCACTTACTCCATTCTTTGCCAACACAACATAAATACAATGTACTCACCCCCTTTGTTTTTGTGTCCCTCGCACTATATGTTTATTATTTGCATATGCTTCCAATGTCGATACTAATGGCTGATTTTGATGCCCGTGCTAATTTAGAAGCAGTCTAGGATTAGCCTTCAGTTTATGTTTTCGATATTTATTTAGACTTCGAGTCATTGTTATTATTTAATTATGAGATTTGTATAGCTCTGATAAATGTGACATCGTGCTATGGGTATTTATTTGTATTTGTTAAATTATTTTCAAGCAAAATTTGTAAACGCTTATAACTACGAATTTATTTCTCCGTTAAGTATATGACTTTGAGTTTCAAAATGTGGTACTAATTGTTACGAAAAGATTTTTGAAAAAGCCCTGTTTAAATCAATTTATGTATGAGTATTATGCTAGAGGGTTAAGGGTGTCACAAAGACCACCTTTTTAAGCACCCATTATGTTTGGTGAATGCTGCACAATTTGTACCTGGGTACGCAACCAATCTTAGCTTTCAGAAATCCAACTCTAGGAAAATATCTTGTTTTGAGACATTTTGAGAGTATAGTTTCAGGATTCGTTAGGATCCTCCATCCCTGTTTAGCATGAAGTTCCAGGTTGAAGATACTGAAGCTTTTGAAACCCATCCCACCATTTTTCTTTGGCTTGCAACTTTGATTCCAGTTAATCCAATGAATGTTTTTTCTCCATTTCTTCTACCCCACCAAAACTTTCTAATCATTGCTTCAATGTGCTCACATAACCCATTAGGCAATAGAAAATAGCTCATAACATAAGTTGGAATTGACTGAGCAACTGATTTAGTAAGAATCTGTCTTTATGCATTGGATAAGAATTTCTCTTTCCATCCCTTAAGCTTTTTCTATACTCCATCCTAAACAAAATCAAATACATGTTGTGTGGATGTCCCAACAAAGTTGGAAGACTAAGGTATTTTGATTTACTCTCCGCTGCCTTAATATTAATCAATGATTGGAAATCATTTTTTCTATCTGTAGGAATATTTTGGCTGAAGAAAATATCTAATTTGTCAAAATTAATGAGTTGACCAAAAGTCGTTTGGTAGAGATCAAGATTTTCTTGAATAGTGGTAGCTTTCTGATGGGAAGCTCCACAGAAGATAACACTATAATTTGCAAACATTATGTGAGAAACAACAGGAGCTCCTCTAACAATTTGAATACCATGTATGAGTCTATTAAGTTTAAGGACACACCCACACTATCAGTATAGAAATTTAAGGAGATGTGGTACGGTATTCAATCATAGTTCATTAGTTTACATGAAAGTTTTAATAAGTAATATTAGTTTTTTAGTAAGCACTATTATGATGTCGTAATATAGTAAAAGATCCGTTAAACATATTATTTTTTACACAAACGTCTAATCTTATCTCACTGCTTAGATATTATAAGAAACAATATTATAATAAAATCATGAGATGTGATAAAATATATATACAATATTTTTTATAATATTTGTGCATAAGAAACTTTAATCTTTGAATGTGTGAAACACTGTCACTATAGTCGCTGAATATATCGAAATTACAAAAACATTCCTAAATGTACTTTCCGTTAGTTAGTTTGTTCCTTGATGTCAATCCAATTAGTTAACTCCATCAGAGGTGTCAAACTGTCATGTTATGTACTATGTTGGATATTGATTTGTTATGTTTAGGTGTCCACCTGTCATGCCACTTATTTAGGGACATTTTGAAGTAAAATTGGTCCATAAAGTATCATGAGTATATAGCTACTATCACATTAGTCCCTAAAAATGGTGACTTAATATCAAAATGGCCCCTGAAATATCATTTGCATACCGTCAATGTCACAAGATATATAATAAGTCAATTTATGTTAATTTATAACCTTTATTTATCATATTTTTTAATATTTATATTGATATATTATTAAATATATTATAAATATTAAAAAAGTAATTATTTATTTATCACCTGTTAGACCACGGTTCTACCAGAGTCCATTAAACCTTGAACCAATACCTTTCCCAATTCAATGGCACAAAACGTTGCTCACCCGCACACACGTGTATTCACGCCAATCACCTACATTTTATCTTTGTTAAACTAACGATTTAAGAAAGGGAGAAAGGGAAGGCGTTGTGGAGGAAACAAACAAAAGATGAATACATCAGAAACACTCCTCACTGTGACTGCCTACAAACAACACACGCAAGCAGCCACAAACTCCGGGGGATACGGCTAAACACTGATAAAGATTCCAAAACGAGATTGGAATGTAGCATCATTTCCCACAAGTGAAGTGTGGTTGACATTCTATTATCTCTTTATCTCTCTTATTGCTTTCTTAGCCTCATACTTCAAAATTCCCAATATTGAATGGCAGTAAAATATTCCTGCATTAGGCACATCAATTTTATATGTTCACACTTGTGAAGGTTTCAGTTCACCTTTTTTTTTATTCTTACTTTTTGTTAGGATTTTTAAAAAATTATGAGACAAAGAATAACTTTAAAAAATTAATTATTCTTAGGGAAAAAAAAACCAATAATTTATTATGGCCTGTTGTAATTTTAGATAGGTGTTAAAAGGTAGTCTTATTTATTGGAAGTTGAATTGAGACTCTCATTCTCCAAAACCAAAGTTGAAACTATTTATATTGACGTTATAAAGTGCCGCAGGACATTGAGAACGCGGGTTCGAACCCGCAATGCTCTATTTCTTCCTCCCTATCCCCTTACCTCGTGACTGATTGTACTAAGAACAAAAAATAAATAAATTAATATCTATTAAAAGGATAGAAATAAATGAAGGGGCAAGAAATTAGGAGAATGGATAAAATGTAGATGAAGCTCAAAAAATATGTTTGATATATGATGTGGCATTTGAGAGAGCAAATCCAAGCCAGAACTGAGGTGTTCCCTCTTCATCCATTCTCAGCCGCAAGGTGCCCTGTTTCTCCCTCTTATCTACTACTTGGGATATCACTTGGCCCCACCTTAGCATTTATGAATTTTTACATTTACACTTTTATATAATAAAGTTCTGCTAAGAGCAGAAGGCACTGGCACAGCTCTTCCTTCTGCCATACTTCACCAGACTATCTGAAGATTCTCCTTTCCAAGTACACAAACTTGATTCTCATTTTATGCTTCATATATATATATATATATATATATATATATATGCTATCTTTTTCCTTTGTATTAAATTTGATTGTCCTAAGTTTGGTTCTTTCAATTGTATTTTGTTATGAATGATATCCTACTCATGCTTTGTGTTATTCCCTTTGTAATAAAATTTGCTTTGGAAATGGGAAAATTAAGTGCAGATGGTGACGAAATTACAGCCCAAAGCAGTTGTTTGCTCCTATCATGAAATCATTCTTGTGGAGGAAAAAAAATTGCTATAACTTCCCCCTTTTGGTCATGCTAATGAATCAAAATTCTATCCTTGTAATATCTCATTATAAATGTTTTGATATATTTGGTAATTTTTGTTACCACCTGTTTTTGTTTAATGTTATGCAAAGTAGAGAATTCAGCATCAGTTCTAATTTTAGTATTTCTCGTATATGATCATTTTTTCTTATTAATTGCATGAAAGAATTTCCAAAGGCTGGCTAGATACTCACATACACAAACACCAAGCATGTTTTAAATGAAAATTTTAGAAGCAGAACAAAGGTCTTGATGGCAAGCAATGTTTAATTTATTTTATTTTTCTCTTTTTATATGTTGTTGTTAAAGGCCATCAATAACTATTTCATGACCAAAACACATTATTATTCAATGATACAATCTCCACCTACCAAACTGGTGTGGTCCGAGTGGTAATTGGATCGGTCCCTTAAGCATGTAGTCAGGGGTTTAATCCCTATTCCCCGACTCATGTGTATGGAAAATCACTGTTTGGAAGAGACATTCCTTAAATGCGTTTCAGATCTTTGAAGTGATTAGTCTCCGCAATTGCGCGTAGAGGATACTTGGGAAACAAAAAAAATGATACAGCCTCCACCTTAAACCGTTTTTATTCTCTCCCTGGCATCTACTTTTTATGTTATTTTCCTTCTTAATGTCTAGATTTAATATCATTTAAACGGGATTTTTCCATGTTATGCCTTAGCAACTCATAATTTTTGTTACCAAACGGTGTCAAAGTGAGTTAAAATTTTAATTTCATTATGCAGTATGCAAATTTGGGTGTTTCAGTTACAAATTTCTACCATGGAATAATAAAACAATGATTCAGTATTAGATGCACAAAGTTTACGGTCAACAACAATTTAGAAAGCTGTTAATACTGACTTGTTGATGTATTTTATGTATAGGGGAGTTCTTTGGTGGGAAAAGCCAAGAATTGCTTGAATTCAAAGAGGTTGAAATTTCAAGCAGGGGAAGATGGATTATGTTAATGGACCAGGAAGAAACCATCTCTTTGTCCCAGGGCCAGTTAACATACCTGACCAGGTCATCCGGGCAATGAGTCGAAACAATGAGGACTACCGTTCTCCAGCAATTCCAGCTCTAACGAAAACTCTGCTTGAGGATGTCAAGAAGATTTTCAAAACTACTACTGGAACCCCATTTCTTATCCCTACAACTGGTATTGTTTTATACCTGGATAAGCCAAATTGTTCCATGTGCTTTATGTGTATAGTTTTAGTTTCATAAAATCAATTAGACTATTGCATTACTTTAATTATCAGGATGATGCACACTTAACTAGAATAGTTACCTTATTTAATTTGATGACTTAGATGTATCCAGTTGCATGCTTAATCAACCCTCTTGTGTGTGTTTGGTTCTACGGTGGCGAAAATTGATTTTGATCGAATTGATTTTGTGTAGAAGTGAGTCGAACATAAAGTGATTTATGTTCGGATACATTCACGTAAATGTGAGTTGAACAATAATTTTGAGACTAAAATTGTTTTCTCTTCATGGAAGCGCCAAATCCTAAGTTCAAGTTAGAATCCATTTTGGGGCTAGAATTGTTTTCTCTTCTTGCAAGTTAAACACTCAAATATGTGTCAAAATCAATTTCATGCTTCTAAAATCACTTTTATCTCTTACAAAAGTGAATCCAAACATGTACTTAATCATCCATACTGAGTTTACTCCTTAGATTACATTCACTTTTGGGACCATGGTTGAGGATTGAAGTTTTCTTACTAAATGAAACTTGACTGTAGAATTCTGATGTGATATTCTAGAGTAGTGGTTGTATTTTGTGTTTGTTGCATCTTTTATGCTCAATTTTATGGTGTTTTGGAGGTTACAAGCTGATAGGATAAGGTTGGTCCAACAAGAATAGATAATTTTCTTTTCACTTGGTTATAGTTATCTTGTTATCTAGTAATGCTTTGGCACTTGGTTCAGGTACTGGTGCTTGGGAGAGTGCTCTGACAAACACATTGTCTCCCGGGGATCGTATTGTATCCTTCCTGATTGGCCAGTTCAGTTTGCTTTGGATTGATCAGCAGCAACGTCTTAAGTTCAATGTCGATGTCGTGGAAAGCGAATGGGGCCGAGGCGCCGATCTTGACATTCTAGAATCAAAACTTGCTTCAGATACTGCACACACTATTAAGGCAATTTGCATTGTTCACAATGAGACAGCAACTGGGGTCACCAATAACTTGGCCAAAGTGAGACAAATTCTTGGTGAGCATGTCATCTAATGGTCTTAAATAATAGCTTTTACTGCCTGCCATAGCCACAAAATCTAATTCTGTTGGATGTTCTAAGTTGCCATTGTACATAACTGCTCTTAGTTCCATTGCTAAATTAACAATTCTTACAAAAATTTCTTTTTGGACATTTGATGATCAAATAAAGCTTTAGCATAGGTGGTAAGGTTCTGTTTGTTAGATCATTTACTTGTGGGAAGTAGTAAATCGGGGGGGGGGGAATATATGAAGCATGATAGACTAGTATCATTTAAGTTAATACAAGTGAACTTCTCAATCTGCTGTGTATTTCCAAAGAGTGACTTATGTGCTATTGCATAGGTCATTAGCATTTAACATGATTATTATGACCTAATTATGCATCTGAAACTTGGACAGAATGATCACATGCTATTCACTTACAACATCATAATTGGACTTTAGGCACTATATTTTGGGTCCCAAAATAATGTTTTACATGACAATGTTAATCCATACATTTGTATATTGGCATAAATTTTGTTATTCTTTGATGAAAATATATTTTCTTAGTTCCTTTACAGAACTGCAAATGTAAAATCAATTTGCTATCACCAGTCTTTGGATTTTCAATGTTCTTGTCTTTTCCTTACTGCTATTAGTTAATGAAATGGCACTCACATTGTAATTTGGAAACTCAGATGCCTACCGCCATCCAGCCCTCCTTCTTGTTGACGGAGTGTCATCCATTTGTGCTCTTGATTTCCGTATGGACGAATGGGGAGTAGATGTGGCCATAACTGGCTCTCAGAAAGCCCTATCCCTTCCCACTGGGATAGGTATTGTGATGGCAGGCCCTAAGGCTATTGAGGCCTCAAAATCTGCTAAATCACTTAGAGTTTTCTTTGACTGGAGTGACTACCTGAAATTCTACAAGTTGGGATCCTATTGGCCATACACTCCTTCCATTCAGCTGCTGTATGGTCTGAGAGCAGCTCTTGATCTGATTTTTGAGGAAGGACTTGAAAATGTGATTGCTAGGCACAACCGTTTAGGTACAGCAACCAGGTAAGTCAGAATTTGCTTGTTTGAAATCATTGCCAATGACTTCAGCAAGTAAGAAAATGCTAATTTTTGACAAGTCAGCAAAAGTTTCTGAAAGTTTAATAGCTGTAACCAAAGTTTTAAATAAAAGTCCGTGACCGCGATCTGGGTCGCGACATCATGGTTTTTGATATCTCCGCAACCGTGATTGAGGCCGCCTTGGTCACATTTGACCGTAATTCTCTGCAATATCAAGGATCGTGACGCGACTGTGACTGCGATTGCTATTTAAAACCTTGGTTGTAACTTTTGGTTAAGTCAATTAATCTGATAGGTTCTCAATATGCTAAATGCAGACTTGCTGTAGAGGCATGGGGTTTGAAGAATTGCACCCAAAAGGAAGAGTGGTACAGTGACACAGTGACTGCTGTTCTTGTTCCTCCTTACATTGATAGTGCTGAAGTAGTTAGAAGGGCATGGAAGAGATACAATATGAGCTTAGGTCTTGGACTAAACAAAGTTGCTGGGAAGGTTTTCAGAATCGGTCATCTTGGCAACATGAATGAGGTAATGTTGATTGCCAAACTCTCATTAGCATATTAATGGATAACATGTACCAACATAGTTGAGATTTCTTTTTCTATCGTGATGCTTTTGCATGTCATTTTTGCTATACAAAAAAATAAAATAAAATTAATGGATACTGAAAAAACACATTGTTTTAGGCTTATCTTATACTCTTTGTAATAGTTAATTGAAATTTGAAGTTTAAAGATCAAGGGTCATATCAAAGGAAAAGTGACCATTGGATAATCAATGCATGTAAATATTATAAATATTTGACTTATGCAAAGGAAAATGTATTTATTAGATAGGAAAAAAAAATAAATTATTTTTTATTTGTAACATAAGGGCACATGTTAAAGAAGTCATAAATTTGTTCTTCATTCTTCATGGTTGTAATGTATTATCCTTTAAAATTCTAGCAATGCTGGTTTAGATGTACTTTTTCTCCTACTTCAATAGTATGATAGGATAGATATCAAGTTATAAATATATTCCACCTTTGAAATTGTTAATTCTTTAAATATTTTCCAGTTGCAACTATTGGGTTGTCTTGCTGGTGTGGAGATGATACTCAAAGATGTGGGTTACCCAGTAAAGCTTGGAAGTGGAGTTGCTGCAGCCAGTGCATACTTACAGAACAATATTCCCCTGATCCCTTCTAGGATCTGAGTCACAAGCCATTCTTGTAATTACTTCTCTTTCTGCTCTTTCAGGATATCTGTAATATACATATTATGCCCTTTCTCACTCTTTTGAAGATGAACATATTTGCTACTTTTAGTTTTAATGCATTGTTTCTTTCCTTGTCCTGTATATCAGAAATTATGGCATCTAATACCCTTATTTGACACTGTGTTATGGTCTTATGGACATCAAATTCATAGTCAAGTCACCAGGCTAAGAGTATATATTCTTAGATACTAACCCTCCAGATTTGGATAAACCCGGGATTGGTGGTTGTAATGCTACAACCAATAATTTTTTTGTCTTTTGGACGGATACAACCATTACTTGAGAAAGGTTTTCAGTCCAATATAGCACCAATATGACATTCTTATGAAATTAGGATTTGACAGAGTGGGATGCCAAGTAGAGTACAAAATAATATATGTTCGTCTTAGAGATATAGTGTCTCTTCCGCGTGTTAAGGAATTAAGCCTAACTCCTCCTCAAAACCATGGTTGTAAGGGGAGGTTTGCCCAACCCTTATAAGCCCCTACACTAGGTTCATGACGTCCGATGTGGAACTCCAAGTTAGGTTCATGAAGCTCTCCTTGCACATGAAAATCGGTAACAGATCCGTCCCCTGAACAACCGGCGTCCACGACTGTTCATTCTTCCCCTTTCTTTGTGGGTTCATTCTTCCCGAGGTAGAGCCAATGCCCAAAGATCGAAACTGCTCTGATACCAATTGTTACGAGAATTTGGATTTTAGGGATAAATTCGGTAAAACCCAATACTAATCAGCAGAGAACTCAATTAGAGAATGAGCTCTGGGGCAGAGTAAGTATAGTGATTAAGTTGAGAGAGTTGAGAGTAGAGGAGAAGAGATATTTTCCGAAATATTGGTTGATTCCTTCATTGGACCACTTGGTCATTATATAAGCATGAGCAATTACAAAGTAATGCATGGGAATATTCTAGATCCCTCTCCACTCACAATTGACACCTCACCAAAAGTAAATGCCAATTAAAAGTAAAAATAGAAATAAAACTATAGGCTAATAGCATAAATGATTTTAGTATTTATTTCCTGTGACAGATGCAAGACTACAATAAGGAATTTCAAAATAAATCTCTGCCTTATCCATGCATAAAAAATACAACCTATCAACTTGCTGGACAACTTGTGTGTAGCTTGAATTATTTATGAAGTTGCTGCTGAAAAATTTGGTATCCCTCAACATAGCTATTTCTTCTTCCACATAGAATTTCCTTGGTAGCTTTGAACAAACCCAAAGGACTGGTTCTGTTGTGGGTAATCCTTGTGATTCCAAAACCAAACTACAACATCTCCAAAGTAAAGCAATCATTTGAGAAGTGGATTTGAGTTGTTGTAATTGCCCAAAAAATTGTTTACAGCTTGGTGGTACATCTATCAACATTCCATCAGCAATAGGAATTGTCAATGGTGTAATGGTCTCCAAATTTCCACTTAATTTCTTGGCCAAGTTCAATTATGAGAATTTATGAGTGTTAACACAAGCACCCCATGCCTTTCCATCTGCAGCTTCTACTTCTTCATATACGGGCTCTTCTTTTTCTTCCCTTTCCATCACCAATAGCTTAAACCTCTTATGCTTCAATAGATACCCAGGGGTAAATAATTCATCACAAAACATACATAACCCCTTTGCTCTCCCTCCTGCCTCAACAAGGGCAATATAAATTCTAGGAGCTTTGTCAAATTCAGGTTTGGGTACCTGGTCCTGAGAGTTAGATCTACCACCATAAGTGGGATCGTTGGATCTTGTCACGAGATTGACATTTGAAAGATGCTGTCGAGGACTGAACTGATATACAATTTCAGTAGGATTTGGTGAAAAATCTCTTCCAGACGCAGCCACACAGTCTTGAATTAACTCCTTCTCATCCTTGCTAACCAAAATAGGATTTCTGTCCTTAACAACTGTACTAGACAAACCCCCACTATCAGCAGTTGCGACAAATGCCTTTCTCTTATCAGAGAAATCATGTTGATAATCTAATTCAATTATTGCATTATCTTCCCAAACCTCAATGCATTTCCCATTTGATAATTGTTCACAGCACAGAGAAGGAACTGAAATTACTTCTAAAAGAGCATTCTCTAGAATAGCAGGTTGCATACCTTCAATGGCAAACAAGAGACATGTAACTACAGTAGCAAGAGGTGCTTTAGGTAAAGAACCTTCAATAACATCTTTTAAGTCTACATCCTTGTCTTAAATATAAAACAAATTCATGTGATTAAAAGCCCCTTTGAACCATAAAGGACCACCAGATGCAAATTCCCATTTTAGTTCAACATTATTCAAGTGGATTGTTGCAGAACCCTTTGTGGTGTTCACCAACAGAGATGTATTGAGAGATGGCGTCGGAACGACAACCCTATCTGGGGGTTCCAGTGGTGGAAAGAAATGGGTCTCTCTTTCAGTAGAATGAACAGAGTTTGACAAGGCTTTGATGAGTAGGACGAATCCGTAATAAGAACAACAGACTGGATCTGATACGGGAAAGATGAAATTGAAGGGGAGCCGCGACCCATAGAAGGAATCAGCGTTCAATCGATGGGGTGAAAATATGGCACTGTTAAGAATTCCGAAGCAGGGAAGGTAAACTTAAAAATTAGTTGGTACCTGAATAGCCAACGGAACCATTTCGAGCTGTTCATCGACGATCTCAGGAACATGATCGGCAACGAAATCCCCATTGCTGGGTTGAGGGTAATCAGTATCGTCGAACAGATCTTCCTCGGCGGCGTTTGCATCTGCTACCGGCGGTTCATCTTCAGGCGCTTCATCTTGCTCATGGAGGACAATGTTCAGTAATTCCTTGATTTCGCCAAACGATTCACGAGGATTTGCAAAGCATGGTGTAACATGTGTTGCCAATTCCACAGGATCATCGCCATCAAACGACGGCGATTTAGCGCGTTCAAAAGGTAGTGGTAACTCGTCGGAAACCCTAGGGGCTGCCTTCAAGGTACCCACCGATTCTGGTGCGATGAACAGCGAAGTTGGGGCCTGTTGCTGTCGTTGGAAGCTCTCTTTTATCTTGGCGCACAGGGTTGCAAGAATATCGAGGAGGTCATCTGCTACCTGACTGAACTTGGATTCTATCTTTTCTTGTGAATCTGTGAGCTTCAGAAGCACTCTACGCTTCATTGCTTCAATTTCTTTTTTCATCGTACATCGCATCCTCCGTGGGTAAGCTCCATGTCGATGCTTTGATACTAATTGTTAAGGAATTAAGTCTAATTTCTCTTCAAAACTATGGTTATAAGGGGAGGTTTGTCCAACCCTTATAAGCCCCTATACTAGGTTCAATGATACTATTAGCCTATAGTTTTACTTCCTGTGACAGCACCCATGAAGGTTCAGGACCACATATTACTAATAGCAGTGGAATACTTTATCATGGGGCTTAATGCCTTTTTCGATGTCTCAACACACCTACATATTCATAACGCTGGGTTTGATCACAAACATCCTCTAGTGGAGCGATCCAATCCATTTAAATTGTTTCAGCAGTATGTTACACATGATAGCAACATCGATTTAGCTAAAAAACTGATCTTAAAGGGACGTGAGCCTTTACCAAGAAGGTGGTGTTTTGCTGAGACTGTTTCTAGGTCTTGTTGTAATGTTGTGACTGTTGTGCATTGGAACTGTCAGGCTGGAAAGTATATGATTGTGCTCACTTCAGACGTTGTTTCAAACCTTGAAGAAATTGTTGCAGCTGACATGGTACATTTTAGTCAAAATTATGCAGTCAGAGTAGCAGATAATCTACTACCAGAACCTCTAGGTGATATGCTAATTAAAATCACAGCTATTCTAGTTACTTGTTCCTTCAGCAGGGTTGTAATCCTCTGTTTTTTGTCCCACAACTCCAACCTGCTAGGGATGCTTAATCCCATTACTGATGATCACAACTCTAATTTTATTAGCAAGGGTTAGGATGCATTTTTTCATCTCCAAGAGGCCTCAATTAGCAAATCATATGCTTCCCCTAACAATTCAGAGGCTCACCACTGCTTGTTTCTAATATCCCAGCTGGAGTTTTACCAAGTGCCAAAATTTGCTACTGCCCAACATTCACAGCAACATCTGATTTCCATTACACGACATGCATGCGTGGCTATTTTCCATAGGAAAATGATTGACAGGGGTCGATTTCTTGTCCCTCCGGTTCTACTCAAATGGATGATATTACCTCTTAAGCATGGAACTTGAAAATATTCATCCTTGAGGACAAGGATGTCTTGGAGGGGTGGGCATTGTCACAGGAAATAAATACTAAAATCATTTATGCTATTAGCCTATAGTTTTATTTCTATTTTTACTTTTAATTGTCATTTACTTTTGGTGAGGTGTCAATTGTGAGAGATCTAGAATATTCTCATGCATTACTTTGTAATTACTCATGCTTATATAATGACCAAGTGGTCCAATGAAGGAATCGACCAATATTTCAGAAAATATCTCTTCTCCTCTACTCTCAACTCTCTCAACTTTATCACTACACTTACTCTTCTACGTCAGAGCTCATTCTCTAATTGAGTTCTCTGCTGATTAGTATTGGGCTTACCAGATTTATCCCTAAAATCCAAATTTCCGTCTCACCGTGCGAATGGAATGTCATTCTCTAGCTAGTGGGCATCAAGTGAGAAGGTATTTCAGCGTATCAAGGATATTAAAAGCACCTCCTTGTGTCTTACATATGGATGTATTACCATGTGTCACAGCCGGTGCCGGATCCAGAAATTTTCTTTCGTGGGGACAAGAAATAGTTTATAATGTTTTTATGTAAGAAAAACATTATAAGTTTTTACAAAATACATAATCTTTATGACAAAAAACCTAAAATATCTAAACTTTTACATATTACAATTATCCTCTATGCATTTTCATGTTTTGAAAATGTTATATGACTTTTTTCATTGTCAACACCGTAAAAAAAAAAAAAATCTCTATGTATATAACAACACAACCATTTAAAAAAAACTAACCATTCATCCCTTATATGCTCTTCCCTCGTATCACTGTTTATATCTTAGTCTAATGACATTTATAGAAAATCATCAAGTAATTGTCTCTGCTATTCGAGTTTTTTAATCTCTTTCTCTGTGTTGGACGGTGTTTCTTTTATGAAATTTAATGTGTTTTATCACTGTATGAGTTTAGTGTTAGAGGGATGGTAAAAATTAGAAGGATAAAGAGATAAAATTAGTACCAATTTATTCTCTCTTTTATTTCTTATACTAACTTTCTTCATTTATTTATAAAAAAGTGTTTTATGGGGCAATACCTAATTTTTTTATGGGGGCAAAACGAAAATTAATAAGCATATTCAACTAAAAAATAATTATTTTGTGGGGGCAATGGCCCCCAACCCCATCTAAGTGGATCCGCCACTGGTCACAACTATATACATCACCTTAGGGAAATTCTTTGGGTAGCTTATTAGGATCAAGGTCAATCCTAAAAGAGGAAGGATTAACTTTAGGGGGTTGCTTCCGGCACCCCACCATGTTGCTGCCAGCACCCCCCACTCTACTAACATTTATGAAATCCCGAAAATAACCATGGTACTTAAACCCAAATTTAATTTTTGTTTTCCCTCCCTTTTACTCTTCTTCTTCATCCCTCCCCTCCTCTACCACCCCACCACCGTCCTCCACCACCAACCACCGGAGCACCGCCCCTCCACCACCACCACCTCCCAAAAATACCTCCACTCACCTAAAACCCATATTTACATTCTTCCTTCTCCCTCCCATCCCTCCCCCCTTTGGAAAACTTCATGAAGCCACCACCCTCCACCCCCAACAGGAACACCTCCCGAGAGGCCACCGCGACCAACCCAGTGACCCAGGAGATAGTTACTCATTCGTTTCGCGTTTCTACTTTTTTTGATTTACAGCTTAGGTAATTACATTTAAAATGTATTCCGGCAATTCAATTACCGGAACATAAATATGCTTCCGGCAATTGAGTTACCGGAATACATTTTCAAACAAGTAATGAAAATGTATTCCGGTAATTCAATTACCAGAAGCATATTTTTTCAAAATTATGATATGTTCCGGTAATTCAATTGTCGGAATACATTTTCAACAGCTTTCGGCAATTCAATTGCCGGAACATATCATAATTTTGAAAAAATATGCTTCTGGTAATTGAATTACCGGAATACATTTTCATTACTTGCTTGAAAATGTATTCCGGTAACTCAATTACCGGAAGCAAATTTATGTTCCTGTAATTGAATTGCCGGAATACATTTTAAACAGCTTCCGGTAATTTTGAAGCCTGTAAATCTGTGGAAAAAAAAAGCAAAAATGCGAAAATGAACAGAACTATCTCCGGTGGCCGCTGGATTGGTCACGGTGGCCCCTTGGGAGGTGTTCCGGTGTTAAGGGTGGAGGGGTGGTGGCTTCGGCGAGTTTTCCAGTGGTGAGGGAGGGATGGGAGGGAGAAGGAAGAAGAGAAATATGGGTTTTAGGTGAGTGGAGGTATTTTGGGAGGTGGTATGTGGGAGGCTGCTCGTGGTTGGTGATGGAGGACGATGGTGGCATGGTGGAGGAAGGGAGGGATGAAGAAGAAGAATAAAAGGGAGGGAAAACAAAAATTAAATTTGGGTTTAAGTACCAAGGGTATTTTGGAGATTTCATAAATGTTAGTGGTGTGGGGGTGCTGGCAGCAGCATGGTGGGGTGCTGGATGCAACTGCCTAACTTTAGGCATAGGGAGCGTGATTCTCTTTCTGGAATCTCAAAATCTACTTATATTTGCTCAATCCTAGTTTGGACCCTCACTTGGTGACCTAATGTCACTTGAAAGTGTGGATTGGGCATGATGCTATAGCCAATCCCCAAAATAGTATCAATTCAAAACCATTTACGTGGGTGAGAGTTATTTTCCAAGGCAAATGTTGGGTTTTTTTTTCCTTCTCCATATTTTTTTTATATTTTATTTTTAGGGTGTAGTAAGAGACTTTGACAACATTTGTTCCCAAAACTTTAAAGTGAAAGGTTTATGAGACTAGCATCTTATAAACTCTTTATTTTGTTATTATTAGGTGATGTGAGATTATCTCACACTTGGAAACTCAACATCTCCCCCTCAAGTGTGAGAGAGTGTGGATCGTTACTGAGCCTATGCCAACGGGCTCTGATATATACCACTTGTTGGGTTTTTATTTTCTTATTTTTAGGGAGTAGTAAGAGACTTTAACCACACTTATTCCTAAAATCTTAAGGTGATATGTTCATGAGTCTATTATCTTATGAATTCTTTATTCTTTATTTTGTTTACACCTAATGTAACACCCTAATTCAATTTTTTTCATCGAATCATAGCATTTAAACATTACAAGATATCACAAACGTCAATAAATTAAAACTTGATAGTTCACAAGTCATAATCCATACAAAGTACTTGTTTAGCGGAGTAAAGTACATAAACTTATGTCTCAAAATACAATTCCAAGATCACAAGGATTACAAAATGTAGGGTTCATAAACCCTTGTACAACGCATAGTCAAAATATAAAAGACTAGCTTCTAAGGAACTCCAGCTATGGTCAGTCTCCGTGCACCTGCTTATTTGAGACAATTAAATGGAAAGGGGTGAGATTTAAGAAATCTCAGTGAGTCCTTCTCGGACCCCTCACCATCACTTACCTCAACCACAATCAATATAACAGAGATTCAACAATGTTACATAGCAAATCACAAGTTATATACCTCAATTCACATCAACGTAAATACTGTTTACAAAGCAAATCACAAATCTCAATGGATGTACCCACTTGGTGCCACTCAATAGCCCAAAGAAAAGAGTGAGAACCATATTTGGTCCCACTAACGGGTCCCCGTCAGTGGAAAAGCCCTAAAATGACCAAAGATTGGTTTGTTGTACGAACGCAAACATCCACAAACACAAACACATTCCATCAAGAGGAATTAAGCAATAATGCATTCAAAGGTCAATGTTCAATAAATCAATATCATAATGTGATTTAAAGAACTCAAAAGTCATGTAACATTAGCCCCTAAGCCTTAGAAGCAATAAAAAAAAGTGACAGGGGGTGCGCGTCACGCGCACCTGTGGGCGCGCCATGCGCATCTTGGTGTTTTGGTTCTGTTTCTGTGCGTGTCGCATGCACCCAGGAGGTGCGTCGTGCGCACAGTGCTGCATAATTATGCAGAAATTGGGTTTTTGGGTTCCCAACTTCTCAAATCTTGATTCCAACCAATTTCAATCAAAACCAAACCATTCCAAAGTTCAATCAACTAAAATTCATGGCAAGAATTCACATACATTTACTAAGAATCAAAGACATATCAAGAACCATAACCACTAAGGATCTTAGCTTGCATGTTCACAAGGTTGGAACTCAATTTCTTCTAGGTTCAACATCAAACTCTCACTCCACATTCTCAATCTTAGACCAACTAAGTCACATATAAAAAGGGAAATAGAAACCCTAAGGTGGGTCTCATGATTGCCCACACCTAAAGGAAGAAGAACTCACTTAATCAAAAGAAATGAAGGTTGTAACTTGAGAGATTTTCTGATCTTTCCTTCCTCCAACTCGAGCTCCTCCTCTTGCTCACTTAGAGCAACTCTAATCCTCCTCAAAATCAAGAGACAACAGTTCCAATCCTCTTTCTTAGCAAGGTATAGATGAAACCTTCATGCTTTAGCTTTTCATCTTCTTCAATCACTAAGCCCTAACTCTTCCCTCTTCTTCTCTTCCCCTTCTTCCTTCTTTCTTCAGAAAAATTATCAAGAGAGAGGAGAGAAAATGAGGGCTGAGGCGAGCCCTAGGGCAAAGAAGAGGGTTGTGATGTGGCTTTTACAATTTTGCCCTCACTTAAGTTCCTATTCTACACTTATGCTTACTAGTTACACCCCTAGTATTATGAATTGCACCCCACATACTCTATTCACTTTCTAATTACATAACATATAGATCCTAATTTTAGGAAACTAACTAATCAAGTTAAGTAATTTAGGCAAATCATACAATTTATGCAATTTACGCAAATTATGCAAATTTGGTGCGATGTTACATTACTCGCCATCTTTTTAGGATTTTTGCCCTCAAAAATTAGATGCACATACCTAGTAAAACAGATACGGATATGCATTCTGCATTTCTTCCTCCACTTCCCAAGTGCCTTTTCCTGGAGTGGATCCTTCCTAGATGACCTTAACCGTAAACACTCTTCCTTGTATTTCGAGACGACAATTCTTGCATAAAAAGGAAGTAGAGTTGCTGCCATCAGCGGGTGTCTGAACATTTAAAGGGACTGGTAATGAAGTAAGAGGCAACTCTAATCTTAATACACATTTATATGAGATGAAGGAATGAGTGGCACCGGAATCATAAAGGACAATGACAGGCTGGTCACTCAAGAGACATGTACCTTTGATTAGTCTATCGGCACCCTTTGCCCTCTTGGCATCTAGAGCAAAAACACGTCCTTGGTTAGATTCACCGGTTTTGGTTGCTTTCCTCCTCTCGCTCTTCTTCTTAAGTGCGAGGCAATCATTCGTAAAATGACCCCTTTTTTTGCAATAGAAACAGCAGTCCTTGCCCAAGCACTCCCCTCTATGGTACCTGCCACAAGTGGTACACGTCTTTGATTTGTCTGTGTTCGGAGACTGAGTTTGCTTTCCTTTGTTGGGGTTCCCCTTTTGTTTGGAGGGTTGACTAGGCTTGCGTTCCTCATTCTTTTTCTTCCACTTTTCTTGACGATCCATTCTCAAAGCATTTTGCGCTTCTTCAGCAATGATACATTTTCCCACTAGCTTGGCATAATCAGTCTCTTCAAATCCGCACATGGCATTCCTCAATTCCGGTCGGAGACCTTGCCCAAATTGATGAGCCTTACATTCATTATCTTCTTTGCTTTGTAGATAGGTAGAATACTTGGCCAAGTCTTCAAATTTGGCTATGTATTCCGCTACCGACATGCTTCCTTGGGTCAAGTGAGCAAACTCCTGTTCTTTTATCCTTCTCAGACTCTTAGGGAAGTATTTCTGTAGAAACACTATCTGAAAGTTCTCCCAGTTCAAAGGTGTTTCAAGCGTAATCATATGAGCTTTAGCTCTTCTCCACCATATCTCAGCCTCTCCCTTCAAGTAGTAAGTGGCAAAGGTCAGTTTTTGTTCCTCAGTGCAAGCAACCATATCAAATATCTTCTCCATTTCTTGTAACCAATACTTCGCTTCAGACGAGTCGGAGCCACCCTTGAAGGAAGGAGGGTCATTCGGAATTCAGAGTACACACGGTTGGGATTGTCGGGCGGTGCTGCATTGTTAACTGGGGATCCTCCTCCTTGAAGAATTTGATGGACCAATGCATTAGTCGCTTGGGCTTGCACATTAGCGGCCTCAGTTTGCACCCTCAATGCCTCTGCCATGACGTTCCAAGGCTCAGCTTCCTGCGGGTTCCTAGTGTCTCTAGTGGCGTTCCTCGGCGGCCTATCGTGCCCTCTCGAACCGGATGCCATGATTCTGCATAGAATGCACAAAGAATTTAGTTGATCAGGTTCAATATCTCATAGCATAATAAGTAGAAAAATGTAAACAGTTCCAAATGGCACGCTAAATCAAACTTAAATACCTCACAGTCCGATAAGAATCGAACTGCTCTGATACCATAATGTAACACCCTAATTCAATTTTTTTCACCGAATAATAGCATTTAAACATTATAAGATATCACAAACGCGAATAAATTAAAACTTGATAGTTCACAAGTCATAATCCATACAAAGTACTTGTTTAGCGGAGTAAAGTACATAAACTTATGTCTCAAAATACAATTCCAAGATCACAAGGATTACAAAATGTAGGGTTCATAAACCCTTGTACAACGCATAGTCAAAATATAAAAGACTAGATTCTAAGGGACTCCAGCTATGGTTAGTCTCTGTGCACCTGCTTATCTGAGACAATTAAATGGAAACGGGTGAGATTTAAGAAATCTCAGTGAGTCCTTCTCGGTCCCCTCACCATCACTTACCTCAACCACAATCAATATAACAGAGATTCAAAAATGTTACATAGCAAATCACAAGTTATATACCTCAATTCACATTAATGCAAACAAATGCTCAATATTGTTTACAAAGCAAATCACAAATCTCAATGGATGTACCCACTTGGTGCCACTCAATAGCCCAAAGAAAAGAGTGAGAACTATATTTGGTTCCACCAGGGGGTCCCCGTCAGCGGAAAAGCCCTAAAATGACCAAAGACGGTTTTGCTGTACGAACGCAAACATCCAGCCACCCTTGAAAGAGTGTGTATTAGCTCACTGATCGAGCGCTCTTGCGCCGAAGATGAACGGGGGTAAGCGATCCGCCGAAGCTGTGAACAGAAACACAAACACATTCCATCAAGAGGAATTAAGCAATAATGCATTCAAAGGTCAATGTTCAATAAATCAATATCATAATGTGATTTAAAGAACTCAAAAGTCATGTAACATTAGCCCCTAAGCCTTAGAAGCAACAAAAACAATAATAAAAGTTGACAGGGGGTGCACGTCACGCGCACCTCTGGGCGCGCCACGCGTATGTTGGTGTTTTGGTTCTGTATCTGTGCGCGTCGCGTGCACCCAGGAGGTGCGTTGTGCACACAGTGCTGCAGAATTATGCAGAAATTGGGTGTTTAGGTTCCCAACTTCTCAAATCTTGATTCCAACCAATGTCAATCAAAACTAAACCATTCCAAAGTTCAATCAACTAAAATTCATGGCAAGAATTCACATACACTTACTAAGAATCAAAGACATATCAAGAACCACAACCACTAAGGATCTTAGCATGCATGTTCACAAGGTTGGAACTCAATTTCTTCTAGGTTCAACATCAAACTCTCACTCCACATTCTCAATCTTAGACCAACTAAGTCACATACAAAAAGGGAAATAGAAACCCTAAGGTGGGTCTTATGATTTCCCACACCTAAAGGAAGAAGAACTCACTTAATCAAAAGAAATGAAGGTTGTAACTTGAGAGATTTATTGATTTTTCCTTCCTCCAACTCGGGCTCCTCCTCTTACTCACTTAAAGCAACTCTAATCCTCCTCAAAATCAAGAGACAACAGTTCCAATCCTCTTTGTTATCAAGGTATAGATGAAACCTTCATGTTTTAGCTTTTCCTCCTCTTCAATCACCAAGGCTAGCTCTTCCCTCTTCTTCTCTTCCCCTTCTTCCTTCTTTTTTTAGAAAAATTATCGAGAGAGAGGCGGGAAAATGAGGGCTGAGGTGAGCCCTAGGGTAAAGAAGAGGGTTGTGATGTGGCTTTTACCATTTTTCCCTCACTTAAGTTCCAATTCTACACTTATGCCTACTACTTACACCCCTAGTATTCTGAATTGCACCCCACATACTCTATTCACTTTCTAATTACATAACATATAGATCCTAATTTTAGGAAATTAACTAATCAAGTTAACCAATTTAGGCAAATTAGACAAATCATACAATTTATGCAATTTATACAAATTATGCAAATTTGGTGGGATGTTACATTACTCCCCACCTTTTTAGGATTTTTGCCCTCAAAAATTAAATGCACATACATAGTAAAACAGATACGGATATGCGTTCCGCATTTCTTCCTCCATTTCCCAAGTGGCTTTTCCCGGAGTGGATCCTTCCCTGATGACCTTAACCAAAGGAATGTCTTTGTTCCTTAGCGCCTTTACGCCCCAATCCACGATTTGGACCGACATAGGCTGGTACGTTAGGTCCGATCTCAATTATACAGATTCATAAGCTAAGGGTTGGAAGGGATCAGGGATATACCTTCGAAGTTGAGACACATGAAACACATTGTTCAAACTGGACAAAGAGGGGGGATGTGCAAGTTGGTATGCAACAGAACCGACTCGACTCAATATTTGAAAAGGACCAATATATCTTGGATGCAACTTCTTGGCTTTTAGTGCTCTTCCAATGCCTATTGTAGGAGATACTTTAACGAATACATGTTCGCCCTCTTCAAATTCAAGCGGTCTAGATTTTAAGTCTGCATAGCTCTTTTACCGACTTTGAGCGGCCTTAAGCTTATCCCTAATCATTCGAATCTTATCGGTAGTTTCCTAAACTACATCGGGACCTATCAACTTCCTTTCCCCTACTTCATACCAGCACAAGGGTGTTGTACACTTTCGCCTGTAAAGAGCTTCATAGGGTGCCATCCCTATGCTTGAATGGTAACTACTGTTGTAAGCGAATTCTGCCGGAGGTAGATAATCACTCCAACTCCCACCGTCCTCTATGACACATGCTTTAAGCATGTCTTCTAGGGTCTGAATGGTTCTCTCGGTCTGACCATCGGTTTGGGGATGGTATGTGGTGCTAAGGTTCAACCTAGTACCCATAGCTTGCTGAAAAACCTTCCAAAATTTAGAGGTGAATTTGGGATCTCTATCGGAGACTATGCTCGTAGGAACTCCGTGAAGCTTGACTATTTCCTGGATGTAGATTTTTGCCAACTTAGAGGTGGGGCACGTGGTCTTAACGGGTATAAAGTGGGCTGATTTGGTCAATCGGTCCACAATTACCCAAATTGAATCATATCCGGATTGAGTACTGGGTAATCCCGCAACGAAGTCCATGGATATTCCTTCCCACTTCCACTCGGGTATTTTCTGGGGTTGGAGCATTCCAGAGGGTTTCTGATGCTCAATCTTGGTTTTTTGACACACTAGGCATCAGGCTACAAACTCAGCTACATTAGTCTTCATCCCCGGCCACCAATATCGATGTCTGAGATCATGGTACATCTTGGTTGTACAGGGATTGTAACGACCCATTTTCGGACCGCTACTGAACTAAAACTAAGCCTGTATGCGATGGATTTTTAAAAACGGTGCTCTTGTGTCCTTCAGAAAATGCGGTATATTTTTTTTTAACAACAGTGCCCGCAAAGCACACACATAGTACTTACAGCGTTTCGAAACATGGTGCAACTAGGACACAAGTTACGTACTGGAAATGCATACACGCATAAACATATACAATCAACATACACAGTACGTACAAAATAAAACAGAGTAGTAATGTATGAGAGAATACACCTATGATATGAAGACCCTCGCGAGAGTAATCATACCCTGGGGGTACTCCCGACAGACACCCACGCAGGGGTCGCTCAAAGTAGAACCACCGCCTATCTGCATCGACAAGAAACATCACTAGCCCGACCGTCACTAACTAATCAGACACAAAAGATATATACTATAGTCATCGAAAAAGAAACATAACAATGGGCCGATAACGCGGCATCTATAAATCACTATCCAGATCCTCCGATGGATCCTCCTCCTCTCGCCCTCCATCGGATCTCTTTGTCAAATCGATGAAAGGTGTCGCACTGGCACATCTTCTCGCACGCCACTCAAGACGCATTTCATCGCAGCCGCATCATCGTGCCGCACCTAAACAATCCGCTCTCCACACACCGCACAAACAGGTGGATCCACCGTGTGGTGAGGATCCTATCAACGTAAGGAGAACTCGGTCCTCTTTGGAAAACTCGAGCAGCTGCCCTCGAGGTAGACGCTCCTGCAGATCCTCATCTAATCACGCTCTTACGAGCGGTCCATCTCACCCTCGGTCCTCGACCACGTCCTCGTGACAAAATCCTGGAAACAGTAGGTCTAGGAATCTCGATCGGTCCCTCTGGAGACGAAGATGAGGCCGACATAGCCCCCTCACACTGGGTAGCCCTCCAAGCATCAACCACCTGCATAGTCCGAATAGGGAAACTCACTGTACGTCGCGACACCTCCTGCCTCACAACAACACCGTCCTCCCTGAAGGTCTGTATAATATCCCCTATATATACAACACGGCGAGAGATGGGATCGAACTTCATCGCCATGGGCTACTTGATGTCGGGGAAATCAAAGATGATCTCCGGCGACGTCCGCATCGCCGGAATCAGTATGCTCTTCACCATCACCTGGCAATAAGCAAACAACAATGTATATAGTTCACAAGGTTTAGTTCAAAATTCTCGCTCAAGACTTGACTCATGACTCATTTTCTCTCGACTCGACAATTTTTTCGGAAAGCAGACGCCGATCCATCCACTGAATACCAGCCATAGCTTTGGGATCTTTGCTCTCCCTAGGACATTCAGCTTCGGTTCCTTAACGCTGCGACGCCTAGCTAATCCACCATGAACGAAGGGGACCTAGCACCCTCAGTTGTCCGGCTCACAGCTAAAAAACGTCTCGACGACTCGACAAAGCTCTCAGACTCGATGAACAATTCGCCGCATACGATATTCAAAGAGTGGCACGCAAGATTATTCGACCGCATATCAAATAATAATAGCATGCTTAATATGAAGAAACACAATTCGACAACTTAAGCAATAAAAGCAGTTTGCATGGAGAAATGCAATTCAACAAGCAATACGCAATTCGCAGCATGCATTCAATCTCGCATTAAATAATTGCATTACTCAATAATATCAGCAGACATCACATGCTTGACACGCAAATCAAGGAATCCATCCCTCTGCAACTCGATGGAGTTGACAGAGAGGTACGACAAATGTGGGGGTTTAGGTTTAGGAGACCAACCGCAAAGTTTTCACCCACGATGACTCGAAAAATGGACGACCGCACGGCAATAAAATAAACGAAGGGGTTCGGAAACCCTAACCTCGAACTCGGAGAGTTCTCAGACTTCTTCGTATTTAAATAAGAATTTAAATAACAAAAAGCCTAGAAATATCTAAAGTCGCCCTTACCACTTGCCGTCGCTAACGTAGCTCCAGCGTCCTCGGGTCCGCGTCGCTCGGTCTCCGGATACACGCTTCCTATCACCACGATAAATTAAATATAATTCTAGTATATCTAACCCTTAGCTCTCACTAACCCTTTTCCTAACCAAAACTCAAATAAATATTTCACTTAATAGTCACTTAAAAATAATTGAGGTTTTTGAAGCTAAAACTTTTCTGGAAGTCCAAGTAACACCAAACAATAAACCATTTTCATAAGTTTTCAAAACCTAATACATACTCAATCAAGCATTTATAAATCAAGTCCACAATTAAAAATTCTCCCTCTACTTCCTTCTAGGCCTCTCGGCCACACCCTCTTTTTTTTCCAAAATATTTGCAAGACTTTTCTTTCCATAACAATAACCATTCCAAATCAACTTCAACATGTTACAAGTATTCTTACACATAGCACTTTCTATTTCAAAACCACTAATCACAAATAACTAACCTAACTAAGTTTTCACAATTTGTTTTCAAAGCATTTTCAAGACAATTAGGCAATTACCATAACTAACATAGTTAAACCATAATTAAAGCCTACCAAAACAAAGGTTTTTTTTAAATCATTCTTTCCCAAAAAATTAAAGAACCACAACTAACTCATTTTCATCGATTCAAAAAAATCATCCCATCAAATTTTATATCCCTTTCTAGTCCTTCATAAACTAGTTTTTGCATAAAACATAACCTTCAATCAAGCTAGTTCATGCATACAAATTCTAATAACCTTAAAAATAATTCTAATCACTTTATTAAACATCTAACACATAATTAAACATCACTCCCTCATGTTCTCATAGTTCAAGAATTGAAAAATTACTAAAACTATCATGTTACACCTAATTAATTTAAACCACAACTTCAATCAACACATATTCAATCCCAATAACACAATTAAGCATTTAATTAGTTGATTCCTCAAGGATCACACCATTTCCCTCTTTTTCATACTTAGGGTTTCGCCCCAAGTACCAAAGAGAGATTAGAGATGTTCATCTCCTCATATTCATCATCAACTATCCAAAAAACATCACAAATCAACCATTAATTAAGGTAGACAACAATTTAAACAAACATAAAGGGGAGGGTTTGGGGCGCTGTTTTAGGGCTTCATTTGGGGTGGAAAATTCTGTTTTCCTTCTCATATAAATGCTAGGAAGAATACCTAAGACAAAGGGGAGAATAACCTAGCAAGAAATCAAGTTTTGGAAGCAAAAATCAAGTGTACAAAAAGGGGGTGGGTCGCGACTTTAAAACAGAAACTTGGGGGGAGAAAATTTAATTTTTCTCTTACCCAAATGATGTAGATGACGAGGAACTATGTTGGGGTGATGATCTAGAGCAAGTTTGATGAAGAAATCTAGCTCAGAAACTCAATACAGGTGGAGGTAGCTTCAATGGAGCTTGTCTTGCTCAAGAAGGGAAAGGAGAAAAAGATGAGGGTTTTTGGGAGAGGGTGAGGGTGGCGTGAAAATGAGGCTGAAATGGGGGGGGGTCTCCACCTTTTATTCACTTAAGTAATTAAACACATCATTAATACTAATTGAAAATAAGTAAAAGTAATTTTTTTTAAATAAATCACACACTTTGTGACATCTATCACCTTTAAGAGATGCTAATCACATCATCTAATCCTACCCATCTAATCTCGCATCTCTCATGATTACCCACTAATTCTATAGTCTAGAGGTTGTTAAAATACGGCATCGAAATACCTGCGTTACCGATAAACTCGTGAAAATTAATTTAACGAGAAATTAATTCATCGCGTGATAATATTTAATTATAAATAATAAAAATCATGTCAAACACTCAACAATATCATAACAAGTTGCGATTCGATTTTCATCGAAATCGGGGCTCATTTTAAATGTTATCTGCGGTAGAAACTGCCCGGCAATTCGAAGCGCGACGAAACTTCGTGAAAATTTTTCGACGATACTTGAACCGTGAATTAATATAAAATATTAATTCTCAAGTATAGTTTGATCTTGATTTAATTAATTCACTTACTTAGGGAACAAGAATTTGCTTTATTATAGCGTAAATACGACAAAATACACTAATTAATGCTAATTAACGCATCGTGAAAATATGCGTGTTACAATACTCCCCCTCTAAGAATAGTTTCGTCCTCGAAACTACAGGTAAGATACGTACCATGAAAGAGTTATGGATACTGGTTCTTCATCTTCTCCTCTAGCTCCCAGGTAGCATCTCCGGTCTTCTAGTCCCATATAACCTTGACCAGTTGTATCTCCTTGTTACTTAACTGCTTAGTCTTTCGATCTACAATCTTTGCAGGTGACGCTTCAAAAGACAGGTCATCCTTCAGTTGGATCACATCCGGTTCGATGACATGACAAGGGTCGGAAACATATTTCCGCAACTGCGAGACGTGAAAGACGTCATAAATTTTTGATAAGAAAGGTGGCAAGGCAATTTGATAGGCCACTGGACCAATACGACGAAGAATCTGGTAGGGTCCAATGAATTTAGGAGTAAGTTTCTTGGATTTGTTCGCTCGACCAACTCCAGTAATAGGGGTAACTCGGAGAAATACATGTTCTCCTTCTTCAAACTCCAGCGGTCGGCATCCCTGGTCTGCGTAGCTCTTCTGTTGACTCTGAGACGTCCGCATCCTATCTCTAATCAGTTGGATCTTCTCGGTAGTCTGCTGGATCATGTCTGGTCCCATGACAGAACTCTCGCTATTCTGGTACCAACAAAGAGGCGTCTGACACTTACGTCCATACAACGCTTCATACGGCGCCATACCGATACTCGCGTGGAAACTGTTGTTGTAAGTGAACTCCACCAGCGGTAAGACATCGTCCCAACTCCCTCGGTGATCCAATGTGCACGCTCGTAATAAATCTTCCAGTGATTGAATCGTTCTCCCGGTTTGGGGGTGATATGTCGAGCTAAGTTTGAGTTTGGTTCCCATTACTTCTTGTAGTTCCCTCCAAAAGTGAGATGTGAACTTCGGGTCTCGATCGGAAATGATAGAAGAAGGTACACCATGTAGACGCACAACCTCTGCGATGTAGATCTCTGTCAGCTCCTCTACGTTGTATGTCGATCTCACTGGCAAGAAATGTGCCGATTTAGTCAATCGGTCGACGATCACCCAAATCGAGTCATGCTTCCTCTGCGTTCTCGGCAATCCCACGACGAAATCCATAGAAATGCTATCCCACTTCCACACTGGTACGTCGAACGGTTGTAGCATCCCTGCTGGTCACTGATGTTCTACCTTCGCTTTCTGACAAGTTAGACAGGAAGCCACATACTCTGCCACTTGCTTCTTCATTCCAGGCCACCAAAAATGCTTCTTCAAGTCCTGATACATCTTTGTAACTCCCGGATGAATACTCAAACCACTCTTGTGTGCCTCGTCGAGAATCAACTTCCTCAGCTTAGCTACGTTGGGTACACAAACACGTCGATTGCATCTCAAGATGTTGTCCATTCCAACCTTGAACTCTGTTGCTTTTCCTTGCGCCATAAGCTCAACCTTATCTTGAAGTAGCTTGTCGTGAGCCTGTTGTTCCTTAATCTCCTCCAATAGTCCACTGGAAATGGTGAGCATTCCAAACTTCAGCTTTCCTGGTGACACTTCCACGCTCAACTTCAAGTCTCGAAACTTCTCTAGCATCTCCAACTCATTGATTATCATTGCTGAAACTAAAACGCATTTCCTGCTTAGTGCATCAGCTACCACGTTTGCCTTCCCTGGATGGTATTCCAAAGTAAAATCGTAGTCCTTCAGAAATTTCGTCCATCTTCACTGTCGCATGTTGAGCTCCTTCTGATCAAATAAGTACCTCAAGCTCTTGTAGTCGCTGTACACGGTTAATGTACTCCCATAGAGGTAGTGCCTCCAAATCTTTAGTGCAAAAACCACTGCAGCAAGCTCCAAATTGTGCGTACGGTAATTCCTTTCGTGAATCTTGAGCTGTCTCGAAGCATAAGCCACAACTTTCCGATGTTGCATCAGCACACATCCTAATCGTTGGTGTGACGCATCGCAATAAACCTCGTAAGGTTCTTCTGGTCGGGGCAGAATCAACACAGGTGCTGTTGTCAAAAGTGTAACACCCCATTTTCGGAGTGCTACTGTGCAACCCAATCTAATGCTGAAAATATTTAATGCTTGTATGCTTTCAGTTAAAGAGCTCTCTTATGTATTTCGCAATGGAAAAATAGGAGTAAATTTTTTTTCATTTTCTTTCTTTGAAACCCTTTTCAAAATGAGACATAGAGTACTACAGTTTTCTAAATGATGCCAATCAGACTTTTGGAATTATCAGAGTATAATGCATCACAAAATAATACTTCACATAACATAATCATTTTGCACTAAGGCGAGGTTTTCTGAAAAGAGTAATTACACAAATAACAACGGCATTACCCTAAGCTAAGCTGGCCAACAACTATAACTCTTACTGAGAAACAGTTCAGCAAGACCATAACACGAGGCACTTAGAGGAATCTTCCTCCATTGGCTCAATTTTCAATGCTCCTGAAAGACGAAGCTGCAACAGCTACCGAATTCCATCTGGAAGTGATAACCCTAAGGACATCCAATCCAACAACAGTGCAAGGGTAAATCCTTTGTCCACGAGTTTATCATAGGCTATGTCGCATGCAAATAATATATACATATATAATACAACAACATGCTTTTATATACATATACATACTTAATAGACCGCACACATCATCATGGTATATCAAGCATTGCATGTGAGCAAACAAAACAACTAACAGATCAACAATCAAGTCACTACAATATCAAACTATTGCATGTGAGTAGGCAAATTTATCAACAGATCAGTGATCAAGTCATCACAATATCAAATTCATCAAACAATTCATCACATATCATAAATGTGGTTAGCTATGCATGTCAATGCAGTATGACAAGTTGTGTATACACCTGCAGCCTTAATAGGTCAGCAGTATGACGGGGACTACTTTCCCAACGTTCGAACAAGATAGCCTCTGCTTAGGCTTGCCACTACTTCGGCTTGCCTCTACTTAGGCAATGCAGTGTCAACTCGTCTTTTGAAGTCTGTAAGATTAATCAAACGCTCCGAGTGACATGACAACTCGTCTTTTGAAGTCTTTAAGACCAATCAAACGCTCCGAGTGTCGATGCTCAATGGTTAGAGTATATGCAGTACTCGACGTAGATGCTCTTCGTGCTCCTCTCTACTCCTCGAGTAAATCAAAACGTCGTCGATGAACACTACCACAAACTGATCCAAGAATGGGTGAAAGATCCTGTTCATATAGTCCATAAACACTGCTGGTGCGTTCGTCACCCCAAATGGCATCACTAAATACTCGTAGTGACCGTATCTCGTCCTGAAAGCAGTCTTGGGAATATCCTCTTTCTTCACTCGAATCTGATGATAACCTGACTTTAAGTCAATCTTGGAAAATATCGCAGCTCCCCGTAGCTGGTCCATTAAATCATCGATACGCGGTAGCGGATACCGATTCTTGACAGTAAGCTTGTTGAGTTGCCGATAATCCACGCACAGCCTTGATCGACCATCCTTCTTCTTCACTAGCAACACTGGGGCTCCCCATGGCGACACGCTTGGTCGTATGAACTGCTTCGACTCCAAGTGCTCAATCTGAGACTTCAGCTCCTTCATCTCGGCTGGTGACATTCGATAGGGCGCTATCGAAATTGGTCCTGTTCCTGGAAGCAAATCAATGGAAAATTCGATTTCCCTTGCTAGCGGTAATCCCGACACATCTTCTGGAAAAACATCAAAAAAGTCGCAAACCACAGGAACATTCTTCAACTCGAGCTCTTGAGAAACTTCTGAACTAGCTAAGTACATGTATTCCTGAGTTCCCTCTTTCAATGAAACACCAATGTGATTAACAGATAGGTAGTTGGAAATTCTGAGATCGGGAAAAACCACAGTTTTTCGGGCACAGTCCAAAAAGACATGGTGGTGAGACAACCAATCCATCCCGAGAATGACATCTAGACCCTTAAGTGGTAAACAGACCAAATTAACTACAAATTTTCTACCCTGAATGACCACTACACAATTAAGACATGCAGTGTTGGTAACCAAGGTTTTAGCAGCTGGGGTAGTAACTACTAGCTTGAATGGTAAGGCAGTCACAATCAACTTTAAACGGTCTACACAATCTGAGGAAATAAAGGAATGGGTTGCACCGAATCAAAAAGAACGGTTAGGGGTTTACCCTCAATCTCACAATCTCCTTGGATGAGGCCATCAGCTTGCTCTGCTTCTTCTCCACTCATACATAAGACTCTACCTTTAGCTATAGGGCGTTTCCCTTTAGCCTTTGTTGCGTGCATTGCCGGTTCAGCCTTAGGTGTCGGACAATCCTTGGCGAAGTGCCTCGGCTTCTTGCAGTTGAAGCACACATCTTCTTTCTGAACACAGTTGCTTGCATAGTGTTCTGGCCTTCCACAACGATAACAGGTCACATCGGTACTAGTCTGACTTCTGCTCCTCGTATTTTGGGCCATCGGGCGATATTGTCCCCTGCTGTTGTTCCTTGGGGTCGGTTGTAGGGCTTCTTCTGCTGCTTTCCCTTTTGTGCAAACCTCTGTCCCGTGCTCTGAGGTCTCATCGGTCCACCTGGGCCGCTTTCTTCAGTGGCTCCTCATTCCTTCTACCTCAACACAACGATCGATCAACTCTTAGAGATTCTCGATTCTCGGGGACACCATCGACTTTTGAATATCGAACCTTAAACCTCTCTCAAATCTCTCACTCACCCAACCTTGGTCGATTCGGTCACTAATAGATCAAGTACCTAGCAAGTGACTCAAACTTCGCAAAGATATTCGGACACTATCATGTCAGCCTTGTTGTAGTCGATTTAAACTCCCGCTCTTTCTCTGCCTGCGGTCTGTGTCGTGAAAATACTTGTCCAAGAACCTTCCGAAAAACCTCCTGTGTTATCTCACGACGCTCCGCGGTCAATGCTTGCTTCACACCCTTCCACCAATACTCAGCATCCCTTAGCAACAAGTAGGTGGCGTAGTCTACCTTCACATTGTTTGGGCAATGAAGTGCCTCAAAAATCTTCTCGATCTTTTGCATCCATAAGTCAGCTTTATCCGGGTTTGGCTCGCTATAGAACTTCGGTGGGTCGTGCTTCCGAAAGTCCGCGATCCTCGCTTGACATTTATTTCGCTCACTGCTTTGTTGCTACAAGTTCTGATGGGTCAGAGTCGCCGTCTGCTGGGCCATCGCATTAGACTGTTGGGTTGCAGTAGCAGATTGTTGGGCCATGGCCGCTGCCATTTCTGTCATAGCCTGATTCGCTCATTCCATGTTGGAGTTATCTGATCCGACTGTAGGGTCTCTGCGAGGTGGCATTAGATTTCAAAAAATCCAAAACCTGCCAGAAACTCATAAACAAGTGATGTGTTAACACACATTGCTTCAATCAAGAAACAATTGAAACAATTGACAGATAACTGCTTCACTCAGTAAAAAATAGCAATACAAGTCAACCAATCACATCAACAAAAACAACCCGACATGGTGACCAATTCCAAATTTCCTATGCATAGTCCGATTAGAACCTGCTCTGATAACTCCATTGTAACAACCCATTTTCAGACCGCTATTGAACTAAAACTAAACCTGTATGCGATGGATTTTTAAAAACGGTACTCTTGCATCCTTCAGAAAATGCGGTATATTTTTTTTTAATTACAGTGCCCGTAAAGCACACACAGAAGAGTTACAGCGTTTCGAAACATGATGCAACTAGGACACAAGTTACGTACTGGAAATACATACACGCATAAACATATACAATCAACATACACAGTACGTACAAAATAAAACAGAGTAGTAATGTATGAGAGAATACACCTATGATATGAAGACCCTCGCGAGAGTAATCATACCCTGGGGGTACTCCCGGCAGACACCCACGTAGGGGGCTGCTCCAAAAGTAGAACCACCAGTCTACCTCGTGACAAAGAAACATCACTAGGCCGACCGTCACCAACTAATCAGACACAAAAGATATATACTACAGTCATCCAAAAAGAAACATAATAGCGGTCAGATAACGCAGCATCTATAAATCACTATCCAGATCCTCCGATGGATCCTCCTCCCCCTCGTCCTCCATCGGATCCTCGCCTGTCAAATCGATGAAAGGTGTCGTAGCTGACACATCCTCTGGCACGTCACTCGGCACGTACTCTCCTGCAGTCGCATCATCATCAGGCCATGCACCTAAACAATTCGCCTCTCCACACACGCGAAGCGAGGGTGGATCCACCGCGGGTGAGGATCCTATCAATAGAAGGAGAACTCGGTCCTACTGGAAAACTCTGAACAGCAGCTGCCCTCGAGGCAGACGCTCCTGCAGATCCTCGTCTAATCACGCTCTTATGAGCGGTCCATCTCACCCTCGGTCCTCGACCACGTCCTCGTGACAAAATCCTGGAAACAGTAGGTCTAGGAATCTCGATTGGTCCCTCTGGAGACGAAGAGGAGGCCGACATAGCCCCCTCACACTGGGTAGCCCTCCAAGCATCAACCACCTGCATAGTCCGAATAGGGAAACTCACTGTACGTCGCGACTTCTCCTGCCTCACAACAACACCGTCCTCTCTGAAGGTCTGTACAATATCCCCTGTATATACAACATGGCGAGAGATGGGATCAAACTCCATCGTCGTGGGATGCTCGATGTCGGCAAAATCAAAGATGATCTCCGGCAACGTCCGCATCGCTGGAATCAGTATGCTCTTCACCATCACCTGGGTAGCCATCATGAATCGAAGGTACCACGGGAAAGGGTCAACTTCTCAACAAATCAAAATATAACAATTCACAAAGCAATAAGCAAACAACAATGTATACAGTTCACAAGGTTTAGTTCAAAATTCTCGCTCAAGACTCGACTCACGACTCATTTTCTCTCGACTCGACAATTTTTCAGAAAAGAAGACGCCGATCCATCCACTGAATACCAGTCGTAGCTTTGGGATCTTTGCTCTCCCTAGGACATTCAGCTCCGGTTCCTTAATGCTGCGATGCCTAGCTAATCCACCATGAACGAAGGGGACCTAGCACCCTCAGTTGTCCGGCTCACAGCTCAAAAACGTCTCGATGACTTGACAAAGCTCTCAGACTCGATGAACAATTCGCCGCATACGATATTCAAAGAGTGCTACGCAAGATTATTCGACCGCATATCAAATAATAAGAGCATGCTTAATATGAAGAAACGCAATTCGACAACTTAAGCAATAAAAGCAGTTTGCATGGAGAAACACAATTCAACAAGCAATACGCAATTCACAACATGCATTCAATCTCATATTAAATAATTGCATTACTCAATAATATTAGCAGACATCACATGCTTGACACGCAAATCAAGGAATCCATCCCTCTACAACTCGATGGAGTTGACAGAGAGGTACGACAAATGTGGGGGGTTGGGTTCAGGAGACCAACTGCAAAGTTTTCACCCACGATGACTCGGAAGATGGATGACCGCACGACAATAAAATAAACGAAGGGGTTCGGAAACCCTAACCATGAACTCGGAGAGTTCTCAGACTTCTTCGTATTTAAATAAGCATTTAAATAATAAAAAGCCTAGAAATATCTAAAGTCGCCCTTACCACTTGTCGTCGCTAACGTAGCTCCAACGTCCTCGGGTCTGCGTCGCTCGGTCTCCGGATACACGCTTCCTATCACCACGACAAATTAAATATAATTCTAGTATATCTAACCCTTAGCTCTCACTAAACCTTTTCCTAACCAAAACTCAAATAAGTATTTCAGTTAATAGTCACTTAAAAATAATTGAGGTTTTTGAAACTAAAACTTTTCTGGCAGTCCAAGCAACACCAAACAATAAACCATTTTCATAAGTTTTCAAAACCTAATACATACTCAATCAAGCATTTATAAATCAAGTCCACAATTAAAAATTCTCCCTCTACTTCCTTCTAGGCCTCTCGGCCACACCCTCTTTTCTTTTTTTCCAAAATATTTGCAAGACTTTTTTTTCCATAACAATAACCATTCCAAATCAACTTCAACATGTTACAAGTATTCTTACACATAGCATTTTCTACTTCAAAACCACTAATCACAAATAACTAACCTAACTAAGTTTTCACAATTTGTTTTCAAAGCATTTCAAGACAATTAGGCAATTACCATAACTAACATAGTTAAACCATAACTAAAAGCCTACCAAAACAAAGGTTTTTTTTTATAAAATCATTCTTTCCCAAAAAATTAAAGAACCACAACTAACTCATTTTCATCGATTCAAAAAAATCATCCCATCAAATTTTATATCCCTTTCTAGTCCTTCATAAACTAGTTTTTGCATAAAACATAACCTTCAATCAAGCTAGCTCATGCATACAAATTCTAATAACCTTAAAAATAATTCTAATCACTTTATTAAACATCTAACACATAATTAAACATCACACCCTCATGTTCTCATAGTTCAAGAATTGAAAAATTACTAAAACTACCATGTTACACCTAGTTAATTTAAACAACAACTTCAATCAACACATATTCAATCCCAATAACACAATTAAGCATTTAATTAGTTGATTCCTCAAGGATCACACCATTTCCCTCTTTTTCATACTTAGGGTTTTCGCCTTAGAGATGTTCATCTCCTCATATTCATCATCAACTATCCAAATAACATCACAAATCAACCATTAATTAAGCTAGACAACAATTTAAACAAACACAAAGGGGAGGGTTTGGGGCGCTGTTTTAGGGTTTCATTTGGGGTGGAAAATTCTGTTTTCCTTCTCATATAAATGCCAGGAAGAATAGCTAAGACAAAGGAGAGAATAACCTAGCAAGAAATCAAGTTTTGGAAGCAAAAATCAAGTGTACAAAAAGGGGGTGGGTCGTGACTTTAAAACAGAAACTTGGGGGGAGAAAATTTAATTTTTCTCTTACCCAAATGATGTAGATGAAGAGGAATTATGTTGGGGTGATGATCTAGAGCAAGTTTGATGAAGAAATCTAGCTCAGAAACTCAATGGAGGTGGAGGTAGCTTCAATGGAGCTTGTCTTGCTCAAGAAGGGAAAGGAGAAGAAGATGAGGGTTTTTGGGAGAGGGTGAGGGTGGCGTGAAAATGAGGCTGAAATGGGGGGGTCTCCACCTTTTATTCACTTAAATAATTAAACACATCATTAATACTAATTGAAAATAAGTAAAAGTAATTTTTTTTTGAAATAAATCACACACTTTGTGACACCTATCACCTTTAAGAGATGCTAATCACATCATCTAATCCTACCCATCTAATCTCACATCTCTCATGATTACCCACTAATTCTAGAGTCTAGGGGTTGTTAAAACACGGCGTCAAAATACCCGCGTTACCGATAAACTCGCGAAAATTAATTTAACGAGAAATTAATTCATCGCATGATAATATTTAATTATAAATAATAAAAATCATGCCAAACGCTCAACAATAGTCATAACAAGTTGTGATTCGATTTTCATTGATATCGGGGCTCATTTTAAATGTTATCTGCGGCAAAAACTGCCCGGCGATTCGAAGCACGACGAAACTTCGTGAGAATTTTTCGACGATAATCGAACCGTGAATTAATATAAAATATTAATTCTCAAGTATAGTTTGATGTTGATTTAATTAATTCACTTACTTAGGGAACAAGAATTTGCTTTATTATAGCGTAAATACGACAAAATACACTAATTAACGCTAATTAACACATCGTGAAAATATGCGTGTTACAGGGATGAACTGTAAATCCACTCTATGGGCTTCTTCTTAAATCTGCCACTTAAGTTCTGAATTCTTAGGGACACAAATTCCTTGTTGAAAGTGAATTGTTCCATCATTGTCTATGGAGAAGTCAGGTTGATTTTTCCTAGATTGTAGTTCTTCGTCCATAAACTGCGCTTGTCTAATCTAAGAGCCTTAAGGTCACAACTGATTTGTAAGTGATGCACTATGAGGCTATGACCAGTAGAGAAGGAATCTAAAGTTAGGTCTCTAAAGGACTCTAGCAACTTCATTTCCTTCAGCATCATAGAGGATACCTGAAGGGATTTCCTACTCAAAGCATCGGCGACTACAGTTGCCTTGCCTGGATGATATTTAAACTCAAAATCGTAATCCTTAAGGAGTTCTAACCACCTCCTTTGTCTCATGTTGAGTTCCTTTTGATCAAAGAGATATTTTAAACTCTTATAATCGCTAAAGACCTCAAATCGGACACCATATAAATAGTGCCTCCAAATTTTCAAAGGCAAGTTCTAAGTCATGAGTTGGGTAGTTCTCTTCATGGGATTTCAATTGCCTAGATGCATAAGCCACCACTTGCCCGTTTTGCATCAACACACACCCTAGACCTTTTGTTGAAGCGTCGATAAACACTTCAAACCCTAAGGATGGATCTGAAATAATCAATACCGGGGCGGTGGTCAATCTAATCTTGAGCTCTATGAAGCTACTCTCGTAACTTTTTCTCCACACAAACATATGTCCCTTCCGGGTTAGCCTAGTTAACGGAAGTGCTAACTGAGAGAATCCTTTGATGAATCTCCTATAATACCCTGCTAGACCAAAAAAACTTGGATTTCAGAAATGGTGGTTGGCCTTTCCCAGTCTAGCACTGCTTGTACTTTACTGGGGTCAACTGACACTCCTGCGTGCACTATCACATGTCCTAAGAACTTCACTTCTTCCAACCAAAATTCACACTTCGAAGGTTTTACAAAAAGCTTCTTCTGCCTAAGGGTATCCAACACAATCCTAAGGTGTTCCTCGTGCTCCTGGGAGCTCTTGGAATAAATTAGAATGTCATCAATAAACACCACCACAAACTTGTCTAGAAAAGGCTCTAAGATTTGATTCATGTAGCTCATGAACATGGTTGGAGCGTTGGTTAGCCCAAAAGGCATAACCAAATACTCGTAGTGACCGTATCGGGTTCTAAAAGCAGTCTTAGGAATATCCTTGGCCTTAACCCTAATTTGGTAGTAACCAGACCTTAGATCAATATTGGAAAAGAATGAAGCACCCCTAAGCTGATCTATAAGATCGTCTATCTGGGGAAGCGGATACTTATTCTTGATGGTGACCTTGTTAATCTGCCTATAGTCCACACACAGTCTTATGCTACCGTCCTTCTTCTTAACTAACAACACTGGTGCTCTCCAAGGAGAAGCACTACTCCTCCAGTTAACACTTAAGCTCTTTGAGTTTTGCAGGTGACATCCTATATGGAGCCATTGATATTGGTCCCGTCCCTAGAACCAAATCTATGAAAAAATTATTTCCCTTTCGAGAGGTAAGGACATCACCTGATCAGGAAACATGACTAAGTATTCGTTCACAACTGGGATAGCAGTCAAATCTAGTTCAACCTCTAAAGATGAAGAGAATAACAGAAAATAGCCAAATTGTCTCTCTTCTAGGCATTGGTTTAATAGGGCAACACTGGCCAAGACACTAGGATGAACATTCTTTTGGGGAGGTTGCAAATTTATAAACTCTATGGTTTTACAGTAACAATTCAAAATGACTTGATTAGTCGAAAGCCAATCCATCCCCAAAATAATATCCATACCTTCCAAGGGTAGACAAACTAAATCAACCGTAAACACTCTTCCTTGTATTTCGAGACGACAATTCTCGCATAAAAAGGAAGTAGAGATGCTGCCATCAGGGGGTGTCTGAACATTTAAAGGGACTGGTAATGAAGTAAGAGGCAACTCTAATCTTAATACACATTTATATGAGATGAAGGAAAGAGTGGCACCAGAATCATAAAGGACAACGATAGGCTAGTCACTCAAGAGACATGTACCTTTGATTAGTCCGTCAGCACCCTTTGCCCTCTTGGCGTCTAAAGCAAAAACACGTCCTTGGTTAGAGTCACCAGTTTTGGTTGCTTCTCTCCTCTCGCTCTTCTTCTTAAGTGCGGGGCAATCATTCGTAAAATGACCCCTTTCTTTGCAATAGAAACAGCAGTCCTTGCCCAAGCACTCCCCTCTATGGTACCTGCCACAAGTGGTACACGTCTTTGATTTGTCTGTGTCTGGAGACTGAGTTTGCTTTCCTTTGTTGGGGTTTCCCTTTTGTTTGGAGGGTTGACTAGGCTTGCGTTCCTCATTCTGTTTCTTCCACTTTTCTTGACGATCCATTCTCAAAGCATTCTGCGCTTCTTCAGTAATGATACATTTTCCCACTAGCTTGGTATAATCAGCCTCTTCAAATCCACACACGGCATTCCTCAATTCTGGTCGAAGACCTTGCTCAAATTGATAAGCCTTCCATTCATTATCTTCTTTGCTTTGTAGATAGGTAGAATACTTGGCCAAGTCTTCAAATTTGGCTATGTATTCCGCTACCGACATGCTTCCTTAGGTCAAGTGAGCAAACTCTTGTTCTTTTATCCTTCTCAGACTCATAGGGAAGTATTTCTCCAGAAACACTATTTGAAAGTTCTCCCAGTTCAAAGGTGTTTCAAGCGTAATCATATGAACTTTGGCACCCCTCCACGATATCTCAGCCTCTCCCTTCAAGTAGTGAGCGGCAAAGGTCCGGTTTTCTTCCTTAGTGCAAGCAACCACATCAAATATCTTCTCCATTTCTTGTAACCAATACTTCGCTTAAGACGAGTCGGAGCCACCCTTGAAAGAAGGAGGGTCATTCTTTCAGAATTCAAAGTACACACGGTTGGGATTGTCAGGCGGTGCCACATTGTTAACTGGGGCTCTTCCTCGTTGAAGAATTTGTTGGAGCAGTGCATTAGTCGCTTGGTCTTGCATATTAGCGGCCTCAGTTTGCACCCTCAATGCCTCTGCCATGACGTTCCAAGGCTCAGCTTCCTGCGAGTTCCTGGTGTTTCTAGTGGCGTTCCTCAGTGGCCTACCGCGCCCTCTCGAACAGGATGCCATGATTCTGCATAGAATGCACAAAGAATTGAGTTGATCAGGCTCAATATCTCATAGCATAATAAGTAGAAAAATGTAAATAGTTCCAAATGATACGCTAAATCAAACTTAAATACCTCACAGTTTGATAAGAATCGAACTGCTCTGATACCATAATGTAACACCCTAATTCAATTTTTTTCATCGAATCATAGCATTTAAACATTACAAGATATCACAAACGTGAATAAATTAAAACTTGATAGTTCACAAGTCATAATCCATACAAAGTACTTGTTTAGCGGAGTAAAGTACATAAACTTATGTCTCAAAATACAATTCCAAGATCACAAGGATTACAAAATGTAGGGTTCATAAACCCTTTTACAACGCATAGTCAAAATATAAAAGACTAGCTTCTAAGGGACTCCAGCTATGGTCAGTCTCCGTGCACCTGCTTATCTGAGACAATTAAATGAAAATGAGTGAGATTTAAGAAATCTTAGTGAGTCCTTCTCGGACCCCTCACTATCACTTACCTCAACCACAATCAATATAACAGAGATTCAACAATGTTACATAGCAAATCACAAGGTATATACCTCAATTCACATCAATGCAAACAAATGCTCAATATTGTTTACAAAGCAAATCACAAATCTCAATGGATGTACCCACTTGGTGCCACTCAATAGCCCAAAGAAAAGAGTGAGAACCATATTTAGTTCCACCAAGGCGTCCCCGTCAGTGGAAAAGCCCTAAAATGACCAAAGACGGGTTTGTTGTACAAATGCAAACATCCACAAACACAAACACATTCCATCAAGAGAAATTAAGCAATAATGCATTCAAAGGTCAATGTTCAATAAATCAATATCATAATGTGATTTAAAGAACTCAAAAGTCATGTAACATTAGCCCCTAAGCCTTGGAAGCAACAAAAATAATAATAAAAGTTGATAGGGGGTGCGCATCACGCACACATCTGGGTGCACCATGCATATGCTGGTGTTTTGGTTCTGTTTCTGTGCACGTCGCGCACACCCAGGAGGTGCGTCGTGCGCACAGTGCTGTAGAATTATGCAGAAATTGGGTTTTTGGGTTCCTAACTTATCAAATCTTGATTCCAACCAATTTCAATCAAAACCAAACCATTCCTAAGTTAAATCAACTAAAATTCATGGCAAGAATTCACATACATTTACTAAGAATTAAAGACATATCAAGAACCACAACCGCTAAGGATCTTAGCATGCATGTTCACAAGGTTGGAACTCAATTTCTTCTAGGTTCAACATCAAACTCTCACTCCACATTCTTAATCTTAGACCAACTAAGTCACATACAAAAAGGGAAATAGAAACCCTATGGTGGGTCTTATGATTGCCCACACCTAAAGGAAGAAGAACTCACTTAATCAAAAGAAATGAAGGTTGTAACTTGAGAGATTTTCTGATTTTTCCTTCCTCCAACTCGAGCTCCTCCTCTTGCTCACTTCGAGCAACTCTAATCCTCCTCAAAACCAAGAGACAAAAGCTCCAATTCCTCTTTCTTAGCAAGGTATAGATGAAACCTTCATGCTTTAGCTTTTCCTCCTCTTTAATCACCAAGCCCTAGCTCTTCCCTCTTCTTCTCTTCCCCTTCTTCCTTCTTTCTTCAGAAAAATTATCGAGAGAGAGGAGAGAAAATGAGGGCTGAGAAGAGTCCTAGGGTAAAGAAGAGGGTTGTGATGTCATTTTTACCATTTTGCCCTCACTTAAGTTCCAATTCTACACTTATGCCTACTAGTTACACCCCTAGTATTCTGAATTACACCCCACATACTCTATTCACTTTCTAATTACATATGGATCGTAATTTTAGGAAACTAACTAATCAAGTTAGCCAATTTAGGTAAATTAGGCAAATCATACAATTCATACAAATTTGATGGGATGTTACACCCAACAGCAAGGTAAAGAATCTGGGGTAGGAAGAAGGAAAAGACATAGAACAAGGAGAACTTGGTTGTGCTTAAAATGTCAAGGTGTCGATAACTTGTACATGCTTTGACCATTCTATTGAACTTTTGTGAAAGGGCTACATATAGAGTTTAATAGCCTAGGGTTTGCTTTAGCTCTTTCTTCATCTTAAAGAAAGTGGATTACCTAAGCAAATATTTCCACATATAATGCTTAACATACTATTTGGCATGAGATGAATTGCATGAATATATGAAAAGAAGAATAAAATAGAAATGATCATGGGGACAGAAAAAAGAAAAAAGAGGGCAAGTTACAAATTACTTTTCAAAAAAGTGATGTGTTGAGAAAAGAAAAAAAAATATGTTATTTGAATGACAAGATAATCATCACTAATATTAGAGTAAAACATATCCTCTTTTTTTTTACAAGTAAAATTTGTCCTCAATCAGTGTACTACTTAACTGCTATATTAATTAAAATAATAAAAATATAAAATTACAAAAATAAAATTAATCTAAACCTAATAATAATCAAGAAGGTTTTATGAAGTTTTATTCTAGAAACTTCTTGTAACATTTAATAAATATTGAAACATAATATTATGTATTGTATTTAGTAACGTTATAATATTGTGTTTTAATATAATTAAATAGTTTTATTTGTAATATTTCATATATAACTAGGTTTGTATGAATTTTAATTTTTTTTATTGAGTTACAGTTGTATTTTTAATCAATATTTTTTATAGTTAATTAAAGTGTGTGTAATGAGTAATGGTACGGGTACATTAGTATTAGCATGTAGGGGTACAAGTATTAAAGTTGTTATCCACACAAGTAAGAATTTGGTATGGGTACTCTTTAAAATTTTGGATATGGGGACGGGTATTATAGTACTACCCAACCCTACTGATTTCCATTCCTACCTTCAATCCCTCGGAGAACACCAACCGCTCACCGATGTCGTGCAACACTTCATCTATACGTTGTCGCCAGTTGCTCGTTTTGGTCACCCACTTCACTTCAAGGGGATTTTTCTCCTTTAAAATATAATATCATTCCTTTCTTGTCTCTTTCTATCAAACCAAACAAAAGGAGAGAGAAAAACACACATCTCTCTCTTCTATTTCTCTCGTCTTTCTCTTATACCAAAACAATACATAAAATCTACTCAATTGCTCGCCTCTTTCTCTCTTCTCAATTTCTTCTTCCAACCAAACACGCTATTAAAGGCTAAAATGAACAGAAACAGAAACAATGGCGAGCTAGTTAATTTTTTTGGCATCGATTATTGATCTTAATACTCAATGTTTCTAATTATTTCCCCCATTTATTTATTGATGAGTCTAAGTTGTTGATTTGTGGTTGGATTTACGGTTCATGAGACGACATCCAATATTTTGATGAACCACATGAGATTTTCATCATCGACGAGCGACCACTACCACCATAAGTTTCAGTCTCGTAACTCGGTAAGCACTCATATCAGTAACCACACTGCCATGTGGATGCAAGTACCCTTATGTTATTGGGATCCAAATCCAAATTCTCTACATTTGAGAATCCTAAATTCCCCTGAAGTCAAGGTAAATTGCATCCAAGAGAGGATTTGAAATCATAGTTGTAGGTGTTGTAAAGACAATAATATCCCAAGAATTTGCCTAAATACAGGAAATTCACAATCAATTCATGCTTTGTTATCACAAACAAAAATGAATCTGAGTGTACCTCAAGTGACCAGAATGGCACTAGTGCGGCAACCTGATAACAGAGCGTGATAAGGGGTGTACCTGTAGAGACTCCAACACTCAAGTCAGTAAGAGAATAATAAAGGAGTTAATCAGGTTAGTGAATGTACCTTGGCCACCCTGAAAGGTGACCTTATATAGGAGATTGGAGAGGTAGACAAGGCAGGAATTCCTGTTGTAACATAGCTGATCTAGCAAACATTATGGCGTGGTCCCACATTTACTTAATTATTGGGTAGAATTACTATTCTACCCCTAGACTCCCTTTTTTAAAGATGATTGACCTCTTTAATCCTTAGGGATTAAATCCCCCAATTCACTTAGTATTTTTAGTTACCAAGCTCTAGAATTTGGGGTGTTACATTACTCCCTAACTTTTTATGAATTTTGTCCCCAATAATTAAGGAATTGTGGGACCACTTATTTAGGAGTAGTATTTAATTGATTAATTTATCTGAGGTCCCTGTGAAAACCAAAGGATAAATTATGATATTAAAGGAGGACCCTTAATCAGATTTTTTATAAATCATGTTACTTGCCCCACCGTGCACCACACTTAACTCTCCCTCACTTTAGCCCTCTCCCATCAACTCTTACTCCCTCCTGCGTGAGCTTCAAGCTGAAAAAGAAGAAAACAAAAGAAAGAAGAAAAAAAGAGAAGGAAGAAAAGAAAGGAAAAGAGAAGAAGGGAAAGGGAAGAAGGAGAGGACGCACGCGAGGAAGAAGGGAGTGTGGTGGCCATGGTGGCTCCGGCGTGGTGGCTAGAGGGAGGAGGTGATGCGGCCGAGAGAGAGAGAAGAGAGAAGAGACCGCGGGACTGAAAGAAAGAAGCAGAACAGGAACGAGTGAGAAAGAGCTCGATGGAGAGGAAATGGAGGAAGGAGCAAGGATCCCAGCTTCGTTTTATAATTGCTTGATGTTTCAAGAAGGTATTTCCATGGAAGATGGGTTTGGGTTCAAAGCTTCATGGAGCAAAAATCAAGGGTTTCAAATTGGGGGTTTTCATCCCAAATATATTTGGGAGCTCAAAGGTAACATAGAACTACCCCTAAAAACCTCTCTTAGGGTGCGCTAGGATTTATTGTTTAAATTCCTTAATTGAATAATTATTGTATAGATTATAATGATATTATATGGGATTTGGCTGAAATAAAGTTGGATGACTGCCCCCAACCCCCCTCAATTATTGTGTGATGTTTGCCCATTGTGAGTTCCACTGAGCTTCAATTGGGAGAAGTTATGAACCGTGATAATGGATTGATTTGTAATGCATAAATTGTGAGTCATTATCACTTAGTGGGTTGGGCACCCATAAGACCCACCCTTATGTTTTCCATTCTCTTTTATTGGTTGTGTTCTCTAAACTTCTAAGGTGTTGTTTGGGGAAATTACATGAAAGGGGTTTGGGCATAGTTGACTTGTTCTTATGACTCTATGAATTTAGAATAAGCTTTATGGCATGTAAAATCATATGTCAGTTCATGTTGTATGTTTTCTTGGCTTCAAGGTGGGATTATTGGGATCATACAATGGGATTTAAGAAATATGAGATTTGGTCATTATTGGATATATTCTATGATGACTGAAGTGAAAGAATGTGGTTATAGTTGATGCATTTAATGATTTGATAAATTGTTGAAATGTAGAATGCATGTTTGTCATGATGCTATGTTGGATGAATCGTCCTTGTAATATATCATGCTTGAATCCTTGTTTGGAGAGGTTTCATAGGCCAAGAATATATGTTTTAATGTTCTAAATCCTAGTGGATCAATGGGACATCTTGGAATACCCTTAGAGACGTCATTTCCAACCAAAGTTATTCAAAATGCTCAGAGAAGTAGTAATAGGACTATTATGTTTACAATGGTTCTAATACGAAAATTCCACGATACAAGATAAAGCCCCGTGGTAACTCCTTGATGTGGTAAAGCCCAGCGGTAAATCCCTAAGTGGTAAAGCCCAGCGGTAAATACTCGGTTATATATGTAGTTAGATAGTGCAGGGTAAAGCCCCGTGTTAAATCCCTAAGTGGTAAAGCCCAGCGATAAATCCTTGGCTATTGCATAGAGTCGTATGGTACATGGTAAAGCCTGTGGTAACTCCCTAAGTGTTAAAGCCCAACGGTAAATCCTTTGCTGTATGAAATAGTAAGATGGTCATGTTGCTTTAATGTTTGTGTTTGAATATTATTGTGATAATGGCAAGTGCGTATTTGAATGTTTTTGCATAGTTGCTAATTGTATCTACCTACAGAGTAGTTTTCCATACTTCGCACACCAAGTATTGTTGGAAACAACAGTAAAATGTTCTATTTTAGATCTATGTTACTGAGTTTTGTAAACTCACTATATTGGGGAGTTATTTTCAGGTACCTAGCTGTTGGAGAAGCTTAGAGCATGTCAGAATGCTCGGTCTTGCCACTACGCAAGACCTCGAGTACCGAATCACGAGTCGAGTCGTTTTAGCTTTGAGTCTTTTTCTATTTGAAAGTCTTTGTATTACATTGTATTTATTTGTAATATTTGATATTAAAATGTGAAGTTGCCTGTAATTCTTTTTAGCATTGAGAGTCTTTTGTAGTCGAAGAGAAAAATTTCTCTACGATTATCCTTAATCCCAGCTTAATTAAGTAAGTAATGTTCTAATTAGAGTCAGGGCGTTACATTATGGATCCTATCAGACTGTGAATTATGAGACTAGAAGTGATCCAGTTTAGGAAAGTGTCAGTTGTGCCTGTGAATCCGATTTCTCTAAGTTCTTTTTACAAATTATTGGGGCAGGCCACCTCAAGGATTTGTCCAAGGAATGAAGAAAATGAAAACTAACAGAGAATGTTTTAAGTCTATTATGGTTTTGCGAGACTTTTGCCTACGTGTATGTATTTGTACATATAGATTTAGAATTCTGTAATGATCGATTAAATGGTCAAGGTAGTCACGAGACCAACAAGAATATCATAGAATGCTCTTAGAGGTATCAGGGCTTTTGAGTAAGGTACAACCATTCTGTGACTGATTAGTTATAATTGGATAAGGATTTATGTTTTAATGATAAAGATGTTTGGAATTAATGTGATTCAGTTGATTTCATGAGATTCTAGGTGTGATAATAGGGTAAGTTGCTTGTCTTTTGACGTGGAGTCGTTTTTTCTACTCTCCTATTCACACTAGTAGCTAAGTTTTGTTTATAATCAATAAATGCAAACTCATTGTGCAGGTTGATTTATAACCTGCTAGTGATGCCTGTAATGTATGGATGACTTGATTTGTTGATTGATGACTCTTGTATTTACATGCCTATGATTATGTTGTGAAATAATGAAAATGTGTTTTATGGTCCTTAATCAAGCTCATGGTTGTTGTTTGAGGCAAACCAAGTTTAACCCTCACCATATCATGTTGGAATGCTTCATTTGGGGTCTTAGTTGTATTTAAAGTGAGTTGATGAATATTGTCGTATGTTCCATGAATTTTTAAAGAGTTTTGTGGATTTTAACCACACTATTGTTTAAAATTCATGTGTTAAGTATGTTGTTTCTTCATTTGATATATTTGACAATGATTGAAGCATGAGATTGTTGAGAGGTTTCAAGTATGTCTTGATTCATGATGTATTGTCTAATGTGTTCATATTTTGATGCATTGATGATATGAGAAATATGCATTTGGTTGTAATTCTTCCATTATGTATATTTGATCCTTCATTTGAGTCTTTAAATTTATTTGGATTTGACTTGGATCGAGTAGAATTGGTACTTGGTGTTGGGTTGAGCATGAAATTCTGCATTTCTGCAAAATTATGCAGAAGGCGCGTGAAGCGCGCCTCAAGCGCGCTGTCACCAAGCCAATTTGGAGCGAAAGCGCTCCAGGCGCGCTCAAGCGCGTCCCATGTGCGAAGAAACAGAATCAAGTGCTACAAAAGCGTGTGACGTGCACTCAAGCGTGCGTGAAGCGCGGCCTGACTGAGGCAAAACCGCGTGAAGCACCCCAGCTGATGCCCAATTGTGTAATTTTCACTATTTAAGGGTTCCTAAGGCCTAGAATACTTGTTTTTGGTATTCTTAACCATTTGCAGTTAAGCTTGGTTGTGTAGTACTTCTGAAGCAGGAAAATGCAAAGGTCACTTTTGATATATTGAGTCTAGTGTGACCTAGCACTCATCGTCAATTCTTTAGTTCGATGACAATAGGGATAAATAAGTGAGGATTCTTAGCGGTAGGGTATTATTTAATTAGGATGGGCATTCATAATCGATTAGGTTCCCAACACTTGCTAATTAATCAAGTTTGTTTGGCCTAACCATTATGAATGGATCCTAGATTGATTGGGAACCTGCAAGCCTTCAAAGGGCCTATATAGGACTCTTGATTCGAATTACCGTAGTGTTTCTTGAAATCAAAAGGGTTGATGATAGGATAGATTTTTCAAAGTCTAAGTTGCAGTAGAGAACCTCAAAGGGCAGAGAAACCCTAAGTCTTCTAGGTATAGTGACATTAGTGGTGTTACTAGCCTAATGAAAAGTAATAGACTATAGTCTTAGGACTATAAGAGTTTTAAGCATAGCTGAATCGGAGGGAATCCAAAATTATTAATGTTTGCACTCGATTTAATTGACCAGTACATGAAATGATTTCGCTTGGCCAGTTACAAACTTTGTCTTGACTAAATAAGAAACTTATTTGGAATGAGACCTTGTCCGTGACCGGTTGATGAAACCGCCAAAATTCTCTGGACGATTAGCTCGTTGGTAGAGATTAATTACTGTTTGGATTTCTAATGATTTAGAAGGATCCTTAAAAGTAGTTTAAGATAAGTAAGATAGATTATTCCCAAGGTCCTTAAAAATGTATCTTCTTGATGCTTGCTGGTTTGTTGGTTATTAAAACCCGATGACTGACACGTCAGTCTGTCCTGATATCAGTCAGGGCTACGTAAGTTCCCAGTTTTTATTCCAATTGAGCCAAAAAGGGCATGGTCTAATTGGTTGGAGTGAGTAAGTAAGAAACTACACAAGAAGCGTAAGGTTATGGGCATGGTCTAATTGGTGGAAACCTAAGGTTATTAAGTATTGCATGTAATTTGTTGTGTTATGTTTGATGTGATTGCATCCAGTCGCTTACAAACTAAATTTACAACTGAATGAGATGTATCACTCGATTGAGGCTTAGCATGTACCCGATTAGTATGCATCAGATCAGTTTAACCGACAGATACCTTACAAAAGTTAAGTAACCTTAGAATTTCTATTTTCTTAGACCAAGTCTGTAATAAGACCTAGTAATATATGAATAATAGATAAGTGCCGATTCCATAAGTTTAAGGAAAAGGTACTTGAGGAGAAATTTCCATATATAACCCCTGAATGAGTGTTGTAAATGAAAATTTTTCAATGTATGTCATAGTTTACTCAAAGTGACGATCTTACAACGGTGTTACTCCCTAGGGAAACGTGGCAGCGGGAGGCCTCTAGTTGAAGGAACCTCGTCCGTTACACCATTGGAGAAACCTTTGAGTAAACTTAGAATGTTTTAAATAAAGGAAATGAAAGGAGCTTACTCATTTGGAGTAGCATAGAATCAGAGTTAGTAGCGGAAGTCAGGGGATAGATTTTATATAAGGAAAAGGTTAGAAGGTAGGCCGAATTTTGGGGACAAAATTCATAAAAAGTTGGGGAGTAATGTAACACCCTAAATTCTAGAGCTTGGTAATTAAAAATACTAAGTGAATTAGGGGATTTAATCCCTAAGGATTAAAGAGGTTAATCATCTTTAATCTAGTGTTTTAACGCAAAAAGGGAGTCTAGGGGTAGAATAATAATTCTACCCAATAATTAAGGAAATGTGGGACCACTTATTTAGGAATAGTATTTAATTGATTAATTTATCTGAGGTTCCTGTGAGAACCAAAGGATAAATTATGATATTAAAGGAGGACTCTTGATCAGATTTTTTACCAAATCTTGTTACTTGCCCCACCGTGCAACACACTGAATGTGAACACAAGAAGGGGGGTTGAATTGTGTTAAAAACTTTTCGCAAACTATACGTAAAAACTTCAACACAAGTTGTTCAAAACTATTTTGTATATCGGATGCAAAGAATTAAACAGGACCGGATGCAGAAATTTAAACAGTTTATAAAAACTTGTTTTACTGAGCAAGGTAAAGATAAATAATGTAAAGCAGTAAAGGATGAGACTCAGAGATTTATACTAGTTCACCACCAATTGGTAGCTACGTCTAGTCCCTTCGTTCTTGAAGGATTTTCCACTATAATCAACTGATTACAATTTCCTCAAGAGTATTCTTCTGTCACAAACTTGACAATACTCTCAACTTCTCAAAACGACTCAGTACAGTCGAGCCTTTGAGGAACAAAGCCTTAACTAGGCCAAATACAGTTTTACAAAAGAGATTATGATTTTGATAACAAAAATAACTCTCACAGAGAGGATGAAAAGATTAAGCTCAAAACAGAATAGCTTTCTAAAAGAAAGTATAAGACGCTGAGTTCAGTTCAATGTAGACTAGAAACATGGCACGAAGCTTGATTGCACACTTGAGTAATATTGCTTTCAGAATGAAGTTTCTTCACAGTTTTTCTAACTCTTCTTCAATGAATACCTTGGGGTATTTATAAGAGTCTTCAAGGGTATTACCGTTGCAGTAAAAATATCTCCTTGCCATTGAGTGAGGTAATTTGAAATGTAGTCCTTTTCATCCTTTCCAAAGAATATCAGAATAGTACACATTGCCATTGAGTGAGGTAATTTGAAATGTAGTCCTTTTCATCCTTTCCAAAGAATATCAGAATAGTACACATTACCGTTTTCGTACTATCTGCAATTTGCAATTGCCTTGTACGATTTTTGTCTTATGCTAAAGGTGTCACATTTGCTTCCTCGTACATCAAAATGAGCGCACAAAATCAAATTTGAATTCCATTCCAGAACAGTCTGAGGCTAAGAGTAAAAACGTGATCACCACGTGCTTCATTAAAAAGATCAGACGCTCACTCAGAACAGAGGACGGACGCTCGTAGCAATTGAGTGTTCCACGTGTCAAGAAGTCACACTACTGGATGCTTGCTGTTAGCAAGACGCTGAAGTGGGTTCGGACGCTGACACTAGTGGATTGTATTCAATTCTTTTGTATATTTCTTCTTCTTTCTTGAGTGATTTGTACATATATAAATGAAGCTTTTGATACCTGTACACTTAAAGATATGTTAGAAGATAAATTGTTCTCTTGAGAAATATTTTGTTATCATCAAAATTAATGAGGGTCTAAACTTCTCAATCGTTTAGGTTCCAACACACACTAAACTCTCCCTCACCTTAGTCCTCTCCCATCATCTCTTTATTCCCTCCTACGTGAGCTTCATGCTGAAACAGAACAAAACAAAAGAAAGAAGAAAAAAAGAGAAGGAATAAAAGAAAGGAAAAGAGAAGAAGGGAAAGGGAAGAAGGAGCGGACGCACGCAAGGAAGAAGGGAGGGTGGTGGCCATGGGGCTCCGGCGCGGTGGCGAGAGGGAGGAGGTGACGCGGCTGAGAGAGAGAAGAGAGAAGAGACCGCAGGACTGAGAGAAAAAAGCAGAACAGGAACGAGTGAGAGAGAGCTCAATGGAGAGGAAATGGAGGAAATAGCAAGGATCCCAGCTTCATTTTCTGATTGAAGAAGGTATTTCCATGGAAGATGGGTTTGGGTTCAAAGCTTCATGGAGCAAAAATCAAGGGTTTCAAATTGGGGGTTTTCATCCCAAATATATTTGGGAGCTCAAAGGTAACATTGAACTACCCCTAAAAACCTCTCTTAGGGTGTGCTAGGATTTATTGTTTAAATTCCTTAATTGAATAATTATTGTATAGATTATAATGATATTATATGGGGTTTGACTGAAATAGGGTTGGATGACTGCCCCCAACCCCCCTCAATTATTGTGTGATGTTTGCCCATTGTGAGTTCTACTGAGCTCCAATTGGGAGAAGTTATGAACCGTGATAATGGATTGATTTGTAATGCATAAATTGTGTGTCATTCTCACTTAGTGGGTTGGGCACCCATAAGACCCATCCTTATATTTTCCATTCTCTTTTATTGGTTGTGTTCTCTAAACTTCTAAGGTGTTGTTAGGGGAAACTGCATGAAAGGGCATAGTTGACTTGTTCTTATGACTACGAATTTAGAATAAGCTTTACAACATGTAAAATCATATGTCAGTTCATGTTGTATGTTTTCTTGGCTTCAAGTGGGACTACTGGGATCATACAATGGGATTTAAGAAATATGAGATTTGGTCATTATTAGATATATTCTATGATGACTAAAGTGAAAGAATGTGGTTATAGTTGATGCATTTAATGATTTGATAAATTGATGAAATGTATAATGCATGTTTGTCATGATGCTATGTTGGATGAATCTTCCTTGTAATATATCATGCTTGAATCCTTGTTTGGAGAAGTTTCCTAGGCCAAGAATATATGTTTTAATGTTATAAATCCTAGTGGATCAAATGGACATCTTGGAATATCCTTAGAGATGTCATTTCCAACCAAAGTTGTTCGAAATGCTCAGAGAAGTAGTAATAGGACTATTATGTTTACAATGGTTCTAATAAGAAAATTCCGCGATACAGGGTAAAGCCCCGTGGGAACTTCCTGATGTGGTAAAGCCCAACGGTAAATCCTTGGTCGCAGTATGGAATCATATAATGCGGGGTAAAGCCCAACGGTAAATCCCTAAGTGGTAAAGCCCAGCGGTAAATCCTCAGTTATATAAGTAGTTAGATTGTGTAGGGTAAAGCCCCGTGGTAAATCCCTAAGTGGTAAAGCCCAGTAGTAAATCCTTGGCTATTGCATAGAGTCGTGTGGCATAGGGTAAAGCCTGTGGTAACTCCCTAAGTGGTAAAGCCTAATGGTAAATCCTTGGCTGTATGAAATAGTAAGATGGTCATGTTGCTTTAATGTTTGTGTTTGAATATTATTGTGATAATGGCAAGTGTGTGATTTGAATGTTTTTGCATAGTTGCTAATTATATCTATGTACAGAGGAGTTTTCCGTACTTCGCACACCAAGTATGGCTGAAAACAACAATAAAATGTTTTATGTTAGATATATGCTGCTGAGTTTTGTAAACTCACTATGTTGGGGCGTTGTTTTCAGGTATCTAGCTGTTGGAGAAGCTTAGAGCATGTCAGAATGCTCGGTCTTGCCGCCACACGAGAGCTCGAGTACCGGATCATGAGTCGAGTCATTTTAGCTTTGAGTATTTTTCTATTTGAAAGTCTTTGTATTACATTGTATTTATTTGTAATTTTGAAAAAGTCTTTTAAAATGTGAAGTTGCCTGTAATTCTTTTTAGCATTGAGAGTCTTTTGCAGTCGAAGCAAAAAATTTCTCTATGGTTATCCTTAATCCCAGTTTAATTAAGTAGGTAATGCTCTGATTTGAGTCAGGGCGTTACAGTTGCCGTCCCCCTTTCCTGATAGGGACACCTGCCTCCTTTTCCCGATAAAGACGGGGCGACACTAGGCTAGTCCACAAGGTATCCCTCTTTCCCGATAGAGACGTCGGTTCCCTTACTCCAGATAGTGACGGAGTGGATCTAACCTGCTAAACGAGGTATCCCCCTTTCCCGATAGGGATCCTCTCCCCTCACCTTCCAGTCAAGAATGGAGTGGTCACTAATTTATCATGCTCTTGCATCTAACACCTTTTTATTATATGCCTCACATCATGTTATACTCTCATGTCCCAAAAATATCCCTTTAAATCATTTAAGTCATGTCATGAATCGTAGTTATACATATTAGCATGCTATGGCAACATATAACACAAATCCAAACATAATGCATTTTAAACATGTTACCCTAAGAATGTTACTACCCCATATATGGCATACACAACACAATCCACAGATAAGCATATTATCGAACAATCATTTTTGATAATAAATAAAACCTATATTGGCTGATGGACCTACGACACCGGTCCTTAGACACCGCAGACCATAACCCCTATCCTTAGGTGTTACTGACATCAATCTCTAATAGGGCTTGGGTCACCCTACACATGCCAAACAATCAATTCTACTAAACATAACCCAATGAAAGTGCATTCTTTCTCCCACCTGGATTTCAGAGTAACCAAGATCATTAACAAGCATACGGCCTCAACCACGAGCTCACAAACAAATAAATGAACACCCTCCCCCTAATGGACAGGTTTGGTCACCACACAAAATAGCCAAGGATTACCCAAAAATTCCACCGAGCACACTGTTACGACCCATATTTTACCGAAAATACAAAAATGCACTCGGATTAGAATTAGGGAAAACTATGGAATTGTAAAAATACAATGAAAGTTATAGCCTGACACTGACCAGTGGGTCTAGAGGCATCCACTTATCCAACTTTCAATTCTGGTAAGGTTCGTCAGACGTTCGGTACCCAGACTTGCACCAAAACCCTAAAATACGAATAATAGGTAATAAGGGACTATCAATACCACTAGAGATTCATGAATCTAGCAGCCATATACAAGGAGAATAGAGGTTTTCTCCTTTGTCTCGTGGCCTAAGGAACCCACTCCTGTGGTTTCCAAAAAACCCTAGCTCGTTTGGTACCCGTAGGGTCTAACCGAGACCCAAAACATAGTCTGATTAGGGTTAGGAACTAAAACAGAATTGGAGAACCTTAAACCAAATATTCATATGATTCGGTATCACTATAGGGTTGTAGATTTACCTCGACAAAATAACATTCGGAGATAAACCCTGGAAAGCACGAACGGAAACAGACGAGTCGGTACCGTTCGATTGATGAACTGGCACTTGGAACCACTTGATTTTTTATCGCCAACACCTTAGGAACTCAAAAATAGAAGTTTTCTGATCCTAGTTACTGCTCTGGTCGTGAAAAATGAAGGGAAGAAGAAACAAATTTACTAGGAGGTGAAATGGCCTTAAATAGGAGATTTTTACCCATTAGACGCGCATCACATGCGCTCCAGAGCGCACCACGCGCGCCCTTATCCTGCCTGCACGCGTCACATGCACTCCAGCACATGCCACGCACTTCTGCGCACCGTTCCTTCGTGGCAAAGATTTCTCCTCAAAGACGGTCCAATGCATGCCTGCCACATGTCGCTCTCTCATTGGACCAGATGTTGGTCCAATCACAGAGTGCCACGTGTCATGTACGGATATGGATTTAACCCTCCAACCCTAGTCAATGCGCGTCATGCACGTTTCACGTGCTTCGGTCCATTTTTGCCCGATTTCCTGGATTCCGATGCTCGTACGACCCAGACTTGATATCCTAACACTTAAACATAATTCTAAACACATGAAGCACCTAATTGACCTTAGAATCAAGGATTTAGAATCTCAATTTCTCGTTTAAAAATTCACACTCGTGATAGGTTATGGTTACTCAGAAACCCTAATCCTGACTCCGATTGTTCTCAAATTTTATGTAGCTTCTAAGACTCATATCATAACCCTATTAAGCATTCTTCAACCATCATCCAACCCACAAAACATTAAACTTACAATTGTGCAAACATGTGATCACACAAAAAGCGAATACGCGACTCGACCTTCAAGTACACTGTCAAACACACAAAAACACACCTAGGTACAAACTCTTAGAATTTGGGTTTGGGCCTAACTCAACCCAAAAGCTAGCTCATAGGATGAGGGTTGCCCCCCACTTATAACCACTAATCAGACCATCTCATTCTTCCATGTGGGACTACTAACACAAACAAATACACATTGTCACACACACTCACATATTAAGCAAAGTGTGAAAATTGAGGATGTTACAAGTCCCAAATCATAAAATCTATGAGTATTGTGGGTCAAGGATTTCCCTTCCCTATTGTTGCCTTGCTTTCCAAATGGGTCCACCACCCCATCAAGCTTCATTGCAATATGAAATTTCATGTTCAACTCGACCTTGGGCTTCAATGCAAAAGAAGTTAGAAGGTTAGATTCACAAGTAAATTCTAAAGAAATATGAGAAGTATAGAGCATTAAATTTTGAAGTTCTATAAAAGTATTGGCATGCCTCTCTTTTCCTTTGAATTCCAAGGCAGAATAATCATTTTCAAGCCCATGATAGGTAGCCTCTTCTTTAGAACAATCCCCTTCATTTACTTTCTTTTCTTCATGACCAAGGGAAGAAAATTCAAATAAAGTAAAATTAGAAGAATCCCAACATTTGAACCCACAAACCAATTTAGAAGAAGGTACGAGAAATACGAAGCCATGACTTCCCAATAGATTTGGAAGACCCGTTCTTAGCTTTAGGGGTTAATCATTCTCTATTTTTCTTTACTTCCTCATTTTCCTCTTGGAATTCAACTTCAATTGATGTCTTGCATTCATCTTTTGGAAACATTTCTTCAAATATATTGGTTATCTTGCAAGTTTCGTTTGTTATTTCATGTTCAACCTCCTGCACAAATTAAAAGAATCAACATAACTTGGAAGAATACTAGGATTAGCATTAAAGCATGTAACATCCCAATTTTTAAGAAAAATTGTTTAGCGATAAAATTCCAGTTACTTGGAAGTAAGTCGCAGAGATTGATCACCTCAATAATTTACTGAGGGTATAGGAAATTATTTTGAGATATTTTGAATAATTTATTATAAATAATTATTATTCATGATGTCAATTCTAATTAATTGACAGCGTAGATGTATGCTTTTTTTTTAGAGAATTCATCAATTATACTTATTATAGTTTTTGCGTGACGCGATAACGCGTATTTTTGTGACTAAGAAATTGATTGAATTAAATCAAGATGAAATTAAATTTAAGAATTAATATTTAATATTAATTCATGGTTCGAAAATCGTCGAAAAACTCTAACGAAGTTTCGTCGCGTTTCGAATCGCCGGGTAAATTTAATCGGCATTAAAATTTAAAACAAACTCTGATTTTGATGAAAATCGAATCGTAACTTGTCGTGAATATTTTTGAGTGTTTGATATTGTTTTTATTATTTGCGATAATATTTTATCGCACAGTCAATTAATTTCTCGATAAATTAATTTTCGTGAATTTATCGGCAAAGAATTAATCGGTAAGGCGATTATTCGACGCCGCGTTTTTAGTACCCTTAAGACTCTATGATTAGAGGGTAATCATGAGATATGAGAGATTAGATGTTCAGACTGAGTAATTATATTAGAATCTTGCTTGAGTGTCTAGTGATTATTTTGTTAGTTCTTAATCTTATGATATCCTACACTCTCCTTCTTTTAAATCACAACCTTTAAATTATGACTCATGGTGCACTAGCATTTACTTAAGAGCACCTAAATTTCACCCAAATTCCACTTCCTCTCATTTTATTCCTCTTCCACCGTGACCCCTTTTTTGTATTTGACCATGGTGGACCATTTCCCATTTAAGTGCACTCAATACTTGCCCAAAATCACTACTCTCTCTTTTTTTCTCATCAGGCGCAGCACCCCTCCGTCATTTCACACTCCATCTTTTTTTTTTTTTTTTCATTTCCTTGTTCTTGAGAAAGAAACACAAGACTACTTCCATGGCACCCTCCATTCTTCATCTCTTTTGCTTGTTTTCATCTCCAAACCTCAACCCAAATTGTTCCTGGCTTCTTCTTCTTCTTCTTGCTATCATCCATGTCATCTTGTAAGCAAGCTTGGAACCAAGATTTCTTCCCCCATTTTCAGCCCTTAGGCCGTGAGCTTCATATAGGAGCTAGGAGGTAGTTTTTCTTGTTCATTTCTTGTTTTATGTTTGATTTAATACTTGATTATGATCATGGAAGAAATGAACACCTAAATCCCCAATTTCTTTGAACCCTATGGTGCAAGACCTAAAGGAAAAGGGGTTGTGTGATTTCTATGTGAATCATCTAATTGTTTAGTGTTTCTTGCTCCTTATTAATTGCTATTGCTTTTGTAATTGTTAAATTTTGAATTGAAACAAGGATTTAGAAGTTTTGGGTGAAAACCCTTGATTCTTGGAGATGGTTGAATTAGGATTAGTCTTGGTAATGTTTTGTTTTGGGAAGTAAATTGTTGTTTAGTAAAGGAAATGAATTGATTTAAATGGTGTTGATTGATTTGGGTGGAGTTTCGTAAATTTTTTTGAAAAAGAGGGGCTTGGCCGCGAGCCATTCAAGGTATGGGAGAGAAATATTTTTGTGTTCTTTGGTTCATAGTAGTTGTGTTTAGATGCACTCAAGTTTTAGAAAATTATGGAAGTGATTGGATTGAGAATTGAAGTTGTTTTGGACCCTTGAGGCTATGAAACACAATAGGTAAATTGGACTCTTTGAGATCCTAAGAACCTAGTGGAGCCTTAGCTTAAGCTTTTGGATAAAATGAAGTTGATTTTGGCATTGATTTGTGTTTCAAATTTTTGAAGGACTTGAACTTAGTAAGTAGAACTTTATTTTCTAACTTGTGTATGTAACACCCTAACCCATATTAGGGGATTACTTACGAATAAAACCTGAACTAACTAGAAAATGATGTATAAAAAGTTTTGAATACCAATGATACTAAGGATCAAGTCCTGTTTACAAAAATAGGAACCATGCTTTAATTAATAAAGTCCCTGGATATTTAAGCATTATAAAAGATATGCGGCTAAAGCATTAACATAATTCAAAGTCTCGTAATTACTGAAGTTACCTTTAATTATTACAACCTCCTTCTTTAAAAAAGAATAATGATAAGTAGAACAAGTTACAGTTACGCCTCATACACATATACTACTAGGACACAACCTAATAGCTACGACTCCGACTCGTGATCTGGTGACTCGAAGTCTCGCCGAATGGCAAGACCGAGCACGCTTGTGCTCTGAACCTCTTCCATCAATAGTACCTGAAAACAACGCCCCAAAGGTGAGTTTATAAAACTCAATAACATAGACTTGAAATCAAAATATTTTTACCGTTGTTTCAGCCATACGTGGTGTGCGACGTATGGGAAAATCCTCCTCTTATTACATAAGTATATTTAATCAAGCTATATACCTTAACCGAACCTCAACATAGCAGTGCCAATGAATGTTCAGACATAGAGCATGTATCAAACACACGGTCTAATCATATTCACTTAGACAATTACTATTTTGCTAGGTGATTCACAAGTTCAAACCTCAAATCATATTATGCAAACAACCAATTAATCGATATTGTTTACAAGACAAATCACAAATCATAATTACAGTCATAATGGATGTACCCACTTGGTGGCACTCAATAACCCAAGAAAAGAGTGAGAGCTATTCCTTTATATACCGCTCCACCAAGGGATCCCCGTCAGTGGAAAAACCCTCAAATAACCAAAGACGAGTTTGCATTATTACGCAAACACCCTCAAACACAATCAAACTTATTCACAAAACATTTTCAATTAATGCATTGCTATTTCACATTTGTCATAGTCTCATATTATCCTTAACCAAACTCAATCATAAATCATTAACACACAACACATCAAAATTCATTATCAAATAATGTATAGCTCTAACATATTCCTCTTAGTCTCACACCATTCATTTAAGCATAGGAAAATGAGGCTTAACACAAGGTTTAAGGGTTTGGGAAAGCATTAGAAAGGAACGAAAAACACACAAAAATGGTGTTGTTGTCACCCAGCGAAGGGCTCTGTTTGCCCAGCAAACAGTGGCCAAGAGTTGCACCTGTTGGTGCACTCTGGCTTCGCCTAGCGACCCAGGGGTTCGCCCAGCGATCTGATGCTGAAAAATCTGCATGATTGTGTTTTTCTACACTTCCAAATTCCTTTTCACATCCCAATCCAATCCTAATCACAATGGAATAGATCCAAGGCAAATTCACACATATACATACTAAGAATTAAAGGCGCATTAAGAATCAAAACAATAGAATTCTTAACATGCTTAGTCACAAGGTTATAGTTCAACACTTCTAAGTTCAACCACAACACATCAATAACTCATTACCAATAACAACATTCATATGGTTAGAATCAACAAATAGCATTCAAGCATGTGACTCAGCTCAATCACTTTTCACATTCCAATTCAAACCAAGATAATTTCAACAAGGGTTTCAAGGCAATTATATGCATACACCACTAGGAATTCAAGACATATCCAAAGCCAAGACAAACATGGAACTTAGCATACATGAACCACAACCACACAAAGTGAACACATACATACATCATGGTGCATACAATTTCACATTCAAGTAACTTAGAGCCCAAACTCATGCAAAAGGGCTAGCTCACATGCTGAGCCACTTCAAGTCTGAAATCACACATATTTTTACACATAACAACAATTTGTATAATTCCGATTGGAGCTCAGTGGAACTCGCAATGGTCACAAACAACACACATTGGTTTAGGGGGGTTGGGGGCAGCCGTCCAACCCTATTTCAGTCAAACCCCATACAAGACTATTCAGTATAATTAATAAGCTAATTATTGAATTAATAAATTTAATCTTAAAGCCTAGCACACCCTAAGAAAGGTTTTGGGGGAAGTCTATGTTACCTAAGCAATCCCAAGTTAGGGATTTGAGCTCCAAAAATCCCCTTTCCTCGATTTGTCACCATTCTGAGTTCCATTCTTCTCCTTTTTCTTCAAGAAGCCCACATGCAAGTCCTAACCACCATGGGAGGGGTTCCAAGCTTTCATCTTCTTCCTTCAAGCTTCAATGGAGATGTAATCCCTTGCTTCTTCTTCTAATTCATCTCAGCCCCTTTCTATCTCTCAGTCTTGATCTCTCTCTCACTCCCGGCCAAACCCTCTCTCTTTCACGGCGTCTCTCTCTCTCCCAGCCGCGTGAACAGTGATGTGGCCCTCCTTCCTCTCACCGGCGCGCCACCGCGCCTCACCTCCAGGGCCGCCGCGCCCTGGGTCGTATTCTTCCTCCATCGACCGATCACACCTCTCTTTCTTCTACTCTCTTCTTCTTTCTCTTCTCTTCTTTCCCTTTTCTTTTCTTATTTCCTCTTCTTCTTTCTTTTCTGGAAACAGGTCAAGGGGAAGAGGGTATAAGGGTGAAGGAGATATGCTAAAGTGAATTTAAGTGGAACATGGTGTATGGAGATCCTTAGGTCTAATTTTAATTAAAAACCTTGCAATTAAACCCTTATTTAGCCTCTTAATTAAATCCTTGGTTCCTAATAACATCTTAAGTAATTTTAGTTAATCAAAACTACTCCTAATTAATAGGTCCCACATTTCCTAATTTATTGAGTAAAATTACTATTTTACCCTTTAGTTCCTAATTTGTATTAAATTGCTAAATTAAGACTATGGACTATTTTTAATCCTCGAGATTTAAACCCATATCTCACTTAGGATTGCAAATAATTAGGCTTAGGAATTTTGGGATGTTACAGTGTATATTTCAAGAAAACTTTAAATTTTGAAAATATGAACCCCTAATTTGTAAATGCTTAAGTGTAGGTAATTTCTTATTAGGAGATGCTTTTGGGATTTGAGAACATAGGAATTAGAATTAAGTCTAAGTCTAAGGGATAATTATTTTGTGTTCTTAGTTGATATTAGTAGTATTAAATTATGTGTAAGTGTTGGAAAATTTTAGAAAAGAATTTGGTTTGTTTGGAAGTTGTTTTGATTGTGAAAGGCAATGAAGCACATAAGGTAATTGGGTTCCTTGAGACCCAAGAAAACCAAGTGGAGCCTTGATTTAGTATTTGAGAAAAGTAGAGGTTAATTGAAGTTGATTCTTGCTCTAAGTTTTCAAGAAAAGTAGTGACGTTTTATGTTCTAAGTTTTCAAGAGAAAGATTCCTTGTCCTTAAAGTTTGATTCCTTAGTAGTAAAATGAATTTTCAAGGTGTATGTAATTTATTAAAAACTAGTATTTTTAAACTAAGTTCCTAAGTGAAAGTGTTTGGTTAGGAAAAGGGTTTAGGTTTGAGAGCCTAAGGTTACAGAATTAAGACTTTAGATTATGCTAAGTTTGCTTCGTGTGTTAGGCTTTGAGTAATCCGAGATCGTGTGGTATAGAATCGAGGAGTACGTGGGCGCGTGGCTTGGAGTTTCGGTAAGGGCTACTTCTAGACATATCTAGAGTTCTAATATTAAATGCTGAGATATAATTTATGGTTTGTATGTTGTGTATAAGGGCGCTTCACATTTAATTCTTGTTATAGTATGTTAGTGTAAGGGCAAATTTAGATATTGATAGGAATTTAATTTTCAGCCTTATACAAAGAAGTCTGAGAACCTCAGGGTTCGAAATAAGGGTCTCGTACCCCTTCGACTTTTATTTCTTAAAATTGTAATTATGATTATTTAGTGGGCTTGTCTGCAAGTGGTTGGCAACTGTCCCCAACCCCTCACACTTGTTTGATTTCCTCTCTATCAACTCCACTGAGTTGTAGAGAGATGAACTGAATTGTCAATTTGCGTTGTTTGCTGAGTTGTGATTGGTTGAAATGAATTGCTTATATTGCTAAACTGTTTCACACTCTATTGAGCTTGGCATGAATATTATTTGATATACGGTTAAATAATTATTTAATTTGCTTCGTGAATTATTGTATGCGGCGACCTATTCATTGGAGTGCGAGAGTTTAGTCAAGTCGTTGAGTTGTCGTAACGTTTTTGAGCTTCGATCCGATTAACCTAGGGTGCTAGGATCCCCTAAACGGCTCCGGCTGGTTCTTTGGCAGCTTAGATAGACGTCGTAGTGTCAAGGTACCTGAGCTGAATGTCCTAGGGTGAGCGGAGAGCCCAAGGCTACGGCTGGTATTTAGTGGATGGATCGGCATTACTTTCCGGAAATTGTCAAGTGTCATAAGAATATGAGTCTTGAGTTGAGTCATGTGAGAGTCTTGAGTTGCGTCTTAAGAACTGCGCATATTGTTGTGTTGCCTCTAGTTTATGATTTGCTATCTCCTGTATTTATGTTGTGTTGTTATATGCCTTGTTATCGAATATGTTGTTGTATATCTATCTGTTTCTTTATTTTAAGAAGTTGACCCTTGCCAGTGGTTCTTTCAATTAATGAATGTAACCCAGATGGCGGAGTAAGCGGAGGACTCGGGACTGCGAAGAAGAGTAACTGAGGATAGTCGTCCGGCTTCTTACTTGAACTTCTGGGGTAACTTACTTGAAGTTAGTAAGGGATGTAGCATGTCGACAGCTATAGAATATTTGTAGTTCATTTCAGTGTTGTAATAAAATGCCTATTATGTTTCCAGACATGTACTGTCGTATATGAATTGACGGAATAAATGAGTATGGTTAATGTGGTTTATTTGGTGTCTTTAATTATTCACCACCATGTTTCTAGAATCGCTGTAATACTCTTACTGTCCTTTTAAAAAGAAGCTTTATAGAAAAAAAATAATAAACTCACATTTTCAGAAACCCTACGAACAGAGTATTCTACCTTTCGGAAACATGTCAACTTTATCAGATTATCTAGGGTAGTAGCGCTCTGAAAATGGGGTGTTACAATAGTGGTATCGGAGCGGTTCGGTTCTAACCGGACTGTGAGTCGGGAAATTATAGTTAGTCAGGTGTCGGGTTTTGTGGAGTTAGAAGTCAATCCATGTCTTGTTGTGAGTCTAATTGTGCTTGTGTGCTAGTTGTTCCTCGGTGGAGTAGCTCTACTTGTAATTGTTTGAAATTGTTCTTAATTGAAACAATGTGTTCTCAGACGCAAAACTGGGAATCCGATACTTCTGGGATGAACGATTCTTCTTACCGAAGCTGATGGTTCGAGAAATGGAGAATGAAGTTTATATAGCCCAAGCTAACGTGGGATAATAGTTATTGTAGCTCAACAGACTACTACGACGAATCAAGGTGACCTGTTAGGACAGCAAGGGGAGGAGCAAACTGCAGAGACCAAAGGATTGGTTGACATTTGCCACCATAGAACTCTTAAGTCCCTCGGGGATTAAGGGATGAGATTCTGGGATTGTTTGTAAGAGACGCTGTTATTATTATTATTATTATTATTATTATTATTATTATTATTATTATTATTATTATTATTATTATTATTGTTATTGTTAATATGATCCTTACGTATTAGTTGTTCCAGACATAAACCACAATGATTGATGTTTGAAGTATTTTGATATGTACTATATTTGAAAATCAAAATATTTTATTATTTTTGCGAGTGTGACATGTTTGCCATTAACATTTGTGTTTTCACAGTAGCCTATTCTTGCATTGCTGCGAATATGTGTGATTGACTGTGTGATTGTTATTTGTGTAAGCGTATTTTTATTTTCCAACGAAAATATTAAACACGATTATTTTCTAGCAAGCACTAATTAAATGTCTTGTGACAATTTAATTTATGCAAGAACCATTTGACTTAGTTGAATGGAATCTAGAGGTTTAGTGGGAGTCGCAGGTAATAGTTTTAGTACGTGGCAAGTTATGTAGCTAGCATTGGGTAGTACCCAAAATTCTTTTCCAAACTTGTCTTGATTTTTCATATCTTAGGAGATTTCCTTTAGGTAAGAACCAAGTATAGTGGGGTGACTCATTTTCCACCTTTCCTCCCTTAATTGACCGGTTGCTTGTTCACGATAATAATAGGTGGGGAAAAGAATATTGCATTAATTTTAGTGGGGTTTAGTGGGGGACGAGTTGTCTAACTATTATGGGATAGTACCTAAGATTTTACCAAGTCTTATCTTCACCTTACCTTAAAGAATAACCTTTTTCCTTGAATTGAAACTAGCCAGACAAAACTTGGAGGAATCAATGCCCTCCTTTCCTTCTCTTTGACCGATCACTAAGTGGGAGAGAATAATTAGTTTCATATTGGTCTTGATGTGGGCATAGAAAGAGAGAGAAAACCTAGTCCCCTCCTTCTTTCCTCTTGTCCACCGCGGACAAATTCAGTTCCAAGGACCCCTATTTTATTCGATCATTCCTTAAGAAGTGCTAGACCGTGTGGTGTTAGAAGTGTGCGAGAATTCTTCAGAAAATTGAAATTTGTTCCCTTCCATTCCCGTAGTTTAGCCGAAGCTTGAGAGATGTCGAGTGAGGTTGTTCTTTATATCCTCTGTACCCTTGGGTGATGTTATGGGCGATTTTATGGTTAGTAATCATAGCAATCCTCCTGTTTCTTCCAGTTTTCAAACCGCGGGTTCCTGGGAGATTTTAGGTGAGTATTTTAAATTCTTTTGCTTTTGATTTCTGTATTGTTTGTTAATAACCTCGTTGAAGATGGTTTTGAGTTTAAAATGATTTTTGTTAAATTATTATTTTATTTTTATCTTGTATTGTTGGTTATTGAGTTTGTTGAAAATAGTTCCAAGTTCTAGATGATCCTGTTAAATCATGATTTAGTAGTAAAAGTTTGAAAATGGTTTTGTTTTCTCTTGTGTAAAAGATAATAGTTTTGATGTTAATCTTTGAACTACAAGTCTATGTATGAATAAGAATGATTTTATGACAGGTTTTGGTGAAGAGTTTTAGAAAAAACTTTAAATTTCTTTAGGTCCTTGTTTGATTTCTTAGAATCTTATAAGTGGTTTTGGTATATTTGTTATTAAAGCTCTGTTGAAAGAAAATTGAGTGTTTCCCTTAATCCTGTTGTTGAAGCCATGAGTTTGTGATTTCAAACTTGCCTCTTCATAGTTTAATTGGTGTCATAGTTTAGGAATCTTTGAAAAATTTGATTGAGTTAAATTTTGTATAGTGTTATTTTAGTATATTAAGACTATGAAACACTAGGGTCGAAGGAAATCCTTTTATTCCTAAACCAAGGTGGAGCCCTGAAAAAGATTTTTTTGGGGCTGTTGTTGCTAAGAAAAGATTTGAAAATTTGGGTGTAAAACCTTTATTTGTGTACTAGCTTTATTAAACCCGTGAGAGTGATTAGTAATTTGAATTGTGGATCTATGTTTTGCTTGCTTGATCTGCTAGAGCTTGTTAATTAGTTATTTTAACAGTTTCATAATTGCTTGGTTTCGAAGGGAAAATGATTTTCTAGTGTTTTAAAGCTAAAAGATTAGTTATTAAATTCTTGGGCAAGTGTGTAATTTTTATAGTGGTCTGAGGAAAAAAAATGATTGAGTTTGAGTACTTAGTTATTGGTGTGTGAAATTTTCCTTAGGAAAAGCTTTGATTTAAAATGAATTTTAAAGATAAGTGAGTTATTAATTTGGTTTTAACCTTTGAACTAAAGTGTGTGTAATGATTCTGAGACAATGAGAACCTAATCTCAAAGGAACGTTAGTGTCCATGAGAATGGTTGAGTCTTAATTAAAATTGTGTTCTATTAGTTCTCTATTTTAGTGATTTTCTCAACGGGTGTAGAAAATTTCTTTTAGGAAAAACATTTGATTCGAGAAAAGAATTTTAATCTTTTTGGAAGTTTTAAGTGAATTTTTGGTATTTCGGATATGTGTAAATCGTGGCTGCATGTGAGTAGGTTAGTATTATTTTTGTAATAATCGCGTGTAGCTGTAGTCGAGCTCGTGTTCGTATCTGTGTTCGTGTTCGTGAGCGCAATCGTGATTGTGGATGGGCAGATGTCATGGTCGGGAATGAAACATCAGTCAGTCGTAAGAATTCTCTGTCCACTAACTACGATTACTTCGCAGTTTGCTATATGTATATGCTTGTGACTGTTATTATTGCATATTATACTACGTAGCTATCAATATTATAGTACTAAGTATAATAATAAGTATTTTGAGTGCTTAAGTGTGCAAATTATTTTATGGATTTGAGTAAAGTAATTTTCCGTATTTTACTATCCGTGTAGTTTCGAGGACGAAACTATTTTAAGGGGGATAGTATTGTAACATCCCAAATTTTTAAAAAAATGTTTAGCGATAAAATTCCAGTTACTTGGAAGTAAGTCGTAGAGATTGATCACCTCAATGATTTACTGAGGGTACGAAAAATTATTTTGAGATATTTTGAATAATTTATTATAAATAATTATTATTCATGATGTCAATTCGAATTAATTGACAGCGTAGACGTATGTTGTTTTTTTTAGAGAATTCATCAATTATACTTATTATAAGTTTTTGCGTGACGCGGTAACGCGTATTTTTGTTGACTAAGAAATTGATTGAATTAAATCAAGATAAAATTAAATTTAAGAATTAATATTTAATATTAATTCATGGATCGAAAATCGTCAGAAAACTCTAACGAAGTTTCGTCGCGTTTCCAATCGCCGGGTAAATTTTATCTGCATTAAAATTTAAAACAAACTCCGATTTCAAAAATCGAATCGTAACTTGTCGTGATTATTTTTGAGTGTTTGATATTGTTTTTATTATTTGTGATAATATTTTATCGCACGGTGAATTAATTTCTCGATAAATTAATTTTCGTGAATTTATCGGCAAAGAATTAATCGGTAACATGATTATTCGACGTCGCGTTTTTAGTACCCTTAAGACTCTATGATTAGAGGGTAATCATGAGAGATGAGAGATTAGATGTTTAGACTGAGTTATTATATTAGAATCTTGTTTGAGTGTCTAGTGATTAATTTGTTAGTTCTTAATCTTATGACATCCTACACTCTCCTTCTTTTAAATCACAACTTTTAAATTATGACTCATGGTGCACTAGCATTTACTTAAAAGCACCTAAATTTCACCCAAATTCCACTTCCTCTCATTTTATTTCTCTTCCAGCGTGACCCTTTTTTTTTATTTGAACCATGGTGGACCATTTCCCATTTAAGTGCACTCAATGCTTGCCCAAAATCACTACTCTCTCTTTTTTTCTCATCAGGCGCAACACCCCTCCGTCATTTCACACTCCATTTTTTTTTTCCATTTCCTTGTTCTTGAGAAAGAAACACAAGACTACTTCCATGGCACCCTCCATTCTTCATCTCTTTTGCTTGTTTTCATCTCCAAACCTCAACCCAAATTGTTCCTAGCTTCTTCTTCTTCTTGCTATCATCCATGTCATCTTGTACGCAAGCTTGGAACCAAGATTTCTTCCCCCCATTTTCAGCCCTTGGGCCGTGAGCTTCATATAGGAGCTAGAAGGTAGTTTTTCTTGTTCATTTCTTGTTTTATGTTTGATTTAATACTTGATTATGATCATGGAAGAAATGAACACCTAAATCCCTAATTTCTTTGAACCCTAGGGTGCAAGACCTAAAGAAAAAGGGGTTGTGTGATTTATATGTGAATCATCTAATTGTTTAGTGTTTCTTGCTCCTTATTAATTGCTATTGCTTTTGTAATTGTTAAATTTTGATTTGAAACAAGGATTTAGAAGTTTTGGGTGAAAACCCTTGATTCTTAGAGATGCTTGAATTATGATTAGTCTTGGTAATGTTTTGTTTTGGGAAGTAAATTGTTGTTTAGTAAAGGAAATGAATTGATTTAAATGGTGTTGATTGATTTGGGTGGACTTTCACAAATTTTTTTTGAAAAAGAGGGGCTTGGCCGCGAGCCATTCAAGGTATGGGAGAGAAATATTTTTGTGTTCTTTGGATCATAGTAGTTGTGTTTAGATGCACTCAAGTTTTAGAAAATTATGGAAGTGATTGGATTGAGAATTGGAGTTGTTTTGGACCCTTGAGGCTATGAAACACAATAGGTAAATTGGACTCTTTGAGATCCTAAGAACCTAGTGGAGCCTTAGCTTAAGCTTTTGGATAAAATGAAGTTGATTTTGGCATTGATTTGTGTTTCAAAATTTTGAAGGACTTGAACTTAGTAAGTAGAACTTTATTTTCCAACTTGTGTATATTTCAAGAAAACTTTAAATTTTGAAAATATGAACCCCTAATTTGTAAATGCTTAAGTATAGGTAATTTCTTATTAGGAGATGCTTTTGGGATTTGAGAACATAGGAATTAGAATTAAGTCTAAGTCTAAGGGATAATTATTTTGTGTTCTTAGTTGATATTAGTAGTATTAAATTATGTGTAAGTGTTGGAAAATTTTAGAAAAGAATTTGGTTTGTTTGGAAGTTGTTTTGATTGTGAAAGGCAATGAAGCACATAAGGTAATTGGGTTCCTTGAGACCCAAGAAAACCAAGTGGAGCCTTGATTTAGTATTTGAGAAAAGTAGAGGTTAATTGAAGTTGATTCTTGCTCTAAGTTTTCAAGAAAAGTAGTGACGTTTTATGTTCTAAGTTTTCAAGAGAAAGATTCCTTGTCCTTAAAGTTTGATTCCTTAGTAGTAAAATGAATTTTCAAGGTGTATGTAATTTATTAAAAACTAGTATTTTTAAACTAAGTTCCTAAGTGAAAGTGTTAGGTTAGGAAAAGGGTTTAGGTTTGAGAGCCTAAGGTTACAGAATTAAGACTTTAGATTATGCTAAGTTTGCTTTGTGTGTTAGGCTTTGATTAATCCGAGATCGTACGGTATAGAATCGAGGAGTACGTGGACGCATGGCTTGGAGTTTCGGTAAGGGCTACTTCTAGACATATCTAGAGTTCTGATATTAAATGCTGAGATATAATTTATGTTTTGTATGTTGTGTGTAAGGGCGCTTCACATTTAATTCTTGTTATAGTATGTTAGTGTAAGGGCAAATTTAGATATTGATAGGAATTTAATTTTCAGCCTTATGCGAAAAAGTCTGAGAACCTCAGGGTTCGAAGTAAGGGTCTCGTACCCCTTAGACTTTTATTTCTTAAAATTGTAATTATGATTATTTAGTGGGCTTGTCTGCAAGTGGTTGGCAGTTGTCCCCAACCCCCCACACTTGTTTGATTTCCTCTCTGTCAACTCCACTGAGTTACAAAGAGATGAACTGAGTTGTCAATTTGTGTTGTTTGCTGAGTTGTGATTGGTTGAAATGAATTGCTTATACTGCTAAACTGTTTCACACTATATTGAGCTTGGCATGAATATTATTTGATATGCAGTTAAATAATTATTCAATTTTCTTTGTGAATTATCGTATGCGGCGACCTATTCATTGGAGTGCGAGAGTTTAGTCAAGTCGTTGCGTTTTCGTGACGTTTTTGAGCTTCGATCTGATTAACCTAGGGTGCTAAGATCCCCTAAACAGCTCCGGCTGGTTCTTCGGCAGCTTAGCTAGACGTCGAAGCGTCAAGGAACCTAAGCTGAATGTCCTAGGGTGAGCGGAGAGCCCAATGCTATGGCTGGTATTTAGTGGATGGATCGGCATTACTTTCCAGAAATTGTCAAGTGTCGTGAGAATATGAGTCTTGAGCTAAGTCATGTGAGAGTCTTGAGTTGCGTCTTAAGAACTGTGCATATTGTTGTGTTGCCTCTAGTTTATGATTTGCTATCTCCTGTATTTATGTTGTGTTGTTATATGCCTTGTTGTCGAATTTGTTGTCGTATGTATATCTGTCTCTTTATTTTAAGAAGTTGATCCTTGCCAGTGGTTCTTTCAATTAATGAATGTAACCCAGATGACGGAGTAAGCGGAGGACTCTAGACTGCGGAGAAGAGTAGATGACGATAGCCGTCCGGCTTCTTACTTGAACTTCTGGGGTAACTTACTAGAAGTTAGTAAGGGATGTATCATGTCGATAGCTATAGAATATTTGTAGTTCATTTCAGTGTTGTAATAAAATGCCTATTATGTTTCCAGACATGTACCGTCGTATATGAATTGACGGAATAAATGAGTATGGTTAAAGTGGTTTATTTGGTGTCTTTAATTATTCACCGCCATGTTTCTAGAATCGCTATAATACTCTCACCGTCCTTTTAAAAAGAAGCTTTGTAGAAAAAAATAATAAACTCACATTTTCAGAAACCCTACGAACAGAGTATTCTACCTTTCGGAAACATGTCAACTTTATCAGATTATCTAGGGTAGTAGCGCTCCGGAAACGGGGAGTAACATCCAAATTTTTGTGAAAATTATTTTACAGTTCCGACTACTTGAAAATAAATCATAGAGATTGATCACCTTGATGATTTATGAAAAGTACAAAGAGCTGCTACATTTGTTATAAACAATTTACTATTTTAGTAATTAATTCAGATTAAGAGACAGTGTAGACATATACTATTTTTAATATGAATTAATCTTACAAAATGTGAAAAATTGTTGTTTTATTAAAGAAAATTATTTTATTGAATGAGAAATAATTTTCAGGATTTAATAAGTATTTTTAAGTCACAGTTTAAATTTTTGACGTTAAGCTATTTTATTAATTGTTGGTTTTATGTCGTATTTAAGGTGACTTTTATTTTAATAATTTTTTATTGATGGTTTTATTGTTTGAATAATATTTAGTTGATAAGAGAAATTGAAATTAGTGATCCTCACTAATTTACAGTTTTTATTATGCTGCGAGAATTCTATCGAATTCTGCCGTAACTAGGCTATTGGGTGAGTTTCTAACTGAAATATGCCCAAACGTGATCCAAATTATAAAAAATTTGAGATCTTATCATTTTCCAATATTTATGATTTATTGGAATTTTTTATGGGATTTTTGGGCATCAGAAAAATATAGGGTGTTTTCTACGCGTAGAACTGCATTCGGTCGCGTTTTAGCTCGTAAATCGAGAAAGCGATATTCATAGAAATACTTCTAATATTTTTACGAACATTTTGGTTGATTAATAATTTTTGTTTATAGAATAATCTATTAGATTTATTTTTGGAGTTTTTGGTAGAAAAACTCTAATATACGCGTAATGCCGCACACCCGATTGAGCGAGAACGCGACGAAACGAAATATCTAGATATTTTGGGGCAAGTGGCGATTGAGATAAGGGTTAGGGAGCTGAACATCATCCTTTAGAACCTTCCTTGACAAGTGTTGCAAGATGATTGGCTAAGTTGTAATTGTAGTTAGTTTAGTTAGTTTGTAACTAGTTTGGTTAGTTTCCAACTAAATGAACAAATTTATTCCATCCATGTCCTAGCTGAAATTTCGTGGCTCTCCTTCCTCATATGACCAGCCCCATCTCATTTCTCCATTGTTGGAGAACTTGAGAAAAATTTGAAAGAGAAAGTGCGGGTTTTGAAGGATTTTGGTGATAAAGCTTTCATCTTTGCTTCCTTCCTTCTTAATCCTTGTTCAATCATCACCTAATCTTTTGGTAATCTCCAAGAACCTTCCCTCATCTCTCTTGAGTTCCATGTTATGGGTTTTGAAGGTTTTAGGAGTTATTTTTGAGTTATAGTGCTTGTTTTGGCTAGTAATGCATGATTAGCTTTATAACCCCTTGTTTTCTTCCATGTCTTAGCTTGTTTTTTATTTTTAAAACTTGGAAAACCCTATCCTTGCTCTGGCCGAAACCATAGGGGCTGTTCAAGGGCTTGTTCTTGGCTTGATTTTATTGTTTTAGAGTTAGATCTTTGAGGGTTTTGTTTTAGTATGCTTAAACTAGTCTTGTATGCATGTTGAACAAAGTTTTGTGAAATTAATTTAGGGATTTTTGGGGCTGGAGACAGTGGCAATTTTACATGGTTTTGATGATGTTTTAAATTATTTTTAAAGTGTGTTAAGTGTTCAAGAAATTGGTTCTTGGTTAGGACTTTAAATCTAAAGGATTTGTAAGTTTAAAGCTTTGAAAAATTGTTTGAAACAAAATGAATTTGGGGGCTGTTTTGTGAGTCTCAAAACAATGGTTTAAGAACTAATTTTGAGGGTGTTCTAGCTTGGTTTTAATTGTACTAAAGTGCTAAAGAAGTTTTATTTTGGTAAGATGTTTGGATGTACCAAAGTTTGTATGATTTAGGAGTTAAAGATTTGAAAAATTGGAATTGTTTTTGAACCCTAGAAACCGTGGCCTTCAAGAGAGTTTTGTAACTTGTTCTTAGCTTGTCTTTATGCTTAAAAATAGTTGTAAAAGTGGTTGATGATTTGATTTAGCAAAGCTTTTCAAAGAAGCTTGATTTTAGTAAATGATTTAGGTTATGTTTCAAGTATTGTTTTGGACTTGTAATAAAATTGTTTCTAAAATTTTGTGACATGTTTTAGTGTTTTAAAAAGTGATTCAAAGTTGGCAAAACACTATTCATTTGGTAAAAACACTATTCCAATTGGTAAATTTTGGTTTAAGTATTTTCTAAGTGTGTAGAGTTAGTAAAAGTTTGAAAACTTGCATGACTTGAACTTGTATCATGTTATGTGACTATATGTGAACCATATGGGATTAAGTGAGTAATTCTTAGGCCTTTTAGGAACCTAAAACCGTGGCTGTCCTAGGGGTCTAGGATTTGTATTTTTGGGGTCTAATTTTATTAAGTTTGTGTTGTTAAGGTTCGTGCTTAAGGTACGCGCGAGGTGTAACTTGACGATAGTTTCGAATTACCTAGCATGGATTGTTAAAGCGCCCAAGGTAAGGGAAATTCTTATATAATGAGTTTGGGCTTTTTGCCTTGTGTGTTGGTTGGTTTGATGTTTGGTTAAATTGTGTGGTAGTACATGTAGTACTACTATGTGTTGTTGAGACATTGTAGCATGAATTATTGTGTATTGATTTGGCCCTGTGTGGCAAGACTGAATAGTATTGTGTGACTTAAATCATGTTTGATTGATTTGTTGGACTTGAAATTGGGGAAAGTATGTAGTAGGTTGTAGCTTACTGAATTGTTATGTGCTGTATAAAATGTTGTAGCATGTTCTTGGCCCTGCGTGGCATTATGATTTGTGTTGTTTTCCTTGAATCATGTTGGATTTAATTGGAACTTGATATTGGCTGGAATATGCAAGATATTGTTGATGATAATGGATTAATTAATAATGCGTTGATCGACTGTTATTGGTTTGACAACTTACAACGGTAAGTCTGATGCGATTCCATGAGCCGAGAAATGTTTTCATGTTTTCATAAGTCAGTGTACAAACACACTTTATGGATCAGAGGGTTAGAAGTTGTTTAAGAGTTCTTTTAAAAAGAAAACATTGTAAATTTTGAAAACGGTTGAGTTAAGTAATGTATTTGGGAATTATCCTAGCATATTATTTAGCACAACTAGGGTTTCAACGACCCAGAGCTAAAAAGTATTTTCAAATACATAGGAGTGATACAAGAACTGAGAAAGAGATTTCAAATATCAAGATTTCGAAAGAATAAAATATAGGGAACCTAGTGTTCCTATTGAGCATATGGGCCATGTGTCCTATGTTGGGACTTAATGTCCTACTTGCGTGCATATTTTCTTGATTAAGGATTGGACCTAGTGTTTCGTATGGCGTGCCTAGTAACTCAACCTAAAAATTGAGCCTAGTGTTTCGCATTACGTGCCTAGAGTTTTGATCTAAGATTAATATTAGCGTTCCGCAGTTGAACACCTGGACTTAGTGTCCTGTGTTTGAGCTCTAAGGGGTATTTCTCATCATCTCAGTTTACTGCGTGATGAAGAATGCCTGGGCATTACTTGAGTAGTATGGGATGCTCATTGTAGTGCTTAAACTTTGAGTTCCCTCCACCTTTTCGAATGTGAAACATAGTTGAAGTTTGTCGATTCGCATTGATTAATTAAAACATTACTCGGGCGCTCCCTACGGTGAGCATGCCATATTGATGAATTTGTTTGGATGCATATTGACCATTGAGCATCGACACTCGGAGCATTTGAATTGTCTTAAAGACTTCAAAAGACGAGTTGTCATGTCACTCGGAGCGTTTGATTTGTCATAAGGACTTCAAAAGACGAGTTGACACTGCATTGCCTAATGTGTGGCAAGCCTAAATTGAGGTAAGACTAATGCGTGGCAATCTTGTTTGGACGTTGGGAAATAAATTCCTCGTCATACTGCTGACCTATTAAGGCTGCAGGTGTATACACAAACTAGTCGTACTGCATTGACATGCATAGCTAACCACATTTATGATATGTAATGACTTGATCGTTGATCTGTTGATAGAATTGTTGTTCACGTGCAATTGTTGGATATTGTGGTGACTTGATTGTTGATCTATTGATTGATTTGTTTGCTCACATGCAATTATTTGACATTGTGGTGACTTGATTGTTGATCTGCTAGTTGAGTTGTCTGCTCACATGCAATGCTTGATATACCATGATGATGCGTGCGGTCTATTAAGCATGTATATGTATATGTATATAAAAGCATGTTGTTGTATTATATGTGTATATATTGTTTGCATGCGACATAACCTATGATAAACTCGTGGATAAAGGATTTACCCTTGCACTGTTGTTGGATTTGATATCCTTATGGATGTCACTTTCAGATGGAGCTTAATAGCTGCTGCAGTTTCGTCTTTCCAGGAGCGTTGAAGATTGAGCCAGTGGAGGAAGATTCCTCTGAATAATTCATGTTTTGATCTTGCTGAACTGTTTCTCAGTAAGAGTTATAGTTGTTGACCAGCTTAGCTTAGGGTTTTGTCTTTGTTGTTTTGTAATTACTCTATTTCAGAAAACCAAGCCTCAGTGCAAAATGATTATGTTAAGTTTTATTATATGAAAAGTATTGATTGTGATGCATTATACTCTGACATTTGTAAAAGACTGATTTTGCATTATTTAGAAAATTGTAGTACTCTTTATGTCTTTTAAAAGGGTTTCAAAGGAAAGAAAAAGAAAGAAAAAAATTACTCCTATTTTTCATTGCAAAAGACAGAAGAGTACTCTTTGTTGAAAGCATACAAGCATTACATGTTTTCAGCATTAGATTGGGTTGCACAATAGCGCTCCGAAAACAGGGTGTTACAAAGCACGTATCCACGATTGTTTTTACCTCTTCTTTGTCTCTTATCTCTCCCTCTCTTGTATTATGCTCTTTTTCATTCACCTCATGTTCAACTCTTTCCTCAACTTAAACCTCACTCTTTTTCTTTTCTTTCTTTCCTTCTTTCAATTGTTTCCTTGCCTCTTTTCTCATCATTATTTCATGTTGATATTTCACATACTCAGGATCCATCAAAATTTCTCTAATCCTTATCATTCTTTCTCTATCCTCCTTTGCATATTCCTGATTTCTTCTTTCTCTTTCTCTATCTTTTTTCTCACGACTTCTTTTTTCTTTTTCCTTCAACTTCCTTTCATATCTCTCATTCATTCTTTTCATCCAATCACCAACCTTATAGTTCTCAAGTGATTTTGCAACACATTCATGTTTATAAAAAAAAATCTCTAGTTTCAAATTCCATCATGTTGCAAATAAAAATAAGTTATAACGAAATGTAAGTAAAAAAGATCTCTCCACTCCACTAAGTGTTTACAATACTATTTGGATTTGAGTTTCAGTCAAATAGGGTTTTGTTTATTGAGACACTCTTGCCTTTTACCACTCAAGTCGTCTTTACGAATTCTTAAGCGAACCCTCAAGTAGGGGTGTTCAAATTCAAACCAGTCCAAAGAAAAACCACATACCGATCCAAAAAAACCGAAAACAGCAAAAAATCGATATTTGTTCGATTTGTTTGACCACTTCAAATCCACTCTTTAAATATTTGCCAAACTAAAACTAAACCAAATCAAAGTAAATCTAATCTTTAAATATTTACCTAAAAAATTAATCTACTTCTAATATATTATATAAACTGGAGTTTTACCACATGGGATTTTGCCACGTGTTACCTCCATATTCATCTATTTTCTTGCCTAAGCTAAAAATTAATTTTTAATTTTTATTATTATTTTAAGATAGTCATTATTACATTATCTAAATTAATTATCATTAACAATTAGAAATATATTTTCTTAAATGACTTACTTATTTTAAATTATATATCATTCATTTTTATCACTCGTCATTTATTATATTTAGAACTAAAATGAAATAATTATTAACTTGCCTTACAAAGTTAATAATTATTATATATTGTACGATAACAATTATTTTTTGTGCATTATTACTTAATTTAATTAATTAGTACCCGTACAACGCACGAGTAATTTCGCTAGTTCTTTATAAATTAATTCCAAATATGTTATTTGAATTAATATAACTAATTAATATGCAATGCTCAACAAAAAATAAAAATCGAATCATCAAATTCAATCCAAATCGCATTTAATCGGATCAGATTGATTCGAATTTTTTTAAGGAAGTCATCCAAACCAAACCAAACCGCATGTTATTTTAAGTTTTGGATCAGATGACTCTTTGCTTCAAAACAGAATCAAACAGCACCGTGAACAACCCTACCCTCAAGTGTTTCAATTATCAAAAGAGCATACAACTGTAGTGGTCCTCACAAGCATTACCACTTAGAAGTTGGAAAAAAGGAGGAGACTCTAGACAAAACTCAAAAGGAATTTAGAAGGACAAACATGAAAATCTAATTTAAAAAAGAAAAGGAAAGGTACAACTACAAAAGGAATAAAAGAAAGACAATAAGGAAATAATGAATGTCAAAGGGAAGGAATGAATGCACAATTAAATATGAAAAATAACACCACTTGTTACTCAATTCCTTAGGAAATCACACTTTAATTTTCCTTAAGTGCAAGGGGTAATCTCCTTTTCTTTGTTACGTTTCCTCTTTTTTTTTTTTTAAACCTTGGCGTATACTATTTGTACCTGAGACATCCCTTGTCCCATTAAAGTAACCTAGAATTAATTAACCTTAATCATTTAACTTATCGTTAATAAATATACCGAAAAACACATACAACTTTAATCTTAAATACACAGTGGAATAAAGCAAACATAATATACACTATATGCATTGGTATAAGGTCCAGTGGCCTCTGCAAAGGCTCATCTATATCAGAGTTTTTCAGAACAAAAGAAAATACAAGATAGAAGCGTAGCAAAAAGTGGTACAGTCATCCGCAAAAGACTCGGAGGCTAACACGCCTCTCCAAAATATCAGTCAGACCTACAAACATACTCCTGGCCATAAACAAAAGAAAACATAAAGGAAACCCCCACCAATAAGGCACTCCTCATCAAGCAGGATAATGGGAACTCCCACTACGCGATCTTCAACTCCTGGTGAAGAGTCAGCAGTACTGCCTCACCGTCAGGGGTCGAGAAGGTCCCGGCGTGTCTTCCTCTCTACGCCTGACCCTACTCCCCTAACTACCACCCTAAGAATAGTTACCCATAGGCCTCACAGCTTGCTGGGTAGGAACATATGGCTGCCATGTCTGACCATATCCAGGGTAGTATTCAGGTGGAGGCGACTGCCTCAAGCAGATACGGAAGTCGCCGACCAAACTAGCAGATGGTGATCCAAGCAGAAGAAAGTATACAGTCACCAATCTTGTATATAACACGGTATGTCGAGAGAAATCTATCTCCTAACCCACATCGTCCCAGTCATGGAACTGCAACTCAAAATCCCCCTAGACGAGGATCCTCGACTCTGTCCCCATCCATGGATGCATGAACTGAGACATCCTCGGTAACTATCCCCTTAAAATCTGTATCTATCATATACAACATATACACACAAAACACATATACAGGGAGACATGATCACCATATAATGGGAAAGTAGCAGTAGAAGACAATACAGAGTACACTGCATGCAAATAATCACATATATCATATTTCACACTTTTAATTAGACACTAATTATTTATTACACTCTGGTTACCTAATTATAGACTCGTGTCCACTAACTACACCGGCTTGCTGTCCTTCTCACCACATAGAGTACATCCCTATGTCACAATGTACTCGTCTCCACTCATCAAAGTATCAGTCAGTTGTCCAAGCAACATACCCCGCTCATCGTGACCTATAAGAGCACATCCCCGAACCCTCTATCACTCAGGGTCGAGTATCTAGGCTTGCACTCGGGATCGTTCACCAAGGACGTGAAGTTTACAGCACTCGTCGGCGTAAACGGGCACAATATCGGCACCACGTCGACACAATAGCGGCCAGACTATCGGCCTCCTGGGGAATTTACAGGCCCCCATGGTATGCACCCCCAAGGTCTATGCAACCTGCATTGTTACCTCGTACTTGTGCTCGAGTCTCTCCTGACCTCGTGCACCACACACGGCTGTGATAGCACCAACACATTCACTTTATCACCCCACTCACATTTCACTTTGCACTGATATTCACTTTTATTCACTTCATTCACTTTTCACATTATGCATGCTACAGCTCACATTAGTCTTATTCTCAATCAGTTAATCATTTAGCAGTGTCACAATAATTAATGTAGCATATTATACACATAGAATATCACACTTGACATTTCATCACATAAGCACATATCACACATTCCTACACATGTTCCTAATATCAAACATAACACATAAACTCACTATCATACACTAAGCATGTCAAACATATGACTCGAAGCACATAATATTGTTCCTATGTTAGGTGATAGGTTCACGACACCTGTCCTCAGATATCGTAAACCATAATCCCTATCCTTAGGTGTTACTGAAATCAACCTCTAGTAGAGCTTAGGTACCCTACGTGTACAATGTATATTATTCTACACTACCAATCCCGGTAAAAATGCATTCTTTCTCCCACCTGGATTCCAAAGCGATTAACCTGAGTCCCTCGAACTCCTATAGCCTCACTCACGAACACACAAGCACTTTAATCCTTCCCCTCGCTAAGTCTAGGTCCTGTCCCTCATTGTTAAATTATCAAGGTTTGTCCAAAAATTCCACCGAGCATGCCCACATGATTCGTATTTCACCGGAAATACAAAAATGTACTCAGATCAAAATTAGAGAAAACTGTAGAGTTGTAAAAATACAATATGTGGTTTGGCCAGCTCCTTTCCAGAGGTTCCAATGAATTCAACTTACCCAATTCCAACTCCTGAAAAGGTTTCTCAGAAGTTCGGTACCTGCACTTGCACCAAAACCCTAAAATACGAAAAACAGTTAATTAAGGGCTATGAACATCAATCATGAACCATGAGTTCTCAACATATCCACTGAAAACAAGGGTTCCCTCCTCTGTTTTGAGGTATATGGAACCTCTTCTGGGAGTTTCGGCAAAACCCTAGCTCGTTCGGTACCTGTATGGCTCATCCGGGATCCAAAACACAGTCTGATTAGGGTTAAGATTGAGAACCTTGAACTACTAGTCTAAAATATGAAAAGAACTGATTAACAAAGTACTAAGATGCTTAGGTTTACCTTGGCAAAACCTCGCTCAGAGACAAACCCTATAAAGCTTGAACGACAACAGACGAATTGGTGCGTTCAAATCGACAAACTGACACCTAGATGACCTTGGAACTTTGTCTCAAAACCTTGGAAGCCTCAACAATGGAGTTCTTGGTATTCTGATCACAGAGGTTCTGGTCATGATAAAATGAAAAAAAAGGCTGGTTAAATGAAAGAGTCTGCCTGTCATAGCCAAACCCGGGAGGAATATTAGGTGCCTGCCACATGCGTGCAAATGGACGTCTTTGATATATGCGGAAGTCTCCAGCAAAGTTTGCAAAGGGTAAACCAGGAATACAAATGTAAATAGAGATCGTCCCAGTATACACGACTGTCTGACGGGCATAGTCGGTCTCTCAGCCCATGCCATTAAAGTCATGATATTGGATCTCAAAATCCCCCAGACAGGGATCCTTGGCGGCTGCATCATCGTTGGATGCATCAAGAGAAACTACTCCATCGGGTGCGGCTGTGGCTGCATGGTCTTCTTCAACAAAGTCTATAACAGGAATAATATATACACACAAGCTTGCAACACAGGGAGGTAAGAACAACACATCCATTATAAAGAGGGAAATGTAAAAGTAGAATGAAAGTATGGCAGTCAACGGCAAGAATACAAATAATCACGTATATTACAAATTGGACCTAGCTACCCTCTTCTATTTATTCCATGTCTCTCTATGAGTTTGTGCATATTTCCTTACTATTGTCACTGTACTCCATGTTCCTGAAAGGCATACGTTGGTGGACCCCTTTTTTCGGATAGGGTTGTCGTCCCCCTTTCCCAATAGGGACACCTACTCCCTTTCCCGATAGAGACGAGGAGACACTAGCCTAGTCCACAAGGTATCCCCCTTTTCCGATAGGGACGTTCGTTCCCCTACTCCCAATAGTGACAGAGAGGATCTAACTTGCTGAACGAGGTATCCCCTTTTCCCGATAGGGATCCTCTCCCCTCACCTTCCAGTCAAGAATAGAATGGTCACTAATGTATCATGCTCTTGCATCCAACACCTTTTTATCATATGCCTCACATCATGTCATACTCTCATGAATCTATCTCCCAACCCGTGTCATCCCAGTCATGGAACTGCAACTCAAAATCCCCCCAGACGGGGATCCTCAGCTCTGTCCCCATCCATGGATGCATGAACTGGGACATCCTCGGTAACCGTCTCCTCAAACCTATATCTATCATATACAGTATATACACACAAAACACATATATAGGGAGATAAAAACAACATGATCACCATAAAATAGGAAAGTAGCAGTAGAAGGCAATATAGAGTACATTGCATGCACATAATCACATATATCATGTTTCACACTTTTAATTAGAAACTAATTATTTATTATACTCTGGTTACCTAATTATAGACTCGTGGCCACTAACTACACTGGCTTGCTGTACTTCTCACCACTTAGAGTGCATCCCTATGTCATAATGTACTCGTCTCCACTCTGAGTATCAGTCAGTTGTCCAAGCAACATACCCCGCTCATCGTGACCTATAAGAGCACATCCTTGAACCCCCTATCACTCAGGGTCGGGTATCTAGGCTTGTACTCAGGATCGTTCACAAAGGATGTGAAGTTTACAGCACTCGTCGGGGTAAACAGGCACAATATCGGCACCACGACACAATAGCGGCCAGACTATTGGCCTCCTGTGGAATTTACCGGCCCCCATCGTATGCACCCCCAAGGTCTATGCAACCTGCACTGTTACCTCGTACTCATGCTCGAGTATCTCCTGGCCTCATGTACCACCCATGGTTGTGACATAGCGCCAACACATTAACTTTATCACACCACCCACATTTCACTTTGCCCTGAGATCCACTTTTATTCACTTCATTCGCTTTTCACATTGTGCATGCTACAACTCACACTAGTCATATTCTCAATCACTTAATCATTTAGCAGTGTCACAACAATTAATGTAGCATATTATACACATAGAATATCATACTTGGAATTTCATCATGTAAGCACATATCACACATTCCTACACATGTTCCTAATATCACACATAACACATGAACTCACTATCATACACTAAGTATGTCAAACATATGACTCGAAGCACACAATATTGTTCCTATGTTAGTTGATAGGTTCCTGACACCTTTCCTCGGATATCGTAAACCATAACCCCTATCCTTAAGTGTTACTGACATCAACCTCTAGTGGGGCTTAGGTACCCTACGCATACAATGTATATTATTCTACACTAGCAATCCTGGTAAAAATCATTCTTTCTCCCACCTATATTCCAAAGCGATAAATATGCGTCCCTCGAACTCCTATAGCCTCACTCACGAACACACAAGCACTTTTATCCTTCCCCTCTCTAAGTCTAGTTTCTGTCCCTCATAATTAAATTATCAAGGGTTGTCTAAAAATTCCACCGAGCACATCCACACGATTCGTATTTCACCGGAAATACAAAAATGTACTCAGATTAGAATTAGGACAAACTATGGAGTTGCAAAAATACAATATGTGGTTCGGCCAACCCCTGTTCGGTGGTTCCAAAGAATTCAACTTACCGATTTCCAACTCCTAAAAAGGTTTCACGGACGTTCGGTACCCGCACTTGCACCAAAACCCTAAAATATGAAGAACAGTTAATTGAGGGCTATGAACATCAATCATGAACCACAAGTTCTCAATCATATCCACTGAAATCAGGGGTTCTCCCCTCTATTTTTTGGTATATGGAACCTCCTTTGGGAGTTTCGGCAAAACCCTAGCTCGTTTGGTACCCGTATGGCTCAACCGGGGTCCAAAACATAGTTTGATTAGGGTTAAGATTGAGAACCTTGGAATACTAGTCTAAAATCAGGAAAGAACTGATTAACGATGCATTAAGGTGCTTATGTTTACCTTGGCATAACCTCGCTCAGAGATTAACCCTAGAAAGCACGAACGGTAATAGACGAATCGGTACGTTCGAATCGACTAACTGATGCCTAGATGACCTTGAAACTTGGTCTCAAAACCTTGCATGCCTTAACAATGGAGTTCCTGATACTCTCACAGAGGTTCTGGTCGTGATAAAATGAAAAAAAAAGGCTGGTTAAATGAAGGAGGTGAAATTTATAAAAAAATTTACTTAAGTCTCCACGCTTAAGCATTGCGATCCGCTTAAGCGTGGAGCACCGACATGATCTTCACCACAAAGCAATCTCTGCAAAAATGGTCCAATCAGAGCACACCACGTGGCCTTCATCACGTGATCCTATTCCAAGTCCCACGCTTGAGCGTGCAAGCTGGCACGCTTAAGCGTGCTGTCTAACCCTAAAACTTTCATTCTTTTGCTTCTATCCTAAAACCCAAATCCTGATCCTATCTCAAGCATTCAATTAAGCATATAATCACACATACAATCAATTACTAATCAAGGCTTAGAAAATTGAGGATGTTATAGTACCTCCTTTTTTTTAATTTTTTTCACCCTTGTTCTCTTTTTGCACTTAAAAATTGGTTCTTTTGGAATTAAAACCACAAATATTATGCCTACTTAAGAATTCATTTTTTTATAAAGAATGGCACTATAAACATATTGCAGCAATGGATATATAAATTGACAGGATCAATGATGTAAATTGCACAGAAAATAAGACAAGACATAAAGAATGGAAAGGAAATGATAGAAATTAAAGGACGGGAATAAAATGACAGAAAGTAAAGAATGGTTCCAATTCATAGAACTGGCAGAGATCAAGATGATCAAGGTTGTGTACAATTATGACACTCAAGCAATGGTGCTTGGTGTAACACCCCATTTCCGGAGCGCTACTAAAGTAGATATTCTGACAAAAGTTGACATATTTCTGAAAAGCGAAATACCCTACATTTCACGTTTTTCAAAAATGTCATTCTATATTTTTTTTTTAACTTCTTTAAAAGGGTAGTAAGAGTATTACAGTGATTTTAGAAACACGGCGGTGAATAATTAAAGACACCAAATAAACCACATTAACCATACTCATCTATTCCATCAATTCATATACGACAATACATGTCTGGAAACATAATAGGCCATTAATTACAACACTGAATTAAACTACAAATATTATATAGTTGGTCGACATGCTACATCCCCTACTAAACTTCTAGTAAGTTACCCCAGAAGTTCATGTAAGAAGCCGGACGGCTATCCTCAGCTACTCTTCTCCGCAGTTTTGAGTCCTCCTCTTGCTCCGCCATCTGGGTTACGTTCATTAATTGAAAGAACCACTGGTAAGGGTCAACTTCTTAAAATAAAGAGACAGGTACACATACGACAACACATTCGGCAACAAGGCATATAACAACACAACATAAACACAGGAAATAGCAATTATGCACCAAAGTCCCAAAGTGCAGGACGAGTTCCTTGACGTTAAGACGTCTAACTAAGCTGCCGAAAAACAAGGGGGTCCTAGCACCCTAAGTTTATTCGGGATATAGTTCAAAAACACCACGACGACACTTTCTCCACCCTAACGAATAAATCAATGCATGTGATGATTGAAGGAAGCATGATGAATAAATAAACTCATATGATAATTCAAGAAAGAAAACTCGAATAATTATTCAATCGCATATTAAATAAATATTCACGCAAAGCACAATACAAGATAACCCAATTCAACAGTATCAAGCAATCAAGTCATATCACAACAGTCGGAAAACAATTCATCCCTCTGCAGCTCAATGGAGTTGACAGAGAGGAAATCAAACAAGGATGGGGGGTTGGGAACAACTGCCAACCACTTGCAGACAAGTCCACTAAATAATCATAACTAAAGTTTTAAGAACTAAAAATCAAAGGGATACGAGACCCTCACTTCGTTCCCAGAGGTTCTCAGACTTCTTCGCTTTATGACAGAAATTTAAAATCTATCCTTATTTACAAGTTGCCCTTACACCTACCACACAAAACATAAACACTGTTGGTGTAAGCCCTAGAGGCCAATGTTTTTTCCTTTGGACTTATATTTTGTATCATGTAGTTTATTTATTATATGAGGCATTTTCAATTATTATGTTTGTTTCAACGTAATAAAGTCCTTGAGTAAAAGTTCGTTTTCAATAGAACATCGAGTAGACGACTCGGTTGTGAGATACTAAAGATCTTACTCTAAATATCCGTAGTCGAGTATTATTATTATTAAGGACAATAATAATGCATCAAGACTATTATGTGGGTGGACTGATAACCTCATCTCACAGGTTATAGATATGAGATATCAAGTCACCACATAGGTACACGTTAGGGTAATTGTGTAATCGGATTGACCCGCCATGAGAATACTACATAGTGTGTTATGTAAGTGTCATGAGTTATTCTCATAGTGATAGTGGTGTATGCCACCCTCGGACTGAAACCACTATGGTCCCTACATGAGGAGTTGAGTGTTTTATTGCCGTCAAACATTGTGCATGCAGGACAATTATAAAGTCGGTCAACCGGGCACTCAACGAGTCATGCAAAGAGACATGAGTGACCTAGATGGGATTTACCCTCCTACATAACAGAGTAATATCTGTGGGCCCCTTGATAGAGTAAGATCAGAAATGCATGGCCATGCTGAAATAAGTCAATATGAGATATTGATCTTATTTGTTGTTACTAAGTCTACTCGGGCATCAAGGAATATAATATTGAACTATACAAGGGTGACACATACTATGCCTTGTGTTCAATATAGATATAAGGGCAAAAGGGTAATTATACACATGATCATTATCACGGAAAGGTTACGTCACAACACTGACATTCTCGTTACTTGGGTAGCAGTGATGTATTGCTAGACACCGCTCATCGCTTATAATATTAAATAGTGATTTAATATTATTGCCAACGTTACGGGAACCTACAGGGTCACACACATGAGAACAGGCTAATGGGAGATTAAATAAATGAGTGAGACTCATTTTATTCGGTGGTGCATTCTTACGATGCACCAGCGCGAGTCAAGAAAGACGCAGAACACGATAAGTTACGGTGCGCTAAGAGCACACGGTAAGCTACGGTGGGCTAGGTCAGTCTTAAGTGAAGTCTATAAATAGACTCGTTAAGACTGAAGTCCTAACACGGAATTAAAACCCTAGCCGTTCCAAAGATCGTGACTTGCATCGTGGATCGTTTAAATGCGTCGCCTAGCATCGTGACGAGACCGCTCCCATTCAAGGTCGCTCGTGTGGAATACGTGGCGTTGTTTTCTATGCGGCGCTCGTGCTCGATTCCAATTTTCATCTGCAAGCGATCTGCGCTACAAGAGGTAATTCATATAACCCCTGAGTCATGACCATTCGCAAGGATCCATGGAAGGGAAAGTTTAAATTTCGCCGCGTTTTTAAACTCTGTTATTGCGCGATTTCCTACACCGGTATCGAGCCACTTGCGAAACCATGATTCGGTTTACTATGGTTACATGTGTGTATGACATGCATTCTTGTATGCTAGATTATGAATCTGTTGGTTTTATGGTAGATTATGAATCATTCGCTTTAAAAATTATACCTTGTATGATTGCGAAAACCCTTGAGTATATATGTGATATATATGTCGCTTGAATAATCTATACATATATGAGATATATATATATATACATTGTGATTACGTATATTTGTTTGATTCGGCTTTTGTGTCAAGTGTTGATGCAACATGTTTCTGCGGGTTTAAGGATAGGCATCGATGGGTCCAAGTGTTGGTACCCGTGAACCGTGTTGGTAACAACGTGAAAGCGGCGATGTTATTCTTGTGGCATGAAGCGTTCACGGTCACGATGGCGGCAATGTTGACCCCGTCCATTGGCCAGGCGTGGAACCCGTCTTGAATCTGCGAGCGAGTTTTGAAAGTTTTAATCTTTAATTAATTGCTTTTAATCACTATTAATGACAAGATTAATAAGTAATAAATGTGTATTATTATTATTGATTGTCATTAATGTTTTTGTGATGCATGGTGAGTGGTTATGGCCTTAGTCCTTTTTATTTATTTTGGAATTTTAAAATACGGCCTGCGTGCCGTGCCTTTTGTTTGGATTAAAAATACAGCCTGCGTGTCGTGCCCCTCTTTTAATTCTGAATGTAAATTCTCTTCTCATCTCACTCCCTCGTATGTAAAACGAGTACTCTCATTAATGTAATGAAGAAGACAAGAAGACAAAATCATAAGAGGGCTACATTGAATGTCACACTTGGAGAAGTATGATCGTTCCTAGGTTTAGCTTAGATTCTCTCATTGGCTTGTGAGAATCAATGCGTTAGGGGCCATAACCACATCACATTTATTTACTATATATGTATGAGATGCATGTATAAATATAGTAGGTTAAATAGTTTAACAAATTTTGTATGAGATGCATGTATAAATATTATAGGTTAAATAGTTTAACAAATGGTGAGATTAACTTTAATAAAAATCCCTCAAAAGAAATATTAAGTTTAAATGCCTTCCAAAGCTGGCACTCATCAAGGCTAATATCGAAAATGTGGGTTCGCCAAAGCGGAGTGCATTTTCCATACTAGTAAGATGCGATGGGATAAATGTAATATCCAACTGCTATCTTTGGGTCTAACTTAACTAAACCGAGTATAATAGGATTGAAAGGTTTAGAGGCAAGTGAGTTGGGAACCATCCATATGATGGATTAGAATAAATAGTTATTCACCCAACTATCCGAGAATTGTATAAGATACAATTGGAAGGAGTTCCTACCTAAATAACTGAATTTTAAGTGATCCGCCAAAGCTGACTTAAAATAGAGTGAAATATGGATCTCGGCCCACTAGTAAATCTTCCGACGGATTTTTCGAATCAATGATGAAGGTCATTGGTTTGAGTAAAATAGTGGGAGGCGTATTTAATTAAAGACCTAATTAAATATGTTTATTGCATGATACTTATATTCTGCATATTTTCTTAATGTAGATTACCATGGCATCAAACACTCACAATAACCTACTGCGATCAATCCTTGAGAAGGAAAAGTTGTCTGGAACAAACTTTCTGGACTGGCACCGAAACTTGAGGATTGTCCTCAAGCAAGAGAAAAAGTTGTATGTTCTTGAAGAGCCAATACCCCAAGAGCCACCTGCTGCTAATGCCCCTAGGGCTGAAAAGGATGCTTATAAGAAGCATCAAGATGATGCCCTAGAAGTTGCCTGCCTCATGCTAGCCACCATGAACTCTGAGCTTCAGAAGCAACATGAGCTCATGGAAGCGTTCGATATGATCGAACACCTCAAGATGCTCTATCAAGAGCAAGCAAGGCATGAGTGGTATGAAGTTTCCAAAGCCCTTTCCCAAAGCAAACGCGGTAAGGATGCCCGGTAGGTCCTTATGTACTCAAAATGATTGGGTATATTGAGAACCTCGATCGATTGGGTTTTCCCTCAGCGTGAGCTTGCGATTGATCTGATCCTGCAATCGTTCTGGGAGAGTTTCAATCAGTTTGTCATGAATTTCACTATGAATGACATGGACAAAACTCTGCGGAGTATTAAGCATGTTGAGAACTGCTGAACATAACATCAACAAAGGGAAAGGGAAGGCCAATTTGATGGTCAATGGTGGAAAGGGCAAGAAGCAATTCAAGAAGCCCATGAACAAGTATAAGGGCAAGGGCAAGGGAATTAACAAGCCCAAACCTGCGACTTATGCTTTGAAACCTAAGGCGGTGTGGCTAAAGAAGGCAATTGCTTCCATCGGTGTGGTGGACATTGGAAGAGGAACCGCCCAAAGTACCTGGAAGAAAAGAAGAAGGAAGTGAGACTTCCACCTCGGGTATTTTTGTTATAGAAGTCAATTTATCTACTTACGCATCATGGGTATTAGATATCGGATGTAGGTCTCACATTTGTACTAATGTGCAGGAGCTCAAAAGGAGTAGACCGTTGGCAAAGGCGAAGTTGATCTATGAGTTGGCAATGGAGCAAAAGTTCTTTCTTTAGTGTCGGAACTTATGTATTAACTTTGCCTAGTGGGCTTATTTTTCAGTTAGAGAATCATATTTTGTGCCTGCAATTAGCAGGAATATTATTTCCGCTTCTTGTTTGGACAAGTCTGGTTTTCATTTATAATAAAGGACAAATGTTGCTCTATTTATTTAGATGATGTTTTCTATGCTAGCGCACAAATGAGTAATGGACTTTATGTCCTTGATCTCGAAATGCCCATTTATAACATCGATACCAAAGGATAAAACCAAATGAGTTGAATCCGACTTATCTTTGGCATTGTCGCTTAGGCCATATAAATGAGAAGCGCATTTCCAAACTTCATAAAGATGGATTCTTGGACTCTTTTGATTATGAATCATTTGAGACATGTGAGTCTTGTTTATTAGGAAAGATGACAAAAACCCCATTCACAGAAAAGGTGAAAGGGCTAGTGATCTTTGGGCCTCATACATCTTGATGTATGTGGACCACTAAACACATTAGCCAGAGGGGTTTTCAGATTTCATTACATTTCTTGATGATTATAGTAGGTATGGTTTTGTGTATCTCATGAAACACAAATCGAATCTTTGAAAAGTTCAAAGAATTCAAGAATGAAGTACAAAACCAACTAGGTAAGAATATTAAGATCCTTCGATCGGATCGAGGTGGTGAATATTTGAGCCTTGAATTTGATGATCATCTGAAAGAGTGTGGGATCCTATCCCAACTTACTCCTCCGGAACACCGCAATGGAATGGTGTTTCGAAAGGAGAAACCGAACCTTGTTGGACATGGTCCCGTCTATGATGAGTCATGCGGATCTTCCAAATTCCTTCCGGGGACATGCTCTATTAATCGTAGCTTTCACACTTAACCGTGTTCCATCCAAAGCTGTGGAAAAAGACACCATATGAGATATGGGTGGCAAGAAACCCAGTATGTCTTTCATGAAGATTTGGGGTCATGAAGTGTATGTGAAAAGACAAATTTCCACTAAGCTTGAGCCCAAATCGATAAATGCTTCTTTGTGGGGTATCCTAAAGAAACCAAGGGATACTACTTTTACAATCCTTCCGAGGGCAAAGTGTTTGTCGCTCAACTGGTGTATTCCTAGAAAGGAATTCGTTTCCAAAGGAATTAGTGGGAGGAAAGTAGAACTTGAAGAAATTCAAGTATCACAGAGTAGTGACACATCTATGGAGGAACAAGAGCAGCTGCACAAGATGTTGTGACAGTAACAACTCGCTCAGTAACACAAGACCAGTGTAGGTCTAGCGAGGATACGTCACCAACCCGAGAGATATGGATTTCTCATGACTCGGCGGGGTGATGTACTTCTCATGGATCAAGATGAGCCTGTGACTTACCAGAGGCCATTATCGCCCCGAATCGAGAAGTGGCTTGAGGCCATGAAATCGAAATGGATTCCATGTACACTAACCAGGTATGGACCTTGGTAGAGCCACCTGAAGGGTTACTCCCATAGGGTGCAAGTGGGTCTTCAAGAAGAAGAATGACATGGATGGTAAGGTTCATACCTATAAGGCACGATCGTTGCTAAGGGTTTCAAGCAAATTCATGGTGTAGACTATGATGAAACCTTCTAGCCAGTTGCGATGCTTAAATCTGTTCGATTTTACTTGCCATCGCCGCATACCATGACTATGAAATATGGCAAATGGATGTCAAACCGCTTTCCTTAATGGAAATCTCCTTGAGGGCGTGTACATGACACAACCTGAGGGCTTTGACACTTGAGATGATGCCAAGAAAGTATGCAAGTTGCGGCGATCAATTTATGGATTGAAGCAAGCTTCGAAGTTGGAATCTTCGTTTTGATGAAAGCGTGAGGCAGTTTGGATTCATTAAAAATGAAGATGAACCTTGTGTTTACAAGAAGGTTAGTGGGAGCATAGTTGTATTCCTGTTGTTATATGTAGATGACATATTACTCATCGGAAAGCGACGTCCTACTTTGCAACAAGTTAAGACTTGGTTAGGGAATTGCTTTTCTATGAAAGATTTGGGTGAAGCTACCTACATATTAGGAATCAGGATCTATAGAGATAGATCGCAAAGATTGCTTGGCCTAAGTCAGAGTACATACATAAATAAAGTGTTGAGACGCTTTAATATGCATGATTCCAAGAAAGGGTTCTTGCCCATGACACATGGCGTATGCCTATCAAAGGCACAATCCCTTCAACTCAGGAAGAGAGGGATCGCATGAATAAGATTCCATATGCATCTGCAATTGGATCTATCATGTATGCCATGTTATGTACTCGACCAGATGTCTCGTATGCCTTGAGCACAACGAGCAGGTACCAGTCTGATCCCGGTGATGGTCATTGGGTTGCTGTCAAGAATATCCTTAAGTACTTGAGAAGAACTAAGGATTCTTTCTTGGTATATGGAGGTCAGGAAGAGCTCGCTGTAATAGGTTACACCGATGCTAGCTTCTAGACAGATAAAGATGATTCTAAATCGCAATCTGGTTATGTGTTTTGCCTAAATGGTGGCGCTGTGAGCTGGAAGAGTTCAAAGCGAGAAAGCGATCGCTGATTCTACTACAGAGGCCCAGTATATTGCTGCTTCCAATGCAAAGAAAGGAGGCTGTTTGGATCAAGAAGTTCATTCTTGAACTTGGTACGCTTTCTAGCATTGTGAACCCCATTGATCTCTTTTGTGATAACAATGGTGCCATTGCACAAGCTAAGGAACCCAGATCTCACCAACGATCCAAACACATACTTAGGCGCTTCCATCTCATTCGAGAGATTATCGATAGAGGAGATGTCAAAATATGCAGGTACCAACACTTGACAATGTTGCGACCCACTTACAAAGCCTCTTACCCAGACGCATGATGGTCATACTAGATCTATGGGTATTAGGTACATGCCTAATTGGCTCTAGTGCTAGTGGGAGATTGTTGGTGTAAGCCCTAGAGGCCAATGTTTTTCCTTTGGACTTATATTTTGTATCATGTAGTTTATTTATTATATGAGGCATTTTCAATTATTATGTTTGTTTCAACGTAATAAAGTCCTTGAGTAAAAGTTCGTTTTCAATAGAACATCGAGTAGACGACTTCGGTTGTGAGATACTAAAGAACTTACTCTAAATATCCGTAGTCAGTATTATTATTATTAAGGACAATAATAATGCATCAAGACTATTATGTGGGTGGGTGATAACCTCATCTCACGGGTTATAGATATGAGATATCAAGTCACCACATAGGTACACGTTAGGGTAATTGTGTCTTTGGATTGACCCGCCATGAGAATACTACATAGTGTGTTATGTAAGTGTCATGAGTTATTCTCATAGTGATAGTGGTGTATGCCACCCTCGGACTGAACCCACTATGGGCCCTCCATGAGGAGTTGAGTGTTTTATTGCCGTCAAACCTTGTCTGAAAAAGGACAATTATAAAGTCGATCAACTGGGCACTCAACGAGTCATGCAAAGAGACATGAGTGACCTAGATGGGATTTGCCCCTCTACATAACAGAGTAATATCTGTGGGCCCTTGATAGAGTAAGATCAGTAAAATGCATGGCCATGCCGAAATAAGTCAATATGAGATATTGATTTTCTTTGTTGTTACTAAGCCTACTCGGGCACCAAGGAATATAATATTGAACTATACAAGGGTGACACATACTATGCCTTGTGTTCAATATAGATATAAGGGCAAAAGGGTAATTATACACATGATCATTAACACGAAAGGTTCACGTCCACAACACCGACATTCTCGTTACTTGGGTAGCAGTGATGTATTGCTAGACACCGCTCATCGCTTATAATATTAAATAGTGATTTAATATTATTGCCAACGTTACGGGAACCTACAGGGTCACACACATGAGAACAGGCTAATGGGAGATTAAATAAATGAGTGAGACTCATTTTATTCGGTGGTGCATTCTTACGATGCACCAGCGCGAGTCAAGAAAGACGCAGAACACGATAAGTTACGGTGCGCTGAGAGCACACGGTAAGCTACGGTGCGCTAGGTCAGTCTTAAGTGAAGTCTATAAATAGACTCGTTAAGACTGAAGTCCTAACACGGAATTAAAACCCTAGCCGTTCCAAAGATCGTGACTTGCATCGTGACTGGTTCCGTACGTCAGCTAGCACTGTGACGGAGACCGCTCCCATTCGAAGGCTGTTCGTGTGGACTACGTAGAGGCGTTGTTTTCTGTGCGACGCTCGTGCTCGATTCCAATTTTCATCTGCAAACGATCTGCGCTACAAGAGGTAATTCATATAACCCTGAGTCATGACCATTCGCAAGGATCCATGGAAGGGAAAGTTTAAATTTCCGCTGCGTTTTTAAACTCTGTTATTGCGCGATTTCCCTACAAACACATATAATGTGAAGTACCCTTACCGAACTCCAAGCCACGCGTCCACGTATTCCTCGATTCTACGTTGCACGGTCTCGGATCACTCAAAGCCTAACACACGAAGCAAACTTAGCATAATCCTAAGCACCTACTAGCTCTAACTCCTAGATCCCCAAACCCAAAACCTCTTAACTACCCAAATCACTTACACTTGAAAATTAGCAATAAATTAAAAAAATAAGGTTTATATAACATAAGACTCATTTTGAAAGAATAGACTAAGTTGGAAAAACAAGGTCTTCAAATACTAATCTTACTTCTCCAAAACTTGGGACATAAATCAATATTAAATTTAGTACTTCCATCTTAATTTAATTCAATTATTTTCTTAGTCAACAAAAATACGCGTTACCGCGTCAAACATAAAACTTGTATAAAGTTTAATTGATGAATTCACCTTAAAAGCAGCATGCGTCTATGCTGTCTATTAATTTGAATTGACATCATGAATAATAATTATTTATAATAAATAAATTATTCACAATAGTCATGATAATTCCCCGTCCTCGAAACTACACGTATAGTAAAATTACGGAAAAATTACTTTACTCAAATCTAATTTTTTTTTTTTGCTACAACTACTAAACTTGAACAACAATGAAAATATGAAAGGGTAGAAGTTTAAAACACAAAAATTTTCTCCTTTTACTTGCTTGAAGCTCACGGCTTCATAAAAAAAAAGTTGGGGAAAATGTTTAATTTTCTTTCAACGAAACTTTAATAACAAAATACTAAAACTTCTAAAACTCTAAGAAATCAAGCAAGGACCTATAGAAAATTAAAGTTTCCTAAAACTCTTTTCCAAATCTCTCAAGGGTTAAGTTAGAAAAATTTGAAAATACATCGCACATAATATATGTGTTCACGGGTTCATGTCAAACTTACGGTTTGATCTAGGGAAATGGTAAGGAAAGTAACTCTCCAGATTCTCCAAGTTTCCTAAGGTTTCTCACACACTCAGATCACCACACGATTTGGTATCACCTAAGGAAGAAGAATGGGTCCACTTAAGAAGAACTCGTCTGCAGCGTGTAAAAGGAGGAAAAAGGAAGGAAACTAGGTTCTCCCAATATTAACACCAATAATACACTATTCTTTCCCACCTTCTCGCTTCTTGAAGTGACCGGCCAAGGAGGATAAAAGAAAGGGCAATATTTTACTCGAGGAAAGTTATTTCTTAAGGCAGGGTGAAGTTGGGTCTTGGTGAAATTTTAGATACTACCCCAAAACTTGTTCAGATCTAGTGACACACTAACCACACCATACTCCCTGTTAACAACTCTCACTACTTTCTAGCTTCCGTTCACCTGAGTCAAATGGTTCTTGCGTAAATTAAATTGTCACAAGACATTCAATTAGCGCTTGCTAGAAAATAATTGCGTTTAATATTTTTGTTGGAAAATAAGAATACGCTTACACAAATAACAATCACACAGTCAATCACACGTATTCGTAGCAGTGCAAGAATAGGTTACTGCGAAAACACAAATGTTAGAGGCAAACATGTCACACTCACAAAATAATAAAATATTTTGATTTTCAAATATAGTACATATCAAAATGCTTCAAACATCAATCATTGTGGTTTATGTTTGGAACCACTACTACTTCAAGGATCACACTAACGATAATAATAATAATAATAATAATAATAATAATAATAATAATAATAATAATAATAATAATAATAATAATAATAATAATAATAATAATAATAATAATAATAATAATAATAATAGTAGTAGTATCGCCTCCTGCAAACAACCTTGAAATCTCATCCCTTATTTCTCGAAGGACTTAAGAGAGTCGTGGTGACGAAGGTCAACCAATTCTTTGGTCTCTGCAGTTTGCTCCTCTCTCTGCTGTCCTAACAGGTCACCATGATTTCTTTGCCACAATTTCAGCTATCTGAATCCACTAATCCATATCAGTTCTAGCAGAAAGAGCTACTCGTTTCTGAGATATTGGATTCCCACAAGGTTTTACAGCCTCATTAGAACCCAACAACAATTTTGTGCCTCAGGACACATTGTTTTAATTAAGAACAATTTCAAACAATTACAAGTAGAGCTACTCCACTCGAGGAACAACTAGCACACAAGCACAATTAGACTCACAATAAGACACAATTTGACCACTAACCATTGTTCACAACAAAACCCGACACTTGACCAGCTATAGTTTCCTAACTCACAGTCCAGTTAAAACCGAACTGCTCTGATACCACTATTGTAACACCCCATTTTCAGAGGGCTACTAAAATCGATATTCTGACAAAAGTTGACATATTTCTGAAAGGCGAAATACCCTGTATTTCACGTTTTCCGTAAATGTGGTTCTATATTTTTTTTTAAACCTCTTTAAAAGGGTAGTCGGAGTATTACAGCGATTTTAGAAACATGGCGGTGAATAATTAAAGACACCAAATAAACCACATTAACCATGGTCATCTATTCCATCAATTCATATATGACAATACATGTCTGGAAACATAATAGGCTTTTAATTACAACACTGAAATAAACTACAAATATTCTATAGTCGGTCGACATGCTACATCCCCTACTAAACTTCTAGTAAGTTACCCCAGAAGTTCAAGTAAGAAGCTGGACGGCTATCCTCAGCTACTCTTCTCTGCAATTTCAAGTCCTCCGCTTGCTCCGCCATCTGGGTTACATTCATTAATTGAAAGAACCCCTAGCAAGGGTCAACTTCTTAAAATAAAGAGACAGGTACACATACGATAACACATTCGATAACAAGGCATATAACAACACAACATAAATACATGATATAGCAATTATGCGCCAAAGCCCCAAAATGCAACTCCTTGACACCCTCTACAATTTTCTGGAAATAACTCAGAACAAGCTGCTGAAATCCAGCCATCGACTTTGGGCTCCTCGACCACCCTAGGATATTCAGGACGAGTTCCTTGACGTTAAGACGTCTAACTAAGCTGCCGAAAAACATGGGGGTCCTAGCACCTGACATTTATTCGGGATATTGTTCAAAAACACCACGACGATAGTTTCTTCACCCTAATGAATAAATCGACGCATACGATGATTCAAGGAAGCATGATGAATAAATCAACTCATATGATAATTCAAGAAAGCAAACTCAAATAATTATTCAATCGCATATTAAATAAATATTCACGCAAAGCTCAATACAAGACAACCCAATTCAACAGTATCAAGCAATCAAGTCATATCACAACAGTCGGAATACAATTCATCCCTCTACAGCTCAATGGAGTTGACAGAGAGGAAATCAAACAAGTGTTGAGGGTTAGGAACAACTGCCAACCACTTGCAGACAAGCCCACTAAATAATCATAACTAAAGTTTTAAGAACTAAAAATCGAAGGGATACGAGACCCTCACTTTGAATCCGGAGGTTCTCAGACTTCTTCGCTTTAAGACAGAAATTTAACATCTATCCATATCTACAAGTTGCCCTTACACCTACCATACAAAACATAAACACATATAATGTGAAGTGCCCTTACTGAACTCCAAGACATGCGTCCACAAATTCCTCGATTCTACACTGCACGGTCTCGGATCACTCAAAGCCTAACTCACGAAGCAAACTTAGCATAATCCTAAGCACCTACTAGCTCTAACTCCTAGATCCCCAAACCCAAAACCTCTTAACTACCCAAATCACTTACACTTGAAAATTAGCAATAACTTAAAAAAAATAAGGTTTTTATAACATAAGACTCATTTTGATAGAATACACTAAGTTGGAAAAACTAGGTCTTCAAATACTAATCTTACTTCTCCAAAACTTGGGACATAAATCAATATTAAATTTAGTACTTCCATCTTAATTTAATTCAATCATTTTCTTAGTCTACAAAAATACGCGTTACCGTGTCAAACAGAAAACTTGTATAAAGTTTAATTGATGAATTCACCTTAAAAGCTGCATGCGTCTATGCTGTCTATTAATTTGAATTGACATCATGAATAATAATTATTTATAATAAATAAATTATTCGCAATAATAATGTTAATCCCCCCTACTCTCAATAAATCATTGAGATGATCAATCTCTATGACTTATCTTCAAGTATTCAGGATTTTATCGCTAAAATAAATTTTCTTAAAAGTTGGGATGTTACAATACCACCCCCTTAAATAGTTTCGTCCTCGAAACTACACGTATAGTAAAATTACGGAAAAATTACTTTACTCAAATCTAATTTTTTTTTTTGCTACAACTACTAAACTTGAACAACAATGAAAATATGAAAGGATAGAAATTTAAAACACAAAAATTTTCTCCTTTTACTCGCTTGAAGCTCACGGCTTCATAAAAACAAATGTTAGGGAAAATGTTTAATTTTCTTTCAACAAAACTTTAATAACAAAATACTAAAACTTCTAAAACTCTAAGAAATCAAGCAAGGACCTATAGAAAATTAAAGTTTCGTAAAACTCTTTTCCAAATGTCTCAAGGGTTAAGTTAGAAAAATTTGAAAATACCTCGCACATAATAAATGTGGTCACGGGTTCATACTTTAATTTAGCAACGATTTTCAAAAAATTTCTTCGACAATACGCACACCCAAACTCGCTTTTTCAAGAAAAACAACATTAATAATACTCTTAGACCTAAATTTGACTAGAAAATCATGAAATTATTCTTTACGATAAAAGAAAATTAAACCATTTTCAAAATTTTTACTACTAAATCATGATTTAACAAAACCATCAAAAACTGGAAACTGTTGTCAACAAAATCAATAACAATTCATACAAGATAAAAATAAAATAATAATTTAATAAAAATCATTTTAAACATAAACCCATCTTCAACGAGATTATTAACAAACAATACAGAAATCGAAAGCAAAAGATTTAGAACACTCGCCGAGAGCTCCTCAAAGAACTCGTGGTGTTTATACATTAAAAGGAACGAAAAACCCTCCCAATCACTAGCCACTCAATCACAAACGACATCACTCATCGTTGCTAAGGATAGGGAGGATTCTCATCTAACCTCATCTCAAACTTACAGTTTGATCTTGGGAAATGGTAAGGAAAGTAACTCTCTAGACTCTCCAAGTTTCCTAAGGTTTCTCACACACTCAGATCACCACACGATTTGGTATCACCTAAGGAAGAAGAATGGGTCCACTTAAGAAGAACTCGTCAGTGGCGTGTAACTGGAGGAAAAAGGAAGGAAACTAGGTTCTCTCAACATTAACACCAATAATACACTATTCTTTCCCACCTTCTCGCTTCTTGAAGTGACCGGCCAAGGAGGATAAAAGAAAGGGCAATGTTTTACTCAAGTTGTGTGGCTAGTCTTTAATTTAAGGAAAGTTATTTCTTAGGGCAGGGTGAAGTTGGGTCTTGGTGAAATTTTAGATACTACCCCCAAAACTAGTTCAGCATCTAGTCACACACTAACCACACCATACTTCCTGCTAATAACTCTCACTACTTTCTAGCTTCCGTTCAACTGAGTCAAATGGTTCTTGCGTAAATTAAATTGTCACAAGACATTCAATTAGCGCTTGCTAGAGAATAATTGCGTTTAATATTTTCGTTGGAAAATAAGAATACGCTTACACAAATAACAATCACACAATCAATCACACGTATTCGCAGCAGTGCAAGAATAGGCTACTGTGAAAACACAAATGTTAGTGGCAAACATGTCACACTCACAAAATAATAAAATATTATGATTTTCAAATATGGTACATATCAAAGTGCTTAAAACATCAATCATTGTGGTTTATGTCTGGAACCACTACTACTTCAAGGATCACACTAAACGATAATAATAATAATAATAATAATAATAATAATAATAATAACGCCTCCTGCAAACAATCTGAAATCTCATCCCTTATTTCCCGAAGGACTTAAGAGATTCTTGGTGACGAAGGTCAACCAATTCTTTGGTCTCTGCAGTTTGCTCCTCTCTCTGCTGTCCTAACAGGTCACCATGATTTCCTTTAGCAGTCCGTCGAACAACAACAACTGTCATCTTTGCCACAACTTCAGCTATATGAATCCTCTAATCCATATCAGTTCTAGCTGAAAGAGCTACTCGTTTCTGAGATATTGGATTCCCACAAGGTTTTACAACCTCATTAGAACCCTACAACAATTTTGTGTCTCTGGGCACATTGTTTTAATTAAGAACAATTTCAAACAATTACAAGTAGAGCTACTCCACTCGAGGAACAACTAGCACACAAGCAAAATTAGACTCACAATAAGACACAATTTGACATCTAACCATTGTTCTCTACAAAACCCGACACTTGACCAGCTATAGTTTCCCAACTCACAGTCCGGTTAGAACCGAACCGCTCTGATACCACTAGTGTAACACCTTGTTTTCGGAGCGCTACTAAATTCGATATTCAGACAAAAGTTGACATATTTCTGAAAGGCGAAATACCCTGCATTTCACGTTTTCCAAAAATGTGGTTCAATATTTTTTTTTAAACTTCTTTAAAAGGGTAGTCAGAGTATTACAGCGATTTTAGAAACACGGCGGTGAATAATTAAAGACACCAAATAAACCACACTAACCATACTTATCTATTCCATCAATTCATATACGACAATACATGTCTGGAAACATAATAGGCCTTTAATTACAACACTGAAATAAACTACAAATATTTTATAGCTGGTCGACATGCTACATCCCTTACTAAACTTCTAGTAAGTTACCCCGGAAGTTCAAGTAAGAAGCCGGACGGCAATCCTCAACTACTCTTCTCTACAGTTTCGAGTCCTCTGCTTGCTCCGCCATCTAGGTTACATTCATTAATTGAAAAAACCATTGGCAGGGGTCAACTTCCTAAAATAAAGTGACAAGTACACATACGACAACACATTCGGCAACAAGGCATATAACAACACAACATAAATACAGGAAATAGCAATTATGCACCAATGCCCCAAAATACAACTCCTTGACACCATCTACAATTTTCCAGAAATAACGACGAACAAGTTGCTGAAATCCAGTCATAGGCTTTGGGCTCCACGACCACCCTAGAATATTCAGAACGAGTTCCTTGACGTTAAGACGTCTAACTAAGCTGCCGAAAAACAAGCGGGTCCTAGCACCCTAAGTTTATTCGGGATATAGTTCAAAAATGCCACGACGACTGTAACGACCCGTTTCCGGACCGCTACCGAGCTCAATATACCGAGCTCGAGTTACCGAGCTCAACACACCGAGCTCAACTAAACCTGTATGAGATGTGTTTTAAAACGAAACTCTTGTGCCTTTTAAAAAGTACGGTCTATTTTTTTTTATAAAACCAACTCGTGCACATCAGAGTAATTACAGCTTTTCGAAACATGGTGCAACTAAGACACAAGACTTAAATTCTAATAAAACATACATGCATAACATACATATATATATCACTCGAAATAATAATGTATACAAAATACAGAGTAGTAAATGTACAAAGAAAATATACCTAAGGTATGACGACTTCAAAAGAGCAATCATACCACTGGGTACTTCCGTGACTCCCACAGGGGCTGCTCCAAAGTAAGACCACCAGTCTACCTCAGTAACGACAAAACATAATCGCCCAAACTGGTCACGACCTCGAACACAAAGAAAAAGCGAAATGCAGTCATCGAGAAAAACAAACATCCAACAAACATAAACAATCCACGACAAGTAGGTCGTCACTCGGGTCCTCGTCGAGCTCCTCCTCGGCATCATCTGGCCGCCGAGTTCCTGCGCCTCGACATCGCCTGGGTAACCGTCATGGATTGAAGGCACCACGGGAAAGGGTCAACTTCTCAACAATACAAGATAAGCACGGCATAAAGAAATAAGCAACACAATAATGTATCTCAATCACCACACGTGACTCGACCATCTCACTCTAGACTCGACACAACTCGCAATCCATTTTCTCTCGACTCGACAATTTTTCCGGAATGCACACGCCGTACCGTATGTCGGAAAGTCCGGTAGAAGCCTTGGGATCCTCGCTCTCCCTAGGGCCGGTCAACTCAGGTCCCATAGCGTGGCGGCGTCTAGTCAATCTCCCGTAAACAAAAGGGGACCTAGCACCCTTAGTTATCCGGTCCACGGCTCAAACGTCATACGACTCACCTAGCTCGCTCACTCGATGAACAATTCGCCGCATACGATATTCAAAGAGTTAAACACAAGATATTCAACCGCATGTCAAATAAAAAGAGCAAGCTCGACATGAAGAAACGCAATTCAACACGCAATACACAATTCACAACATATATTCAATCACATATTAAATACATGCAAAAACCCAATCATATCACAACATTTCAAGCTCGACACATACACAATAACATAAACACGTAGAATATGAAGTGCCCTTACGCTAGCATACTATGAAAGTATTAATGTGAAGCGCCCTTACCGAACTCCAAGATAACTCTGCTCGACAACGACCTCGACACGGCTGTCTTCAAAGAGCTCGACAACGACTTCTCTTACTCGATCTCGACACCGCTGTCTTCAACGAGCTCGACAATGACTTCGACACGTACCGTCCTCAATTGACCTCGACACGTACACTTCTCGATCTGGCACCCACTGCTTTCACGTCCTCGGATTCGCTTTCCCGTACACCTCGATTCGGAAATCACACGATCTCGGGAATCAGACTTCCTAAAATAAGCACAACTCAGTTCGATCTATGGGTTCTAATACACTTAGCTCTCATCCCAATCTTAACCACAAAGTTGGGGTTTTCGATCAAAAGTTCATGAAAAAGGCTATCTGATGCCACAACAGATAGATCGACAACAACAACAACCAGAAGCAACAAACGAAAAATAAGAAATCGAAATAAACCAAAAATGAAGGGTTTCTGGGCACTGCCGATTGCAGAAATCAGAGAAAGAAATTTGTTTTACAAGCCCAAATAATCGGTTAGAAAGGGAGGTAATATCATGAAGAAGAAAACCCATTAGTTTGACATGATTTGGAAGCATAAAAATTAGCTAAAATGGAAAGAAGAAATGGCGCTAAACAGTAACATGAAGAAGAGAAAATATGTTCTTCCATACCTCAGATGGTGGTCGAGATGGTGAGATATGTCGAGAAGATGATGAGGAACAAGATTGATGAAGAAAGTTTATGCAGAATCTCGATGGAACTCAAGGTTTCTTCGATGGAAATTTTGGAGAGAAATAAGGAAACTCAGAGCAGAAGGAAGGAAGAAGAAAGAAGAAAAGAGAAAGTGAGTGTTTGAGGGAACTGGTCGTGGTATACAGCTGGTGAGAGAAGGGGCATTATCGTAACTCCAGCTATGAGATGCCAATCCCATCAGTCAATCTACCCATCTAATCGCTACTCTCTCATGATTACCCTCTACTCTATAGGTCAGAGATCTAGACACGGCGACGAGAACGGCAAGCCGACAATATAATTATTACAACCAATATAATAATAACGCTGAATAACGTTAGTAAGAATACGAGTTATCATCTCGACACGATGTCGACTAGGGTGCTCGTGCAAGCGCACAAGGCTCTAACACGAGTTCGTGCACGCGGCCTCCTCAGTTCGACATGCGACCTCCTCATTTCGATGCAGCGACTTCATCACCGACACGCGATCTCCTCACCGGCTGACTAGTGCACGCGGTCTCCTCAGCTCGGCAAATGACCTCGGCACGCGATCTTGGCACGGGATCTCGACACAAGGTCTCGACGCGAGGTCTCGATACGTCGTCCTAAGACGATGTCGATCTCGTCCTCAGGTGTTACAATCTCTCCCTCTAAAAAAAATTTCGTCCTCGAAATTGCAAATAAGATTCTTACCTCGGAAGAGTTCAGGGTACTGAGTCTTCATCTTCTCCTCCAGCTCCCAAGTCGCATCTCCCGTCTTCTGATCCCACTCAACTTTGACGAGTTGAATCTCTTTGTTCCGCAACTGTTTGGCTTTCCGATCAACGATCCTTGCTGGTAATGCTTCGAAAGATAGGTCGTCCCTCAGTTGAATCACATCCGGTTCGATGACATGAGAGGGGTCGGAAATATACTTCCGCAATTGTGAGACGTGGAAGACGTCGTGAATGTTCGACAAGAATGGTGGCAAGGCAATCTGATATGCCACTGGACCGATACGACGAAGAATCTGATAAGGTCCAATGAATTTAGGGGTAAGTTTCTTGGATTTGATCGCTCGACCAACTCCAGTAGTGGGGGTGACTCTAAGAAATACATGTTCTCCTTCCTCGAACTCGAGTGGTCGACGTCGTTGGTCTGCATAACTCTTACGCCGACTTTGAGACGTTCGCATCCTATCTCTCGATCAAACGGATCTTCTCGGTGATCTGCTGGATCATATTTGGTCCTACAATGTAACGCTCGCCGCCCTGGTACCAACAAAGAGGCATCCGACATTTACGTCCATACAATTGCTTCAAAAGGTGCCATTCCAATACTCATGGAAATCGTTATTGTATGTGAACTCCACCAATGGTAAGGCGTCGTCCCAACTTCCTCGGTGATCTAAGGTACACGCCGCAACAAATCTTCAAGTGATTGGATCGTTCTCTCGGTCGGACCGTCGATGCGAGGATGATATGCCGAGCTAAGCTCGAGCTCGGTTCCCATCGCTCTTGAAATTCCCTCCAAAAATGAGACGTGAACTTCGGATCTCGGTCCGACACGATTGAAGAGGGTATTCCATGAAGTCGCACTATCTGCCCGGTGGAGATCTCGGTCAGCTTTTCCACGTTGTATGTCGACCTCACTGGTAAGAAATGAGCAGATTTGGTCAATCGGTCGACGATCACCCAAATCGAATCATTCTTCTTCTGCGTCTTCGGCAAACCTACAACGAAATCCATGGAAATACTATCCCATTTCCATCTTTGATGCGTCAGCGATTGTAACATTCCCGCAGGTCGTTGGTGCTCCACCTTCGCTTTCTGACACGTTAAACACGAAGCTACGTACTCGGCCACTTGCTTCTTCATTCCGGACCACCAAAAATGCTTCTTCAAGTCTTGATACATCTTCGTAACTCCTGGATGAATACTAAAGTTGCTCTTATGTGCTTCGTCGAGTATTAACTTTCTCAGCTGGCTACGTTAGGTACACATACTCGGCCATTGCATCTCAAGAGGTCGTCCGCTCCGACTTGGAATTCTGTCGCCTTCCCTTGCGCTATCAACTGAATCTTCTCTTGCAGGAGCTCGTCATGAACTTGCTGGTCTCGGATCTCGTCCAACAATCTGTTAGAAATGGTAAGCATACCAAATCTCAGCTTCCCCGGTGAAACTTCGACACTCAACTTCAAGTCTCGGAACTTCTCGAGCATCTCTAACTCCTTGATCATCATTGCCGAGGTTAAAACGCTCTTCCTGCTCAATGCATCTGCTACTACGTTAGCCTTACCGGGATGGTATTCCAACGTAAAGTCGTAGTCCTTGAGAAATTACTGTCCATCTTGGCCGACGCATGTTGAGCTCTTTCTGGTCGAGCAGTGCTTCAAGCTCTTGTGATCGCTGAAAATAGTAAGAGTGCTCCCATAAAGGTAGTGCCTCCATATCTTCGGTAGCAAAAACTCTGCTTTGCCCGGCTCAAGTCGTGAGTAGGGTAGTTCCTCTCGTGAATCTTAAGTCGTCATATCTCGATGAGGTGGCATTAGATTCCACAAAGTTCAAAACCACTGTCGAATCTCACAACAAGGATGTGTTAAAACACACCGCTTCAATCAAGAAACAGTTCAAACAATTTTTCAAGCAATAAGTGCTTCACTTAATCAAACAAAGAATCAACATATTACAACTAGGTACCCAACACACATAACCCGACACACGGTGACCAGTCAAATTTTCTATGCACACTTTCACGAATCAATCGCTCGATACCAACAATGTAACGACCGCTTCCGACCGCTACTGAGCTCAATATACCGAGCTCGAGTTACCGAGCTCAACACACACCGAACTCAACTAAACTGTATGAGATGTGTTTTAAAACGAAACTCTTGTGCCTTTTAAAAAGTACGGTCTATTTTTTTATAAAACCAACTCGTGCACATCGAGTAATTACAACTTTTGAAACATGGTGCAACTAAGACACAAGACTTAAATTCTAATAAAACATACATGCATAACATACATATATATATCACTCGAAATAATAATGTATACAAAATACGAGTAGTAAATGTACAAAGAAAATACACCTAAGGTATGGCGACTTCAAAAGAGCAATCATACCACAGGGTACTTCCGGAACTCCCACACAGTGCTCCAAAAGTAAAACCACCAGTCTACCCTGAAACGACAAAACAATACTGCCCAACTGGTCACGACCTCTGAACACAAAGAAAAACGAAGTACAGTCATCAGAAAAACAAACATCCAACAAACATAAACAATCACGACAAGTAGAGGTCGTCACTCGGGTCCTCGTCGAGCTCCTCCTCGGCATCATCTGCTGTCGAGTTCCCTGCGCCCTCGACATCGCCTGGGTAACCGTCATGGATTGAAGGCACCACGGGAAAGGGTCAACTTCTCAACAATACAAGATAAGCACGGCATAAAGAAATAAGCAACACAATAATGTATCTCAATCACCACACGTGACTCGACCATCTCACTCTAGACTCGACACAACTCGCAATCCATTTTCTCTCGACTCGACAATTTTTCCGGAATGCACACGCCGTACCGTATGTCGGAAAGTCCAGCCGAAGCCTTGGGATCCTCGCTCTCCCTAGGACAGTCAACTCAGGTCCCATAACGTGGCGACGTCTAGTCAATCTCCCGTAAACAAAAAGGGACCTAGCACCCTTAGTTATCCGGGTCACGGCTCAAAAACGTCATACGACTCACCTAGCTCGCTCACTCGATGAACAATTCGCCGCATACGATATTCAAAGTGTTAAACACAAGATATTCAACCGCATGTCAAATAAAAGAGCAAGCTCGACATGAAGAAACGCAATTCAACATGCAGTACACCATTCACAGCATATATTCAATCACATATTAAATACATGCAAAATCCAATCATATCACAACATTTCATGCTCGACACATACACAATAACATAAACACGTAGAATATGAAGTGCCCTTACGCTAGCATACTATGAAAGTATTAATGTGAAGCGCCCTTACCGAACTCCAAGATAACTCTGCTCGACAACGACCTCGACACGGCTGTCTTCAAAGAGCTCGACAACGACTTCTCTTACTCGATCTCGACACCGCTGTCTTCAACGAGCTCGACAATGACTTCGACACGTACCGTCCTCAATCGACCTCGACACGTACACTTCTCGATCTGGCTCCCACTGCTTTCACGTCCTCGGATTCGCTTTCCCGTACACCTCGATTCGGAAATCACACGATCTCGGGAATCAGACTTCCTAAAATAAGCACAACTCAGTTCGATCTATGGGTTCTAATACACTTAGCTCTCATCCCAATCTTAACCACAAAGTTGGGGTTTTCGATCAAAAGTTCATGAAAAAGGCTATCTGATGCCACAACAGATAGATCGACAACAACAACAACCAGAAGCAACAAACGAAAAATAAGAAATCGAAATAAACCAAAAATGAAGGGTTTACGAGCGCTGCGATTGCAGAAATCAGAGAAAGAAATTTGTTTTACAAGCCCAAATAATCGGTTAGAAAGGGAGGTAATATCATGAAGAAGAAAACCCATTAGTTTGACATGATTTGGAAGCATAAAAATTAGCTAAAATGGAAAGAAGAAATGGCGCTAAACAGTAACATGAAGAAGAGAAAATATGTTCTTCCATACCTCAGATGGTGGTCGAGATGGTGAGATATGTCGAGAAGATGATGAGGAACAAGATTGATGAAGAAAGTTTATGCAGAATCTCGATGGAACTCAAGGTTTCTTCGATGGAAATTTTGGAGAGAAATAAGGAAACTCAGAGCAGAAGGAAGGAAGAAGAAAGAAGAAAAGAGAAAGTGAGTGTTTGAGGGAACTGGTCGTGGTATACAGCTGGTGAGAGAAGGGGCATTATCGTAACTCCAGCTATGAGATGCCAATCCCATCAGTCAATCTACCCATCTAATCGCTACTCTCTCATGATTACCCTCTACTCTATAGGTCAGAGATCTAGACACGGCGACGAGAACGGCAAGCCGACAATATAATTATTACAACCAATATAATAATAACGCTGAATAACGTTCGTAAGAATACGAGTTATCATCTCGACACGATGTCGACTAGGGTGCTCGTGCAAGCGCACAAGGCTCTAACACGAGTTCGTGCACGCGGCCTCCTCAGTTCGACATGCGACCTCCTCAGCTCGGTACGCGACTTCATCAGCTCGACACGCGATCTCCTCAGCTCAGCAGCTAGTGCACGCAGTCTCCTCAGCTCGGCAAATGACCTCGGCACGCGATCTTGGCACGGGATCTCGACACAAGGTCTCGACGCGAGGTCTCGATACGTCGTCCTAAGACGATGTCGATCTCGTCCTCAGGTGTTACAACGACACTTTCTCCACCCCAATGAATAAATCGACGCATACGATGATTCAAGGAAGCATGATGAATAAATCAACTCATATGATAATTCAAGTAAGCAAACTCGAATAATTATTCAATCGCATATTAAATAAATATTCAAGCAAAGCTCAATACAAGATAACCCAATTCAACAGTGTCAATTAATCAAGTCATATCAAAACAGTTCATCCCTCTGCAGCTCAATGGAGTTGACAGAAAGGAAATCAAACAAGTGTGGGGGGTTGGGAACAGCTTCCAACCACTTGTAGACAAGCCCACAAAATAATCATAACTAAAGTTTTAAGAACTAAAAGTCGAAGGGATGCGAGACCCCCACTTCGAATCCGGAGGTTCTCAGACTTCTTCGCTTTATGACAGAAATTTAAAATCTATCCATATCTACAAGTTGCCTTTACACCTACCATACAAAACATAAACACATATAATGTGAAGTGCCCTTACCGAACTCCAAGCCACGCGTCCACGTATTCCTTGATTCTACGCTGCACGGTCTCGGATCACTCAAAGCCTAACACACAAAGCAAACTTAGCATAATCCTAAGCACCTACTAGCTCTAACTCCTAGATCCCCAAACCCAAAACCTCTTAACTACCCAAATCTCTTACACTTGAAAATTAGCAATAACTTAAAAAAATAAGGTTTTTATAACATAAGACTCATTTTGAAAGAATACACTAAGTTGGAAAAACAAGGTCTTCAAATACTAATCTTACTTCTCCAAAACTTGGGACATAAATCAATATTAAATTTAGTACTTCCATCTTAATTTAATTCAATCATTTTCTTAGTCAACAAAAATACGCGTTACCGCGTCAAACAGAAAACTTATATAAAGTTTAATTTATGAATTCACCTTAAAAGCAACATGCGTCTATGCTGTCTATTAATTTGAATTGACGTCATGAATAATAATTATTTATAATAAATAAATTATTCACAATAGTCAAGATAATTCTCCGTACTCTCAATAAATCATTGAGGTGATCAATCTATATGGCTTATTTTCAAGTATTCAGGATTTTATCGTTAAAATAATTTTTCTTAAAAGTTGGGATGTTACAATACCACCCCCTTAAAATAGTTTCGTCCTCGAAACTACACCTATAGTAAAATTACGAAAAAATTACTTTACTCAAATCTAATTTTTTTTTTTTGCTACAACTACTAAACTTGAACAACAATGAAAATATGAAAGGATAGAAGTTTAAAACACAAAAATTTTCTCCTTTTACTTGCTTGAACCTCACGGCTTCATAAAAACAAATGTTAGGGAAAATGTTTAATTTTCTTTCAACGAAACCTTAATGACAAAATACTAAAACTTCTAAAACTCTAAGAAATCAAGCAGGGACCTATAGAAAATTGAAGTTTCCTAAAACTCTTTTCCAAATCTCTCAAGGGTTAAGTTAGAAAAATTTGAAAATACCTCGCACATAATATTTGTGGTTACGGGTTCATTGTAACATCCCAATTTTTATGAAAAGTGATTTTAGCAATAAAATCCTGAATACTCGAAAAATAAGTCATAGAGATTGATCGCCTCAATGGTTTACTGAGAGTACGAGAAATTATTTTGAGTTATTTTGAATAATTTATTTATTATAAATAAATATTAATCATGATGTCAATTCAAATTAATTGACAGCGTAGACGTATGCTACGTTAATGCAAATTCGTCAATTTAAACTTTATATAAGTTTTCTACGTGACGTGGTAACGCGTATTTTGTGCTAACCGAGAAATTGATTGAAATATGCCAAGATGAAATTAAATTTAAGAATTAATATTTTATATTAATTCATGGTTCGAAAATCGTCGGAAAACTCTAACGAAGTTTCGTCGCGTTTCGAATCGCTCGGTAAATTTTATCCGCGTTAAAAATCTAAAACGAACTCCGATTTCGATAAAAATCGAATCGTAACTTGTTGTGATTATTTGTGAGTGATTTGTGTGATTTTATTATTTATAATAATATATTATCACGCGATGAATTAATTTCTCGCAAAATTAATTTTCGCGATTTTATCGGCGAGTAAATTAATCGGTAACGCGGTTTTTCAACACCGTGTTTTAGTACTCCTAGACTCTAGAATTAGTGGGTAATCATGAGAGGTGTAAGATTAGATGGGATGGATTAGTTGATGAGTTTAGCATCTTGCTTTACGGATAGGTGTCACATTTTTTGTGATTAAGTCCTTTTAACACTTTATTAGGCTAAGCTTCAACCAAGTGTTATTTTTAAGTGATAAATTAAAATATCCCACCCCTATATGCAGCCCATTTCGTGACCCCCACTCTCTAACCCTCACAACTTCATCTTCTTCATTTTCTTGAGAGAGAAACTCCAAACTTCCATGGCTTCCAACCTTCCATTTCTTGAGTTTTTGGTTTCCAACCTCCACTAAACTTGCTCCTAATTCTTCTTCCACTTCATAATCTCCATCCCAACCATCTAAGTAAGTGGAAAACTCATTTATTTCCCCCTTGGACAGCCCAAACAGCGCCCCCTCCCCTATGTCTTATTTTTGTGATTTTTGCTTCCTAGACTTGATATTCTTGCTTGTTTAATGTTGTTTGTTGTTTGATGATGATCAAGAGGAGATGAAACACCATCACCCCTTTCTTTGAGCTCTAGGGCGAAAGCCCTAAGAGGAAAAAAGGGGGAAGTTGTGTGATCCTCACCTAAATCAAGCAATTAATGGTTTTATTGAGTATTTGGAAGTTGTTAGATGATTGTTTGGGTAATAGCTTTGTGATAGCATGCCTAACTTGTTGTTTCATGGTTTTGCCTATTCTTTAATTTGGGGATATGTGGGTTTTGGTTATTAAATCATGTATTTAATTGATGAATAACATGTTTTAATTAGTTTTATTGTTATTGGAATAGCTATGCATGATTAAATAGAAGAATTAGTGTGTGATTCATGATAAAGTGGTTCTTGAGGGACTAGAATGGCATGTAGGACTTGATTAAGTTGTTCTTTAAATTCTTAGCACCATCATGAACATGATTTAAAATGTTTTGGGACAAAGGTTTGGAAACTTGCAAATTTTTTTGAGAAAAAGGGGGTAAGGGCCGCGAGCCCTAGTTGGAAATTAGGAGAGGAAAACTATTTTGTAACCTTCTCCTAATTGGTTTTGGAAATTAATTTTGAAATGAAATTGATTTGGATCTTGTTCTTGAGTTATTAGCATTGTTAGTGACATGATTGAAAAGGTTTGAATCAAAGAAAAATTTGTTTTGCATACTTATCATGACTTGTGTTAGAAAGTGGTTTTCCATTGAAGTTGTTTTGGTAAAAAGGATTTGGACTCAAATGTTAGTTAAGAAGTTGTGTGAAAATCCTTTGGTTATAAGTATTTGGAAGATAGTTTTGATACTTGATTTACATTTCTTTATGTGTACTGATTGTTATATGTAAGTGAGTTAATTGTTACATGAAATTGTTAGCCTTGTGAATCGTATATGGAAATTGATTTGGAAAAATGTCTTGGAACATATTTGATTTAAATATCATTATATGTCTTAATTGTTGTATGAAGTTGTTGAAACTTGATGTTGATGCTTGAAAATGTATTTAAAAATGATTTGGAGGTTGTCGTAGATATGAAAAGAAGATTTGCAAACATTTTTGAGGAAGAAAAAGAGTTGAGGCCGTGAGGCCTAGGTGGTTTTTGGGAAGGAAATTTTAGTTTGTTAACTTGTATAAATGCTTGTATCAATATGTGTTTAGGCTTTGAAAAATTATGATTCCTTGCATGGTGTTACTTGAAGTTCAAGAGAGGTGTTTAGTTTCAAAACTTTACTCTTTTCAAGTAAGTTAATACTTCTAAATTGTTATGTGTGGTGTTACCTTTTCAAGAAAAGCTTTTGGTTTCAAACCTTATTCCTTTTTCAAGTGGCTAGTATTTAAATGCTTGAATAAATTTTGGTTAGGAAAGGGTTAGGTTGAGAATCTAAGGGTTATAGAATTAGGCCCTTAGAATTGTGCTAAGTTTGTTTGTTGTGTTAGGCTTTGAGTAAATCCGAGACCATGCGGCGTAAGATCGAGGAATACATGGATGCGTGGCTTGGAGTTCGGTAAGGGCGCTTCACATTCTAGTGTCATTGTTTATGTATTTATGCGTAAGGGAAATTCTTAGGCATTATCTAAGGCTTTTATTTTATATGTCCTTATGTAAGGGCAATTTTAAAACGAAGAAGTCTGAGAACCTCAGGATTCAAAGTGAGGGTTCTGTAACCCCTTTGATTATTTATGTTGTGCTTCACCGTCCAGTGGCAGCCTCTGCCACCTGGCAGTCATAAGGCGGACTCAAAGTTCAATACGAGATGGCCACCTAATTACGGTCCTGCCGCCTGGCGACATGAAGATGAAGCTGCGAGAAGGCCACCCAATGGTGGCGCTACTAGAGTAGCTCACTGCCTAGCAATGCCTCTTCACTGTTGAGCGGCCGCGAGACGTGATGGAGCGTAGGTTTGTCGGCACCGCGCAACAGTGATTATTGATCACCCGACGATCCTGCCAGACTATGAACTGTGAAATTGGTAGCCCAAAAACGATCCATAAGTGTGATATTCTCCCAAATTCATTCAAAAAACATCATTTAATGCCATAGATGTGCATAAAAACATAAGATCCACATGCCTAACCAATCATGGACATGCTATAATCAAATAATCTTGAATTAATTACATGTTTATATCATCCAATTATGCAAAATTCCCAAATCCAAGGTTAGGGTTCACGCAAAATTGGAGAAGAACTCAAAAATCATTCAAAAACAAAAATCCCAGGAATAAATCAAAAAACGTAATCCTAATAACCCAACGTCGAAGACTTCTCTGATACCGTTTGTTGGAAAATTTCTTTAAAGGCATGCTTTAATCTACAAAAGAGTTCTTTAGGCGGAAGTAATAAAATCATACAAAATGCAAATCAAGAACAATATGTTCTTTTACTGTTAGGATCTACAACATGTTGTATTATTAAGGATAAGATTGATATCTGAATCAATAGTAATCAATCACCAGAAGCGAAATAGTGTAGGAATCGATCACGAACAAGCAACAAACAAGGTAACTGATGGCTTTATGATTCCTTCTCAATTGAATCTTTTGAGTTCCCTAACAGGACCTTAGACTCTCTTCAGACTGGAAGTAGAGAATGAGTTTTACTTATTCGGCAAATTGAGGATCATAGCCTTCTATATCGTGTTAGTCTAACAGGTACTTATTATCACTTAATGTGCCAACATTGACATCCACCCATATAAAACTCATATCAATTTATTTAGTAGTCTAATGAGTTGACTTATTTTTAATCGGATGAAATAAAACTCCTTAATGATAAATAGCTTTTTTTAGGCGTCAATAATAAATAGCTAATATAATTATTATGCGATATTAGCTCATAATAATCATTCGAAAATAAAATTCCAACAAATTTTTCTTTTCGTACAGTCATTTTTTCCTCTTATTTTTATCATTCTCTTTTACTTAACTGTAACCTTTGTCTTCGTAGATTGATCAACTGAAATAATATTAATTTTTTCTTCTCCATTTTCAAGTTTGTAATGCTATAGTTTACGTGATATATATACTCGTTGGCACAAAAACAACGATATACGCTTGGTCGTTATCACTGGAGTACCACAAGAGTTTTTTTTGGAACGCATTTGCTTCACATTCTTTCCAGTTGTCGTTATTTTCTCTGTGTATTCAACTTATACAAATTCATACCCACATACTAACGGAATATCCGGAGACACTTTCTTCTACAAATTGGTGTTACACTACAACAAAGGAAACTAGTCTTTTACCTACCGAGTGTGAGAATATTAGGGTGTAAGTATTGACACAACGGTTTTTGGTAAAACACTACCTAAAAAGTAATTAGTATCAAAAATTTATTTCCCAACAGCAAAAATTTATTTCCGAAACGCATAAAATTATCTAAAAATAAACTTTCGGAATATGAAAACTTCACATCCGGAATGGAGGATAGATGCTATCAAAAACGGAAGGTGTTAATAGGTTCACAACCTTACTCGCATAGTCTACCATGAAGTTGGGACTAATCTCTTTCAAATTCACTAGTTATATACTAATATTCTAATTAAACATATTTCACAAATAGTTAATCACCTACCCTTTATCTTCTCATCAAATAGTTAACGATAAGTAATTAAGTAGCTTTTTTTTTTTGGAGAAAGTAATTAAGTAGCTTGATAATTGATTCATTGTATAATTAACATTAACCAATTATACCATTCCATAGTGCCAGCATTCCAAAACCTTACAGTAACTCACATCCATACTACCATGATTTGAAGAAAGGAGAGAGTGTACATCAGAACACACTATTTTCAGATAAAGCATGTCTTGCGTTCATCCTTCATGATATTCCAAATGCAGACCTAGAAAGAATCATCAAAACTATTGTTTAACATCTCTTTTTTTTTATTATTCTCTTTCTTGATAATTTTCTCTTTCTCTAACTTTTGACTGTGATGTTTGTCATTGAGTTCATTCAGCATTATTGGTACCACCGTTGCTCCCTCTCCTGCTTGCTGTTGTGTTCTTCAATATCTGCGGAAGACCAATCACATATAGTTACATGAGGACTCAGATCAACAATAAATAGGATCTAGTCATGATTTTATCTTGAAAGGTTTCAGTGTATCAATTTTATCAAAAGCAAATTAGCTCATGTGGCCCATATAAAGAACAACAACAACAACAACAACATCATGAAGGTGATGGTTAAGAGAACATGTAGAATACAATGATAATGACAACTTTTGTAAGTAAATGTGCAACATTGACATACCTTTCTCAGCATTTGATTCTCATTCTGCAAAGTAGAAAGTCTCTCTTCGAGCTCTGAATTCTTCTTCTCCAAGTGATGGACTCTTGTTTCCAAATCATTCAAGTACGCCTTTTTCCTCTCCCTTGCTTGCTGAGCTGAAACTCTGTTCCTCAGTAGCCTATTACCATTTTTACACCCCACCAGTGAAACAAACAAATTACAAAAATGGAATGAATCAATCCCAGGAAAAAATAGGGGTTATATATTTGATGCATACCTCTTTAGCCGTTTGCTTTCTTTGTCGGCAGGGCTTCTCCCTCTCTTCTTCTGACCCTCCCCTGCCCCCTGAACACGTTCGGGACCGGCAGTTGAACCGGTGCCTGGACGAGAGGCTGAAGTTCCAGCAGATTCACCTCCGATCTCTGGGACTCTTCTGATCTCCTCATCACTCTCAAGACCTAGATTATGTTAAAGTCACTAAAAGTTCAAGCCCTAGTAATTTATCCCAATCAAGATCACCAATTTATTTATTTATTTATTTATTTATGTGAGTACAACACAACAGGAAGGATACATTCAATTAAGGAATTCTATCTGTCAAGAGGGTTTCAGGAAAATAAGACAGACTCAGAAGAGGAAATCTAAAATAAAACAATCCAGAAAAGGGGATTTGAAATTCCCAGAAATAACAAGAAAACATGGGCCCAATTTGGACTAACTTCTAGCTTATGAAAGCTTCTCAACTAACATAAGAATTTGGTTCCGGAATTATGAAAAAACTCTCACAAGTTTATAAGTGCTTATGGAGAGAAGTTAGATGAGTGTTTTTGGAGAAGTTGACATGCAGAAGATCATTTCAACTCATGAGAGAAACTATTAGTTAACGGACTCACAATTACTGTAAGTTCATTTCAACTTCTCTTTTCCTACAAGTGTTTGTTCAAAAGTTTGCCAAAACTGGCTCGTAATATATTTGTTTCATTTAGACTCTCGATGCTACTAACACCTTTTGTTCCTACACTGCAAACTTCCCTAAAACCTTCAAAAAGATTAGCTTATCCAATTGACGAAAACTTCAGCTGCAATAAGAAGAGTTAAAAGCCATCCCAAACACGGGAAGAATTTGACATCACTTCAAATTAACTCCATACCTGGTTGCTTTGGATGAACCTTTCCGGATTGACCCAAATGGCCTGATGTAGTTTGCACAGATTGAGCATCAGAAGTAGCAAATGGAAACTCACCAGACATCTGAGCATAAAAAGATACAATTAGTTAATATTTGTATATTATTGCAAAATGAAGCACCAAATATGAAAAGACAATTATCTAACAACAGACTGTCAATAAGTCTATAAGTAACATAGATCTTTCATTCCAACCCACAACCCACCCCATCTGCCCCCCTAGATAGCCAGCTCAATTTACAGCCCCCCTACTGAGTGCATAAATTTTTAGCTCCAACCCATAAATTTGAATTTTTTGGGGGTTAGGGCTGGGGTTATTGTGGCTCAGGCCACTGTTTATTGAGTTTAAGAGTTGGAGAGAAAAACGGCGAGAAGTACCACGTTGCGTTGCGAATTGCAATGAGATGAGAATGAGAGGAAGAGAAAGTGAATACTTGGAAGTGACAGAACAAATAGCAAACATGGAATTTTTATTTTGAATGAATTGAATAGCTAGGATGACGCCACATCACACATTGCGACCCATCTGTTAATGGTTGTCATGATGTGGCATAGTTTTCCTCTATGTGGTACGGATGTTTATTTTACGAAAAGCGACGAATACACCTCGGCCGTTGGGTTAACATTTTAGATTACAGTGGCTTCACTTTTTTTGACTGAAAACTGTAAAACCATTCCACCCGCTTATTCGTATCGATTCGTATATTACATTATTCATACTATATACTTATATAGCATTTCTCTTTTCTCTCGCCCACTCTGTACTTCGCTGCTTCCTCATCTCTTCCTTATTTGCATTCTTTATTTACTTTCAACAAAAAATATACCTGTTTTCCTTTTGGAGTGTTCTATTTTGGATTGGATATTGGTATTAAAAGTTAAAAATATTCTTTTTTTTTAGGAAACGTAAAAATATTCTTAAATTCTTCAATCCAGTAACTAATAAGAATAAGAATAATACATATACAATCATAGATCGATATATCTGTTACTTATCTTTTACTCATTACTGCTACTATTATGAGGATTGAACTTTTTATTTGCCCAAAACAACTTTCTTTTCCACAATAAATATTACAATAATACGTGGCATTTAAAAGCACATATACATGAAAGTATTCTATTATTCTCCTTCAAATAGGGTGGGCCAACAAGCCCATGGAGTGGGTTGGCCCATCGAATGGGCTAGACTAATTAGCTCAATAGCAAATATTTTTTTTTAAATTTAGGGCCCATGGGCAAGCCCTAGCCCACTTGGCTTTGGGGCTATTTGGCCCTGTGGGCTTGCTCAAGTGTGGGCTTTTTATCCCTGTGGGCTTTTTTGGCCCTAACCCATGTAGGTCAGGGACGGGCCATATTGACAGCTCTTCCCATATATAGAACACATATAATACTAATTACGGTGAATTAAAAACAAAAGAGAAGTTCATCTTAATATCTTTTGACAGTTGTTCACTTCTACATCACAGCTCAACCTTAAAGACAGCTAAACATATTTGCAAAGTAACAAAAATAATATCAAACTCGATATTTTAGTTAAATAAACCTGTTGAGAGAATGTAAATTTTTTGAATCATAAATGTTCTAAACTTACTAATTTTATAAAATCAGTTTAACAAATTACCGGCTGCCCATTTGTGAGATGGGGATTTCGTATTTGAGAATCATGTCCAGAAGACGAAGAGAGGTCAGCATCTTCTTCCCATTGCCATCCATTATTAGCATTATTTCCTTGACCATACTTGACCTCATTCTCTAGATCATCAACATCATCTTCACCATCATCTCCCTCCACTCGAGGACCTTCAGAAATCCAGATTCATCTTGTTCATTGCAAATTCTGATGAGAAACAGGCCAACTATATAAAATAACATGTGTGCGCAAGCTAACCTTCGTGCCTTTTGTATCTAGTCTTGCACTGGGGACAAGATTGGCTAACATTTTTTCGTTCATATTCATAACAAGGATGACAAAGTGGGAATGCACACTCATGACAAGCAACAAAGACATCACCAGTGGCTGTTAATCCAACAGTATCGCCACATATTTGACAGATTTGACCATTCAAATTCTTTAAGGGTTTAGACTGCAGAATATAGGAATTATACAAGTTAGAATTACAATTTTACAAGCACAAATTTCAGCCTATCCAGATCAATTTCTCACAAGATGACAAGTAAAGATGACATGCCCCATCCACACAAAATATAAGATTTCAACATAACCAAGATGTCATGCAAAATTAGCAATGAAATGTATCAATATCTACCAATCAATTACAGTTACTAATCAATTTTCATTAACATTACCAGACTGCAAACTACAATCCCAGTTCTACCTAGCCTATTACCAGTGACAAACTTCTAATTTTCACCTAGTACCTACGGATTCAAATCCGCATATTAATTTTAAATTGAAAATTTCAAATTTAAATTACAGGAAGCATCAAATTCCCCTTCTAAACCCCATATTAAGACAAACATCAGCTTCCAACAGTCAATAGGAAATCATCAGTCAACTATGATATCAAATTCCCATGCTTAGTTAAATGAAGCAAGGAAAGGAAGAAAAACAAGCCATTTCTGAATAATCTATAAAAAGACTAAAACTTTCATCACCCATTTCCAATGCAAGCCTAAAGATTCAAACTTTGCAATCAACCACACACACTGAAAGAACAAAAACCCCTGACCCAAAAAAGAAAGGACAAAAAAAAAAAAAAAGTCATCATTGAAAGTCCTATGAAGTGAAGTGTTCAGACAAAAGGTTTTGTGAGAAGACACAAACCCCAGTATCCGAACCGTGTCTAACTCGAACAAGTTCGTTCCCTTCATGCGACCCAGTTGCTACTCCACCATGTTGTTCCATCTTCTCCAAAATCTTAGCCAGCTCAACTCTCTCTCCCTCTCTCTCTCTCTCTGTCACCTTCTTACTTCAGCTGTTGGTTGTTCCCGCTACCATGTTGTGCTTCTATGCACAATTGTGGCCGTTGGATCTTTTAGGATCTGAGGGTTAAGAAGTGATGATCGTGGAGCAATGTGAACCATGTCGAATCAGCTTAATCAAAGGTTGATGTGTGAGATCGTGGACGAGTTTGGACCGTTAGATTTGTTTTAGCATCGGACGGATGATATTTTGATTGAGGAGAATTGGGTGGGGACCAGGTATCCTGTGCTGGGATGGCAGGCTGGCTGAAATGCTGCCTTTTCTGGATGGGTCATAAATATTTTTTATTGAAAAACACGTTATTCAATGTATTAATAATTTCAAAACAACCAAACATGTGATAGGTTCCTTAACACTGTGTTTGGTATAGAAGAGAAAATGAGAAGAGAGAAAAAGGTGAGAAAGAGAGAGGAGAGAGAGAAAAAGGTGAGAAAAAGGGAAGATTTGTGGTATTGTTTGGTTTAAGAGAAAAAAAAGAGAAATAGAAGAGAAAGAAGTATAAAGTTTTCTCTCCCTTTGTTTGGTTGAGAAGAAAACGAGAAGAGAAAAATGGTAATATTTTATCATTGGACAAAAATACCCTTACTAAATTTGAGTCTTTTTTTTACTTTTTTTTTGGGTTACATCTTTATTTTATTTGAATTGTCTCCCATGGCCATAAAAATTTGTCACCTTGCAAATTATAAGGTAGAGTGGTAAACTTTTTTCCACATTCTTTCTTTCAAACATTGTTGTAACAATATTTATGTTATGGCAATTTGTGAGTTTTTATAATGAAAAGGAATATTATTAATGGATAAGCGACCTTAAGCACAAGCGGTGCCAATGTTTTGTTTATTAAAAATGGAGATTCAAATTTCAATTACGTTTATTAATAGAAACAACAAAAGAGTTTATCGCCTATACACAAAAAGAACACAGAAGCACATATTCAATATAGGCAATTACATATTCAGTATACAAAAAAGAACCCGTAAGCACAAGCTGATAAAGATAAGTCAACTACATAATACCTATACAAAAATTCCAGGCACCAACATATCAGCCAACTACGTACTGGCTATACAAAAAAAAAAAAAAAACAACCTGTAGGCACAAGCTGATGAAAATATAACCAACAAAGTACCTATACAAAAAAGATGTTGGCACCAACTGATAATAAAGTCAACTACATAATACTTATACAAAAAATAACTTCCAGACACCAACATATCAGCCAACTACATACTGGCTATACAAAAAAAAAACAACCTGTAGGCATAAGCTGATGAACATATAACCAACAAAATACCTATACAAAAAAGATGTTGGCACCAACTGATAATATAAGTCAACTACATAATGCCTATACAAAAAATAACTTTCAGGCACCAACATATCAGCCAACTACATACTGGCTATACCAAAAAAAGAAGTCAGGCACGATCGATGATATGAGGCAGCTACCTAGTGCCTACATTGTGCCCAGTAACATTCATAACTTGCAAGAGAACCTGTAGCCGCAAGTGAGCGGGCACACCAAAAACCAACTCCTTCTTTTTGTCATCACTGCAAAGAAATTCATAACACTGCAAACGAAATTGCTCCAACAAATTCAACTCAGACAACATATCCCAGACATCTGTAGCTGTATAGACTCGAGGTCTACTATGTTGCAGAATTTCATTGCGCTTCTCAATAGCTGCAACTTGTCTTTCAGCTATTGCTATATGTTGCTTTTCCACATCATGCAGTTGATTAGAAATACAATTACCTTTATTCAGTGCATCAGCCATGAGTCCAATTCCACTTGTCATTCTCTCCAATTGATCCTCCATCAAATCCGCCATTGGAGCCTTACGCTTTGTACCTCGAGAACCAGATGTCCCGGAAGAATGATGTGAGACCCCACCAGCAGGACTATATGAGTCAATATTAGGGGGCTCTTCTCGCCCGTCATAAAACACACCAGTGTCAAATTCAGGAATGTAAGCATCATAATCAATGGAGTCATTAAGATCAATGTTGTCCCTTATACCGTCATTTTCCTTTTCCTTTTCCTTTTCCTTGCGTCTCATTCTATGAGTACCAGATTTTTTGCCTCCTGCTCGATCAAACCCAAAAAGCTGTCTCAAAACATCATAATGCTTAATTTGCATGGTTTTCCACTTGACAGCATGTGGTTTTTCCTACATTAATCACATGATGCATTGTTAGAAAGTACATTATGGTAAAAAGAAAACATTAGCTGAAACAAAAAGAAAAAAACTGTCATTTTAGGCATGTATGCAGGAAAATAACCACTATATTGTAGACTCATTCAATCATCCTCAAACTTCGTGATTATATGCAAGTCTACCCCAGTTTACATAGAATCGAGTTAGTAAATGTACAGTTAAAATCACAGTTTCACCAGAAAATCACATAAAGATCTTCAGATAAAATTTATTTCATTCATTAGAAAATAGAGAAGAAAAAAAAAGGAAAAAAACTCACTTTTATAAGATCTTGCCAAACTTCATCCTCTCTATAACATTTCGAAGTGAAGAATGTCGATGGTTGAATAATTCTCTAGGATTTTGTGGGCCACGGGCTGAATACTCCTTCAAGTGATAACGAACACCTCTATATGGTGTTAGTAAACCGCGTTTTAGCATAAATCCCGCATCCCCAAGATAAAATTTTCCTACAAAAGTTATATACATATTATAACTCAAATATTAAGTCAAAATAGATTAAATGCACAACCTCAAAACAAGTATTATTTTAACCTTCCACTAACCTTCTGGGATTAATAACGGATCTTCCTTACTTAAAGCATCTTTTAATATCCTAGAATCGAGATCTTTATTCCCTCCCATCCTAACACATATGTGAATTTCATGTCGAAATCACATGCGGCTAAAACATTTTGAGTGGGATACTCCTTTCTTCCACGAAAACGAGGGGCTTCCGCCCTTGGAACCTTCACTCGAATGTGTGTACCATCTATAGCTCCAATGCAATCCTTGGTTCATAGATGATTTAGTTAGTTACTTGTGCAAGAGATGGACTTAAAGGGTTAAAGTAACTATAACTACATAAAATATATTGGTACCTTAAAAAATGGGTAGAATCTATTATTGTTGAGTATTTGTGGTGGGACATTTGCACCTGATGGTTGGACCAAAAACTCTTCCCCTAATGCAAGAATGGCATGCAACACTTGGTGAAAGTGACGATTAACGGTCTCCTAACGATGAAAGAAGAAAGACAGGGTACGAGTTTTTGCATTATGTCCTATAATATGTAAGAATTTTGCCACTTGCTCTTCTACCGTAGATCGTATATTATCCTTTACTATGCCAGTACCCCTCAATCTTTGACACAATTGCATGAATGCTTCAGGCCCCATGCGTATAATTCCTCGACTATTCCCTGTTCCCATTAGATATCTCATTAACTCACGACGCCTACGCTCTCTTTGTGGAGTATCATTAGTGACTCGACTATGCAAACATCTTGACAACAATTGATGCAAATGCAATGCATGGACAACATAACACAGTAAGGCAACAGAACCGATATACTGCCTCCTTTCCAACTCCTTTTGGGAATGACTTAGAATTCTCATTTGAAATGGCATTCCAATATCAATCATTTCATCTTCATCCAAGTCGACCTCTTCTATTATTTCGATTTGTTCATCATTGCTGACTTGTCCAACACTACTGGGATTGGTCACTCTCTCCATATGATAATCTCAAAAAAGTCTTTCCCACATGCAGCACAAAGAAACAAATGCTGAATAAATGTTTCAATGCAAGATACATGTATAAAACAATTAACAAAAAATGAGGATATGACATACAAGAAAATATACCAATTCTTACCAATTTTATATTTACTATCCATTAAGAGAAACAAAATAATTAGCAAGGAACCAAAGCAAAGCAAAACAAAAAGAAGCCACAACAGGATATATGGATTTAATGAAAACTCAAAAGTAGTTTTGCATTTTTTGTTCTAACTTGAATCGGAGACAGCAAAGTAGCAAAAAGTGACAGAATAAAGGAAGCGAGAAAACCATACTAGTAGTAGTAGTTTAATTTGTGGAAACAAAACCTTTAAATGACCTTCATTAATTATGAGTCATATATAGAAGGTTCAAATATTGTGATAAACGTGAAACATATATGTACAGATCAGTGACATACTACCAACTTAATTATAGCTTCAAACATTGAACAAGTGCCAAAGGTTCAAATGAGAGGTATTATATTTAGAACAACCTTTTAAAATTATCACAATAAATGAACTTTCTTAGTTTTGATTATTTTTGTTTTCTCCTCTTATATATAGGATAGGAAGTAGTAATAAATTTATATGTACTGAGTGAGTAATGTAGTAGTAACAAAGTAATGCCACTTTTTTTATTTTTTGCAATGTCGGTCTTTGTGTGTCCAAATTTTAATTTGTGTGCAGTTTATGTCACCACAATTAAAGGAAAGATTTTAGAAAAAAAATAGAAAAGAATAATAATGGTGTATATGGTGAGTGAGAAGGGGAAGCTTTGCTTTAGTCAGGTGGTCGTGTTCTGTTTTGTTGTTCACGTGATGGCAGGCAGAGATATTCAGATCACACACATGGAAGCATATCTTAAAAGGACAAAATGAAATCTGTCTTGTTTTATCATCACTTTCTTTACTTGCTTCTTCTTTTGATAAAATTAAAACCACACTTCAATTTTTATCCGTACAACTAATAACTGCTATCTTGACATATTGTATGTTTTGCATGTGGCCATTGTGACAACTAACAAAACAATTAAAATCACTATTTCATCTTCTGTTTTTATATATATATATAGGTTTCCATTTCACTCTCTTACTATATATGTATAGATTGATTTGGTGTTTAATAATATGTTACAAATCGATAATCTTATTTATACTACAATACTTAGGTCAGGTAATACTAGTACAGGCCCAAACCACTAATAGAATAAGACTAATAACCATAAATATGCAAGGGAAAAAATAAGGAAATATAACGAAATATGGAAACCTCTCCCAAGAGTTAGATATGATACTCAATATCATGAGATACCATCAAGATATTTTAGGATATTTTGTAGATATTCTAACAGTCATTTTAAAGCTTTCAACCTGCTGAGACTGAGTTTTTTTTTTCCCTACCTCAGCTTCTTAATGGTCTGCTTAATATTTTGATTGGCTATGTCCTTATTACAACCAATGATCTTTCTTATAGCAGTTGTGATTTTGAGTCATTAAAATTATTTATTGCAGCATGGCAGCAGCTTTTGGTTCTGGGGCCATGTTTTCATTGGTAAGTGGCATGCGTGGACCAAATCAGGCTGCAAATGCAGTCACTTCTGGACTATTCTTTGCACTTGTTCAAGGTGGACTTTTCCAGGTGAGCATGGAAACATGTATTTTTTAACAGCTTTGTAGACTCTAATTATTTTGTACTCTCCCTTTTGGTAAGTGGTAACAATTATTGCTGCATTGGGAATGGATATTGCCCGGTTCACAACAGAACCAATAGCAAGTATTCAACCATTGCAGCAGATTATCAGGTTTTATTGGCCAATGGCTGCAAATGAGGTAATGAGGGTAAATCCAGGTCATTATGTGTCTCTGATCATGCCATTGCCTGAAGAAGGACAGAATAATAGTAATCAGGAGCAGAAGGCAGTGCTTTTCACACGTGTTAAGTTGCTTAGGCCTGATGAGACTCTCACTCTTGGTCATGCTTATAGGCTCATCACCACTCAAGGTAGTTAGTTGCTGTTTTTGAAGGGTCTGTCTGTTTGTTTTCTCATTGTTTTTTTTTTACTTTTTTTTTTATTTTCATGTTTCTGAAAATGGTTTTCATGTGCTACTGGTTTTTAGAGGTTATGAAGGTATTGAAGGCAAAGAAGAGGAAACCACAGGGAAAGACAGTGGAGGCTGTGCAACAAATGGTGCACCTGGAAAATGGAAGTTCAGCTTGTGAGACTGGTGGGATGTTGGACGCAGGAAAGATATATAAGGTGTGGTTCTGTTACTTATCATCAATAGTAATTTTTGGCTTTGTTGTTTTGGTTAAGTAGTATTATTAAGAACTATTCCATGAATAATAATATTCTATTAGGAAGCTATTTCCATGTATCAGTTCAACTTTGAGACTTTGATCTGTCAATTCACTGCTATATCAAGTGCTATTCTCTTTGGTGGATATATCTTCAAAATAGTTGCTAACTAGCATGACATAAAATATTAGCAGGATGTTATGAATAAATTTAAGCAGGATCACAACCTCACCAAGAAGGATCACAACCTCACCAAGAAATAGAACTCCTTTCTACTATATGGAAAGTAGAAAATCACCCAAATGAGATCCTCAATCGCTCTTAAACCTTTTTGTTTCATTCAGATCAAACAGGATACGACAACAACAAATCTTTCAGAATAATAAATTAAGCCTAAATATACTACTTAGTAAACTAATTAGAGAAATCACTAAATTGAATTCAACAGTCAATCTAAGACAAGTAATGCAGGTGGCAGAGGCAGAGGCCAACTTGAATCAAGCAGATACCAGAACAACAATTAATCAACACATCGAGAAGCATCATCAAAGGCAGAGGCCAACTTGAATCAAGCAGATACCAGAACAAATGCAGATAAATAAGTAAAATCAAAGGCATAATAGGGACAAATCGTTGATAAAGAATGAGTGTACCTTGATCAAGCAGAAGTATAAGGGGGAAGAGGAAACAGTGGTGACGAAGAAGCAGCAACAGAGAACCGAATCTGGGCAGCAGCAACAGAGAAACGAAGAAGCAGGACCAAGGTAGACGATAGAAGAAGCAGATCGCCCGCAGCAGAGGATGGATGAAGCACCGTCGCGCAGGAAGAAGGGAGAAGCGTCGCGCGCCGCCGAGAAAGGAAGAAGCTCCGTCGTGCAGGAAGAAGCAACGTCGCGGGAGGGAACGGCTGGATCTGGTGCCTCACATTTTCCACTGACTCAGAAGCGAAGGAGGATGAAGGATGAAGGAGGAAGGCAAGGAGGATGAAGGATGAACGAAGCTCGCGGGAACGTCCTGCCTTGACCTTTTCTCTTCGCGCGTTGCCGTTCCACTTCTCCCTGATTTCTCTTCAGTTTTCTTCGCAAAGTTGCGAAGAAATGTAAAAGGGATGGGGCCCACCAAATTATTTTCTTTCCTCCCTAATTCTCTGCAAACCAAACAGTAGAAAATACCCACTTCTCTTCTTTTTCCCTCTTTCCAAATTCTCTCTCTTCAAAATCACTCAAACCAAACACAGTGTAAGGGTGAACTTACTAATGGCTACTGCAGGTGGAAGGGGAAATTAAAATAGCAAAATAAATTGATATAATGGATTAGCATGGCACAAAGAGTCTCTAGTTTTCTCTCTACGTGAGATGCTCGAGGTTTTCTTCTCCTTAAGTGAGACGATATCTTTGGTTCTCAATCTTCTCATGGAGGCACATATGCAAGGTCTATCACTTGTGTAAGACGCTGATGAAGAAATTTCTTTTTGACGTGAAAATGGAGGCTGATACAGCCAATGATCTTCGTTTCTATTTGGTTTGCCACTTTCTAACTGAGTGGCCTATCAGATCTCACATCATGAAGGAGCAGTTGGCGAGTATTTAGCAACCAATTAAGGGTGTGTCAATTAAGGAGGCATCACCAGGAATTTTTCTCTTTCAATTCTTTCACCGGATTGATCTAGAAAATGTCTTGACAGGATGCCCTTAGACCTTTGATAATCACTTACTGATTCTAGCAAGGCTACGCATTGGAGTTCCATTGGATAGTATCCCCTTAAATCATGCAGACTTTTTTTTATGCAAGTTCACAACCTTCCCACTGGCTTCATGACAAAACTAGTAGGTAAGCATTTGGCTGCGTACATTGATGAGTTTATTGAGTATGATAAATCTAATAATGGCAGCTTCTGGAGGAACTATGTGAGAATCTAAGTCTGTATTGATGTTAATCAACCACTGAAGATTGATAGAAAGGTGCGAAAGGCGGGTGAAGAGTGGTGCATGGTCAGAGCAAAAATGTGATGTTGTGCTCAACCTTGAGAATGACGATGGGTGAGGAAGTGGAGCTAGGAGCTTAGGGTAGAATCACAACAGCAGGGAGGTGAAGCCGGTAATAGATGGATCAAGGGCGATAGGAATGATCGTAGAAACCCTAGTGTTGCTGACAGCGAGCGGCATAATTCGAATTCGAATTTTGAAGATCCCACTATTTTGAGCAAAATTATCTCCTCCTTCTTCTCCCTTTAAGCCACGGCCAACCCCTCCCTTTTCCTCCATCTTAATTTGTTTCATTTCTTCCAAAAAAACTAGTGTGAACTTAGGGAGAAAACAAGAGAGTTTTGGAGAAAAAGTGTTGCTGATTGAAGCCATTTTCCTTCTCCTTCTTTCTCCTTGAAACCGTGGCCTTGTAGCACCCTTGAGGTAAGAATTTCTAATTTGTTTCCTTCTATTTCCTTTCTTTTATGATAGCTAGATCAAGTAGTAAAGGATTGAAGTTTTCCTTCCCTTTTTGGCTTATGAAAACTGAATCCATAGAAGTGAGGGAGGAAGATGATTCAAACTTTTTCTAACTTAGATCCCTTATGATTTTGTTGTTGTTGTTGTTGTTGAAGGAGTTGTAGTGAAAGTTTTGATCCAAAAGATTTTCCAAAAAGAAGTGATTTTTGTTGATTTAGTTGTAGATCTAGTATTGATCTTTTGTTCAAAATATATTTTGATGTTTCTAAGACAATGAGAACCTAATCTTGATGGAATCCTTGTATTCCCCAAGAAGGTTGAGTCATGAAGAAAGTTCTATGTTTTCTTCATCAAGCCTTTTTCATTTGTCTTACTTTAGTTCTGAAAGGGTTTGAATAATGTAAATTTTTTTTTATCTTGATGTCCTCTTTCAAAACCGTGAGGGGGTGTGTGTGTTTTTACGATGGTTTTGCAACTTCTATTTGATTAAAGTGTGAGTATTTTAAGAACTACAAGATTTAAGAATTAGATCTATGTGTTTGATAGTAAAAGAGATGGTTTTTGTTGATAAAGTTTAAATTTTTTTCTTGAGTTAAAATAGTAAATATTTCTAATAAGGTGTTAAGTTTTTTAAACCCTTGTTTTGAACCTTGTTTAATTAGTTGGAGTGTGGGTAACAAGCTAGAAATTTTAGAGTAGTGTTACCCTAGTTTTGGCCTAGGAGACGTGGCCCTAATAGTAGAGTTAGTAGCCTAGAGTTGTTTCTAAACCTTAGTGCTTTGTTGATTAAGGTTCGAGAGATCGCGTTTGAGATCGTGTTCGTGTTAGTAGCGTGGAAGGAAAGCTTATCTGTAAGGGCATCTTCCAATATATTACTTTATATGTGTTATGTTTTGTGTGGATGCTTGAGTTGATGATGATGTTTTCTTCAAATTTGAGATTGTGATCTCTATGTAGTCATGCTTTAATGGATTGAATAATTGTTGTTGCTATGTTGTGAATATCTGTGTGTATATTCAATAAACGGTGGGTAATAAGAAATTACCGACAACATATGACACCCTCTACCCCGTCATGGCATTTTAGCAACGTAAAAAGAAGATAACACAGAATAAAATTTTCGTCCAAATAAAAACTTTCATTTCAAACGAAGTAGAGCCGTCACGCTCACAACTTGCGGAAATAGAAAATGAGTATGAAATACAATTAACGAAAGATAACCCAAATTTCTGATGTCACAATATTCAGAGCTGACCCTTACATATTTCATCGGAAATAAAAACATTTATTCACAACGTAACCATCAAATCCTAGCTAAGATGAGGGCTCTCAACGATCACTCCTCAATCGTATCTTCATCAACACCTACAACTTCATCGTCTACACATACACAGTGGTGTATGCATAGCCACAACAAAGAGATTAGAAATCATGCACTGAGGTAGCACTTTAAAGGTAAAGGAACTAAAATGAACAATGTGCTTAAACTGAACAATTCTTAACATTGACATCATATACTTACAACAACAACACATAGTAACAACAATCATCTAATCATCATGCATGTCCAACTCATGTATATTTATGCAATCCTAAGACCATGATGGAATGAACGTGGATCCATTTTCAACGAGGCCGGATACCATGCCCAAACGAGATACCACGCCAACAAAGGCCCAACCACAACAAGGTCAAGATACCATGCCCGTTTCGGAATACCATGTCTATAATGCCTTAACGACGACGAGGCTGGGATACCACGCCCGTTTTGGAATACCGCATCTGTAATGCCCCATAAATAGTAACAACCATATGGACACCATGATGCATGAACACAAGCAATGCGGTGTCTAACAACAATTCTATCACAATATCTTTGATAGAATAACAACAACAATAATGAGACACTCATAATGCATGAACAACTAATTGAGTGTCAACAAAACAAGCAACAACGTCTATCACTATATCTAGGATAGATATCATCGACCCTTATTACTCAGCGAGAATTAGGTAATTACAACAACATCAAGGTTAACAAGTTAGTACGTCGCCAAGTCCCTTCAACCAACAGCACGTAAGCAATCAATATACTTAGTGAACGAAGTTTTAAACGCACAACCCTTAAATTAATCTTTAAATTAAATAATTAGCCCATCCAAATTTTATGATGTTAACCATCCTTTTAGACATCATTAACAAGTCATAGACATCTAATATCTAATATAGTCCATAAGACACAGCCCAAAACACGAGAAGCGGCGAAACACAAAAGAAACATGCTGCAACCTGTTCCTAGATGGCGCTGGTGCCTGACAGAGTGGGGGATCTGGCGCCCAGCCTCTGTTCCAAAAATCAAAGTGTGTGGTCCCCGCACTTTTTGGGGACCGTTCGGAGTACCGTTACGCTCTATAATTCATGTGTAACACTAATCCAAATCCCTTAGACCCATACCTAACTTCCATGGAATTATAAAATTCAAAACGTGAGACTTTTAAAATCAACCATTCCAACACTTAGCATTTTTACAGAAAATTCTGCATAATAGTTTTTATATCTTTACAACTTCTCTTTTAATAAAATCTTGGGGGATATAACACCAACACCAAGTAATCACCAAACTTACCATCCATTCATTTAATCTCAATTTTAACCTTTTAATCCATTATCCTTATTCCAGTTTTTCTGCATAATTATTAGAGCCACCACAACTACACCAAACAGGCACTTTGCACAATCAAGTAATCTAATCATGGAAAATTTCTCAGTTTCACGGCATAAAATAATAGCATCATAACGCATGTTCTCTACATAAATACCAATCTTACAACAAGGAAGTTACAACATGTTTCAAGCACCAAGAATCAATGAGTCAATCATCAATTGCAAACAAACAATCCAATCACATTATTATAACATAAAATCAATGAAGAACGCATCAAAACAATAATTTATTGGTCTTAGAGTGATTTTCCGGTCACCATGGTGGCGGTACTCTCTCACGGCAACCGTGCGAGGCTTAGGGATCTTTGGACATCCCTATTGCTCATTCACATTTCATAAACCCACTACAAGAGCATCAAACTACCCCCTTACCTCTTAGAATTTTGGGCTCCTAGATAGGGTATGAGAGTTCCAAACTTTATCTCCCCTTTGGTGGTTTTCTTCTCTATTCCAAGAAATCAAGAAGTCTAGCATCCAACATCCAAACAACTAGAAAGCGATCCAAACAGCAAGGTATGCGTCTCAAATCAGTTCAACAAGGGTTCTGATTTAAAACAGCATAAACTTGTTATTATAGCGAAGAGAATGCTGCAACATTCGTGTAGCTTCAAACAGCATAAACTTCATTCGCAAGATGAAATCACAACAGAAAAGAGAGAGGCTTACCCACGAATTCTACTCTTCCAAAACAGAAAAATAATGACTTTAGATGATAAGAAATCTTCCAATGATCACATCCCTTCAAACGACGTCAAATTCCGATGAAAAACGAGCGAGAGCCATCAAAAACGGTGTTGGCGGCGGTTGATATCCTTGCAGCAGGTTAAGCACGAATTTAGATGATATTTCTGAATAATTATACCTTGGTTAAGGTCTTTTAATCATGCCCCATAGGTAGTATTCGTTTTGGGTTGAATCGGGCCACACGAGTAGGGTCCAACACGTTAAAAAGCTTCAAAATGCGTAAAAAGGTGTAACCACACTACATCACAGTTTTTGCTGTAACTTTAGTTATGGTTGTCTGATTAAGGCATTCTTGGTGGTGCTGGAACTATAAGATAATTTCCTACAATTTTCTCTCTAATAGGCATTACCAAAATCGGGCTCTAACACATTTAAAAATTCAGTTGAACTTTACTCTAACATTTTTAAGTGCTACAATTGCACTGCAGTGACTCGAGAGAGCATATCTAGAGTTGTAGGTATCAAAATTGAGTCAAAATAAAGCCAATTGAAAGATAAGAGATAAGGCTACAACTTTATTGAAGGATCTTAAATCCAATTAAGTCGTTACAGGGCTCGAAAAGGGGAATACGGTGACTAAATTGTACTAGGCATAGGATTAGAGGTGCATCTAGATACTCAATCGACCGAAGGAATGGTAAAACATGTGAAACCACCCTAAACAACTCTAAACATATTCTAATCCTATACGATATGTCCTAAACAGCAAGGTACACGTCTCAAATCAGTCCAACAAGGGTTCTGATTTAAAACAGCATAAACTTGTTATTATAGCGAAGAGAACGCTGCAACATTCGTGTAGCTTCAAATGGCACGTGATTCTGACATCGGGAGAGAAAGATATGTCAGAAACAGTATTTTTAGTGCCCGAAATCAAAGAATGAAGGTGAAAATAGGGAAATAGTGCTTACCACAAAATTATCTTCAAGAATGGTTATTATAAGGTCAAAGATAGTCCTCCAGTCTTGTAGGTTCTAGCGGAACGAAGTTTTGACATCGTAACAGGAAGAAAAGTAAAAAGACAGTGGTCTTAGTTCCTAAAACCAAGAGATAAAGTCCATGAGGAAGAATAGTGACTTACCACGAACGTTAGTCTCAGAAACCCCAAGAGATTGGTTCTGGAATGATAGAAATTAAGTCTCCAAACAACGGTTGAAGACGATATCGAACTTGATTGAGAAACGATAAAGAACGGAGTTAGAATTCTAAAAAAAAAACGCAAAATTAAACCATAACAGAAAAGAGGGAGGCTTACACATGAATTTTGCTCTTCCAAAATAGAAAAATAATGAATTTAGATGATTGAAAATCTTCCCATGATCGCAGCGTTTAAATGGCGACGAATTTCGATGAGAAACAAGCGAGAACAATCAAAAACGGTGAAGGCGGCGGTTGAGAACCTCACAATAGCTTAAGCACGAATTTAGATGATTTTTCTAAGTAATTAGACTAGGTTAAGGTCTTTTAACCATGCCTCACAAGTTGAATTCGTTTCGGGTCAAATCGGGTCACATGAGTCGGGTCTAACACGTTAAAACGTGTAAAACGGTATAACGACACTATATCACTGTTTTTGCTGTAACCTGAGCTATAGATGTTCGATTAAGGATTTCTTGGTGGGTTTGCAAAGATAAGATAATTTCCTACAATTGCTTCTCTAATAGGAATAACAAAAATGGGCTTAACATAATTAAAAATTTAGTTGAACTTTACTCTAACATTTCTAAGTGCTACACTTGCGTTGTAGTGACTCGAGAGAGCATATCTAGAGTTGTAGGTATCGAAGTCGAGTCAAACCAAAACCAATTGAAATATAAGAGATAAGGTTACAACTTTCTTGCAGGAGCTTAAATCCATTTAAGTCGTTACAGGGTTCGAAAAGGGGAATACGATGACTGAATTGTACTAGGCATAGGATTAGAGGTGCATCTAGATACTCAATCGACTGGAGGAATGGTAAAACTTTTGGAACCCATCCTAAACAACTCTAAACATATTCTAATCCTATACGACATGTCCTAAACTAGGAGGATGAAAATCTGGGCTGTTACACAACAAGTGAGCGATGGCCTACATCGTCACGATTCAACTACGTGGTTAAGATTATTAAGAGTTTTTCGAATAAAACCTAAGAGGATTTTTATTTAAAATCAATGAGACACTTTAATGTGGATTTTTCTAAAAACTCTAAATTAGTAAAGGATTAACCACTTTTTCTTAAAAAGAATAAAGTGAGTGTTAGAATCATTAAAAATATTATTTTCAAACTAATAGTGAAGTTTCCAAATACCGATATTTTGTAACTAATAGATGTTTTCCAACAAGAAAGTGAACTTCTTAGGAATAAGTGAGGAGATGATACGTTGACGTGGAGTTCTAGACTGAGTCTAGAATAAGAGTTGAATAATTCCAGACATTCTGTGTGAGTGATCCTGTTGCAGTGACTAACTGTGCTGGTGCATTTTCATGCATACATCGATGCCGACCTGAAGCAATCCTATGTGGACCAGTGTCGAGCTATTGTGCGGTGAGCCCAGACTTAGATGCGAGTACGTATCGACATTCAAGAGGAAAAAGAGTGGCATATTTCAGATAAATCCTGCGTGGTACTGAACATGTAACCCTGTGGGGAAGTTAACGTGTTTTCGACCTGAAGCAATCCTATGTGGACCAGTGTCATTGATACCCTTGCAAGGCTGGTGTTGCGATATTTCGGAATCATGTGCATTGGCATATAGACTAACTAATAGGGATTTGTGGTGCATCCTTATTATGCTGATTGTTTTGAGTGTTTTATACCATGTAACTTTGTGTTTAATTATACTCTGTTAGTACACTTTGATTTGTGTATATATTGTTACTATGATATGATTGTTTTGGGAAGATGACCCTTTCTTTTATTGGGCATTCTCATGGATGTCACCTTAGCTGATGACGACTATGGAGCTTCCGGCGATCAGCCTGTCGTCTGAGATGACATTTGAGTTTCTAGACATGGATGCTCTAAACGCCTGGGTGGTAGATCACGCCACTGGCTGGGTTGCGTATATACAGGAGATATGATTGAGACTACTCGAGTTGAGGGGAAAACTACACTGATAGAGATTACTCACAGGGTTATAGAGTTCCCTGTGCCTTTTGGACGCATCGTGGACGCTTGGTTGGGAGCCCACATGGACGGAGACACTGCTACTTCTAAGGGTTTGTCTGAGGTTCCACGTTGGACTACTTTTCTTGATGAGCCTAGAGTTGGTGGCTCTCTTCTGCACACGACCGCTCGTAAGAACGTGCAGTCTGGAGGGTTGGATGTGGGCGCATCCACCTTCCGTGCTGTTGTAGACTCACCAGTTCCTTCTTTGGAACCGGTGGCTCCCCCGAAATATACTCCTTCTTCTATTATTCCTTCTCACGGGCCTACTCCTCCGGTGGATCCTTCTGCTTGCATCTACTGTGGCACTGTGGGATGCAGATTCAATGGTTGGATAGAGGATTCATCTAATGAGGATGACAGAGCCAATATAGGACCTCCCGCCATCCCTATTATCAATCTCACTGGCGATGACGAGGATTATGTTATGCCAATAGAGGAGACGACATACAATGTGATAAAGGATATCCAGTGCACACTTGTGCCTAGGGACGACGAGGAGGTTGTGATGATGGATGAGGAGGAGGAGGAACCTTCAGAGGAGCTCGGTAGTGAGTCGCAGAGGTGTGGAGTGTGCGGTACTCTAAACGCATTGATGTCTTGCTCTACTGCACTTGCCTACTTTGAGGCTAGGCATAGGGCGGGATGACTGCTCCGACCGATTGGGTTTAGGTGTTTTGGACCAGCTTAGTGTCTTTTGCCGTTGTTTCTTTTTGGAATCTGTCCTAATGCTTAACTTTTGGAGCAGCCCTCTGGGTAGGTGTCTGCCAGGAGTACCTTAGGGGTATGAGCGTTCCTAGGTTAGGTTATTCATATTCCAGATGTATTCTTATTTCGGTGATGTATTTTGATTTCTTGTACTTGACTTTGAAAACTTGTACCGCCTCCTGGCTATATATATATATGCATATTTCAGCTGTATCCTTTCTTGTATTGTAGTTGTACATCATATTTCAAAAACGCTGTGATACTCTGACTTGTGGTTTGTAAATGGTTTTTAAAGAAAAGAAAAAAAATTCATCCGTGTTTTTATAAGACAAGGCGAGTATTATATTTATAAAATCATTCCGCATTTAGAGGTTGAGATTAGATTAGTAGCGCTCTGAAAATCGGATGTTACAATAACAGTAAATCTGTTGTTAGTAATGAGGTGGCTTTGTTCAACTTTAATGCTAGACATTTTGTTCCCACAGTTGGTCAGGGGGCCCAGAGTCAAAATGCGTTGACCATTCACCAGTTAACATTAACTACAGCCATTAGAAGTATTGATTTTGTACAATTCTCTAATCCTTTTTTTGTCGAAACATCATCAATGAATGTTGATGATTCAATTGAGAGGAAATGAAGGAGATAAGATTCGCATGACCCCACTCCGGATGATCACATCCAAATTATCAATGAAAGGCAACCTGGTTGTGATGACAGTGGCAATGCTAGTACATCACATCAGTTTTTTAACTTTAGATCCTGGAAGCTAGGACTTCCGAGTGAAATGAATATTATTAATTGGAACTATCGAGGATTGGGTACCCTAAGAGCAGTTCCCACATTTAAAGACTCAACCCGTTCTCACAATATTGTTTTCCTTTGTGAGACACTAGCTTTTGCTCGGAAAGTGATGGAAATTCGTGCTCGTTTGGGGTTTTGATAATTACTTTGATATTGATATTGTAGAGTGCAACCTTGTTGAAGTTCCATTGGAAGGCTATCCATTTACTTGGGTTCGTAAAAGTGGGACACTTAATATGGTTAAGGAACGTCTTGATATAGGTTTTGCTACCCCTATATGGTGGGACATTTTCCTGCTAGCAAAACTTACAAATTTACTTGCTCTAACCTCTAATCATAGTCCATTATTGTTGTCTACGGAGAACCAACCATTCTTAGTTAGGAGGAAATTTTGGTTTGAAAATTACTGGCTGTCTGAAGATGGTATAGGTGCATTTGTGAAGGAGAGTTGGTCGAGTTATGGAATTGATTCTCTTGTAGAGAAAATTGATTGATGCTTCTGGGATCTTGCTAGCTGGAGTAAAACTCTGCAGCCTTCTTTTCATAAAGAAATTGACAGATGTAAAAAACCCTTGGAAGGCTTGAGGAACTGCACTAATTCAAGAGCATTGTAACATCCCAATTTTTAAGAAAAGTGATTTTAGCAATAAAATCCTGGATACTCGAAAAATAAGTCATAGAGATTGATCACCTCGATGATTTACTGAGAGTACGTGGAATTATTTTGATTTATTATAAATAATTTATTTATTAAAAATAAATATTAATCATGATGTCAATTCAAATTAATTGACAGCGTAGACATATGCTGCGTTAATGCGAATTCGTCAATTTAAACTTTATATAAGTTTTCTACGTGACGCGGTAACGCGTATTTTGTGTTAACCGAGAAATTGATTGAAATATATCAAGATGAAATTAAATTTAAGAATTAATATTTTATATTAATTCATAGTTCGAAAATCGTCGAAAAACTTTAACGAAATTTCGTCGCGTTTCGAATCGCCGGGTAAATTTTATCCGCATTAAAATTTAAAACGAACTCCGATTTCGATGAAAATCGAATCGTAACTTGTTGTGAATATTTTTGAGTGTTTTGTATTGTTTTTATTATTTATGATAATATTTTATCACGCGAAGAATTAATTTCTCGTTAAATTAATTTTTTTGATTTTATCGGCGAATAATTAATCGATAACGCGGTTATTCGATGCCGTGTTTTTGGTGCGCTTTAGACTCTAGGATTAGAGGGTAATTATGAAGGATGAGAGAGTAGATGTTTAGATATAATTGATGGGATTAGCATCTCATAAAATGGGTAGGTGTCACATTTTTGTGGTTTATTAGGTGATGCTTTTTCTAATTCATTTCTAACCAAGTATCACACACACTTGTTTTAATTAAATTTTGTTTCCTTCTTCTCCCTCCCACTGAGCCTCATCAGGCCGGGACTCTCCCATTTTATTTAGTCATTCAAAATTTTTTTTTTTCTTCCACTTGGCTTCCAAGTTAAGTGTAAATGACATTCTTTTATTGTATTTAAATAAGTTAAAAACCCTCCCCTTGTTATTTTCTTCTGGTCGTGACCCACATCCCACCCTCACTTTCATTTTATTTTTTTCACTTCTCCATCCCCTTGTAAGCACCAGCGAAACTCCCTCCCACTTCTACTTCCATTTCTCATCTTTCATCTTGCTACCTAGTGTTGTTAAAAAAAAAAGGGAAATCAAGACCCATCCTTCCCCTTTGATTTTCTACTGGCCGAGACCCCCCATCTTCACCCTCACCCTCATTTCTTTTCATCTTCTTCATGTCCTAGAGAGAGAAGCTTCAACATCCATGGCTTCCATGCTTTATCAAGAGTTCTAGCTTGATTTCACCTACAATTTGCAACCATTCTTGCTCCTACCTTCTTCTCCTACTCAATCATCTCTTCTCAACCTTGCAAGTAGGAAGAAAACAGAATTTTTCTTCCCCCTGTACTGTACAAAAAACGTGAGTTTCATATGTGGTAGAGGTAATGATTTTTCTTGCTTTGCTCTTGTTTTTAAGTCTTAATAATTGTTTGATTATGATCAAGGAGCAAAATGATCAATGTTCCCCAAATTGTGTGAACCCTAGGTTTATGAAAAAGTGGAAAATTGTGATTGCCTATGTGAATCATCCAATTAATTTGTGATTTGAGCAATTTGACGTTGTTGTTGTTGAATTGAACTCATAGTTTTGAAATTAGAAATTTTTGGATAATTTCTTATGATGAAAAGCATTCTTGAGGAAGGGGATTAGTTGTATTTATGTTGTAATTCATGTAATTAATTGATGAGGGTTATGTTTTAGGTAGTTTAATGGCTATTGGATTGATTATGCATGAGTTAGTAGTAAAGATAGTGCATGTTTTGTGAAAATTTGATTCTTAAGGGACTAGAATAGCATGTAAAAAAAATTAGTTGGTTAGTCTTCTAGTAATTATCATTATTATGATCATGATTTAAATGTTTGGAATCAAAAGAATTAGGAAACCTCTTTGAAACCTTTCTTTTAAATTGTTCTTTAAATGAGTTATGGAACCTAGTTAAAAACATGGCCTTGATTTATGATCGATAATTGAAAGAAAAATGCTAAATGTAATGGTGTTAGTGACTTATGTGGGAAAACCTTGTTTTTGAGAAAGTTGGAAACATTTTTTTTAACTAGCATGTTGTTGAGTTGTTTTGTGAATTAAAAACCTATTCTTGAAAAGAGAGATTAGTGGGATTTATTGTGGGAATCTTGTATCTAATTGATGGTCCTTGTCTCTTGGTTATTATAGTTGTAATTGCTATGGTTGAAATGGTTTAAATCAAAGGAGTTAGTAAGAATTTATTGAAGCTCTTACTCTTGAGTAGGTTGAAAATGGTTTTGGAAATTAATTGGACTTTGTCTTGAATTGTGGTTTATGTTTTATGCAAATGTAGTTTTTGGAGGACTAAAATGGCATGTAAGATTTGATTGAGTTATTCTTTAATTTTTAGCATGTTATGACTATGATTTAAATATTTTTGGAACTTAATAGTTTGGTCTTGAAAACATGATTAGGTATTTATTTAGAATTTTGAGATTCTTGAAGTATTGTATAACATGCCTAGACTTGTTGATATAAGTTGTCTTAGGGGATTAAATGCTATTTAATGATTGTTTGAGTTTAGAAATCATGCATGGAAATGGTTACCTATTTAAAAGAAGATTTTGCAAAAAAAATTTTAGGAATGAAGGGTGTGGCCGCGAGCTCTTTGAGCTTAGAAGGAAATTATTTTGTGTGTTCTTTGCTTAAATTAAGTGCTTTGAGTTGTTGTATAAGTTTGGGAAAATTTGGGAATGGGTTGATTAAAGTGAAAGTGATTTTGGGATGGTTAAGGCAATGAAGCACTTAGGTGAATGAGATTCTTTGTAATCCTAAAAGCCAGGTGGAGCCTAATTAAAGATTTTATTGAGTTTGGTATAAAAAGTATTGAATCTTAGTGTGTTTAGGAATTTTTCTAGTATTGGAAAGTTTTTAGAAAAGATTTTTGATTTAAATTGAAGTGATTTGGAATGTAAGGCTATGATGCATTAAGGTGTAAAGAGATTTCATAATCCTAAGACCTAGTGGAGCCTTGAATCAAATATTATTATTAGTGAGATTGAAATCTAGTTATGGTTTTATGTCTTAAGTTTTAGAAAGGGAATGAGTCTTAGTTCTTAAAACCTTATTCTTCCAATTGTTTGTTATTTCTTTCAAGTGTAGGTGATTCTTTAAAATGTTAATTTTTAAAATTGCGTGTATTGAAGTGTAAGTGTTTTGGTTATCTAAGAGGTTTTTGGGTTTTGAGAGCTTAAGGGATTAGAAAATAGTCTATGCTAGGTTTGTACTAAGTTTGTTATGGTATTAGGAGTTGAGATCCAAGATCGTGCGATGTAGAGATCGAGGAATACGTGAAGACGCGTAGCTTGGAGTTCGGTAAGGGCACTTCTAGACATTTGTAGGCTTTATTTTTGTATGTCCTTGTGTAAGGGCAACCTTGGATATTGTTAGAATTAAATTTCAAGTGTTTATGCGAAGAAGTCTGAGAACCTAAGGGTTCGAAGTGAGGGTCTTGTACCCCTTCGCTTTATTATTTTTATATGCTGAATATTTAGTGGGCTTGTCTGCAAGTGGTTGGTAGCTGTCCCCAACCCCCCACACTTGTTTGTACCTCTCTGTCAATTCCATTGAATAGCAGAGGGATGGATTTATAATGATTGTTGACTGTTGCTGCTAAACATGATTATTTGAGATGAGATGCTTATGTTATTCATATCTGATAAATTGAGTTATATTGCTATGTTGCTTATGCTGTTGAACTGAATTATATTGTTATAATTATACGAATTGTTCACCGGAGTGCGTGAGTCGGTCGAGTCGTTGAGTCGTTAGGACGTTTTTGAGTCTGAGCCGATTCACCTAGGGTGTTGAAATCCCCTAAAAGGCTACTACCGTGTTCGGAGGAATGGCTAGACGTTGGTTTTGCCGGACGTGTTTGAGCCGAGTCGATTCACCTAGGTGCTAGAATCCCCTAAAAGGCTACTACCGGTGTTCGATAGGGAATAGCTAGGCGTCGTAATGCTAATGGAACCCGAGAATGTCCTAGGGTGAGGGAGAGCCCAAGGCTACTACCGGTATTCGCGGATGGATCCGCGTTACTTCCGGTATGTGGCGAAAGTGTTGAGAGAATGAGTTTTGTTTTGTGTCTTGAGTCGCGCTTGTGAATTGTATACACTGTTGGTTGCCTATTGTCATGATTGCTAATTCCTGTAATATGCCGTGTTATTACATGTTTTATTGCCGAGTGTGTTATTAAATATGTGTATCTGCCTCCTTATTTTTAAGAAGTTAACCCTTGCCAGTGGTTCTTTCAATTGATGAATGTAACCCAGATGGCGGAGCAAGCGGAGGATTTTGAACTGCAGAGAGGAGCAGCTGAGGATAGTCGTCTAGTCTTTTTCCTATGATATGTTGTGGAATTTACTAGTAGTCTAGTGAAGAGTATAGCTTATGGACCAGCTATAGAATAATTGTCGTTGTTCAGTTTTGTAATAAATGTCTGTCACGTTTCAAGATATGTATTGTTAGACGTGAGTTGATGGAACAATTAAATGTGGTTATGTAATGTCTTAAATTATTTTCCGCCATGTTTCTAAAAGTCGCTGTGATGCTCTGACTGCTTCTTTAAAGAACCTAAAAAAAAAAAATAGGACCACATTTCTTGAAAACCCTACGAGCAGAGTACTCCACCTTTCGGAAATATGTCAACTGTCATTAGAATATTCACTTAGTAGCACTCTGGAGATAGGGTGTTACAAGCATATTGTCAGTTTCATTCTCTCTGTGATTAGCTAGGGAAGCTATTAGTCTAGGAAGAGGCTTATTCAAAGCAAAAGGCTAAGGCTCATTGGCTACAAGGAGGGCATCGTAAAGCCAAATATTTCTATTTTGCTGCCTCAGCTAGAAGGAAAATAAACTTGATCTCGAAGCTGTAAGATGACCCAGGTCAGATGGTATAATCCCAATGAGGGTTGTGCTCTCTTGCTCATGACTATTTCTCTACTCTTTTTGCAAGTTCTAGACAGGACTTGGCTAATGTTATTGATGTTGTTTCCATAAAGCTGTCAGTTGAAGATAACAAAGTGCTCCTTGCTCCTTTCTCAGATGCTGATTTTGTATAGGAATATGAAGTTTGGTAATTTTTTGTGGCTTAATGGGAGAGAACCGAAGAGAGAGAAAATGACAAGAGAAGTTTTCTTTCTATACTGTTACGGCGCTGCCACTACGCAGGAAGAAGAAGGTGACCTGATATTAAGTGATTAGGGGGGTGCGTGCAGTAAAGATGTGGGTGCAACAAGCAATTTTATTTTATTTTTTTCTAAACAAAGGGAGAGACTGCAGCGTGGGTTATTAACCCATTTTTTTTTTTAACAAGATCTCTTGAAACCCATTTCTTCACTCATTTCTTTTTAAAATATTGTTTCCAAAATAATATTAATACAAGAAAACTAATATTTAATAAAAATTTAAATAATAAAATAATAATACACCATACCAATATACTACATACTAAAACAACATATATTTAAATGAATAAATCACACACTAACATATTAAACACATGTTCAACATAGTCATGCATTATCACGCATAATATTATGTATTAACACTCAAGAATCCGTACTCACAAACTAATATAACTAATCACATATCTATTTATATAAGATCAGAGGTTAATATAGGAGGGGTGTACACAGTAAAAGCCCAAAACTTATATTTATTCATTTTTTAAACACTTTTAATCCCACAAACTTATTTTAATACCTCTTTTATACGAAATAAAATCTCAAAAATACTAATATTTCAAATACTAATATTTTAGAAAAAATGAAGTAATAAAATAATATATTATCACTTTTTCTAAAATACAAATAAATGCTAATATTTTCTAAAAATACAAACAAATATCAATTCAACATTTTTCAATAATTCAAACACGCCTAGTGATTAGAATCACTAATTTTACAAATCACGACAATTAATGAAATAAACACATTTAAAAAAAAATATAAAATGTACAAAAAATGCAGGGTGTTACAAGTCTCATACTATTCAACACATAGTCCATCCACATATCCTATTCATAACTACTCTGTACCGTCACTAGCCATACCATCAACTCTAACGGCATTTATGTCCCTATCCTAGTTCCTGATCGACTATTACAATTGTTCCTACCATCTATCCAGGTCTAACCTACTCCTATCACATCAATAGTCTTATCTTAATCATAGGTAGAGTCAATAGGCATATCTCAAGCATTTGACTAGGTTCAATGAAGAACAAAGAGGAGCACTTGCTCTAACTCACCGAATTCAACAAATGATCCAAAAGTCCCCAAATGAAGCTACATCAGTGCCTATTTATACTAGCACCCCCTAAATACTAACGTGCCCCCTAAGCGCTAAACATAGCCAAATACAAGGCTTTTCAAGAAATTGACTAAATTGTCTTTTCTTGTCCTCATCATTATGATCTCGTGTTTAACTATGATATGTTTATTTTTGGACGATGACCCTTTCTATTCGGGCATTCTCATAGATGTCACTGCAGATGATGGTGCAAGCTGGAGAGTAGTTATAACACTCGTCTTTCGGAGCGCTACTGATCTAATAAAATGCTTAAAAGTTGAAATATTTTATTGACAATACCTTGCTTGCATGGTTTTTGAAAATATGAGTCTGAATTTTTTCTTCTTCAAACTTCTTTTAAAATGACAATCAGAGTATTGCAGCATTTTTTTGGAAATGTGATGAATAAATAAAACATCAAAATCAAACCATGATAACCATGCATAAGAATTTAAATAGTCATTTATCACAAAACTGTTCAAGTCTTGAAAACATAGTATACTTATTACAACATATAGTATACTTATTACAACATTGTAATTAATACATTAAACACCCTATAGCTGGTCAGCAAACTACAACACTTACTAGACCATCTAGTAAGTTTACAAAACAGACACACAAAGCAGATAGTCATATAGGACTCTCCTTAGCCACACTCGCCAGTAGTCTCGAACACATTGCAGTCTCCATTATCTGGGTTACATTCATTAAATTGAAGAACCACGGGCAAGTGTCATCTTCTTATATAAAACAGATACAATAACAACAACATATACAACCACACCCCATATTATACAAATGTAATATACTATGAAACCAACATTCTTCAGCACATATAAATAATCATGTCATTATAGCATTCAAGAACAACTCAATAAGGATGCACATAATTCCTTATTGATGCAACTACATGTCAGTGCACATTGTAACACCCTGCCTAAACAGGGCGTTACTTTATCATGACACATATGTTCAAAGCAACAACACATTTCATTTATTATCAGAGTACACAAAGCATAGCACGTAGACATATACCCCACACCCGAAAGGCGTGACAAAAGGACACACTGGCCATGATACAACTATCTGAACACTGCCTCTAGGCAATTTTTCCATAGCGGTCACCTCCGCTAGGTCCCGTTCCCCAAGATTTGAGCACATAATTCTCCTGTCCATCTACTGATTCATCATCACATAGTATGGAAACACACAAGAAAATAAAGGGGTAAGACATCCATCAATCACTAACAAGCAGAAAACAGTTTAGCGGAGTAATTGTCACCATGTATAGCACAATCAACATAACTGATATAACCATAATTAACAATACTGTTACCACAAATACCACATACTGAGCACACGGTCATAGACCACATCACGTACTGACACCAAAGTACACGGTCACAAACCACACCATATACTGAGACAGACCACTGACATAGACCACATGCCACTAAATATTACGGACTAATCACCGGCCCTACTCCCTAGACCGATCACTAGTCTTAGGGAACCAAAGGAATGAAACGTAAGTTAGTTGTCTTGGGAACATATCCTGATACGCTACCATCTCCAATTACCGGATAAGACATCCCCCATCCCGGGGATTACCATCTCCGATCACCGCAGTAAGGTACCGTCCCGTGCACAAGGACAGCATTCCCCATACCGGGAATGACCAAGATTGTCTACCCGTCAGACATCGAAATGACCGAGTCCATATCCTCAAGGTCAACTACTAGCTCCAAACCACTCCGTACCTTTAGGTTCCACGGGTCAATGACCACTCCACCCTCAGGTACAGCAACCTCGGGTATACCGACCATGCTATCACCACTAACAACAGAGTATCGACGGTAATACTTGCTATTACCGTCTAGGGTGCAGTGGAGAAATCAAAAGCTACGTAGTTCTTGGGTAGAAAATGGTTGCGTGCTGGTTGATTTTAATTGTATATTTTTTGATGAAAAAAAAAGGTAGGTTTTGTAGGGACCAAACAAGAAGCAATCAAGAGTGGTCCTCACTAACAACCTATTTTGTTTAGAAAATTAACAGTGTTCGTAATGATCAAACGGGAAGCAATCTCGAGTGATTATTACTTGTAAAAACTTAATTTTATTTTTATGAAGAGGATAGGTTTTCATGGGGACCAAACGAGAAGCAATCAATTGTGGTCCTGCTAATAACCCAATTTTATTTAGAACATTAAGATACTTGTAATGACTAAACGGGAAGCAATCTCGAGTAATCATTACTAGTAAATTAATTTTCGTGATTTTTATCATGTGATTTTCAAGAAAAAATAGGGTTTCGATATTTGTATGTGAAATTTAGTTGAATGAGATTGTACTAATTTGACTAGAAATAAAAAAAAAAGACCAGAATAAAAAGAAAGGAAAAGAAAAGAAACACAAACAAAAAGGGAGGGGGGCGTAAATAAAAAGAAACTGGGAGTGAAAAGAAAGAAGAAAAAAAAAGACAACAGAATATGAAATAAAGGGGAGAGGGCGTAAATAAAAAGAAAAGGGGTGTGAAAAGAAGAAAAAATAAAAATAAAAATAAAAGAGCAGAACATGAAATAAAGGGGAGGGTGTAAGCAAAAAAAAAAAAAAAAAAAAAAAAGAATAGAGCTGCAGCCCATAACAAAACAAAGAAAGGAAGAAAAGAAAGAAAAAAAGTTAAAATAAAAAGAAGCGAGAACACAATGGAACGATCTAGAATATGCTAGATTAAAATGAAAGGAAAGAAAAGAAAACAGGAGAAAGAAGAAAGTGAGGCGCAGAGGGAGAAAGAGAGTTGATGAGAGAGAAGGAGAGAAAAGGAGGGCGAGAAGAAGAAGGGGAAGGGGAATGCGGCCATGTGCCTTGATCCTTGGCATGTGTGCATGAAGCTGGAAAAGCGGGGGGACTTGAGAAGGAGGAGGAATAGTGGGGAAGATCACGCAGAGGAGGACAAGGGAGGAAGGAGGGAGAGAGAGATAGTGGGAGAGGATGAGGGAGGTTACCTTCTTTTCTTTCCCCTTCTTCTTCTTTCTTCTTCTTTCTCTGCTTCTGGTTCTTCCCTTTTTTTGCTTCTTTTTCTTGTCTTTGATTTTTCTCTCTGCTTCTGCTTTCTTTGTTTTTTTTGATTCTTCTCTTTGCTTCTTCTTGCTTTTTCTTCTGATTCTACTGCTTTTTCGTTTTTTTTTGTTCTGATTCGGTGAATTAGGGCTTCAGTGTGGAACCCTAATTCTTTGGTTGGTAGTCAAAAAATGCCCAGAAAATCCTCTTCCTCGTGTGAATTTGTTACTGGTATTTATAGGCAAAGTTGCCTTATACGAGATGTTGTATGGTCAATTTATCTCTGCATCAGCTTTCTTTTAATTTTTCAAATTATTGCCATTTTGGTGTTCTAATGCTCTGATCAAGGATGGTTGCATCCCTAAGCCCCTGTCGTATGCCTGTTTCAATTGCCTGGTTTGACTTTATTTTCCTTCATTTGTCTGATTGGCTTTTGCTCTCAACAGGTAGAGGTTTCCTTTCTCATCTTTGGGTGGTCTTCTCAAAACTTGAGAGAATAGTTTGGCTAGCTCAGCAGGGTGGCTCAGAAAGGAGTATTTGTCCTCTTCCCCTTGTCCCAGCATCTCATCGCAGCAGATGCTGCATTCTGCTTCTTTTTTTTTTTTGTCTCTGTGCGGGAGCCATGCTCCCTGCAATTTTTGTTATTTTTTTTCTTTTTTGTGTTTCATTCGGATTCTTGTAATTTTGTTTTGGGCTGAATTTGTACTTATTGGATTTATTGGACAAGTAATGGACATTATGGACTGTTTGTTTGTATTTTCTGTAATGGATATGGTTAACATTTTTGGACTTATGCTTGTGGTTGTAATCTATAACAAAAAGGCCAGCCATTGTACCTCCTTTTTATTTATTGCAATTGGGCTAAAATTAGCCCAAATGATTAACAAAAATGAACCTGAAATGTGTTGTTAAAAATAAAGTAAAAACAATAATAAAAATAAATTACAGGAGGTAGGTGGACAAAATTAGGGTATAACAGCTGCCCCTCTTTAGTTATATTTTATTAAAAAATGTGAATAACAAAGGTTTTCATATTTTCATCATAAAATAGAAGTAAAGATAAAGACACTAATTTTGTCCCGAACCAGGATAGACAAGGGATGGGGTGAGGAGTGACAGTGAAGGATTGACGCTTGGTGCGTTTATCGAAAAGCAATAAAGAAGGGTCACCGCCCGGTCGGGTACTGACGCGGTGGTAGGAAAGCAAAAATGAGGGGTTAACGCTTGGCGCGTTTATTGGAAAGCCATAAAGAAAGGTCACCGCCAGGTCGGGTACTGACACAGTGATCGAAAAAACAGTAATGAGTGACAAACGCTTTGCTCGTTTATCAGAAAACTATAAAGAAGGGTCACCGCCAGGTCGGGTACTGACGCGGTGACCGGAAAGCAATAGTGAGGGTTCGACGCCAAATAAGGTATTGACGCGTCGATGGGAAGCAATAAAGAAGGATCACCGCCAGGTCGGGTACTGACGCGGTGATCGGAAGGTTCGACGCCAAGTAGAGTATTGACGCGTCGATGGAAAGCAATAAAGAAGGATCAACATCAGGTCCGGAACTGATATGTAGGTCAAAAAGCAATAATGAGGAACTACCGCCAGGTCGGGTACTGACGCGGTAATCTTAAAGCAATAAAAAGGGGTGATGCTCGGCGCATTTATCAGAAAACTATAAAGAAGGATCTCCACCAGGTCGGGTACTGACACGGTGATCGTAAAACAATAAAGAGTGAGTGATACTTGGTGTGTCGCTTAGAAAGCAAAATAAAGGACCAACGCTAGGCGCATTGTTTGTAAACGAGAATGAAGGATCAAAAATTTGGTGCACGGACCAGGTGTAACAAAACGGCTAAAAGGTGGTGATATGAAAATTGTAACGACCCGTTTCCGGACCGCTACCGAGCTCAATATACCGAGCTCGAGTTACCGAGCTCAACACACCGAGCTCAACATAAACCTATATGAGATGTGTTTTAAAACGAAACTCTTGTGCCTTTTAAAAATACGATATATTTTTTTTATAAAACCAACTCGTGCACATCAGAGTAATTACAGCTTTTCGAAACATGGTGCAACTAAGACACAAGACTTAAATTCTAATAAAACATACATGCATAACATTCATATATATATCACTCGAAATAATAATGTATACAAAATACAGAGTAGCAAATGTGCAAAGAAAATACACCTAAGGTACGACGACTTCAAAAGAGCAATCATACCCTGGGGGTACTTCCGGAACTCCCACGCCAGGTCGCTCCAAAAGTAAGACCACCAGTCTACCCTGAAACAACAAAACAACACTGCCCAAACTGGTCACGACATACTACTCCAAAAGAAAACAAGGTACAGCCATAAAAAAACAACATCCAGCAACATAAACGTTCACGACAAGTAGAGGTCGTCACTCGGGTCCTCGTCAAGCTCCTCCTCGGCATCGTCTACTGTCGAGTTCCCTGCGCCCTCGACATCGGCAGGTAACCGTCTTGGATTGAAGGCACCGCGGGAAAGGGTCAACTTCTCAACAATTCAAGCTACGCTCGACATAAAGGATATAAGCAAACAGAACAGTATAACATTCACCGACGTGACTCGACCATCTCACTCTAACTCGACACAACTCGCAATTCCATTTTCTCTCGACTGACAATTTTTCCGGAATGCACACGCCGTGGTATGTCGGAAAGTCAGCCAAAAACCTTGGGATCCTCGCTCTCCCTAGGGCGATCGAACTCGGGTCCCATAGCGTGGCGGCGTCTAGTCAATCTCCGTAAACAAAAGGGGACCTAGCACCCTCGATTATCCGGTCACGGCTCACAAACGCCATACGACTCACCTAGCTCGCTCACTCGATGAACAATTCGCCGCATACGATATTCAAAGAGTTAAACACAAGATATTCAACCGCATGTCAAATAAAAAGAGCAAGCTCGACATGAAGAAACGCAATTCAACATGCAATACACAATTCACGACATATATTCAATCACATATTAAATACATGCAAAAACTCAATCATATCACAACATATCAAGCTCGACACAAATCAGGAAATCCATACACAATAACATAACCACGTAGAATATGAAATGCCCTTACGCTAGCATACTATGAAAGTATTAATGTGAAGCGCCCTTACATAAGGACTTATAAAATAAAGCCTTAGAGATATCTAGGAGTTGCCCTTACGCTAGCATACTATGAAAGTATTAATGTGAAGCGCCCTTACCGAACTCCAAGTTAATGCTGCTCGACAACGACTTCTCTTGCTCGATCTCGACACGGCTGTCTTCAACGAGCTCGACAACGACTTCTACACGTACCGTCCTCAATCGACCTCGACACGTACGCTTCTCAGTCTGGATTCCGCTGCTTCCACGTCCTTGGATTCGCTCTCCCGTACACCTCGATTCGGAAATCACACGATCTCGGGAATCAGACTTCCTAAAACAAAAACAACTCAGTTCGATCTATGGGTTCTAATACACTTAGCTCTCTCTTCCCAAACTTAACCACAACCCAGAAAAATATAAAACTCAAGAACTTGAAATATATTTTTCCTCTAACACAAAGTTAGGGATTTCGATCAAAAGTTCATGAAAAAGGTTATCTGATGCTTCAACAGATAGATCGACAACAACAATAACCAGAAGCAACAAACGAAAAACAAGAAATCGAAATAGACCGAAAATGAAGAGTTTACGGCCCCTGCCGATTGCAGAAAAACAGGGGAAGAAAATTTGTTTTACAAGCCCAATTAATCGGTTAGAAAGATAGGTAATATCGTGAAGAAGAAAACCCATCAATTTGACATGATTTGGAAGCATAAAACTGGCTAAAAATGGAAGGAAAAGTAGCGCTAAACAGTAGCACAGAGAAAAAGAAAAATCTGTTCTTCATACCTCAATGGTGATGGTCGAGCAGGCGGGATATAGGTCGAGAAGATGATGAGGAACAAGGTTGATGAAGAAAGCTTGTGCAGAATCTCGATGGAACTCAAGGTTTCGTCGATGGAAGTTTTTGGAGAAAAACAACGAAACTCAGAGCAGAAGGAAGGAAGAAGAAAGAAGAAAAGAGAAATGAGTATTTGAGGGAAAACTGATCGTGAATACAGCTGGTGAGAGAAGGGTATAATCGTAACTCCAGCTATAAGATGCCAATCCCATCAATCATTCTACCCGTCTAATCGTTCCTCTCATAATTACTCTCTACTCTGTCGGTCAACGGTCTAGACACACGACGAGAACGGCAAGCCGACAATGTAATAATTATTACAAACAATATAATAATAGCGCTGAATAACGTTCGAAAGAATACGAGGTATCATCTCGACACGATGTCGACAAGGGTGCTCGTGCAAACGCACAAGATTCTAACACGAGTTCGTGAACGCGGCCTCCTCAGCTCGGTACGCGACTTCTTTAACTCGACACCCGACCTCCTCAAATTTCGGCTAGTGCACGTAGTCTCCTCAGCTCAGCAAATGACCTCGGCACGCGATCTTGGCACGGGATCTCGACACAAGGTCTTGGTCGAGGTCTCGATACGTCGTCTAATACGATGTCGATCTCGGCCCTCAGGTGTTACAATCTCTCCTCTAAAAAAATTTCGTCCTCGAAATTGCAAATATGGTTCTTACCTCGGAAAAGTTCAGGGTACTGAGTCTTCATCTTCTCCTCCAGCTCCCAAGTTGCATCTCCCGTCTTCTGATCCCACACAACTTTGACGAGTTGAATCTCTTTGTTCCGCGAATCGCTTGGCTTTCCGATCACCGATCCTTGCTGGCGCCGCTTCAAAAGATAAGTCGTCCTTCAGTTGAATCACATCCGGTTCGATGATATGAGAGGGGTCGGAAACATACTTCCGCAATTGTGAGACGTGGAAGACGTCGTGAATGTTCGACAAGAATGGTGGCAAGGCAACTGATATGCCACCGACCAATACGACGAAGAATCGATAAGGTCCAATAAATTTAGGGTAAGTTTCTGGATTTGATCGCTCGACCAACTCCAAAGAGTGGGAGTGACTCTAAGAAATACATGTTCTCCTTCCTCGAACTCGAGTGGTCGACGTCGTTGGTCTGCATAACTCTTCTGTCGACTTTGAGATGTTCGCATCCGATCTCTGATCAAACGGATCTTCTCGGTAGTCTGCTGGATCATATCTGGTCCTACGACAGTTCGCTCGCCGTCCTGGTACCAACAAAGAGGCGTCTGACATTTCCGTCCATACAGCGCTTCAAAAGGTGCCATTCTAATACTCGCATGGAAACTGTTATTGTATGTGAACTCCACCAATGGTAAGACGTCGTCCCAACTTCCTCGATGATCTAAGGTACAAGCTCGCAACAAATCTTCAAGCGATTGGATCGTTCTCTCAGTCTGACCGTCACCGCGTGGATGATATGCCGAGCTAAGCTCGAGCTCGCTCCCATCGCTCCTTGCAATTCCCTCCAAAATGAGACGTGAACTTTGATCTCGGTCCGACACGATCGAAGAGGGTATTCCATGAAGTCGTACTATCTCCGCGATGTAGATCTCGGTCGCCTTTTCCACGTTGTATGTCGACCTCACCGTAAGAAATGAGCGATTTGGTCAATCGATTCGGCGATCACCCAAATCGAATCATTCTTCTTCTGCGTCTTCGAAAACCTACAACGAAATCCATGGAAATACTATCCCATTTCCAAACTGGTACGTCAGCGATTGTAGCATTCCCGCAGTCGTTGGTGCTCCACCTTCGCTTCGACACGCCAAACACGGTTACGTGCTCGGCCACTTGCTTCTTCATTCCGGACCACCAAAAATGCTTCTTCAAGTCTTGATACATCTTCGTAACTCCTGGGTGAATACTAAAGTTGCTCTTATGCGCTTCGTCGAGAATCAACTTCTTCAGCTCGGATACGTTAGGTACGCACACTCGGCCATTGCACCTCAATATGTCGTCCGCCCGACGCGTGAAATTCGCCGCTTTCCTTGCGCTTATCAACTGAATCTTACATTGCGTAAGCTCGTCATGAACTTGCTGGTCTCGGATCTCGTCCAACAATCTGTTAGAAATGGTAAGCATACCAAATCTCAGCTTCCCCGGTGAAACTTCGACACTCAACTTCAAGTCTCGGAACTTCTCGAGCATCTCCAACTCCTTGATCATCATCGCCGAGGTTAAAACGCTCTTCCTACTCAACGCATCTGCTACTACATTAGCCTTACCGGGATGGTATTCCAACGTAAAGTCGTAGTCCTTGAGAAATTCTGTCCATCTTCGCTGACGCATGTTGAGCTCTTTCTGGTCGAACAGGTACTTCAAGCTCTTGTGATCGAAAGCAAGAAGAGTGCTCCCATAAAGGTAGTGCCTCCATATCTTCGGGCCAAAAACTCTCTGCTAGCCCCAAGTCGTGAGTAGGGTAGTTCCTCTCGTGAATCTTAAGTTGTCTTGAAGCATACGCGACCACCTTCCGATGTTGCATCAGCACGCATCCCAATCCCTGGTGTGACGCATCACAATACACCTCGAAAGGCTCTTCGGGTTGAGGCAAAATCAGACAAAGCGCTATCGCCAAAAGCTCCTTCGCCTTTGAAAACTGGCCGCACTCCCTGGCCCAGGCAAAGGTTGATCCTTCCTCGTCGATCGTAAGAGGCGCGACAATCTTCGAGAAACCTTCAATGAATCTTCTGTAGTATCCTCGCTAAGCCGACAAAACTCCCGATCTCAGAATCGCCTTCATTGTTCCCACGCTAGCACAGCTTCAATTTTAGTTGGATCCACAGCTATCCCTTCTTTGGAAATCACGTGACCAAGAAAATTCACCTCTTCAAGCCAAAATTCACACTTCGACAGGTTGGCATAGAGTTGCTTATCTCGTAATATTTGCAGTACTCGACATAAGTGTTCTGCGTGCTCTTCTCGGTTCCTCGAGTAAATCAATATGTCGTCGATGAACACTACAACGAACCGATCCAAAAACGAATGGAAAATCCTGTTCATGTAGTCCATAAACACACGGTGGCGCGATTCGTCACTCCAAACGGCCTCACCAAGTACTCGTAGTGCCCGTATCTAGTCCTGAAAGCTGTTCTGGCGACATCTTCCTCCTTCACGCGAATCTGATGGTAGCCCGACTTCAAGTCTATCTTGGAAAGATCGCCGCTCCACGGTTGATCCATCAAGTCGCCAATACGTGGTAACGGATAACGGTTCTTCACGGTAACCTTGTTGAGTTCGCGATAGTCCACGCCGCGATCTTGATCGTCCATCCTTCTTCTTAACCAACAACACCGGAGCTCCCCACGGTGACACGCTCGGTCGTATGAATTGCTTCGACTCCAAGTGTTCGATCCGGGACTTCACTCTTTCATCTCGGCAGAGACATCCCGTATGGCGCTTTGGAAATCGGTCTGTCCCTGGAATCAGGTCGATGGAGAACTCGACCTCTCGTCTTGGTGGTAACCCTGGCACGTCTTCGAAAACGTCCTCAAAGTCACACACCACCGAACATTCTTCACGTCGATCTATTTGAAAAACTTCCGAACTAGCCAGATACATGTATTCCCTAGTTCCTTCTTTTCAAAGAAACTCCAATACGCTCGGCAGAAAGATAATTGGAGACTCCAAGGTCCGGAAAAATTACGCTTTACGGGCACACCCAAAAGGACATGGTGGTGTGACAACCAATCCATCCCGAGAATGACATCTAAGCCCTTAAGAGGCAAACAAACCAAATTGACCACAAACTTTCTACTCGAATAACCACTACACAATTAAGACATGCAGTGTTTGTGACTAAGGTTTTAGCAAATGGGGTTGTAACTACTAATTTAAACGTAAAGCGATCACGCCAAGTTCAAATGGTTCACACAATCGTAAGAAATAAAGGAATGGGTTGCACTGAATCAAAAAGAACGGATAAGGATTTACCCTCGATCTCACATTCACCTTGGATAAGATCTTCAGCTCGATCTGCTTCCTCGCCACTCATGCAGAAAACTCTGCCTTTAGCTACCTGACACTTCCCTTTGGCTCTTGCCGCAAGCATAGTCGGTTCAGCTTTAGGTGTAGGACAATCCTTGGTAAAATGCCCTGGCTTCTTGCAGTTGAAACACACCTCCTCCTTCTGAGTACAGTTACTCGCGTAATGTCCCGTCTTTCCACATCGATAGCAAGTCACCTCGACACCGGTCTGACCTCCACTCCTCGCTCTGGGTCATCGGACGACATCGTCCCTCGTTGTCGTTCCCCGAGGTCGGTCGTAAGGCTTCTTCTGCGGTTGTTTTCCTTTACGTGCAAATCTACGCCCGCACTCTGGGGTCTCACCGGTCGCCTACTTGATCTTCTTCTTTTGGCTTCACTCCTTCTACCTCGACACATCGATCAATCACTCTTGGAGGTTTGGATCCTCAGCGACACCATCGACTTCAATGTCGAATCTCAATCCCCGTTGGAATCTCTCACTCAACCATCTCTCGTCAACTCGATCACGAAATGGATCAAATACCTCGCCAACGACTTCGAACTTGGCCGCATACTCGGACACTGTCGAGCTGCCTTGCTGCAGTTGAAGAAACTCTTGCTCCTTCTCGGCTCGTGCAGTATCTGGGAAGTACTTGTCCAAAAACCTTTCACGAAAAAGCTCCCAGGTCATCTCGCGACGTTCCGCTATAAATGTTTGCTTCACTCCTCTCCACCAATACTCTGCGTCTCCTAGCGATAAGTAGGTGGCATAGTCGACCTTCACGTTGTCCCGCAATGAAGTGCCTCGAAGATCTTCTCGATCTCTTGCATCCAAAGATCGCCTTTATCCAGATTTGGCTCACCGTAGAACTTCTGGATCATGCTTCCTAAAGTCGGCCAATCCTCTCACTTCAAAGATTTCGCTCGCTGTCGCTGGCCGCAAGTTCTGCTGTGTCAACGCTGCCGTCTGTTGAGCCATAGCGTTAGACTGTTGAGTTGCAGCAGCTGATTGCTGAGCCATGGCTGCCGCCATCTCGGTCATAGCTTGAATTGCTCGTTCCATGTCGACGTTCTCGATTCTGGTGTCGTATTCCTACGAGGTGGCATTAGATTCCACAAAGTTCAAAACCCCGTCGAATCTCGTAACAAGGATGTGTTAAAACACACCGCTTCAATCAAGAAACAGTTCAAACAATTTCTCAAGCAATAAGTGCTTCACTTAATCAAACAAAGCAATCAACATAATACAACTAGGTACCCAACACACATAACCCGACACGGTGACCACCCAAATCTCCTATGCACACTTCTCGGCCGAATCGAATCAAGCTGTCGATACTAACAAAGGTAACGACCGCTTCCTGACCGCTACCGAGCTCAATATACCGAAGCTCGAGTTACCGAGCTCAACACACCGAGCTCAACATAAACCTATATGAGATGTGTTTTAAAACGAAACTCTTGTGCCTTTTAAAAATACGATATATTTTTTATATAAACCAACTCGTGCACATCGAGTAATTACGACTTTTCAAACATGGTGCAACTAAGACACAAGACTTAAATTCTAATAAAACATACATGCATAACATTCATATATATATCACTCGAAATAATAATGTATACAAAATACAGAGTAGCAAATGTGCAAAGAAAATACACCTAAGGTACGACGACTTCAAAAGAGCAATCATACCCTGGGGGTACTTCCGGCAGACTCCCACGCAGGGGGATGCTCCAAAAGTAAGACCACCAGTCTACCCTAAAACAACAAAACAACACTGCCCAAACTGGTCACGACATACTACTCCAAAAGAAAAACAAGGTACAGCCATAAAAAAAACAACATCCAGCAACATAATCAATCACGACAGATAGAGGTCGTCACTCGGGTCCTCGTCGAGCTCCTCCTCGGCATCATCTACTGTCGAGTTCCCTGCGCCCTCGACATCGCCTGGGTAACCGTCATGGATTGAAGGCACCACGGGAAAGGGTCAACTTCTCAACAATTCAAGATAAGCTCGACATAAAGGATATAAGCAAACAGCAAAGTATAACATTCACCGACGTGACTCGACCATCTCACTCTAACTCGACACAACTCGCAAATCCATTTTCTCTCGACTCGACAATTTTTCCGGAATGCACACGCCGTACCGTATGTCGGAAAGTCCAGCCGAAGCCTTGGGATCCTCGCTCTCCCTAGGACAATCAACTCAGTCCCATAGCGTGGCGACGTCTAGCCACTCTCCCGTAAACAAAAGGGGACCTAGCCCCCTCAGTTATCCGGGTCACGGCTCAAAAACGCCATACGACTCACCTAGCTCGCTCACTCGATGAACAATTCGCCGCATACGATATTCAAAGAGTTAAACACAAGATATTCAACCGCATGTCAAATAAAAAGAGCAAGCTCGACATGAAGAAACGCAATTCAACATGCAATACACAATTCACGACATATATTCAATCACATATTAAATACATGCAAAAACTCAATCATATCACAACATTTCAAGCTCGACACAAATCAGGAAATCCATACACAATAACATAACCACGTAGAATATGAAATGCCCTTACGCTAGCATACTATGAAAGTATTAATGTGAAGCGCCCTTACATAAGGACTTATAAAATAAAGCCTTAGAGATATCTAGGAGTTGCCCTTATGCTAGCATACTATGAAAGTATTAATGTGAAGCGCCCTTACCGAACTCCAAGTTAATGCTGCTCGACAACGACTTCTCTTGCTCGATCTCGACACGGCTGTCTTCAACGAGCTCGACAACGACTTCTACACGTACCGTCCTCAATCGACCTCGACACGTACGCTTCTCAGTCTGGATTCCGCTGCTTCCACGTCCTTGGATTCGCTCTCCCGTACACCTCGATTCGAAATCACACGATCTCTGAATCGGACTTCCTAAAACAAACACAACTCGATTCGATCTATGGGTTCTAATACACTTAGCTCTCTCCCCCAACTTAACCACCACACAGAAAAATATAAAACTCAAGAACTTGAAATATATTCTTCCTCTAACACAAAGTTAGGGATTTCGATCAAAAGTTCATGAAAAAGGTTATCTGATGCTTCAACAGATAGATCGACAACAACAATAACCGGAAGCAACGAACGAAAAACAAGAAATCGAAATAGACCGAAAATGAAGAGTTTACGGGCACCGCTGATTGCGAAAAAACAGGGAAGAAAATTTGTTTTACAAGCCCAATTAATCGGTTAGAAAGATAGGTAATATCGTGAAGAAGAAAACCCATCAATTTGACATGATTTGGAAGCATAAAAGCGGCTAAAAATGGAAGGAAAAGTAGCGCTAAACAAGAGTACAGTAGAAAAAGAAAAATCATTCTTCATACCTCAATGGTGATGGTCGAGCAAAGTGATATAGGTCGAGAAGATGATGAGGAACAAGGTTGATGAAGAAAGCTTGTGCAGAATCTCGATGGAACTCAAGGTTTCGTCGATGGAAGTTTTTGGAGAAAAACAACGAAACTTCGAGCGAAGGAAGGAAGAAGAAAGAAGAAAAGAGAAATGAGTATTTGAGGAAAAGCGATCGTGAATACAAATTGGTGAGAGAAGGGTATAATCGTAACTCCAGCTATAAGATGCCAATCCCATCAATCATTCTACCCGCCTAATCGCTCCTCTCATAATTACTCTCTACTCATTGGCCAATCCGCGGTCTAGACACACGACGAGAACGGCAAGCCGACAATGTAATAATTATTACAAACAATATAATAATAGCGCTGAATAACGTTCGAAAGAATACGAGGTATCATCTCGACACGATGTCGACAAGGGTGCTCGTGCAAACGCACAAGATTCTAACACGAGTTCGTGAACGCGGCCTCCTCAGCTCGGTACGCGACTTCTTCAACTCGACACCCGACCTCCTCAGCTCAGCAGCTAGTGCACGTAGTCTCCTCAGCTCAGCAAATGACCTCGGCACGCGATCTTGGCACGGGATCTCGACACAAGGTCTTGGTCGAGGTCTCGATACGTCGTCCTAATACGATGTCGATCTCGTCCTCAGGTGTTACAAAAATGATGCACGAATATATGGTATGTGATGCATGTATGCAATGTGATTATTATTTTTACTGATTCCTCGTCCCGTATGATCTCTAGTGCTTAAAGATATGGGACAGACTGAGATTCATCGGATTTAGTCATGCTATGCCTTCGACTGGGAGGGAGCGCGAGTTATCGATGCAGCGCTAGTTGCTTTTTAAAGGTAATCCCTTTGCCTTTTGAAACTTATTTGTCGAGATTTGGCGTTTCCCATGATTCTTAAGATGTATATAATAACCGTAATGTTTTTCCATATCATCACATGCTTCACAATTCAGTGCCTATTATCATAAAACAACATTTTGAAATACGAGAAGGAGGTGTTTGAGATTCAAAAAGAGTTATGTGTACAAGGACTGAAGTTACACAGACTTGAAGATACATCAAGAAAATGCAGGAAGAAGAAAAAACAAAGAGAGACAATAACTAAGCAGATATTTTATAGTTTATGTCTTCGTAGGAACAAATGCCAACTTCCCATATCCATAACTTTGATTACTCATTACTCTACTGCAGAACTGCCCCAGTTGGGTAAGAGCCCCTTGATGCACCAGCCTTCTTCAATATCTGATTTTAGACCCTAACTTTTGCTTGGATTGCTCTTTCAAGTTTTCAATCCAACAGGTCACTCTAATTTTTGCCTAGGTCGCCCTTTTAGGTTTTCAACCTAGCGAGCTCACTTTTGCTTAGTTTTTATATGATTTTCTTTTTTAGGCATAATATTTTTTGACTGCATCAGAGTTTACTGGGAGCGGGAGATCTTCACCGTCCATCCTTGTGAGGATTAAGGCTCCTCCAGAAAAAGCTTTTTTCACAACATACGGACCTTCGTAATTCGGAGTCCATTTTCCACGAGGATCCTTTTGGATGGGCAAAATCTTCTTGAGTACAAGGTCTCCTTCTTGGAATTCCCGAGGGCGAACTTTCTTTTCGTAAGCCCTCTTCATCCTGTGCTGATATAGCTGTCCATGACATAAGGCCATCACTCTCTTTTCTTCAATGAGATTCAATTGATCCATCCGAGCCTGAACCCATTCTGCCTCTTCTAATTTTGTCTCCATCAATACCCTTAACGAGGGGATCTCGACTTCAATGGGAAGCACTGCTTCCATTCCATACACCAGCGAGAAAGGGGTTGCCCCTGTTGAGGTGCGAACCGAAGTTCGATAACCGTGCAAGGCAAAAGGGAGCATTTCGTGCCAGTCTCTAAACGTTACCACCATCTTTTGGACAATCTTCTTGATGTTCTTATTTGCAGCTTCAACTGCCCCATTCATCTTCGGGCGGTACGGTGATGAATTATGATGTTGGATCTTGAAGTCATTACACAGCTCCTTCATCATCTTGTTGTTCAAATTGGTCCCATTATCAGTGATAATCTTATTTGGCAAACCATAGCGGCAAATCAAATCTCTCTTGATGAATTTGACAACCACATTTTTTGTCACACTCACGTATGAAGCCGCTTCAACCCATTTGGTGAAATAGTCGATTGCGACGAGAATGAAGCGATGTCCATTTGATGCCTTATGTTCAATGGGTCCAATGACATCCAATCCCCACATTGAGAAAGGCCATGGTGCTGTTAAGATGTTCAAAGAGACTGGTGGCACATGGATATTATCGGCGTAAATCTGACACTTGTGGCATTTCTTCACATAACCAAAACAATCAGTCTCCATAGACAACCAATAGTAGCCAACCCTCAAGATTTTTCTTGCCATTGCATGCCCATTTGCGTGAGTCCCAAAGAAACCTTCACGAACCTCTCGCTTAATCTTTTCCGCCTTAGTCTTATCAACACACCTGAGAAGTACCATGTCATGGTTTCTCTTATAAAGCACTTCGCCGTTTAGAAAGAATCCCATTGCCAACCGCCTTAATGCCCTTTTATCATTCTCTAAGACATTAGGAGGATATTTGTGACACCCTCTACCCCGCATGTTATCGTTACGAAAATAAATTAAGAAAAAATATAACTGCTGAAAAATACAGTCAAATAAAATTTTTCATAAACGAAGGTAGAGTCATCACGCTCGTACAAACTTGCGGAAAAAAGTCAAATAACAATTATGTCAATTTCAGAAAGATAAAAGCACCCCGATGTCACAACGTCTCAGAGCTGACCCTAAACATTTACTTCGAAAATAACAACATCGATAATAACCAAAACATCAAAAATCCTAATCTACGATGACCGCGCCCATAGATCACTCCTCAGCCACGTTGTCATCGTCACCTGCAGTCTCATCGTCTAAACATACACAATGGTGTATGAGTAGCCACAGCAAAAAGGGGTTAGACATCATATACAATCATAGCACAAAACGGCAAAGGACATAGCTTAAGCAATGCGCATACAACACATTAACTTAATCAACACATAACATGAATGCTTGACTCAACGAGTACTTATGCAATCCTAGACAACGTCTACTTCACCGAACATGTGGATCCAAACCAACTCAGATGAGCGAGTGAGAAAACATCATCACACTTGAGTACGAACAGTGTCTAGTCAGGGTAACCGGTATATTTATTGGTCACGCCCGGTGTGGTAGCTATCCACCGCCTTTATATAAGACGCCCTACCCGATTGACCCCAGGTCGTACCTTGCCCATCATGGCCGATACTATATCGCATCATCGTTGCTCACCCCCAATAACGTTAACTTAACAAGATACATATGATGCATGAACACAAACCAAGCAAGTGTCTAACAACAACAACAACAACAACTCACCAACCATCTCATCAAGCGTAGGCTATAACAACGATAACAAGGTACTACTCACAAGAACTGACAAATTTCCCACAATCTTGGAACAAGTCCAAGTTATCAACCTACCTCACCACACTAAGTCTAGGCTAAATTAACTAAATTTCCAACTCTTAACTCAAGTGTTTCAACTTACTTATTTGACCTGACGTACTGCATTACTCCCTAAAGTTATAGGACACTATCCAAGAGAGTTTGGGTCAATACTTATTATATCCTGAATTTAAAAATTCAATTAGTGAGACTTTGCTAAATTAATTCTAGACTTAGTCATCTTTCGCATAATTTTTCTCAGTATAACTATTACTCTAAGTTGTCAACTAGGTGAAATACTCATAACACCAAATCTTGCTTCTAAAGCACTTAAACCACCGACACCACAATATGACCATCATATCCTAGTCCTAAGACTTGCTTGTACCATAACTTAAACGCTAAAAATATCATTATACCTTAGTTAACTCCTAACAATTACACCCATCATCCATACTTTATCCTTTCACATAACCATGATATACCACCTAGAGAATCTAAGTGTAACAAACCACACTCTGTGATAATCTAGCTCTCACTCAACACAACAAATCCAGAACATCAAATAGCAACAAGCAATCTCATTTAAACACATTTACATACATTTATCAATAACAAGCCAAGACAACCAAATCATCATATGATCCATACATGACATTTCATCGTAACACATCAATTCAAACAACACCTTATAAGACAATTTCAATTAACATTAACATCATGACATAATTTAATATCAAATTTTCCCATCACAATGGCAATGGTACTTATTTTGCACAACCGCGCCAAGTCTAGGGACCATGGGACGTCCCTATTGCCTAATTATATCCATAAGACCACTAATCTTGTATCCATCTACCCCTTACCTCAATAAAAAGTTTGAAGTATTCCAAGGTGAAGAAAACTGGCTACAACGACAATTTGAGCACCAACTGAGCACAGGATAAAATTTTCGGAAGAGCGAAACGCGGCTGGAAAAAATAATAATTAGTATAATATATTTTTTTATAATTTTTACGGCTGAAACGAAATTAAAAAGAAGCAAAAAGAGTGACCGGAGAACGCCATACCAAGACAAAGGGGTTACGAAGGGTCCGACATCAACTTCACCGAATCGAGCAAAGGAGTATTGTTTTCTGAAGGATTCGACGCGAAGAATCTGAAAACGACGTCCGTTTTTCGAACCGAAAACTGTGGTGTCCAAAAAAGTGAAATTACAGCTCGCCCAGCGTAAATAAACGCGACGAACGGAGCCGCGGTTGAACGAACAGAGGCCGAAAACGTGTTTTTTGGTCGATTTCGAGTTGGGTTGTAAGTTTTGGGATTTTTCTGTGGCCTAGGATGAGAGAACAAGAATAGAGAAATTTAAAGTGAGGGTTTTTTTTTTGAGATACAGCTGCGCACTGGTGGGAGACGATAACAGCATTTTCAAGAGTGAAAATATGATATGCGCTGGGAGGAATGGAACGTGGTCATGCGGTCACATGGGCTGCAATTTGGCCCAACTTCCTTCTACACCATTCTTATTTTAATTGTCTCTCTCTTTTTTTTTTTATAAACAAAATGAAACACTCAGCGCTGCACTCCTGTGCAAAAATATGACCAACAAGTGTTTTGGAAAACAATCACACCAAGGCTGCACTTCTTGTATAAATGTATATAAATATATGTTTTATTTTAATTAAACAATTTTCATTTTAAAAAGACAAAATCATTTTCGTACTACTTCTAAAGTATACTATTATTCTAAAATATCTATAATAAATTCAAGACTAATATTGAATAAAAATAAAATAAAATAATATCAATTAAAATATACTAATTATTAAAGCAAACACACACAAGCTATCACAAAATTACCCATATAAGCACACAATATATATAGGATCCTAAGAATTCAAATTTGAGGGTGTTACAATTCTCTCTTAACAATAATACTAAGAATAATAATAAAATACCATTCCAATACTCCTTAAATTTAAATAATTATTAACAAGGTAATATTAATATTTCAAACTAATGTTTTACAAAATTAAAGATAATAATAAAACAATAAAGCATTACTAAAAGTACTAATTTTCAAAGTAACTTACATAAAAATTATCACAAAAATGATTAATATATTCAAGCATGTATAGATATGTATTAATACGAAAATTGGGGTGTTACAATATTCTCTACTTGTGATGTACCGTTTGATGTCATAATACCAAGGTTTGCCATCAGGCTCTCCTTCTATTGCTAGGCAGTGTGCCGGCCGGTCATGATTCTGTATCTTTATGAGCGGTAAGTTCTCCCTGTTACTGATTTTGAACATTGATGATAGAGTAGCTAAGGCATTAGCTAGCTGATTATCTTCACGGGGAATGTGATGGAAGGTGACTTTATCAAACTGCTCCATCAATTCTTTGATGTGAGCATGGTAAGGAACTAATTTGGAATCCCTTGTTTCCCATTCGCCTTTTAACTGATGGATAACCAAAGCCGAGTCTCCATATACTTCGAGAATTTTGACCTTCGATTCAATGGCCGCTTGAATGCCCATGGCACATGCCTCATACTCTGCCATATTGTTTGTACAATCGAAACACAATCTCGCAGTAAATGGGATGAAATGATTTTCTAGGGAAATCAGCACAGCTCCAATCCCATGCCCCAATGCATTAGAGGCACCGTCAAACAACAAGATCCATTTTTCACCATCAGGAGTTTCTTTTCCTTCAAATAGAGCCATTATGTCTTCGTCTGGGAAATCACACTGCATTGACTGATAGTCTTCCACAGGTTGATGAGCCAAGTATTCAGCTAAGGTACTGCCTTTAATTGCCTTTTGGGTGACATACACAATATCATACTCAGATAATAGCATTTGCCAACGAGCAATTCTTCCTGTGAGAGCAGGCTTTTCAAAAATATACTTGATCGGATCCATTTTGGACACCAAACAGGTTGTATGGGATAGCATATATTGTCTCAAACGATGTGCGGCCCAGGTTAACGCGCAACACGTTCGTTCTAACAATGAATACCTCGTCTCGCCGCTAGTGAATTTCTTGCTCAAGTAGTAAATGGCATGCTCTTTCTTACCAGATTCATCATGTTGTCCTAGCACACAACCCATTGATTCGTCCAATCTTTATTAAGTACATGATGAGGGTCTCCTGGCACGCGGTACCAAAACCGGTGGATCTTGTAAGTACTGTTTAATTTTCTCAAAAGCTTTCTGACAATTGTCGTTCCATTTGGTTTCCTGATTCTTACACAGCAGTTTGAAAATTGGCTGACAAGTAGCAGTTAGCTGGGATATAAACCTGGCGATGTAGTTCAATCTTCCCAAGAATCCACGAACTTCTTTTTCGGTGCGAGGAGTCGGCATTTCCAGGATTGCTTTTACTTTGGCCGGATCAACTTCTATTCCTTTCTGGCTGACTATAAACCCCAAGAGCTTGCCTGACCTTACACCAAAGCTACACTTAGCTGGGTTTAACCGGAGTTTATACTTCCTCAGTCGCTCAAAAAGCTTTCGTAGGTTAATAGCATGACCTTCCTCTGTTTTGGACTTTACAATCATGTCATCCACATAGACCTCTATCTCTTTGTGCATCATGTCATGGAACAAAGCCACCATTGCTCTTTGGTATGTTGCCATTTATTTCTAGTCAAATTAGTACAATCTCATTCAACTAAATTTCACATACAAATATCGAAACCCTATTTTTTCTTGAAAATCACATGATAAAAATCACGAAAATTAATTTACTAGTAATGATTACTCGAGATTGCTTCCCGTTTAGTCATTACAAGTATCTTAATGTTCTAAATAAAATTGGGTTATTAGCGAGGACCACTCTTGATTGCTTCTCGTTTGGTCCCCATGAAAACCTATCCTCTTCATAAAAATAAAATTAAGTTTTTACAAGTAATAATCACTCGAGATTGTTTCCCGTTTGATCATTACGAACACCGTTAATTTTCTAAACAAAATAGGTTGTTAGTGAGGACCACTCTTGATTGCTTCTTGTTTGGTCCCTACAAAACCTACCTTTTTTTTTCATCAAAAAATATACAATTAAAATCAACCAGCACGCAACCATTTTCTACCCAAGAACTACGTAGCTTTTGATTTCTCCACTGCACCCGGAGATACGTAGGAGCAGGAGCATACTCCTGTCAAGCGCAAAAATAAACGACTTTTATTAAGTCCTCTTTTTTTATTTATTTATTTCATCATTGTAAATCCTTGTCTTTTTTTAAAAGGGAAATAAATATTTTATTTAGAAGTTAATAAATTTTGCACAATCAATTAGAGGTAACCTTTTTTCGAAAGGATGTCGTGGGGTGCTAATACCTTCCCTACGCATAATCGACTCCCGGACCCAAATCCGGTCTTAAGGACCACTTTTCTTCAAAAAAGGTTTTTTCCAATATTTTTCCTTCAAAAATAAATTATTGGTGGCGGCTCCATTAAACTCGAATAAATCCCTCCTGATTTTTCGGTCGCTACAGTTGGCGACTCCACTGGGGATATTTTTTTAGAGAGTCAAGCCTAAATAACTGATTGTGCTAAATAGTTAACTTTTATGTTTAATTTCTCTTGTTTTTATTTATTTATTTTATTTATTTACTTATTCATTTGTTTATTTACTTATTTATTTATTCATTTATTTATTTATTTATTGTTCTTTTGTGAATATTATGCATATATTGAACCTTAGGTTAGAAGACATATTTTGTATATTTCATTTGTTTTGCAGCTTGGGTAGTGTTAGGGTGTTGCCCCTCTCACACACCGCACCTACACGTTCGCACACACATGTGAGTAAGGCCCTATACCCGGGTCAGAGCAAAGCTTAAGTTGAGCGGAGGTTCGGTGATGGTCAATTGGAATTTGCTTTCCTTCTGGCTATTGCGAGAACTTCATCTAGAGTGTGCTCCCTCTGAGTATTCCGCACCGGATAGTTATCTATCGTTGTGGTTAATGTTCAGAAGGAGACTTTAGCTCTAGAGGCCTTTGGTGAGAATGTGAGTAGAGCCACCATGAGATCTATCACTCAGTACAAGACTATAGACCCCTTAGGTTCGAAAATCTCTAATTTTAGGTTTAACCCATTTAAGACACAAGGGGCATTATATTATTTTGTTCTTCCACCAAAAATCTGTTATATCACGTCCATGCATAAAAAAGGGTCTACTAAATCACATATTTTTGTGCATGCTACATAAATAGTCATCATCATCACTCAACATTATATCTTCATGCATTCATGCTTCCAAAAAAACATGTGGAATTTTTTTTTTAAAAAAATGTCATTCATTCTCATTTCATTTTAGGTGCCAGGGAAGCATAGGAACTCAAAGTTTGAGTGCAAGTATTTTGTGAGATAATATGGGATCAAGCGGCGAAACTGTCCCTTTGAAGAGGCACATACATCCGAGAATAAAAAAGCCTGAAATAGAAAGCCTGAAGAAGTGTGCCAATCTAATGACGACGAGCATTCAGCGTATAACCTTCATTGGAATGTATGGGAATATTCTCAAGTTGCTAGAGGTGGATGTGTAAGTAAATGCCATTTCCGCACTTATCCAATTCTATGATTCTCCCATGAGGTGCTTCACTTTCAAGAATTTCCAAATGGCTCCCACACTGGAAGAATTTGCTCGGATTTTAGGATACTCGACCGAAAACATGAAGCCTTACCAACGCACCCGAGATTTTAATCTCCTACAAGAGGTTGCTATAATTCTGAAAGACAAGGAGGATGAATTAAAGAAAAGAAAGTTAAACCGAAATGGTGTTGAGGGTTTCCGCTAGAGTATTTTGAAGAAAAGATGAGGCATTTGGCTAGTGTTCAAGATTGGGCGTCTTTCATGGAAGTGTTGGCTCTTACAATTTTTGGCATTATGTTATTTCCACGCATTGATGGCTATATAGACTTGGCCTCGATTGATGTGTTCCTAGCCTTTAAAAAAGGGAAAGAGAGCCCAGTGTCAGCCATTCTTGCGGATACTTATTTTGCCCTCACTCACTGTCATGAGAAAAAAGGGAAGAAGCTATCATGCTGCTTATCCACTCTCTATGTGTGGCTTGTCACCCAAGTATTCGAAAATAGGAAAATGTCATGTCCTTTTGCAGACTTCAACACATGTGATGTAGGGGTCAGAGATGGAGATTGGTGGGCTGTGACTCTGGCAAATCTTGATGAAAAGACAGTCCGATGGTACCCAGGGTGGTTGGATATGCATGAAGTGATCTATCAGTGTGGGAATTTCCCTAATGTTCCACTTATAGGAACAAGAGGATGTATTAACTACAATCCTTCTCTGCTGCTAAGACAACTTGGTTATTCTATGATGAATCCACCGTCAGATCAGATGACGACCCCCTTCGTGGTATATGAGTTCGATCAAGGAAATAGCGGAATGCTTAGAAAGGTTCGACATGCTTGGGACCAAGTCACTCGGAAAGGGAAAGTTCTCGGAAAAAGAAGCATTGGTGCTACGGATAGTTACAACCAATGGATCGAAAGCAGGGTTCGAGAAATCAAATTGCCGTTCCATGGTACACCCCCACCGGAACCAGAAGCGCTGGAATCTATCCCTATTACGAGTAAAGAGATGGAAGAGCTTAAAGTGGCTTTATCAAAATCTAATGAGGAAAAGGAAGAATTACAAGCAAGGTTAGAAAAGGCACTTCAAGAGAACAAGTACTTACAGTCTGAAAATATCATAAGAGGGAAGTTCATTGAGAGAAGCAACAAAAGGGCAAAAGTAGAAGAAAAGAGTAAGCATGATGTGCAACTTTGTCTGAGAGGGGCAAATGAAGAGCTAGAGCTGCGTAATCAAGAGAGAGATAAGGCTATAGAAAACGCCTATATATGGAAAGGATTGTGGAAAAAGTCCTTCGTTACCGAAAAGAACTTGCAAGAGGAGCTTGAAGGTTTAAAGCGACATCTTGAGAAGGTAGTAGCTGGATATGAGAACCGAGCCCAAAAGGAGCAACAATACAAGGAAGAAATAGAAGAGATGCTTGTGAAATATCAAGACGCGCTGAAAAAAGAACAAGAGGATGCAAATGAGTTGCGAAACTATATTGAATATCAAGAGAAGATCTATGACGACCTAAAAAATGAAAGAACGTATTGGGAGAATCGTTTTACAAAACTGGTCAGTCAGATAGAAAATCAAGCGCTCTTTAATGAACTGAGGAACGAAGGCATGCATTGGAGGGACTGTTTTTCCAGGTTGGCAAGTTTGGCCAATCAAGCAATCATAGATATCCCAAGGCGTCTAGAGGAGGCTGATGCGGCGATGCACCCACTGAATACTCCAGTCAATGTTTACAAGTTTATTGAATTTTGTAAAAGTTTAATAGAAGAATTGAGAGAAAAGGCTGGTTGTCCTATTAAGAAGAAAAAAAGGACAGCTAATTGATGAGGCTTTAGTTTGAGTGAATTGTACTATTTGTGTTTCTCATCAACAAAGGATTTGTCATTTTGCTTATTGATCCCATTTTATTCTCCAAATTACTTAACGCTTTTTTAAATAAATAAATAAATAAATAAATGGATAATTACAACAAAGCAATGAGGCCTACGGTTCCTTGGTACAAAATAGACTCATACATCCACATCCATTCATTCATTTTTTTTTCTTTCTTACATACTCATATCATTTTTTTTAATCACTCAGAAAATAATCAAACAAACTGGTTCCTCGACACCCTTATCGAACTCGCTCTCAATCAAAGATCATGGATGGACGTCAACCAGCTGAAGGAACAGATGAGCAAAGTTTTGGAGCTTCTGCAATCCCTAAACAAAGACAAGGCTACAGATGGGGATTCTCCAGCAGTGAATGATGAAAGTCAAGCTACACCTTCCCACCCACCTGGCTTTGGTCCTATGCAGTTGCAATATGGTCTCAATACTCAAGGGATGATGGTACCTTTTGCAATTTACCCGTAGGGTCCTACACACTCACCAGTTAGCAACCCTCAAAATCAAGTACCACAGTTCCCACTTTATGGACTCCCGCCTGGTTACACGCCACCTATGGCCAATGATGATACTGCAAACCATAACCCCCAAGGCCCACAGGCACAACAGTTCCCACTATTTGGTCTCCCGCCCGGTTACACACCGCCAGGTGCTAACAATAACTCTGCGGAAGCTGATTCCCAAGCACTTGTTGTGCAAGATGTGGCTCAAGGATCCGGCTCCGGTACTGAAACCACACCAGTTCAAAGCTCAACTCCTGGCTTCATGACATACACCTTTCCACCTGGTTATGCACCATCTCATCCCGGGAATACTCAAGGAGTCAGTACGCCTGTAGGGGCCCCCATGGTGAATCCCCGACCATTTGGTTACCCCTACTATATCAAGGAAATCCGCTGAATCCCCAGACTAACCGCATTGCCTGGTCTCCGGCTATGGGGGGACCCAATCTGAGCATCCCAGTTGGGAATCATTGGTCTGATACGAAGTTGCAAATCCTCGAAGATAAGCAAAGAATTTGTAGAAGGAGTCAGCTATCTCGCTCCAAGTATCGCTTCAGATCTTTGTCTCGTCCCGGATGTGGTTGTACCACCGAAGTTCAAGGTGCCAGACTTCGACAAGTATAAAGGGACAACTTGCCCGAAAAGCCACTTGACCATGTCTTTGTAGGAAGATGGCGCCCTATGCACATGATGATAAACTTGATTCACTTTTTCCAAGATAGTTTAACAGGGCAGCGTCGAGTTGGTATACACACCTTGAGCGATCTCATATTATTCTTTGGAAAGATTTGGCGAATGCTTTTTGAAGCGATATAAGTATAACATTGATATGGCTCTGATAGAATGCAGTTGCAAAACATGGCAAAGAGACAATGAGACTTTCAAGGAATATGCCCAACGATGGAGAGGATCGGCAGCCAAGTGGAACCGCCTCTGATTGAAAAAGAAATGGTGGCCATGTTCATGGATACTCTTCAATCACCCTTCTATGACAAAATGATCGGAAGTGTATCATCAAATTTTTCAGATATGGTCATCGTAGGGGAAAGAGTTGAAGGAGGAATGAGGAATGGAAAAATTGCCCAAAGTTTTGCTGGAACTAGTAACATCAAGTGACCCCCAACAAACTTTGTAAAGAAGAAAGAAGGGGAAACCAATGCTGTGATGACGAGCCCGGGAGGACAAGCACAAGGAAAACCACCCCAATTCTTTACCAATTTCCCACATCCTTTTCCATACCCCTACTTCCCACCTCCATACATTGCCGCCGCCTCTCATAATCCTACCCCCCGGCCAAACCAACCAATGATGCCCTTTCGACCACCTTCTCCCATCCAAACACAAGCACAGCCAGTTGCTCCCACCCAACCGAACCAAAACCAGAAACAACCAAATGACCAAGAAAAGAAAGCAGTTCAATTTGATCCTATTCCCATGACCTATACGGATTTGTTTCAGCACCTCATCAGTAACTCCTTGGTCTCTCCACGCTCAATGAAACCACTCCAACCTCCCTTCCCAAGAGGGTATGACCCAAATGCCAAGTGTGAGTTTCATGCAGGGGCAGTAGGTCACACAACTGAAAATTGCAAAGCTTTGAAGTATGTGGTTCAAGATCTGATCAATGCCAAATGGTTGAGTTTTAAGGAGGATGGTCCTAACGTGGGTAATAATCCCCTTCCAGGTCATGGAGGTTCAGCAGTCAATGCCATTATTGAAGAGTTTAGGAATCAGCCCCTGACAATGAAAGTGGAGGATATTCGTACTCCCTTAAGGGTCATTTATGCCAAACTCTGCAAGTTCGGTATAATTGGGATGAAATACAATGAGAGGGACTTGTGTAGCTTGCATCCTGATGACAGTCATTGCATAGAGGAATGCGAGGAATTCAGGCAAATTCTCCAAGAATTGTTAGACAGACACTTGATACAGGTAGGTTGTGTGAAGAAAGATGAAAACATATTGACCCTTCAGTCAAGTGAAGATAAAAACACGACCTTCCCAAAACCGTTGGAAATTTGTTACAACAAGCCAGTCCGAGGCGTGCCTAAACCGACAACTATTCATGTACCAACTCCTTTTCCTTTCAAGAACGTTAATGCAGTGCCATGGGATTACAATATGAAGGTCTTTGTGGACAATTTAGGGGATGACCAGTTAAAAGCGGCATCTGGATCTGGCAATCCTGCTATCACTAACATCTCGGGAATAGGTGGGATGACCCGAAGTGGACGAATTTATACCCCTATCGGACCCATGGACAAAGCTCGCAAGGGAAAAGATAAAGAAGAAGAATCCATTGATAAAGATATGGGTAATAAGGCAAAGAAAGAAGAAGAAAACAAGAAAGCAGTATCTGAAGAAGAGGTTTATGAATTCCTGAAATTTATGAAGCAGAGTGAATACAAGGTGGTGGATCAGTTGAATCATACTCCTGCAAAAATATCTGTGTTATCACTGCTTCTGAATTCTGAGCGCCATAGGGAATCATTGATGAAAGTGCTAAATGAAGCTCATGTCACCCATGACATCACGATAAACCAATTCGACGGGATTGTGGGTAATATTGTTGCTAGTAATTACCTTACCTTCACTGATGAAGAAATTCCAGTTGAAGGAATGGGGCATAACAAAGCATTGCACATCTCGGTGAAGTGTGGAGACTATATCCTTGCTAGGGTACTCGTCGATAATGGGTCATCTCTAAATGTTATGCCAAAATCTACCTTGGCAAAGTTGTGCATTGACGGATCATATATGAAGCCCAAAGACCATGGTGGGAAGAGCCTTCGATGGGTCTAGAAGAGAGGTTATTGGAGAAATCGAGCTACCTATACAAGTCGGCCCTCGCACATTTGAGGTAGTCTTTCAGGTGATGGAAATCGTACCAGCATACAGCTGCCTCCTTGGAAGACCATGGATCCATTCAGCTGGAGTTGTGCCTTCAACCTTACACCAAAAGCTGAAATTTTCAATGGATAATAAGTTGGTGACTGTCTCTGGTGAAGAAGAGATGCTAGTAAGTAAGCCATCCTCCACGCGCTATATTGAGGCTACAGAAGAAGCTCTAAAGACGTCTTTTCAAACGTTAGAGATTGCGAATGCCACCTCCGCGGGAGAAGGAGTCCTAATGAAGAAACCAAAGTTGTCTGAAACCTCCATGATGATCGCTAAAGTTATGATGAAAGCAGGGTATCAGGCCGGATGTGGATTGGGAAGATATGAACAAGGGATCGTGATGCTGGTAGAACTTCCAGATAACAGAAACAGATATGGGTTGGGATACGAACCTAACAGATTTGACAAAAAGAGAATTGCCAAAGAAAGAAAAGAAAAGAGGATAGCTAGACTGGAAGGCAGGGAGCCAAAAGATGAGAGTATCCCCATCTGTGACATCAGCCAAAGCTTTCGGAGCGCAGGAATATTGAATCCGAATCAGATAGCAGCTATCAAGGACGATCGCAGTGCAGAAAACGACAACGTCAACCTTGTCCACCCTTGCTCGCCAAATGAAGAACTTGGAAATTGGGAGATTGTTGAGTTTCCCGTGATCTTTGATTCAAAGTAATTATGTAATGCAAATTCTATTGCTCTGCCCAAGGCTTTAGAATAATTTATTGTCAAAAGGGCGCACATGTTTTATTTCAGTATCATTATCAATAAAATGCACTTTGAATTTTTCAATCATTTCTTTTTCTTTCCTTTCCATCTCTCTTCATATTTTCCCACTTTTCATTTCGTTATTTTTAACTAATGCAGATCCAAAAACATTGTCTTTGAAAATAACAATGCCAGTAACTCATACTATAATTTTGAATACCCCATTAATCATACTGAGGAAGATAATGAGGACAATTGGGAAACCCCTCCTGAATTAATGAAGTTGGTGGAACAAGAAGCTAAAGTGATTCAACCCCACGAGGAAGAAACTGAAACAATCAATCTGGGCACTGAAAACGACAAGAAAGAAGTTAAGATTGGAACCACAATGAAAAGCAGCGAGCTAGAAAAATTGGTTAAACTCCTATTTGAATGTGCGGATGTTTTCGCGTGGACATACCGAGATATGCCTGGATTAGATAATAGCATAGTCGAGCACAAATTGCCATTAAAACCCGAGTGCCCACCGGTCAAGCAAAAGTTGAGAAGGATGAAGCCAGAGATGTCACTCAAGATTAGAGATGAGGTAAAAAAACAGTTCGACGCCGGTTTTCTGGCTGTTGCAAAATATCCTCAATGGGTGGCTAATATTGTCCCAGTCCCAAAGAAGGACGGAAAGGTCCGAATGTTTGTTGACTATAGAGATCTAAACAGGGCCAGCCCTAAGGATGACTTCCCTTTGCCACATATTGATGTCTTGGTAGATAGCACTGCTCAACACTCTGTCTTCTCTTTCATGGATGGATATTCTGGCTATAATCAAATCAAGATGGCTCCCGAGGATATGGAGAAAACCACATTTATCACTTTATGGGGAACTTTCTGTTACAAAGTAATGCCGTTTGGATTAAGAAATGTTGGAAAAAGACCAGAATAAAAAGAAAGGAAAAGAAAAGAAACACAAACAAAAAGGGAGGGGGCGTAAATAAAAAGAAACTGGGTGTGAAAAGAAAGAAAAAAAATAAAAGACAACAGAATATGAAATAAAGGGGAGAGGGCGTAAATAAAAAGAAAAGGGGTGTGAAAAGAAGAAAAAATAAAAATAAAAATAAAAGAGCAGAACATGAAATAAAGGGGAGGGTGTAAGCAAAAAAAAAAAAAAGAATAGAGTGCAGCCCATAACAAAACAAAGAAAGGAAGAAAAGAAAGACAAAAAAAGTTAAAATAAAAAGAAGCGAGAACACAATGGAACGATCTAGAATATGCTAGATTAAAATGAAAGGAAAGAAAAGAAAAAGCGAGGAGATAGAAGAAAGTGAGGCGCAGAGGGAGAAAGAGAGTTGATGAGAGAGAAGGAGAGAAAAGGGGCGAGAAGAAGAAGGGGAAGGGGGAATCACGTGTATGATCCTTGGCGCCGTGCGCCGTATACGCCGATCCTTGGCCTTGTGTGTGGAAGAAAGCGAGGGGGCCGCGAGAAGGAGGAGGAATAGTGGGGAAGATCACGCAGAGGAGGACAAGGGAGGAAGGAGGAGAGAGAGATCGTGGGAGAGGATGAGGAGGTTACCTTTTTCTTTCCCCTTCTTCTTCTTTCTTCTTCTTTCTCTGCTCAGTTCTTCCTTTTTTGCTTCTTTCTTGTCTTTGATTTTTCTCTCTGCTTCTTCTGCGTTTCTTTGCTTCTGCATTCTTTTTTTTTTTATTCTTCTCTTTGCTTCTTCTTGCTTTTTCTTCTGATTCTACTGCTTTTTCGTTTTTTTTTGTTCTGATACGGTGAAGTAGGGCTTCAATGTGGAACCCTAATTCTTTGGTTGGTAGTCAAAAAATGCCCAGAAAATCCTCTTCCTCGTGGGAATTTGTTGCTGGTATTTATAGCCAAAGTTGCCTTATACGAGATGTTGTATGGTCAATTTATCTCTGCATCAGCTTTCTATTAATTTTTCAAATTATTGCCATTTTGGTGTTCTAATGCTCTGATCAAGGATGGTTGCATCCCTAAGCCCCTGTCGTATGCCTGTTTCAATTGCCTGGTTTGACTTTATTTTCCTTCATTTGTCTGATTGGCTTTTGCTCTCAACAGGTAGAGGTTTCCTTTCTCATCTTTGGGTGGTCTTCTCAAAACTTGAGGGAATAGGTTGGCTAGCTCAGCAGGGTGGCTCAGAAAGGAGGATTTGTCCTCTTCCCCTTGTCCCAGCATCTCATCGCAGCAGATGCTGCATTCTGCTTCTTTTTTTTTTGTCTCTGTGCAGGAGCCATGCTCCCTGCAATTTTTGTTATTTTTTTTCTTTTTTGTGTTTCATTCGGATTCTTGTAATTTTGTTTTGGGCTGAATTTGTACTTATTGGATTTATTGGACAAGTAATGGACATTATGGACTGTTTGTTTGTATTTTTCTGTAATGGATATGGTTAACATTTTTGGACTTATGCTTGTGGTTGTAATCTATAACAAAAAGGCCAGCCATTGTACCTCCTTTTTATTTATTGCAATTGGGCTAAAATTAGCCCAAATGATTAACAAAAATGAACTTGAAATGTGTTGTTAAAAATAAAGTAAAAACAATAATAAAAGTAAATTACAGGAGGTAGGTGGACAAAATTAGGGTATAACACCTGTTTATCTGGAAAACAATTAAAAGGAACGGGGTGAGATTAAAAATCTCAGTGAGCCCTCCACGGATTCCTCACCATTCTCATGTCGAGTCATACTAGCCTAAAAAGACTAACTTAGGCAGTCCATTCCTAAACATGCCCTCCCTATATACCATAAGGACTTGCTTTGAAAACCTTTTCTACATCCTAAGCGAGAATGCCATAGAATGTGCTAACCTGAACTTACAGCTTAGTGTATTGCGGTGTAGGAGAATTGTAACGACCAGTTTTCGGACCGCTACTAAAACTAAAACCAACCCTATATGCGACGCACTTTTTTAAAAATAGTACTCTTGTGTCCTTTGGAAAATGCGATCTATTTTTTTTTATTTTTTTAAAACAATTACATCTGCAAGCATACATAGGGTTGTCACAACTTTTAGAAACATGGTGCAATCCAAGACACAAGACGCATGCTCTGGATATATATATATATATATATATATATATATATATATATATATATATATATATATATATATATAAGCAGGTAGCCATAGGCAGTGCGTACAAAATAAAAAGTGCATAAACATGTACAAGAGAATACACATATGATATGAAGACCCTCGTGAGAGCAATCATACCCTGGGGGTACTCCCGGCAGACACCCACGCAGGGGGCTGCTCCAAAAGTATGCCACCAGTCTACCCTGCAGTACAAAAAGACATCCACCAACCCAACTGGTCACCAAAACAAACTGTACACTATAAACAAGATACTACAGTCATCCAAAATACAAAACAAGTAGTCAGACAATCACAGCAACTACAGATCTGAATCCTCAGACGGATCCTCCTCGTCATCATCGTCCATCGAGTCCGCCGCATCCTCTCCAGTCAAGTCTATGAAAGGAACCATAGTAGGTATACCCTCTGACACATCCTCCTCTACCAGCACCTTCTCAATGAATCCTGTAACACTCGTATTTTTACGATATGTTATTTAGCGTTATTATAGTGTATTTTGTCGTATCTATGCTATAATAAGTAGTTCTTGTTTGTTAAGTAAGTTATTTAAATAAATCAAGATCAAATTAAAATTGAGAATTAATATTTTATATTAATTCATGGCTCGAATATCGTTGAAAATTCTAACGAAGTTTCGTCGCGTTTCGAATCATCAGGTAGTTTTTATCCGCGAATAAAATTTTAAATGAACCCCGATTTCGATGAAAATCGAATCGTAACCTGTCGTGATTATTTTTGAGTGATTATTATTGTTTTTATTATTTATGATAATATTTTATCACGCAATGAATTAATTTCTCAAAAAATTAATTTTTGCAAATTAATCAGCGGAGAATTAATCGGTAACGCGGTTATTCGACGCCGTGTTTTAGAAACTCTTAGATTCTAGAATTAGAGGGTAATCACGAGAGATGTGAGTCGTGGAGCCCAAGGCTAATGGCTGGAAGTCGGCAGCTTAGTTAGGCGTCGTGTCGTTTGGAGTCGTCGTGACGTTTTTGGAGTTCAATCTGAACAACCAAGGGCGGTGGAGAAGTCCGAAGCTACGGCTGGGTGGTGAGGAAGCCCGAAGCCAAAGCTGGTGTTCAGTGGCCCGAACAACCAAGGGTGGTGTGGAAGCCCGATGCCACGACTGAGGTGGTGTAGAAGCCCGAAGCCACGGCTGGTGTTCAATTGCTCAGTTGGCATCTGGTGGTGTAGAAGCCCGAAGCCACGGCTGGTGTTCAAATTACGCAGTGGGCGTCTGTGTCGTCAAGGAACTTAACCTGAATAACCCGGGTGGTGATGAAGCCCAAGGGTACGACTGGTATTCAGTGGATGGATCGACGTTACTTTCCGGAATTGTCGAGAGTGTCTCGAGGGAGAGTTTTGAGTTGTGTTTTGAGAAATTGTGCATCTTGTTTTCTTTTGTTTTATGATTTACTATTTCTATGATTATTTGAGAAGTTGACCATTTCCCGTGGTGCCTTCAATCAATGATGGTTACCCAGCCGATGGCGAGGACACAGAGGACTCGTTGGCGGACGACGATGAAGAGGACCCCTTCGAGGATCCGGGCAATGACTATTATTTGTCGTGATTGGCTATTGCACGCTTGCATTTCGGATGGCTGTAGGATTTTGTTTATAGTGTACAGTTGTTGTGGTGACCAGTCAAGCTTTTGGTGTTGTTCTATGTGTACTGCTGGGTAGACTGGTGACATACTTTTGGAGTAGCCCCCTGCGTGGGTGTCTGCCGAGAATACCCCCGGGGTGTGATTATCCTCACGAGGATTCTCATACTTTAGGTGTATTTCTTTTACATAGTTATGCACCGTTTTTATTTTGTATGCATTGCTTATGTTTTGTATGTACTGATATAGATGTCGTGCTTGTATATATTATGTATATGTGTTTCCAGTGCATAGTCTTGTGTCTTAAGATTGCATCATGTTTCTAAACGTTGTGGCGACTCTGTGTGTGCTTTGCGGGCGCAATTGTTATTTTAGAAAAAAATATAGACCGCATTTTCCCAAAGGACACAAGAGTACTATTTTAAAAGTACGTCGCATATAGAGTTGGTTCTAGTTTAGTAGTGGTCCGGAAATGGGTCGTTACAAATCCTGTGCCGCTACATCCTGCCTCACCGCACTCTCGACATACCGGTGAAAAATGTCCCAGTGGAGTAGGTGTCCTGACAATCAAGGGGGAGGCCGGCTCTATCTCAGGCTCAGGCTCTGCCAAAGAACTCGGGGTAGCTGCCGCTCGAGATGTAGAAGCTCCAACAGTCCCACGATTGATCACGCTCTTTCGAGCGGTCATCCAAAATCTCACTCCCCTAGGCAGAGGTGCATAACGAGTAGTAATATGCCTCGAAATCTCCAAAGATCCCTTCGGCGAAGAAGATGATACTGGCATTGCCTGCTCTCTTTGAATTCTGTGCCAAGCATCCACCACCTACATGGTCCTGATCGGAAAGCTAACTGTACGCCTAGTTGTCTCCTATCTCAGCACTAGTCCATCAACTCAGAAAGTCTGTACAACGTCACCTGTATATACAACACGGCGGGAGATGGGGTCGAACTCCATCGCTGTAGGCATCTCGATATCTGGAAAATCAAACACGATCTCCAACGATGTCATCATCGCCGGTATCACCAGGGTCTTCGTCATCGCCTGGGTTACCATCATTGGTTGAAGGAACCACGGGAAAGGGTCAACTTCTCGAATAAACATAGAAACTACAAACATAAAGCAAGAGACAATAAGATGCACAAATGCCCATAATGCAACTCTCGACACACTCTCTTAAGACACTTTCGACAAATTTTTGGAAGTAACGTCGAACAAGCTGCTGAAATCCAGCCATAGGCTTTTGGCTCTACGAACACCCTAGGATATTCAGGACGAGTTCCTTGACGTTAAGACGTCTAACTAAGCTGCCGAAAAACAAGGGGGTCCTAGCACCCTGAGTTTATTCGGGATATAGTTCAAAAATGCCACGACGACACTTTCTCCATCCCAATGAATAAATCGACGCATACGATGATTCAAGGAAGCATAATGAATAAATCAACTCATATGATAATTCAAGAAAGCAAACTCGAATAATTATTCAATCGCCTATTAAATAAGTATTCACACAAAGATCAATACAAGACAACCCAATTCAACAGTATCAAGCATTCAAGTCATATCACAATAGTCGGAATACAATTCATCCCTCTGCAGCTCAGTGGAGTGACAGAGAGGTAATTAAACAAGTGTGGGGGGTTGAGGACAGCTGCCAACCACTTGCAGACAAGCCCACTAAATAATCATAATTAAAGTTTTAAGAACTAAAAGTCGAAGGGGTACGAGACCCTCACTTCGAACCCTGAGGTTCTCAGACTTCTTTGCTTTATAACAGAAATTTAAAATCTATCCATATCTACAAGTTACCCTTACATATACTATACATACGTAAACACCGAGAATGTGAAGTGTCCTTACCACAGTCGTCCGCTAGCGTGGTACCGCTCGTCTCAATCCCACGTCGCACGAATTCGGAGTCTACAAGTCCTATCATTACAAGGTAAGCTTAGCACAATTCTAAGACTCAACTAAAAAACTTAGGCTCTCAGCACCTAAACCCTTTTCCTAACCAAACACTTCCACGTAGAAACTTAATTTAAATACTAAGTCACATACTTGAAATATTTGTGCAAAGAATTATCTCTTGAAAAAAACTATACATAATACATTATCAATTTTCTTGAAAGCCTTAAAGTGAAAAACAACTTCAATTAACCAACACATTCATTCAAGCATTATATCCAAACTTGGAAAGAAAAAGGTTTTCCTTCCATTCTCTCCTATGGCCTCTCGGCCACCACCCCTTTTTCTCTAAAAAAAATTGCAAAACTTTCTTTTAAATAGGTAAACCACTTCTATACTTATTCCCAAAACTCAAACAACATCATATAGCAACTAGCCCACATAAGGAAACTTAAATCAAGTATCAAAACCATTTTCACAATGTCTATAAATAAGGGTTTTTCAATAACTTCTTTACTAACTCCTTGATCCAAATCTTTTCACTAAACCAATTACAATGCAAGACCAATATATTAATCACCAACTAAAAGAAGTATGCAAAACAATTTTTCTTCTCCTTTTTCCACCCTAGGGCTCACGGCCCATCACTATTTTTCAAACAAAAATTGCAAACTTCACCCAAAATTAACAACACCATTTTAATCAATGTCTTTCCTCCATCACAACCATTTATTACCCAAACAAATCATCATCAAGTATAAGAGTACTCTACAACATTTCAAGAATCCCAAATTTTCCAATAAATTACCTAATCATGGTTCTAATACAAAACTATAAGCACATACAACAACAACATCAATTAGACTCAAATAACCATCCAATTGCTTGATTCACCAATGATCACATATTATCCCTTCTTTTTCTCCCTTAGGTCACACCTAGGGTTCCAAAAAATGGGATTTAAGTGCTCATCTCCTCTTGATCACAATCAAGCACAAAACCAACACAAAACAAGCATGAAAATGAAGAAGAAAAAGAAAGAAATCACCACCTCTCCTCCTCCTAGAGCTCGCGGCCTAGGGCTGTTTTTGGGAGAGGAAATGTGCTCTCAACCTTGCTTGAATGGAGAGGTAGATGATGATGAAGAGTAGAAGAAATTAGTAGTAGGAAGTATGGAAGCTTGGAGGTGAAGTGAACTCAAGAACAAAGAAAAAAAAAGTGGCCATGGAAGAGCTTTGGAGCTGCTCTCTTAAGAAGGTGAAGAAGATGAAGTTGTGAGGGTTAGAGAGAGGGGGCACGGTTTTGGGCTGGTTAAGGGGGTGGGGTTATTTTTTTTTCAATTAAAAATAACACTTGGTTAATAAACCATCTAATAAAGTGTTAAAAGGATTAATCACACAAAGGTTGGCACCTAATCATAAAGTAAGATGCTAATCACATCAACTAATCTATCCCATCTAATCTCACATCTTTCATGATTACCCTCTAATTCTAGAGTCTAAAGGTTGCTAAAACACGGCGTCGAGTAATCGCGTTACCGATTAATTTCCTGCCGATAAATTCGCGAAAATTAATTCAACGAGAAATTAATTCACCACGTGAAAATAAATTATCATAAATAATAAAAACAATCTAAAACACTCACAAATAATCACAATAAGTCACGATTCGATTTTCATCGAAATCGGGATTCATTTAAAATTTTATCTGCAGCAAAACTGCCCGGCGATTCGAAACGCGACGAAACTTCGTTAGTATTTTTCGACGATATTCGAACCATGAATTAATATGAAATATTAATTCTCAAATTCAATTTGATCTTGATTTATTTAAATCACTTATTTAGAGAACAAGAAATTGCTTATTATAGCATAATTACGACAAAAATTACACTACAATAACGTTAAATAACGTATCGTAAAAATATGAGTGTTACAAGAATCCTAAGTCTACTATACCACTTAAAGGCTTGTGAATAAACTAGACACAAAATGTATAGCAACACACATCAATCCTATAAACATTCATTCTTTAACCTATGCTTAGCACGGCTAAACTCGATGCAATGTAAATGCAATTCTCTAACTAAGAATGTATCGTTCTTACTTACTTTATGCTTAGTACATCTTTGCTTTTCTTTTATATTATTGGATTAGGTCTTATGCTTTAATCCATAGATCCCAATCAACTGAGCTTGCTTGCTTTCTTAAGTGATCTCATCACAACTCTTACTACTTCTACGCATTATTACTATAGAGTAATTTAGCAACTAAGGATTTACAATCCATGACATCATTTAACTAACTAAGCTAATTCCAAAGATATTTACAGGGAATTCATCAACCATCATAAACTTAAACATCACTCCACATATTATACTATCTTACGAGAAAATAGATAATATAAGACTATGCAATGCATCTTTTTAACTAAGGACATGTAGTCCTTCTTTGCTTTGTGCTATTGGGTTTTGTCATATGCTTTGGTCCATAGATCCCAATAACACGCTTTCGGTACGGTGGTTAGACGTCTTAATAGTTCAAGTGGCGTCCTACGAGGCTAACCATACCGATCTTCTCCTATAAATAGAGGAGTCTTACTTGGCCATTAAGTGATTTTTATCACATCTTTCTTACTTTAATGCATGTTTAAAAATACAACTTAGCTAACTAGGATTATCAACCCTCATCATCATTTAACTATTCAAGGAAATCTTACAATAATCTCAATGAATCTAGCTTAACAATAACAACATACATTATTAACTAACTACTCACTTAGAGGTTGAAACATACCGTATTCATAATAAGAATCCTACCAAATCATGAATAACTACTTCAAACATTCTTCCTATCACATAATTTCCTTGGGTCCTTTATTCAGCATCATTGCCATGAACTTAGGGCTCATCTACAAGCCTCAAAATTGACCAATATAATGGACACACGTATATCAAACTCATCCCCTTGAAGCTCTATGAAGCTAACAAAGGAGCAAACATCAAACATACATACATTTGTGGGGGTTGGGGGCAGCCATCCAACCTCTTTTTAACCAAACCCACTATAAAACATAACAATAATAATAACAAACTCTATTTCCTATGGGTATTCAGAACCATAACTTGAACCTAGGGTTTACATATTACTTAAGGAAAAGAAATTCCTATATGTGGGACTTATGGTTACCCATCACCTAAGGGATGAATAACTCACCTCTATTCTTCAAGACCTTGAGCTAGAATGGTTGAACTCTGCCATCCTTGCTCTTCTTCACGTTTTCCCTCTATGCTCAACTTAGGGCTTCTTCAAATACTTCATCCAATGCTCCATTTTGGCTTCCAATCTTCTATTTCGTGTGAGGATGGAAGAACCTTGCCCATTACACTCTAATTTCTCTCCATTCTTCCTTCCAATTTCATGGAACCCTAGACTTCTTCTCCTCCTTACTCTCCCCCCTTTCAATAGAATGAAAATAAGAGAGAATAGAGAAAGAGGATCATTGAGGAAATGGAGGAGGAAATGGTCCTCATGGAACCCTGGCTTCTTCTTCCCTTTTCTTCTTCCTCTTTCCCTTTCTTCCCCTTTTAACTTTCTTTCGCGATCTGCTGCATTCTACTACATTTTTAAAGAAATTTAAGTCTGTGAATCGATTCACTGCTTAGTGTGAATCGATTCACACACGCAAAATATGACAGCTCACGAATTAAGTGAGTGAATCGATTCCCAGGCCCTCCAAGTCGACTCCCAGAGGCTTGTTTTTGTCTGAATCGATTCACAGAGTGAGTGAATCGATTCCCACTGCATAAAATCAAGGGAACTCAATTCTAACACCCAATCTTGAGACTTTCACCCCAAACCAACTTCAATTAACTCTTAATCAATACTTCCAATCATTTTAGGATTAAATCCAACTCATTTCTTAACTCGAGATCAACAACTTACAAATTAAAGCTTTGTGTAATCATATTTACTCAATTTGAATCCAAATTAAGCTTAAACACAACTACACAACTTATACTCAACTCAACTTGGTGAATTTGGGGCGTTACAGGTACCCCTTGTACCCTTTATTAATATAAATATTTTGCCATTAAAAAAAACGACAAACAAAATGGGGCAGATGGAGTAGTATTTAATGTAGCGTTATTTTCCATAGTAAGTGAGTGCAAGCTCGCTGTCCACACATGCTAAAATAATTAATGAATTAAAATAGTACTCCCTCCGTCCCTTAATATAGGACCCTTTTTGACCATTTCACACCCCCGAAGAAAGTGAATTTTGTTAGTTATTAGCATTACATTTGTACAAAATGTGTGCTATTTTTCTCAAGTTACCCTTCTCATCTTCCAAGACTATTAAGAGAAAGAGAATTAATGCACCTTGGAATAGGGATAATTTTGTAAAAAAAAAAGTTAATACACCTTGGTCTTTGAAAATGGTCCTATATCAACGGACAGAGAGTAGTATTTTACATAATTTTCTCTTAAGGCAGCGGCCATGCACAACTTTTCATCGGGGAAATGGAGGCATTGTTTCCATAAGCAACAACAGGCAATAAAAAACAAATGAAAACATATACTCCCTCTGGAATGAAATATAAGAAAAAAAGTTCATGTATCTAGTCTAAATTTGGACTAGATACAGGTACTTTTTTTCTTATATTTTATTCCGGATGGAGTACTCCATTAAGTAAACAACATTAAATGTTTACAAAAGATTAAAAACTAAAGAAAGCAGTGGATTAAATACAGAGGTAGTGGGCGGGAATGTTTGCAGCAAATTTACAGTTTTGCCCTCAAATTGGGCCAAAAATGCAAATTACCAAAATAGGCCAGACTTACCACAAATTAGTTTATTAAGATTAAAATTAAGATAAGATTCAAATTCAAAATTTAACTAAAATTAATTTTTTCTATATTTTTTAATTATTTAAATTTTATAAAATAATAAAATAATTAGATTAACACTTTTAAAATATATTTATTTTCATTAATGATACTTTAATCCACAGATACTTTCCTCTTTTACCCATATATTTGAATTGAACGATATAAATATATTGGGCTAGATATAGAATCAAACAATCTTAATAAGAAAGGAGTTTCAAATTAAATATTTTTAATAATTGGAGTACAATTCGATATTAATTATTTTGGACTCAGTTACACTTCTTGTTCTGGATCAAGTTGGTTGTGTATCCACTGTGAAATTCTCAAATCTTAATAAATAAGGGATCCCCTAGAAATAGAATATTCATAAATTTTGAGGAGTGTACTCTATCCTAAATATAAAACCGTCTAAGCTTACAGGGAAATAAATCATATCTATTATTTATTGTAATATTTATTTTTGTATTTGAATGAATTTGCAACGCATGAAGTTACAAAAAAATAAATTTGGGAAAAATTATCTAATAATGTAAACATACATGTAAAATATATTTTTCTATGTACTAAATAAAAAACTAATTTAAACTTACCTGTACTAAATATGCTTATATTTTATTGAAAATTTAATAATATGTGAAACTTTAACTATGTTTTTTTTTTCTAAAGTCATCAGTATTTTTAAAATTTATATTAGACTGAACTAATACCAGTCAAGTGGGAAAACATTTTGTGAAAATAAAATTGTGTTCAAAAGATTAGAACCCAATATCTTATTTAAGATAAACTAAATAGATCATTCCTTGGATTCACATGCACAAGTGAAATATATATAATGATATTTTTTAACTTCCCCAATTAAAAACAAAATCAGTTTCCTAAAACATTAGAAAATCTCCATAATTTATTTCAGGTTTTTATTGTCTTAATTTTTTTTTTTAAAATTTACCAAATCGAACCTATACATATGTTCGAAACATATCAAAACTTCTAGATTTGTTCTCATTGAACATTAAAATATTAATAGATATATAATTGTGAGTTTTGCAAATTCCATATTCTTTTTTTTTTTTGGTAACAACAAATTCCATATTCTTCCATGTTACTATGTAAGTCATATTAATTTACAATAATTATATATGCCTTATGTGGCTTTATATGATTAGTATATATATACATAACTTAAGATCCGACGAATAGCCACCATTACATCTTAGTTGAGGGCGACCTATGGGGAAAAATGTAAGGAAATTGACTGCAAACTCATTATTTGCAGTCTCTTCATTTTGTTTTCTTTTGGAGATCAGAGATTAACTCATTATTTGCATTTTATTATTGAAGTATATGTTACGTTTCTCTTCAGCTGCCTGCTTTACATTTCTCTTCGATAAATTTTGCTAGTTCTATTAGCAAATTGTTAGATATTTTACATTGTCAATTTTGTCTCTTTTTTCTTTTTGGACAGAATAAGCAACAAAACAATCAAAAAAATAATAACGAAGAAAACAAGGAAAAGAAGGAATCAGACAAGGCTGTTGTGTTGAAAGCGTTTATACATTGTGACGGTTGTTCTGACCAAATTTCTAAGTGCTTGAAAGGTTTTGAAGGTAATCAACATTTTGTTAATTTCAATATTACTTTAAAACGTTATCATAGCTACATGCTTGTCTCTTACTGTATGCTCTTATTATAGATTTAATCAAATGATGAGATGTTGTATTACAATGACCAGGAATAAATCATATTAGGGTTGACAGAGAAAATCATAGGATCTTTTTGACTGGAGACGTTGTAAAAGATCCATTGAAAGTTTTGGAAAGACTTCAAAAGAAATTCAGCAAAAATGTTGAGCTGATTTCACCAAAACCAAAGCCCGACAAAAAACAGAAAAAAGATCCAGAAAAAAAGGAACAGGTCTAAATTCAATTTTTTTCCTATTTTCTTCTTTTTATTTTTTTTAAATATTACCCTCCCATGTTGTATCCAATTTTCTCACTGTTAATGTATTTTTTTTTTATTTTGACTATTTTAATTAAGCAGGCTAAAGTGAAAACTGTGGTGCTCAAGATGTATATGCATTGCGAAGGTTGTGTAAGTGATGTCAAAAGAAAAATTGAGAAAATGGAAGGTATAGTATTCTTATTCATTACAATATGAGAGTTTCCCTATCAAAAAATGACATTGTATAATGTTAAATTCTTACAAATAAAAACTTAAGATAAAAAATAAATTGAAATAAATGAAGATAATAATTAGAGGCTTTTAAGACCCTATATAGCTAGCATTAATTAATTAATTAATTAATTAATTAATTAATTAATTAATTATATTACTGTGTGTAGGTGTTGCATCTGTGGAATTGGACAAGGAAAAATCACATGTAATTGTTAGAGGAACAGTGGAGTCTACAAAGCTTGTTGAATCTGTCAAAAAGAATCTGGGAAAGCATGCGGATATTATAAAAGACGATAATAGAAGAGAGGCAAAAGGAGAAGGGAAAAACAATGAGAAAGACCATGAACCAAAAATTATGTTTAGCTATCCTCCTCAATACTCTACCCAATATCTTTATCCCAATCAAACCTTTAGTGATGAAAACGTTTTTGCATGCTCAATAATGTAAAAGCTTCTAAGGAAATTATACTATATATTTTGAATAAAATTATTTTCTTTTCAACTAGTACTGTACGTTATTCTTGATCTAAAATTGACCAATTATAATTATATTAATTAGTTTAAGTAAAATTTGAAAGACTAAATTAATTAGTTTGTTGTGTATATATTAGCTTGAAATGAAACTGATTTTAGTTATTTTTAATATGATGCATGGGAAGGTCAAGCTATTTATAATCATGAAAAGAGTTCAGGAGAAAATGTAAAAAGTGATAAATTAATTAAAAGAAAAAAGAAAGCGAATGAGAGGATGACAGGATGTTGATCCTCTATCAACTTCTTGCCATAGTACAAGAGTACAAGTATTATTTGCTTCCGCAATATGAAATGTCCAAACACAAATCGATGGATTATGTATTAATTAATTAGTTTAATTAAAAAGAAAGGTGTTTGTATCGAAAAGCCAATCACAAGTTTTTTTAATGATATAAGGGGCTAAAAGCCTAGTGGTGTGTTTGGACGAGCAATTTAATGAGATAATGTAATTTTAGAGCGTGATTCAAATGTCTCGATATAAATTATTTTGTTTGGATAATATGAGATATTTTATGAGATATAAATTATTAATAAACGTAGAAAATGTTCAAAATAAAGGGATTTTATGAGATATTTTATTTAGATTTTGATATACTACCTCAAAACTAAGAATTTGAAATTCCTACTTCCCCTTATAAAGTTATTATTAAAAATTCTAAAAAAAGTATTTTTTCCTGAACAAATATAGTGTTTTGAAATAACAATTCCGTCAAAAAAAAAAAATATTTGGGAAATAATTATTTGGAAAAAGATTATTTTTTGGAAAAATGAATTAACAAATTTTTTTCCCAAAATATGTTTTTTTACCAAAAATATTTTGTCGAAAAAAATATTTTTGGATATATTTAATATCCAAAAGAAATAGTTGACGGATAGCCAGACCCGACTGTCAACTGGTCTACGGACCCGCCTGTCGGATAAAAATCATGAAGTATTTTTTTTATGTTTAAATGTTGTCTTTATTTAATTACTCTATCCAAACAAAGAATTTTAAGAATAAAGAAATTTAATTACTTTATCCAAACAACGGATTTTAAAAACAGGGGAATTCAATTGAAGGAATTTATTTTCCTAGAATTTTTAATTTCCTCATTCAAACACACCTGATCACAACGTAGTAATAAATTGGGATTTTGAGTCACAAGTTGTCAAACCCACATGGAATAGAATAAGTACCGAACTAGTCGAATTCCTATGTTATTTAAGCTACCCAAATTAATGGTTGTGAGAAATATGCTAACAAAAGAGAATAAAGGAACGACGTTGTGAGCAATAGACACTACAAGAAAACTGTCAATTACCCATGGCTTGTTACCGACGATTAGCTGTCTGTAATCCGTCGGTAACTAGTCAGACATGAAGTTGATTTTTTTTTTGAAAAGTTATCGACGGCTATTTTGTCGGTAATAGAAATCAATCACTAAAAAAAAAAGTTCAAAATGTGCAATTTTACATCACCGACGGCTAAGCTGTCCACAATTACCGACGACTTACTGATGGCTAACGAAAAAAGTCATTAAGAATTCAAATCATTCACTTTTTCGTTATCGAGGGCTAAGCCTTTTGTAACATCCCAATTTTTAAGAAAAGTGATTTTAGTGATAAAATCCTGAGTACTCGAAAAATAAGTCATAGAAATTGATCACCTCAATGGTTTACTGAGAGTACGTGAAATTATTTTGAGTTATTTTGAATAATTTATTTATTATAAATAATTATTATTCATGATGTCAATTCGAATTAATTGACAAACAGACGATGTCGCTTTTAAAGAGAATTCATCAATTATACTTATTATAAGTTTTACGCATTCTGCGATAGCTGCGTATTTTTGTTGACTAAGAAATTGATTGAATTAAATCAAGATGAAATTAAATTTAAGAATTAATATTTAATATTAATTCATGGTTCGAAAAAAGTCGGAAAACTCTAACGAAGTTTTGTCGCGTTTCCTTGGTTGCAATTTGCTTTGCACATCTCTCTGCACTTCTTTCCCATGCCACTTCTGCTTGTCTAATTCTAACCTTTAAGAAGATGTCAACTTTCAACCTGTTTCTTTTTATATGACCAAGTCGATTTTCTACTTCTATCATCTCTACTTTTGAGTTTTAGTGAATCATTTGCTTTGCATCCTTCTTTACATGTGAATCGTGCATAGAAAATTAACTTAACTATTATACAAAAATTGTTATGTTAATTATTGATGAAATAAATGTTTGATTATTGTTATTAGTATCGGAGAAAAGTCTTAGCTTCCCATTTGAGGTTCAATATATTACTGAGTGTCTGTACTCTTTTAGGGTACCACATGTTCATTGTATATTGAACCTTGAATTGTCCAAGTTGGACAGTTTGGGAAAAAACTTTTACTTTACTCGTATAATAGTTGTTGCTTAATTCTCGTATCTTTATATTTGATGAAATTTCGGTTCGATTCATTTCCTTTTATTCTCTGGGTGCATACTTGATCGCGGTATTCATAACTGCGATCATTTAGTGCACTCAGAGACCAATGGGAAATGCTACCGAAATTTTGTCAAGTATAAGATATGAGAATTAAGAAAGCACTATTATACGAGTTCTGAAAAAGTTTTTCCTCGAATGGGATAGGGTCATACCATTTAAAGAAAGAGAGCGGTTGTAAGAACGTCGTGTGTAACACCCCGTTTTCGGAGCGCTACTGTGCAACCCAATCTAATGCTGAAAAACATTTAACACTTATATGTTTTCAGTAAAAAGTACTCTTCTGTATTTCGCAATGGAAAATAGAAGTAATTTTTTTTCTTTTTCTTTCCTTGAAATCCTTTTCAAAATTGAGACATAAAGAGTACTGCAGTTTTCTAAATGATGCCAAATCAGTCTTTTACAAATATCAGAGTATATCACATCACAATTAATACTTCAGATCACATAAGACATAACATTATCATTTCACACTGAGGCGAGTTTTTCGAAGAGTGTAATTACAAGGCAATATTTAATTACACAAATAATCAAAACAAAACCCTAAGCTAAGCTGGCCAACAACTATAAACTTTAGTAAAAAATCATTCAGCAAGATCACAACACAAAACACTCAGAGGAATCTTCTTCCACTGGCTCATTCTTCAATACATCCGGGAAGGACGAAACAGCAGCAGCAATGTGACACTCCATCTGGTAACATCCATAAGAATGTCCAATCCAACAACAGTGCAAGGGTAAATTCTTTGTCCACGAGTTTATCATAGGCTATGTCGCATGCAAACAATATATATATATATATATATATATATATATATATAATACAACAACACGCTTTTATATACATATATATACTTAATAGACTGCACACATCATCATGGTATATCAAGCATTTGCATGTGAACAGACAAATCAACCAACAGATCAACAATCAAGTCACCACAATATTAAACAATTGCTTGTGAGCAGACAATTCTATCAGCAGATCAATGATCTAGTCATTATAATGTCAGATTCATCAAACAATTCATCACATATCATAAATGTGGTTAGCCATGCATGCCAATGCATTATGAACAAGTTTGTGTATACACTTGCAGCCTTAAACAAGGACAGCAATAGGAACAAGGAAAGCCTTTTCCAGGTCCGAACAAATTCCCCTACCAAGGGTATAGCCACACATTAGGCCGTGTTGCCAACTACTACCTCTAGTCCAATAGGTACCGTGGGTAGCTGGCAAAATGAAGTGACAACCCGCCCTTTTGAAGTCCTTAAGACAATCAAACGCTACGAGTGTCGATGCTCAATGGTCAGTATGAATCCAGACAATTTTTTTTATACAACCCACTTATCTTTAAGGAGCGTCTGAGACATAATTTATTTTAATCAATGCGGATCGACGAGTCCTCACTTTCTTAGTGAATTTTTAAATCTCAGTTTTGGTGTCACATCTAAGTGATATTGTGCCAGAAATAGCTTTTGAGCTTAGGTCGTTGGAACCCTAGTTGTGCTAAATAAGGCATTACGGGAATTCCCAGGAAAGAGAGGCGGTGCGAACACTCTTAATTATCAAGTCTTTCCTAGCCAGAATTTTTCCAGACGCATCATTCAACTCAACCATTTTCACAAATTTTACTCAAGTTCTTTTTCTACTATGGTTCCATTGAAAAATTATTTGCAAGCTTTGGCTAGTTTTACTAAAATCCTCACGCTTACTTTTAAGTCAAAATACCCCGTAATATTTCTTTTATGAAATCTTTTCTCAGCTTATGGAATCGCATCGGATTTACCGTTCGTAAATCGTCAAACCATTAACAGTAGATCATCGCATTATTAATTAATCCATCATCATTGACCTTATTTATGCATACTTTAATCAATTCCAAGTTCAAATCAAAACATTCATAATTGATTTAAGACATAAAATCCAAATCATTGTTGCCACACGGGGCCAAAAACATGCTACAATATCTCTACAACACATAGTAATACTACAACTACTACCACACAATTAACAATCAATCAAACCACTCAACAAACAAGGCGAAAAGCCCAAACTCATTATGTAAGAATTTCCCTTACCTTGGGCGCTTTAACAATCCAAGCAAAGCAATTCCAAACTATCGTCAAGTCGAACCTCGCGCTAACCTTAAGCACAAACCTTAACAACACAAACTTCATGCAATTAGAACCCGAAAATACAAGTCCTAACACCCTAGGATAGCCATGGTTTGGGTCCCTAAAAGGCCTAAGAATTACTCACTTAATCCCATTTGAATCACACCTAGTCATATGTCATGAATCAAGTCAAAGTTATGCAAGTTTTGAAACTTTTTCAAACACTACACACTTAGAAAAATACCTAACCCAAAATTTTACCAATTGGAATAGTGTTTTACCACTTTGAATAGTGTTTTCCCAACTTTGGACCACTTTTTAAAACACTAAAACATGTCACCAAATTTTAGAAACAATTTCATTACAAGTTCAAAACAATTATTGAAACATAAACCAAATCTTTTCCCAAAATCAAACTTCTTTGAAATGTTTTGCCAAACCAAATTCTTAACCAACTTTTACAATATTTTAGAGACATAAAACAACTTAAAAGAATGTTTAAGAATAACATAAGGGCCACGGTTTTGGTGCCCTAAAACAAACCTAAAATTTTCAACTTTTCATTTCCAAAACATATCATTTCACCACACTTAAATCCTTAAACCTTAACCAACTTCCATAACATCTAACATACTTTAAAATCAAGTTAAAACATCCCCCAAAACCATCTTAGAGGCCACGGTTTCTAGCCCCCTAAACAACCAAATTTATTTTTCCAAAACTTTGTAAAACATGCTTATATGACAAGTTTTCAAACATACTACTCAAAACCCTCCAAGAACTAACTCCAAATCAACAAAATCAAGCCAATATCAAGTCCCCAACAACCCTATAAATTCGACCAGAACCAAGAGTTGAAGTTTTCAAATTTTAAAAACACTAAACAAGCTTAATCATGGAGGAAAAGGATGGATCTAAAGATTAATCAAGCTAATACATCAAGATCTAACAATTTCTAAACAAAACAACACTAAAACTTTGAAGAACTCTTCCATAGCAGCCAAGAGGAAAATAGCATGGGTTATGATGCTTACCAAGAAGTCTAGAGATGGTTGATCAACAATCAAGAACAAAGGAAGGAAGTTTGCACTCAAAAACACTAAGTTTTTCAAGATTTCTCACACTTTCTCTCTCTAGAATTTTCTCCACCAAGCATAAATGGAAAATTTATGAAGGGGCTGATCTCCGATTTATAGAGATCTCAAGGGACAAGGAAGAGATAAAAATTGTTCATTTAGTTGGATCTTAACTATCTAGTTACAAACTAACTAAGTAAACTAACTACCAATTACACCTAAGCCAATCAAAACATTCTATTTGCCCAAGGTGGGTCCCAAGCATGTGTCTTGGCTCCCATTGGTCTAAAGTGGTCGACATCCCCCTAAAAATATCAAAGGGTTTCGCTTCCGCGCGTTATCGATCAACCGGGTGCGCGGCGTTCCACGTCTATTAGGGTTTTTGTACCAAAAACTCCAAAAATAAATCTAATAAATTATTCTATATTAAAAAATTATTAATAAACCAAAATGTCCCCACAAATATTAGAAGTATTTCTATGAATATTGCTTTCTCGATTTACGAGCTAAAACGCTACCGTAATACAGTTCTAGGCGTAGACAATACCAGAAAAATTTCCAATAAATCCTAAATATTGGAAAATGCTAAGATCTAAAATTTTATAAAATTTGGATCACGTTTAGGCATGTTTCAGTTAGAAACTCACCCAATAGGCTAGTTACGGCAGAATTCAACAGAATTCTCGCAGCGTAATAAAAACTGTAAATTAGTGAGGATCACTAATTTCAATTTCTCTTGTCATCTAGATATTATTCAAACAATAAAATCATCAATATAAAAATCATAAAAATAAAAGTCATATTAAATATGACATAAAACAGACAATTTGACAATTAACTAAACATTGAAAATCTAAACTGTGACTTAAAAATATCTATTAAGTCCTAAAAATTATTTCTCCTTCAATAAAATATTTTTTTTAATCAAACAACAATTTTTTCACATTTTTCAAGCTTAATTCATATTAAAAACAGTATACGTCTACACTGTCTCTTAATCTGAATTAATTACTAAAACAGTAAATTGTTTACAATAAATCTTTGTAGTTCTTTGTACTTTTAACAAACCATTGAGGTGATCAATCTCCATTGAGGTGATCAATCTTTGTCATTTTTTTAACGTGCAGAAGATGGAATTTTTTCCTTCGAGTCGTAGTTGGATGTACGATAGGTTGTATTCGGGGAGAGGGGGTTTGAAACAATTTTTTTGCGATGGGGTTGATCATTTTGTCCAAGCCAAAATGGCACATGAAGATTACATAATTAATGGAGGGATTAGATGTTCGTGCCTTAATTACGATTGCAGAAGGATTAAGAGCTCAGGTGAGGTCATGTATCACATGCAGAGAGTTGGATTTAGGCCTAATTACTGGATTTGGACTAGACATGGTGAAGAGTTACCTCGGGTTGATTTAGGGGTTGGCGATAATTGCACAGGTGCTTTAAGCAGTTGCGTAGATACGGGATATGGTGAGCAAATTGAATTGATGCAAGATATGGTTTGTGATGCATTGGGGGTTAACTTATCATTCGAAGAGCAACATAATGATGACACAAATGAACTTCCAAATGAGACAGCACAAAAATTTTATAATCTCTTATTAGAAACAAATAAGCCGTTGTTTGAAGGGTCTACAGATTCTAAGTTATCAATGTGTGTGAGGCTTTTTAGCTCTTAAATCCAACTGTGGTGCTACGGATGTGTGCTTGGATCTTGTAACGAGGCTAAAAGCTTAGTGTCCAAGTTATTATGAGGCTAAAAGCTTAGTGTCCAAGTTGAGGTTGGAATCTAAAATGATTGATTGTTGTGTCAGAGGGTGTATGTTATATTACGACAATGAATTCGGTAAAAACGATGGCGTGCTGGTTGAATGCAAATTTTGTAGTGAGACAAGGTATATTTCACACATTGATAATGGGAAGGGTAGACAAAAACCAGTTCCAGTGAAGACAATGTTTTATTTGCCAATTATTCCAAGGCTGCAGAGAATGTTTGCATCAACACAGACTGCAGGCAAAATGATGTGGCATTATGAGAATAAAAGCACTTCAGGTATGTTGCGCCACCCATCTGATGGTGAAGCTTGGAAGCACTTTGATCATGTGCATCCTGAATTTGTAGCAGATCCATGTAATGTACGGCTTGGCTTATGCTTTGATGGTTTTACCCCATATGTTCGATCAACGACGAATCCTTATTCTTGTTGGCCAGTTATTGTTACCCCATACAATCTTCCTCCTAAAATGTGCATGTCTAAGCCTTATATGTTCTTGACTTGTATTATACCGGGTCCAGATAATCCAAAAGATGGTATTGACATCTATTTACAGCCTCTCATTGACATCTATTTTACAACGAGGGCAGCTCTGATGTAGACCATTAATGACTTCCCTGCATATGACATGTTGTCTGGTTGGGGTACTCATGGTAAAATGACATGTCCCCGTTGCATGGAGCATACAAATGCCTTTACCTTGAAATTCGGGGGGAAGAGTTCTTGGTTTGACTCACATCACAGGTTTTTACCAGGTGATCATCCATTTAGACGGAATAAGAACGCCTTCAAGAGGGGGGAAGTTGAATTAGATGGCCCACCCCCAAGGTTGACATCCGAACAGATTTGCAGCAGATTTATGGATATGCAAAAAATCACAGATTATGGTGAATTGGATCGATTTGAAGGATATGGACAATGGCATAATTGGACTAAAAGAAGTATTTTTTGGGATCTGCCATATTGGAAAGATAATTTATTGAGACACAACCTTGATGTTATGTACATTGAGAAGAACTTTTTTAACAATATTTTTCTCACAGTGATGAACGTCAGAGTAAAAACGAAAGACAATGATAAGGCCAGACTGGACTTACCACTTTACTGTAGGTGAAAGGACTTGCATTTGAGGACTCGGTCGGATGGGAAAACCCTAAAACCCAAAGCCTGTTACTCTTTAATTGCTGAGGACGCAAGGTCAGTCTGTAGGTGGATAAAAGAACTTCGGATGCCAGACGGTTATTCTTCTAATTTGGCAAGATGTGCCGGTGTGAATAAAGGAACCATGATTGGGATGAAAAGCCATGATTGTCATGTATTCATGGAGTGTTTACTTCCTATTGCATTTAGTTTCTTGACGTCAAATGTTTTAAATCCACTGACTGAACTCAACCAATTTTTTAAAGATTTGTGTTCTACCACATTGAGAGAGGATGATATTATAAAGATGGAGCAGAACATACTACTCATTCTTTGTAAGTTGGAGAGAATATTTTCCCTGGTTTCTTTGACTCTATGGAGCATCTTCCAGTGCATCTTGCACATGAAGCTAGGCTTGGTGGACCGGTTCAATACGGATGGCTGTATCCATTCGAAAGGTAATATAATAAATTATTCTTTAATATAAATATTCATTTGAAGGGTTAAATGTATCAATTTTTATCATCAACCTTGTTATTTTGTACATTTATGGGTGACTCAAAACGATCGATGAAAAATAAGGCCAGGGTTGAAGGATCTATTTGTGCAACTTACTTACACCGTGAGACGATCCATTTATGTTCCCATTATTTTACGAACTTTGACACCAACAAATAATAGGAATGAAATAGAAATTGAAAGTGAAAGACACCCGCTAGCCTTATCAGTATTTTGCCTTTCCGGTCGTCATGCTGGAAAGGAGCTGACTCATCAGTTAACGGGAGAAGAGTGGAAGTCAGCTCACGTTCACGTGTTGATCAACTGTATCGAAGTATCACCATATCTTACATATGTATCATTTTGACCACTTTCAATTTCTTTTATCCACAACTAATCATGATCATTTGTTTGATAATGACTTGATCAGGGCCTTCTTGTTAAATAAGCCCACAAGCAAACAAGACTCTTCTGCCTATATTCATGAATATTTCCCAACGTGGTTTATGAACCAGGTATGTATTTTTAGTCCTATTTGAACTATTTATTGTTTGAAAATACAAAAGAATGTTTGAAAATAGGAACCATAATTTGTTTGCCTATGGTGTATACGCAGGTGTATAGTGAGGCAGAATCACCTAAAATCGAACACTTGAGAAATTTATCTCATGGTCCTAATTCACATGTAAAAGAATGGCACACGTTTTCGTAAATGGATACAAATTTCAAACCCAGTCAAAAACAAAGGGGGAAAAAACAATTAACAGTGGAGTTTATGTAAAAGGTGTCACAGATGGAGGTGAAGACGACTTCTACGGCATGATTCAACATATATATGAATTGGGGTACAATACTTTAGACTATACTAAAAGAATAGTGTTATTTTATTGTAATTGGTTTGATCCGTCAAGTAGAGGCACAAGAGTGGATCGAAAATATAATACTGTGGATATATGCATGAGCAGAAGATACCAAATGTTTGATCTGTTTATCATGGCACAACATATAAGACAAGTGTATTATGTCCCTTATCCATCAACTTGAAGGGACAAACAAGGTTGGTGTGTTGCAATAAAGACCAAACCAAGGGGTCGCATTGAATCAGATGATCTACAGGAAGAAGTGGCTTATCAAGTGGATGAGATGTCTCATGTCAACATGGTAAATGAAGTGGAACCCATTTCTCGACTACGTGACAATCCAATCACATATGAAGATGTAGATGGAGATGAGGAATTAAATGAAGAAGTGGCAGAATCATCAAGATCTGAAGACGATGTCGAATTAGAGTGGGCAGAATGGGCAGAATGAAATTGTTTAACATTTTACAATTAGAGAAATTAATGTCTAACAATATATTTTAATTTTTCAGTTACTTTCATAACTTGTTGTTTATTTTTATGGGAATTTATTTTTAATATTGTTATGTTTAAATATAATATTTCATGACTATTATTGTTGAATTGCTTTATAGACATATATGGCATCAGGAGGATCAGGATCCGACCCCCCGACCACCCACTGGTGGTAAAGGGAAGGGGAAGACCATTGCCATCGACCCCCCCCCGTCGTAGGAGGCCGAACATTATTAGGCGTGACGCTGCTGACTTTTCGACGTTGTCATCCACACAATGTCTGCATACATCTATGCCTACATAACCTCCAACGCGTTCGAACCCTACACAGCCTTCAGCACCTTCTGCACATGGCGCTTCTTCCTCCCATGTTGTGCCTGAGATGGTATCCGATACTCATCAGTCCGACCATGAGTATAGTACGGGCCATACACCTGATCAGACCGGGGTTGAGCAGAACGAGGATGAGCAGCAGGAGGTTGAGCAGCAGGTCGCTGAGGATCTTGAGATGCTGCATGATGGCCGAGTTATTATCAGGCCGGCTGGTAAAGGGTAAGTATTTACATTTTTTTTCTTCTAGTTATTAATAATTTACATGTATATATATGTATATTTGTTTGACATCTTTTTTTTTTCAGGTTCCTTCCCTCAAAGGCAGCTGCGAAGGCTATCACAGCAGTAACTGAGGATAATTACCACATGTTTTGGCCCACCTGGGGGACGTTGAAGGACGAGGAGCGGAGGCATATGTTCAGATCTTTCGGAGTAAGTTGTAGTTTTTATTTTGTTGCATATTATTTTTTTATTTCATAAATTTCAATTATGTTTAATAATGTATTATATTGATACAGACGAGGGTTTCTTGGGAGAAAGAGAATGAGGGGCGGATCGAGAAGAACTCCCATATGAAGGCCTCCCACCGCATCTCTGTTATGCTTAGAGATGCCAGCCTCGGGGACAGCCCCATTGGATTGGGCATAAGCTCTGGCAGCAGCTGGTAGCGTACTGGAACTCCCCTGGGTTCAAGGTGACCAGTGAGAAGGCAAAGAAGAATAGAGCCTCTGAGAAGCGTGGAAGCTTGCTCACCGGAGGTTTCGCCAGTCAGGCGCAGCACGCAGCTCGACTTGTACGTGTTATATAATAATAATAATTATTATTATTATTATTATTATTATTATTATTATTGTTATTTATTATCTATTATTTATTTAAGGTTTTTTATTAAATAATTATAGTCGAGGAGATTGGGTAGAGAGGTACAGTTGCACGAGCTACATCGTGCAACTCATATTAGGAGGAGTACTAGTGATTTTGTTAATGATCGGTCGAGGCGGACCCTGGTAATTGTAAAATATAATGAATAGTTTTTTAATAATGTTTACATTGTTTTCTTACAAAAAAAATTGACTTATTTGTTTATGTTTGACAGGAGGAGTTTGAGACGAGGATGTCTCAGATTAGATCTCAGACATCATCATGTTCCCGCCTCGAGCCACGAGGATCCATCAAAGACCTTGCCGGGGTTTGGGCAGATGTTGTTGGCGGCAAGAAGAAGGGTCGTCTATACGGTGCTGGAGACCTTGCCAGCAATTACAGAAAAAGGACCATTCGCCTCCACATCGGGGAGTCATCGAGTAGTGATGGTGCCAGTCAACGCTTTGTCGCGGATGAGTAAGAGTTAGTCGAGGTGAAGCGAAAACTGGCCGAGCAGCAGGAGGAGACCTGTCGAACGAACGCCATTTTGGCTCAGGTGCTGCAGCAACAGGAAGAGATGTATTAGATGCTAGCTCACCAGCAGCCTCCTCTGCCTCTGCCCCCTCCGCCTCCTGATACTGATCATGTCGGTGACGCTCCTGATGTTTGTTTGGATTATTTATTTATTTATTATATTTCTTTTTTTTAGTTTGTTTTTTGGTTTACGTTATCACATTTTTTTAATATGGGAATAAATTAATAATTAAAAGTAATCAATTTAATTAAATTAAATTACTAGTAATAGTTAATTAAATTAATTAACGAAATTAATTAATTTAAAAAAAAAAATAAATAAATCTATCACATTTTTTAATATGAGAATAAATTAATAATTAAATAAATAAATAAATAAATAATTAAATTAATTTAGTAGTTAATAAATTAATTAATTAATTTAATAAATTAAATTAATAGTTAACTAAATCAATTACAAAAATTAATTAATTTAAAAATTAAATAAATAAATCAGTTAATTAAATTAAATATAAAAATTATTCAATTAATTTAATTAAATATTGAATTAAATTTCGTGGAAAAAAATTCGTCGTTACCGATGGGTTTGGCCGTCGAAAAAACAAGCGGCATTACCGACGGTCCTGGCCGTCGAAAAATTACCGAGGGTTTTGGCTGTCGGAAATTACCGTCGGATTTTGACCGACGGATTCTCCCGTCGGTAATAGCGATGGTAAAAATAAGCCCGTCGTTAAACATTTGCGAAGCCTGTTTTACCGACGGGCTTGTGGCCGTCGGTAATCCGTCAAAACTTTTGTGTTACCGACGGCCAAAAGTTGTCGGTAATCCCGAATTTTCTTGTAGTGATTGATTAATGGTGATGGCAGTTGTCTCTGGTGGAGTTGATTCAGGAAGATAGTGTGGGGTTATTGGGTCTCCTAGTGATGAATTGAAGGAGATGGTTTGGAGAAAAAGGTTGATAGTGAAGGTCAGTGTGACAACCTAGCTTATACTATGATCTCACTACTGTGACGTCCCTTTATTTATTAAGCCATTATTAAGTGAAGTGATCCGATATTCACTGGGTTCATTTAAATTGATCTTTCTATTTAACTTATTATACTATAATATTCCGATACCGTTATAATATGTGCTTATAATGGATAGGTGGAAAGTACTTTATAAGAATATAAATTTTTGTGTGTCGGTGTATAACAAATTATCCATTGATCTGTTACACACCTAACTTAATAGGTGCAGTGACAAGCAACACAAATTATGAACATGATCAAGTAAAACACAAGAAGGGGGGTTGAATTGTGTTTCATAAAACTTTTTCGTAAACCTTTGTTAAAAACATAATTTTATAAAAACAATTACAGAACTCCTGGCAAATACAAAAAATAAAGCTAGACGCAGATACCTTGGCAGATGCTGAAATGAAAATCAGATGCTAGTAATGCAGTTTTTCAAAGAGATGCTTTCAGGGTAATTAAATAAGAAGTTAGAGAGAGAGAGAGAAAGCAGACACAGAAGGTTTACACTAGTTAACCACCAAATTAGTAGCTATGACTAGTCCCTTCATTCCTAAAGGATTTTTCACTATAATCAACCTGATTACAACTCGTGAGAAGACTACTGTCAACCTGACTCAACTCATAACTTCTCAAAACGACTTAGTACAGTCAAGCCTTTGAGAAAACACAACTCACGAGTATACTACTGGCAAAACTTGGCTATACTCTCAACTTCTCAAAACGACTTAATTCAGTCAAGCCTTTGAGGAATTATAGCCACTACTGGGCTTAATACAAAATGATTTCAAATGATTTTGAAATAAGCTTAACAAGCTCTCAACACGAGAGGATAAGAATTAAAGCTTAAGCATAGAAAAACTTTCTTAAAAAAAGAATAAAACTTTTGAAGCCCAGTTCTTTTGATCTCAGATAGCTAGGGTTGAGTTCTTGGTTGTTCACTTCTCTTTCGTTTTTCATTGTTGATAGATGATATATATAGTGAGAAACACCAAATAAAGTCATTGTGACATAGGTAGGTCCTTCACCAGTAGTTAAAAAATCAGATCCGCTTTTTGTGCGACGTGTCTTCCATGTCTTTCTATTCCGTACACTGTCATAGCTATAAATGATAAATCTGTCCTTTTATGATCCTTTTAGAAAATGAGGTCCTTTCTTTTTTTTTTAAGCAAAAATTGACATGCAAAAGCATCATTGTAGACTCAAACATCCCAACTATGTTGGCACCTTAGAGCCTACCAATCACCTGCAGCACGCCAAAAATTTATTAAAATTAGCAAAATGAAAAAAAAACAAAGAAGGCATGGGGGGCAACAACCTGACCCATGGAAGAATCATCTAAACCTATAAAAAGGGAGACCCGACCTATTGCGGAAAAAGTCTTCCCTAATAAAAGTAGGAGTGGAATCCCACCACAAAAAACCTTGGATAGTAAGGCCGTGTGAAGCCAATTTATCCGCACAAGAATTGCCCTCCCTAAAAATGTGGGTGACTGCAAAATTCATACACTTAGTAGCAAGTAAACAGTTTAGCCATCTATTTCTAAGACGCCAAGGAACGGATTTGGGATTTGAAAAAGCCTCAACCACCAGTTCTGAGTCACATTCCAACCAGAGGTCAATTGCCAGCATGGCACCCGTCAACTCAGCATGGAGAGATGAGGTCACCCCAAGGTTAGCTGCAAAGCACCCTAGCATAGCCGCCCTGTAGTCTCGAAAGATACCACCACAAGCTGACCAACCCGGATTGCCCCTAGAAGCCCTATCAGAGTTGCATTTGACCCAATAACAAGCCGGCGGAGACCAAATAACCTCTTTAATAAGAGGACCTTTACAGACATGACCGGAAACCGAAAAAGTCTTCAGAATGGAAAATTCCTGAACAGAGGAAGACATAGTGCCCTTGGAGAAAGAGCCTGTCAAAGAGACAGAGGCAATAACCGAGCTGATAACCGACCGGAAGGGGATATGCTTATCCTCAAACCGCAGACTGTTCCTGCACCTCCATACCGAGTAGATCACATTTAGAATGATAGCCAAAACAATGTCACGAGTTTGCGAGCTCCACGCTCGGTTGCAAACTGAGAGCAGAGAGGAAAAGGAGCTAAGATCAATATCGCAGGCGATGACAGATCTCACCCAGTTCCATAAATCAGTCACGAAAGGGTACTCCAGGAAAATGTGAGCAGACGTCTCGGCGTTGAGACCACACAGACTGCAAATAGAAACAGTGACACACCCTCTAGCTGCTAAATTCTCATCTGTGGGCAACTTGTGGTGCAGCAGCCGCCAAAATAAAAAAGATTTAGTCGGAGGGATACAAGGTTGCCAAAGAAGCTTACTCCAACCAACTATCGAGCCTCTAGGATTAATAGACAAGTAAGCTTGCTTTAAGGATAAGTCACCTGTGTCGGTCTCGGACCACCTAAGATGATCCTGCACGGAATGAAGAGGGATGTGCGTTTGAAGAAGTGCAGCAGCCAAATCCGGGCAGTTCTGAGTTATTAGAGAGGGAATGATCCACTGGTGGTTGGAAATAAAAGCCTCAACTTTAGATTGAAACAGATGATGCATAGCAGTGGGGATTTGCAGCCAGTCAACCACTGGTTTGGCTAGCCAAAGATCATGCCAAAAATTGATATCTTTACCATCACCCAGATTCCAGGCAACTCTGTCTAACAGCAGGGGCAAGGCAGTCTTCAATGCGGGCCAGATAGAGGACCCGACATAGGCCTTGGAGGGCTGACCTTGTCTGAGAAATCTTGCTCGAAGAAATAAAGACCAATCTGCATTTGAGGAATAGAAATCCCAGCAGTGTTTAAGAGATGCTGCTGCGTTTAATTGCCTGCAGGATCGTAGGCTTAACCCCCCCTCTTCAATTGGAGAACACATTTTGTGCCAAGAAACCATAACAATCTTACGAGAATTAATATCGCCGGACCAAATAAAATTCCTAATCCAAGTGTCTAGATTAGCGAGCAAGGAGACCGGCCATGCATAAATGTGAAAGCTGTGCAAAAGCATACCATAAATGGTGGATTTAACAAGTTGGATGCGCCCCATAATTGACAGCATGGATCCCTTCCAACTAGCCAATTTAATTTTTACTTTGTCTGCAATGGGCTGTAGGTGAGCTCTAGATGGTTTACCTTTGAAAATGGGAACTCCTAGATAGGTAAAATGAGGTCCTTTCAAGGAAAGACAGAGTGAATAAATATCCGTTGACATTCTTTTTTACCTTTGATTCGTCGTACATTAAAGAGCCATCAATGAGGATCCTTAAATGCTTGAAATAGTCTTTGAAGGCTTTGTTCAGTCTGGTGTGATACCAGAGGTAAACTTGTACTAGAGACATTTTGAAAATAGAAATACTCTGTTTATCAACTGCAGAGTTGACAAGACCGAGACATGATTCTACCTGAGTGTAGTTCTACCAAAGCGTAGTTCTACTAGAGCATGGTTCTACCAGAGCGTGGTTCTACCAGAGCATGGTTCTAAGATGCTGACATCATCTTACTCTTATCAGAGGAAGTTCAGCATAAACAGCTCGATCAGACTAGAGGGTAGGTAGCGCACATAACCATATCGTTTTGAGACAGATCCTTCTGATGAATAATAGTGAGTTCTCACTAGATTCTGCACACTAGAGAATACATCAGATGATAAATTGTTCTTATACATTATTTGTTATCATCAAAACAATTAAGGGTCATTGTTTCTGAATCAACTTGGTTCCAACAATCTCCCCCTTTTTTATGATGACAACCACATGGATTGATGAACAATTTTCCTATTAGAAAAATATTTTGTAAAAGTTTTCATGGGACTCCTTAAAAGTTTTCAAGGGACTCCCCATGAATTAAGCATATAAAAATATTTTCTTACATAAGGCAGATGCATAATATCAATAGGTATAAGAATCAATCAGATGAATTGAGTTGCTAATTTTATGCCATAAATTACAAAGAGCATATGCTTAATATGTAACACGCGTTTTTTCTTATGCGTTAATTAACGTTATTTAGTGTATTTTGTCGTATTTACGCTATAATAAAGCAATTTCTTGTTCTCTAAGAAAGTGTATTAATTAAAGCAAGATCAAATTAAATTTGAGAATTAATATTTTATATTAATCCATGGTTTGAAAATCGTCGAAAAATTCTAACGAAGTTTCGACGCGTTTCGAATCACCGGGCGGTTTCGCCGCAGATAAAATTCTAAATGAACTCCGATTTCGATGAAAATCGAATCGTAACTTGTTGAGACTATTATTGAGTGATTGTTGTTATTTTTATTATTTATAATTAAATATTATCACGCGATGAATTAATTTCTCGTTAAATTAATTTTCGCGAGTTTATCGGTAACGCGGTTTCTCGTTGCAGTATTTTTAAATCTTAAGACTTTAGATTAGAGGGTAATCATGAGAGATGTGAGATTAGATGAGTAAGATTAGATGATATGTTTAACATCTCATAAAATTACTAGGTGTCATTAGTTGTGTGATTTTTTTTAAAAAAAGTCTTTTATTCAACTACTCCTACTAACTATGCTTATTTTTATTATTATATAAGTGAGGAACCAAGGCTATATGCAACCCATTTTCCAGCCCTCATTCACGCCACCGTCTCTCTCTCAAACCCTCATCTTCTTTCTCTTTTTCCCTTCTTGAAAAGCAAGCTTCCATGGATGCTTTCCTCCATTTTTCTTGAGTTTTTCAACTTGCAATCTTCACCAAAGTTGCTCCAAACCTTCATCTCTACCTAGTTCTTCTTCATCCTCATCATCTAAGTAAGAGAAAAATCAATTTTTCCCTCCCCATTTACTGTTGAAAACCGCGCCCCCTCCCCTTTGTTACTTCTTGTAATTTTGCTTTTCAATCTTGTTTCTTATGCTTGTTTGATGTTGTTTGATGGGTTGATGATGATCAAGAGGAAATGAGACATTCTTTTTCCCTTTCTTGAGTTCTAGGGTGAGAACCCTAAGAGGAGAAAAAGGGGAAAATGGTGTGATCCTCATTGAATCACCTAATTAGTGGTTTAATTGAGTTAATGGAAGTTGTATGATGATTGTTTAAATTATAGTTTTGTTTTTGCATGCCTAACTTGTTAGTTTATGATTGAGACCTATTCTTTAATTATGGAAAATGTGGGTTTAGGTGATTGAATCATGTATCTAAGTGTTGAATGTTATGTTTCAGGTAGTTTTAAGGCTATTGGAATTGATATGCATGAGTTAGTATAAGAGGTAGTTCATGTTTGTGAAAAAGTGATTAGGTTGTTCTTATTTTTAATTTGGCATGAACATATTTTTTTAGCATGATATTGGCAATGTATTTAATGCCTTAGGATTCTTGAAATTGGGATTTTGTTGATTGGAAGTATTTTTGGGAAAGCAATGAATCTTGAAAAAGTTGGAAATAAGTTTTGAGAACTTTGTATTTTAGTTTAAATTGGTTGGCCATGCATTGTATGATATATAGCATGTTGATGGATTTAATGGTTGTAAGTATTGAGTTTTTGAAATGAAAAATTGATTGAGAAATGTTTTACAACTTGTTTCAAATATGGGTGTGAATGATGCTTAGACAAGAATTGATGTGAGTTACCTTAAACATGGTTGTTTGGTTTGAAAAATGTTAGTAGTAATGAAAAGGAGTTTTGCAAAAATTTTTTAAGGAGAAGAGGGTCATGGCCGAGAGGCCTAAAAGATTTTTGGAAGGAAAATTTTAATTGTGAACTTGTATGTAATGCTTGAATGTGTTATGTTTAAGCTTTAGAAACTTTGTGCAAAATGATTAATTGATGATGTGTTATGCTTAAGATTTCAAGAAAAAGGATTCTTTAAAAATTAGCATTTTTTTTAGTTAAAGTGTTATGTGTTAGTTAATTTTCAAGAAAAGTGATTTTTGGTTCAAAATCTTTAAATGTTTTCTAGTAGTTAGAAGTAAATTTTTTGTGGATGCTTGGTTAGAAAAAGGGATAAGTTGAGAGCATAAGTTTAACTAGAATTCCTAGATTGTACTAATTTGTATGTGGTAATAGGAATCGAAGTACCGGAGATTGAGCGAAGCGGACCCGAAGACGTAGGAGCGACGTTAACGACAGCTCGTGGTAAGGGCGCTTCACATTAATACTTTCATAGTATGCTAGCGTAAGGGCACTTCTAGACACTTTTAGGATTTTATTTTTATGTCCCTGTGTAAGGACAAATTTTAGAGATGTTTAAGTTCTTGTTTTGTTATTCAAATGTTTATTTAAATACGAAGAAGTCTGAGAACTCTACGAGTTCGAAGTTAGGGTCTTTGAACCCCTTCGTTTATTTTATTGTCGTGCGGTCGCCCATTTTCCGAGTCGTTCGTGGGTGAAAACTTTGTGGTTGGTCTCCTAACCCAACCCCCCACTTGTTTGTACCTCTCTGTTAATTCCATCGAGTTGCAGAGGGATGGATTCATTGATTTGCGTGTCAAGCATGTGATGTTGTAATATGCGATTGAATAATCCTGTGAATTGCTTATGCTGTTTGTATCGTTGAATTGCGTTTCTTCATGCAAGCTGCTTTTATTGCTTAAGTTGTTGAATTGCGTTTCTTCATATTAAGCATGCTCTTATTATTTGATATGCGGTCGAATAATCTTGCGTATAACTCTTTGAATATCGTATGCGACGAATTGTTCATCGAGTCTGAGAGCATTGTCGAGTCGTCGAGACGTTTTTGAGCTGTGAGCCGGACAACTGAGGGTGCTAGGTCCCCTTCGTTCACGGTGGATTAGCTAGGCGTCGCAGCGTAGGAACCGGGACTGCTTACCTAGGGAGAAGCGAAAGATCCCAAGGCTACGGCTGGTATGTCAGTTGATGGATCTGCGTCTGCTTTCCGGAATAATTGTCGAGTCGAGAGAAAATGAGTAGTGAGTCGAGTCGAGTCTAGAGTGAGAGAGTTGAGTCACGTTCTGTGAATGATATACATTGTTGTTTGCTTATTGCTTTATACATTGATTATCTTGATCTGTTGAGAAGTTGACCCTTTCCCGTGGTGCCTTCAATTCATGACGGTTACCCAGGCGATGGCCAAGGGCATTTGGATTCCGGCGATGAGGACGTCGCCGGAGATTTTCTTTGACTTCCCTGATATGGAGCAACCCGCGGCAATGGAGTTCGACCCCATCTCCTGCCGTGTGGTATACACTAGGGACGTAGTGCAGACACTACGAGAGGATGGCGTAGCTGTGAGACAGGATATGACACGACGTACGGTCAGTTTCCCGATCCGGATGAGACAGGTGGTAGAGGCGTGGCGTGCCAGCGAGCGCGTGAGGGCCATGAGAGCCTCTTCTTCTTCATCAGAGGGACCTCATGACATTCCTAGGAGCACTGCTACCAGATTTGCAGGCCGAGGCAGAGGGCGTGGACCCAGAGTGAGATGGACCGTTTGCAAGAGCGTGATACGCCGAGGATCCGCAGGAGTTTCCACTTCGAGGGCGGCTGATGTTCCGAGATCCCCTGTAGTACCAGTTTCCCTTACTGTCGCTAGGACCCCTACACCGCCTGTGGCTTCCCCTCCCGTTTGTGCTGTGTGCCACGAGGCGGATTGCATTGGAGCGAGATCGACTGAGGAGGGACTGGCAGGTGAGTATACTCCGAGTGATGTGCCTGTGGACGCGCCAGCTGCGGCCCCCTTCATTGACTTGACAGGAGAGGACCTGATGGAGGAGGAGGACCCGTCAGAGGATTTGGGTAGCTACCTGTAGCTGTGGTGTTAGTTGACTGCTGCGTTATGCTTTCTTTTTGTCGGTAGCCTGTTGTATATATTTGGGATGACTGTATTTATGACTTTTAGTTCCGTTTTAAAACGCATCGCATACAGGTTTAGTTTAGTTCTGTAGCGGTCCAGAAACAGGTCGTTACAATGGTTGTATCAGAGCAGTTCGGTCTAACCGGACTGTGCATAGGAAAATTGGGCCAGTCACGATGTCGGGTTGTGCTTGTTGGTGTGATTAGCTGTTTCGTATTGTTATTGTTTGCTAAGTGTAGTAGTTGTTTGTCAATTGTTTGAATTGTTTCTTGATTGAAGCAATGTGTGTTAACACACCCCTTTGTTTGTGAGTTTCTGGCAGGTTTTGGATTTTTCGAAATCTAATGCCACCTCGCAGAGACCCTGCAACCGGATCCGATAACTCCAACATGGAATGAGCGATTCAGGCTATGACGGAAATGGCGGCAACCATGGCCTAACAATCAGCTGCAACAACCCAACAGTCTAATGCAATGGCCCAGCAAACAGCGGCATTGGCCCATCAGAATTTGCAACAACAAAAAGTGGCGGAATCTTTGAAGCAAGAGGATTAGCGGACTTTCTAAGCATGACCCACCAGTTCTATGGTGAGCCAAATCCAGACAAGGTGACCTATGGATGCAAGAGATTGAGAAGATTTTCAAGCACTTCACGCTTCAAACAATGTGAAGGTGGACTATGCCACCTACACCATCTTGGGAGATGCGTAATATTGGTGGAAGGGAGTGAAGCAGGCACTGATAGTAGAACGTCGAGAGATAACCTGGGAGCTTTTCCGTGAAAGGTTCTTAGACAAGTACTTCCCAGATACTGCACGAGCTGAGAAGGAGCAAGAGTTTCTTCGACTACAAGAAGGCAAAGATGACAAAGGTCGAGTATGCGTGGTTTGAGTCACTAGCTAGGTATTTCAGTCCGTTCCGCAACCGAGTCGATCAGAGCTGGCTAAGCGAAAGATTTCAAAGAGGTCTGAGGTTTGATATCCAAAAGTCAGTGGTGTCACTGAGGATCAGGAACCCCCAAGAGTTGATCGATCGTTGTGTCGAGGTAGAGGGAATGAGGAACCACAAGAAGAAGACTGGCACAGGTGGACCAATGAGAACTCAGAGCACGGGACAGAGATTTGCGCAGAAAGGAAAGCAGCTTAAGAAACCTTACAGCCGACCCCAGGGGAACAACAACAGGGGACAATATCGTCCGATGGCCCAGGGCGCGAGGAGCGGAAGTCAGACTGGCGTTGAGGTGATTTGCTTTCGTTTTGGAAGGTCAGGACATTATGCGAATAACTGTACTCAGAAGGAGGATATATGCTTCAACTGTAAGAAGCCGGGGCACTTCGCCAAGGATTGTCTGACACCTAAGGCTGAGCCGGCAATGCATGCGGCAAAGACTAAAGGGAAACGCCCTATGGCTAAAGGCAGAGTTTTCTGTATGAGTGGAGAAGAAGCAGAGCAAGCTGATGGCCTCATCCAAGGAGATTGTGAGATTGAGGGTAAACCCCTAACCGTTCTTTTTGATTCGGGTGCAACCCATTCATTTATTTCTTCAGATTGCGTAGACCATTTGAAATTAGTTTTGATCGCTTTACCATTCAAGCCGGTAGTTACTACCCCACCGCAAAAACCTTAGTTACCAACATCGCATGCCTTAATTGTGTAAAGTGGTCATTCAGAGTAGAAAATTTGTGGTTAATTTGGTGCATCTACCACTTAAGGGTCTAGATGTCATTCTCGGGATGGATTGGTTATCCCACCACCATGTCCTTTTGATCGTGTCTGAAAACCGTGGTTTTTCCCGACCTCAGAATTTCCAACTACCTATCTGCTAATCACATTGGTGTTTCATTGAAAGAAGGGACCCATGAATACATGTACTTAGCTAGTTCGGAAGTTTCTCAGTTGATCGAAGTGAAGAATGTTCCTGTTGTTTGCGATTTTGTCGATGTTTTTCCGAAAGATGTGCCAGGACTACCGCCAGCCAGGGAAATCGAATTTTCCATTGATTTACTTCCAGGAACAGGACCAATTTCGATAGCGTCCTATCGAATGTCACCAGCTGAGATGAAGGAGCTGAAGTCTCTGATTGAGCACTTGGAATCGAAGCAGTTCATACGACCAAGCGTGTCGCCATGGGGAGCCCCAGTATTGTTAGTAAAGAAGAAGGATGGACGATCAAGATTGTGCGTGGATTATCGCCAACTCAACAAGGTTACTGTCAAGAATCGGTACCCGCTACCGCGCATCGATGATTTGATGGATCAACTAAGGGGAGCTGCCATATTTTCCAAGATTGACTTAAAGTCAGGCTACCATCAGATACGAGTGAAGGAAGAGGATATTCCCAAGACCGCTTTCAGGACGAGATACGGCCACTACGAGTATTTAGTGATGCCTTTTGGGGTGACGAACGCACCAGCAGTGTTCATGGACTACATGAACAGGATCTTTCATCCATTTCTGGATCAGTTCGTGGTAGTGTTCATCGACGACATTTTGATTTACTCGAGGAGTAGAGAGGAGCACGAAGAGCACCTGCGTCAAGTACTACAAATACTCCGAGAGAAGCAACTTTATGCTAACCCTGCTAAGTGTGAATTTTGGCTTGAAGAGGTGAACTTTCTCGGGCATGTGATAACTAAAGAAGGAATAGCTGTGGATCCAGCCAAGATAGAAGCTGTGTTAGCTTGGGAGCAACCAAAGACCGTGACAGATATCAGAAGCTTCGTGGGCTTAGCAGGTTATTACCGAAGGTTTATCGAAGGTTTCTCGAAGATTGTCGCACCACTCACATGGCTTACAAGGAAGGATCAACCGTTTGCTTGGACAGAAGAGTGCGAATCCAGTTTCCGGAGACTGAAGGAGCTTTTGACAACTGCACCTGTGTTGATTCTACTGACCGTAAGAACCTTACGAGGTCTATTGTGATGCGCCACACCAAGGACTCGGATGCGTGGTGATGCAACATAGGAAGGTTGTGGCTTACGCTTCGCTACAGCTTAAGATTCACGAGAGGAGTTACCCTACGCCGCGATTTGGAGCTTGTCGCGATAGTTTTTGCACGAAAGATTTGGAGGCACTATCTCTGTAGGAGCACATTCACCGTTCTGGCGACCACAAGAGCTTGAAGTACTTATTTGATCAGAAGGAGCTCAACATGCGACAGCGAAGATGGACAGAATTTTTGAAAGATTACGACTTCACGTTGGAATACCATCCAGGTAAGGCTAACGTAGTAGCAGATGCATTGAGCAGAAAGAGCGTTTTAGCTTTAGCATTGATGATCAAGGAGTTGGAGATGCTGGAGAAGATTCGAGATTTGAAGTTGAGCGTGGAAGTTTCACCGGGGAAGCTGAAGTTCGGTATGCTCACCATTTCTAACGGATTGTTGGATGAGATTAAAGACCAGCAGGTTCATGACAAGCTACTGCAAGAGAAGGTAGAGCTGATAGCGCAAGGGAAGGCAACAGAATTCAAGATCGGAGCAGACAACATTTTGAGATGTAATGGACGGGTGTGTGTGCCTAACGTAGCGGAGCTGAAGAAGTTGATACTTGACAAATCGCATAAGAGCAGATTGAGTATTCATCCGGGAGTTACGAAGATGTATCAGGACTTGAAGAAGCATTTTTGGTGGCCTGGAATGAAGAAACAAGTGGCAGAGTATGTAGCTTCGTGTCTGACGTGTCAGAAAGCGAAAGTGGAGCACCAGCGACCGGCAGGGATGCTACAACCGCTCGATGTACCAGTATGGAAGTGGGACAGCATTTCCATGGATTTCGTTGTAGGATTGCCGAAGACGTAGAAGAAGAATGATTCGATTTGGGTAGTCATTGATCGATTGACCAAATCCGCTCATTTCTTGCCAGTAAGATCAACATACAACGTGGAAAGGCTAACGGAGATCTACATCACAGAGATTGTACGACTTCACGGCGTGCCTTCTTCCATTGTTTCAGACCGAGATCCGAAGTTCACGTCTCACTTTTGGGGAGAACTACAAGAAGCGATGGGAACCAAACTCAAGCTTAGCTCAGCATATCACCCCTAGACCGACGGTCAGACTGAGAGAACGATACAATCACTGGAAGATTTGTTACGATCGTGCACCTTGGATCACAGAGGGAATTGGGACGATGTCTTACCACTGGTAGAATTCACCTACAACAACAGTTTCCACGCGAGTATCGGCATGGCACTGTACGAAGCATTATATGGACGTAAGTGTCAGATGCCTCTTTGTTGGTACCAGAATGGTGAGAGTTCTGTCGTAGGACCAGATATGATCCAACAGACTACCGAGAAGATCCGACTAATCAAAGAAAGGATGCGAGCATCTCAGAGCCGACAGAAGAGCTATGCAGACCAAAGACGCCGACCGCTGGAGTTTGAAGAAGGAGAACATGTATTTCTCCGAGTTACCCCTATCACTGGAGTTGGTCGAGCGATCAAATCCAAGAAACTTACCCCAAAATTCATTGGACCCTATCAGATTCTCCGTCGTATCGGCCCAGTGGCCTATCAAATTGCCTTGCCACCTTTCTTATCAAACATTCATGACATCTTTCACGTCTCGCAGTTGCGAAAATATGTCTCCGACCCTTCTCATGTCATCGAACCGGATGAGATCCAACTGAAGGATGATCTGTCTTTCGAAGCGTCACCTGCAAGGATCGTAGACCGAAAGACTAAGCAGTTAAGGAACAAGGAGATACAACTGGTTAAGGTCGTGTGGGATCAGAAGACTGGAGATGCAACCTGGGAACTAGAAGAGAAGATAAAGACTCAGTATCCATTTTTCATGGTACGTAACTCAACTGTAGTTTCGAGGACAAAACTATTTTTAGAGGGGGAGTATTGTAACACGCGTTTTTTTTATGCGTTAATTAACGTTATTTAGTGTATTTTGTCGTATTTACGCTATAATAAAGCAATTTCTTGTTCTCTAAGAAAGTGTATTAATTAAAGCAAGATCAAATTAAATTTGAGAATTAATATTTTATATTAATCCACGGTTTGAAAATCGTCGAAAAATTCTAACGAAGTTTCGACGCGTTTCGAATCCCCGGGCGGTTTCACCGCAGATAAAATTCTAAATGAACTCCGATTTCGATGAAAATCGAATTGTAACTTGTTGAGACTATTCTTGAGTGATTGCTGTTATTTTTATTATTTATAATTAAATATTATCACGCGATGAATTAATTTCTCGTTAAATTAATTTTCGCGAGTTTATCGGTAACGCGGTTTCTCGTCGCAGTGTTTTTAAATCTTAAGACTTTAGATTAGAGGGTAATCATGAGAGATGTGAGATTAGATGGGTAAGATTAGATGATATGTTTAACATCTCATAAAATTACTAGGTGTCATTAGTTGTGTGATTTTTTTTAAAAAAAGTCTTTTATTCAACTACTCCTACTAACTATGCTTATTTTTATTATTATATAAGTGAGGAACCAAGGCTATATGCAACCCATTTTCCAGCCCTCATTCACGCCACCATCTCTCTCTCAAACCCTCATCTTCTTTCTCTTTTTCCCTTCTTGAAAAGCAAGCTTCCATGGATGCTTTCCTCCATTTTTCTTGAGTTTTTCAACTTGCAATCTTCACCAAAGTTGCTCCAAACCTTCATCTCTACCTAGTTCTTCTTCATCCTCATCATCTAAGTAAGAGAAAAATCAATTTTTCCCTCCCCATTTACTGTTGAAAACCGCGCCCCCTCCCCTTTGTTACTTCTTGTAATTTTGCTTTTCAATCTTGTTTCTTATGCTTGTTTGATGTTGTTTGATGGGTTGATGATGATCAAGAGGAAATGAGACATTCTTTTTCCCTTTCTTGACTTCTAGGGTGAGAACCCTAAGAGGATAAAAAGGGGAAAATGGTATGATCCTCATTGAATCACCTAATTAGTGGTTTAATTGAGTTAATGGAAGTTGTATGATGATTGTTTAAATTATAGTTTTGTTTTTGCATTCCTAACTTGTTAGTTTATGATTGAGACCTATTCTTTAATTATGGAAAAGGTGGGTTTAGGTGATTGAAACATGTATCTAAGTGTTGAATGTTATGTTTTAGGTAGTTTTAAGGCTATTGAAATTGATATGCATGAGTTAGTATAAGAGGTAGTTCATGTTTGTGAAAAAGTGATTAGGTTGTTCTTATTTTTAATTTGGCATGAACATATTTTTTTAGCATGATATTGGCAATGTATTTAATGCCTTAGGATTCTTGAAATTGGGATTTTGTTGATTGGAAGTATTTTTGGGAAAACAATGAATCTTGAAAAAGTTGGAAATAAGTTTTGAGAACTTTGTATTTTAGTTTAAATTGGTTGGCCATGCATTGTATGATATATAGCATGTTGATGGATTTAATGGTTGTAAGTATTGAGTTTTTGAAATGAAAAATTGATTGAGAAATGTTTTACAACTTGTTTCAAATATGGGTGTGAATGATGCTTAGACAAGAATTGATGTGAGTTACCTTAAACATGGTTGTTTGGTTTGAAAAATGTTAGTAGTAATGAAAAGGAGTTTTGCAAAATTTTTTTAAGGAGAAGAGGGTCATGGCCGAGAGGCCTAAAAGATTTTTGAAAGGAAAATTTTAATTGTGAACTTGTATGTAATGCTTGAATGTGTTATGTTTAAGCTTTAGAAACTTTGTGCAAAATGATTAATTGATGATGTGTTATGCTTAAGATTTCAAGAAAAAGGATTCTTTAAAAATTAGCATTTTTTTTAGTTAAAGTGTTATGTGTTAGTTAATTTTCAAGAAAAGTGATTTTTGGTTCCAAATCTTTAAATGTTTTCTAGTAGTTAGAAGTAAATTTTTTGTGGATGCTTGGTTAGAAAAAGGGATAAGTTGAGAGCATAAGTTTAACTAGAATTCCTAGATTGTACTAAGTTGTATGTGGTAATAGGAATCGAAGTACCGGAGATTGAGCGAAGCGGACCCGAAGACGTAGGAGCGACGTTAACGACAGGTCGTGGTAAGGGCACTTCTAGACACTTTTAGGATTTTATTTTTATGTCCCTGTGTAAGGACAAATTTTAGAGATGTTTAAGTTCTTGTTTTGTTATTCAAATGTTTATTTAAATACGAAGAAGTTTGAGAACTCTACGAGTTCGAAGTTAGGGTCTTTGAACCCCTTTGTTTATTTTATTGTCGTGCGGTCGCCCATTTTTCGAGTCGTTCGTGGGTGAAAACTTTGTGGTTGGTCTCCTAAACCCAACCCCCCACTTGTTTGTACCTCTCTGTTAATTCCATCGAGTTGCAGAGGGATGGATTCATTGATTTGCGTGTCAAGCATGTGATGTTGTAATATACGATTGAATAATCCTGTGAATTGCTTATGCTGTTTGTATCGTTGAATTGCGTTTCTTCATGCAAGCTGCTTTTATTGCTTAAGTTGTTGAATTGCGTTTCTTCATATTAAGCATGCTCTTATTATTTGATATGCGGTCGAATAATCTTGCGTATAACTCTTTGAATATCGTATGCGACAAATTGTTCATCGAGTCTGAGAGCATTGTCGAGTCGTCGAGACGTTTTTGAGCTGCGAGCCGGACAACTGAGGGTGCTAGGTCCCCTTCATTCACGGTGGATTAGCTAGGCGTCGCAGCGTAGGAACCGGGACTGCTTACCTAGGGAGAAATGAAAGATCCCAAGACTACGGCTGGTATGTCAGTTGATGGATCTGCGTCTGCTTTCCGGAATATTTGTCGACTCGAGAGAAAATGAGTAGTGAGTCGAGTCGAGTCTAGAGTGAGAGAGTTGAGTCACGTTCCGTGAATGATATACATTGTTGTTTGCTTATTGCTTTATACATTGATTATCTTGATCTGTTGAGAAGTTGACCCTTTCCCGTGGTGCCTTCAATTCATGACGGTTACCCAGGCGATGGCGAAGGGCATTTGGATTCCGGCGATGAGGACGTCGCCGAGATTTTCTTTGACTTCCCTGATATGGAGCAACCCGCGGCAATGGAGTTCGACCCCATCTCCTGCCGTGTGGTATACACTAGGGACGTAGTGCAGACACTACGAGAGGATGGCGTAGCTGTGAGACAGGATGTGACACGACGTACGATCAGTTTCCCGATCCGGATGAGACAGGTGGTAGAGGCGTGGCGTGCCAGCTAGCGCGAGAGGGCCATGAGTGCCTCTTCTTCTTCATCAGAGGGACCTCATGACATTCCTAGGAGCACTGCTACCAGATTTGCGGCCGGCGGAGGCATGGACCCAGTGAGATGGACCGCTTCGCAAGAGCGTGATACGCCGAGGATCCGCAGGAGTTTCCACTTCGAGGGCGATGTTCCGAGATCCTGTAGTACCGCTTTCCCTCATCGCCGCTAGGACCCTACACCGCCTGTGGCTTCCCCTCCGCTTGTCTTTGTGTGCCACGAGGCGGATTGCATTGGGCGAGATCGACCGAGGAGGATCGGCGGTGAGTATACTCCGAGTGATGTGCCTGTGGACGCGCCAGCTGCGGCCCCCTTCATTGACTTGACAGGAGAGGACCTGATGGAGGAGGAGGACCCGTCAGAGGATTTGGGTAGCTACCTGTAGCTGTGGTGTTAGTTGACTACTGCGTTATGCTTTCTTTTTGTCGGTAGCCTGTTGTATATATTTGGGATGGCTGTATTTATGACTTTTATGTTCTGTGTGTCGTGACCAGTCGGGCCAGGTGTTATTTTGGTTACAGGGTAGACTGGCGGTCTCACTTTTGGAGTAGCCCCCTGCGTGGGTGTCTGCCGGAGGTACCCGCAGGGTATGATTACTCTCTTAAGGGTCGTCATACCATAGGTGTATTTCTTTGTATATTTCCTACTCTGTATTTTGCGTACACTGTTAGTACTACTTGTGTATACATATGGGTATTATGCATGTATGCCTTATTCGTATTTGAGTTTTGTGTCCTAGTTTCACCATGTTTCGAAACGCTGTAAGTACTCTGTGTGTGCTTTACGGGCACTATTGTTTTAAAAAAAAATATACCGCATTTTTCTAAAGGGCACAAGAGTACCGTTTTAAAACGCATCGCATACAGGTTTAGTTTAGTTCTGTAGCGGTCCGGAAACGGGTCGTTACATAATATGCTTACTGAGAGCAAATGCACAACATACTTGTATAATAACTCCCCCAGAGATTTAAGTGTTCATCAAATCACTTAACTTACACTCCCCCTTTTGTCATCAGACAAAAAGGTGTATAGAACATCACTGTTAATCATCTTGTAGATAAAGAAAAGATTAAAAGCAGTTAAGAGTAAAAGATAAGATCTTGAAACAACTAATTTCATTGATCAGAATGAAAAGCTTAAAAATAAAACAGATTTAAAAAAAAAAGTGCAGGCATAAGAAAATTTCGACACAAGAAGATTAAGGATTTTCTTGATCTCCTCTTGTGACACTGCTAGTTCTTGTTGCTTCTTTGAAGAAGTTTCCATGTATTGTTCCAGCCTAGCAATTTTTTCAGAGTGTTCCAGCAGCTTCCCATATTCAGACTTAGGGACAGCTATGCATTCTTCTGCTTTTTCTACTTCATAAATCACAAGCTCTTTTCCTTTATCCTTCTTCTTTTCTTCAAGTGCTTGTTTTTCTTCTTTTTCTTTTTCAAAGAGCTCTCTCTTATTTTTCAATCCTTTCCTTTTCTCTTCGTTCTCTATACTCAGCCAATTTTTGCTTCCAGAAGTTTGAGGATCTAGCAATGACAGTATTGAAGTGACCCTGCAAATCCTTTTTCCTACATTCATACTTAGTGCATGCTTTTGCTACTGTTTCTGATAAAAATCATGATGTGCATGCCACTTTAAAAATCTTCCAAACTTGGCAGCACCATAATCTTCTTCTGTTGATGATCCAAATCTTTGAATAAACTCAATTTCCCTTTCACACAAGAAGATGGAAATTTCTTCCCTGGTTACTGTACTAATTGCTTCTTCAGCTTCCAAGTCAAATAGAAGTTTGTCAGATTCTTGAAGGAATCTGTTCATTAATTCCTTCTTCTCTTCTTCTTGTCTCTGGAAGTCCTTCAGAGTCCTTTCAAGAAAGAAATCTTCAAGTCTCTTACTGATGGATTGGTCAAGAGGGTTAGGAGGGATAGTGGATGAAGAGGCTATGAAGGTGTTTGGTTCCGGTATGTAAGGTCCAGGTGAATGGATGTGAATAGGGGAGTGTTTCGGTGAGTCTAGTGTGGAGTCAGATGATAGAGGATTATCAATGTTCATCTCAGATACAACTTCATTAGCCAATCCAACAATTTCTTGGAATGGTTCATGGTCATAATGTTCAAAGAAGGTTTGGGTTTGATGTTCTGGTTAGGGACAAATAGAGGATAAGGGTAGTTCATCTAGAACATCTTCTGCTTCAGGTTGAGATTCTGGTTGAATGTGGGTTTTTGTTTCTGGTTCAGGTTCTGATATGGTTTAAGAAGGTGGAGGGACAAGTGTTTGATTCTAGGGTAAAGGTTTTGTGAACTGTATGGCGGGTGTAGGTTGTACAGTATATATTAATGGTTCGATAAAGGTATACGTAGGTTTATCAAAAAGTGGGGAAGTGGTTCTTTTTCTGAGTTTTAAGGGTTGAACATCAGGTGATTCTTCTGATGATATTTGTGTGGTTGAGGAGGTTATAGGTTGAGTAGGGGAAGCAAGAGAAATTGTTTGAGCAAGGATACCTTCATCAGATTCTGAAGTTTTCTGCTTCTTTGAAGATTGACTCTCTTCCTGGTGTTTCTTGACCAATTTCCTTTTAGCAGGTGAAGGAACTGATTTTGGAGTCTCTGAAGCACTAACTTGCTAGTCTCCTCTTCCTCATCACTATAAACAGTGATCAGGGCTTTTCTGACCTTGGGCTTGGGATCAATAGGCCTAGGCAATTTGTCTACAATCTTCTTTCTTGCCACTTCAGCAGAGGCTCTAGGGGCATTGTTTCGGTAGCCTGTGCTCTTCCCCTCCCTCAGAATGTTCCAAGCCAGTATTCTGGCATCCAATCACCTTCGAAATTAGGGTTGGATTAACCCTAACAAGGAATCCTTTCACATAACAAATAGTGTCATCTTCTTCCATTCTTGCAAACTTCCAGAACTCCTTGATTGCTTCTTCAAAGACCTCTCTTCCTTCAGTGTAGAAGTATTCAATCCACCCCATTTCTATCAGATTCTGTCTGAAGTCGAAGTCATTTTTTGCAAGCCCATTCAAATCTACCCTGTGTTCAAGAATCACATAGGCATTCTCTGTGTCATAGCAGCAAGTGGGAAGGATTTCTTGTTGTTGTTGAGCCTGTAACACCCTAATTTTTAAGAAAAATTGTTTTAGCAAATAAATCCCAAATACTTGAAGGTAAGTCGTAGAGATTGATCATCTCAATGATTTACTAAGAGTACGAGGAATTATTTTGACTTATTTTCAATAATTGATTTATTATAAATAATTATTGTTTATGATGTCAATTCAAATTAATAGACAGCGTAGATGGATGCTGCTTTTAATGTGAATCCATCAAATAAACTTTATATAAGTTTTCTGTCTGACGCGGTAACGCGTAATTTTTGTTGACTAAGAAAGTGATTGAACCAAATCAAGATGAAATTAAATTTGAGAATTAATATTTTATATTAATTTATGGTTCAAAAATCTTCGGAAAACTCTAACAAAGTTTCGTCCTATTTTGAATCACCGGGTAATTTTTATCCGCATTAAAATTTAAAACGAACTCCGATTTTGATAAAAATCAAAACGTAACTCGTTGTGACTATGATTAAGTGTTTTCAATTTTTTTTTATTATTTATGATAAATCATTATCACATGGTGAATTAATTTCTAAGTAAATTAATTTTTGCGATTTAATCGGCAAAAGAATTAATCGGTAACACAATTACTTGACGTCGTATTTTTTGTACACTCTAGACTTTAGGATTAGTGGGTAATCATGAGAAGAGGGAGATTAGGAATCTAGACTAGATGATTAGATTAGAGTAGCTTACTTTATAGTGCTAGGTGTCCATTTTTACATGGTTAATTAGGTGGTGCTTATCCAAAACTTTTCCTAATCCAAGGAGAACCACACATTTTTATCCTTCCTTTTTCTTTACTCAGCCGAAACCTCCCCTTCCTATTATTCTCTCATTTTCACTCTTATTTAATTAGTTTTTCTGAAATTAAGTGTGAGTGGATGAGAGAAAGTTTAAGAAAAAGCATTTCATTAAATTTTAATCCTTCCCCTTTTTCTTTTAATCAGGCCGAGAGCAGCCCTACTCCCCACACTCTCGTATTATTTTCTTTTTGCTTCCATTGTTGGAGAAAATGTGAGAACCAAGTCAAGTTTCCTTTTCTTCTTCCTTGTTCTTCCAAGCCATGCATTATTCTTTGATCCAAAATTCTTCTCCCTTTTCTTTTAGTTTTAGCGCAGCCCTCCCCAATTTGACACCCATCTTTATTTTACTTCATCCATTTCTAGAGTTGTGTGTAGGTGTTGAAGAACACAAGTTTTCCTCCTTCCCTGCTTCACCAAAACCGTGGCCTCCCATTCTTTTTACACCACCAGATTTTTCAGCTTTCCTCTCCTAACCCTTATCTTGGCCAAGCAAATGAGTATGAGATCAAGCTTTACCCCCTTAGTTCTCTCCAGCCAAAACCGTGGCCTTGAGTAAGAAATTAGGTGTTGTTTTCTTTAAATTCCTTGCTTAATTCTTGTTTAATAGTTCTATATGGTCTTGATAATGATCATGAGAGAAAGGAACAAAGTTTCCCCCAAATTTTGGGAACCCTAGGCCGATTGGTCCAAGGGAAAGGGCTTTGTGATTTCTCAAGCGAATCAAGCAATTAGTTTGTGGTTCTTGTTCCTTATTAATTATTATGGTTGTTGTAGTTGTTAATTTTTGGTTTGATCAAAAGATTTGTGAAATTTGAGAAACCCTTGAATTCTTGGGAAGTAAGGATTTGGTATTTGGCTTGGATAATGTTTTGGTTTTGTAAAAAAATTTGTTGTTTTGTGAAAGAAACTAGGTGATGGAATGGTGTTGTTGTAGTTAATTAGAAGTTTTGCAAAAATTTTCAAAGAATGAAGGAGGTGGCCGCGAGCTCCTATGAGCTTGGAGGGGATTATTTTTGTGTTCTTTAGTTTATAATAGTTGTTTTGGAGTGAGTTTAAGTTTTGGAAAGATTTGTCATGGTTTGATTAGTTTGAAAGTTGTTTTGATGATTTAAGGCAATGAAACACTTAAGGAAAATTAGGATTTTGTAATCCTAAGGCCTAGTGGAGCCTAATTAAGGATTTTAAATTGAGTTTGGAATGATTTTGGTGATCTTGGTTTATACTAGTTGTAACTAACGTGTTGAGAGTTGTTTAAGTATTTAAAAATGTGTAGAAAAGAATTTTGATTGAAAGTTGAATTGGTTTGGAAATGTGAGGCTATGATATATTAAGGTGCAAAGGGATTTTATAATCCTAAGACCTAGTAGAGCCTTGAATCCAATATTGTTACTAGTAGGATTAGATTTTAAGTCATGGTTTCATGTTTCAAGGTTTAAGAAAATGTGTTTTGACTTTAAAAGATTTTGGGGTTGAAACCTAGGAATTTGAATTGAGTTTAAGCCTAGGGAATCATTTTGAGTGCATTAGAATTGAGTCTAAGCCTGGGAAATTATTTTGAGTGGTATAGTTTTGTACTAAACCTTGTTATGTTGATAGGATCATCTTTGAGCGTTGTTCGTGCTGAGTAAGTTGTGACATGCTTGACACATGAGCGGGTTATCCTTTGGTAATGGCACTTAACATTCTCGGTGTTTATGTTTGTATAGTATGTGTAAGGGCTACTTCTAGATATGATTAGGTGATGGGCACCCATAAGTCCCACTTAGATTTTATTTTTCTTATCAAAGAAGTCTGAGAACCTCAGGGTTCGAAGTGAGGGTCTCGTACCCCTTTGATTTTATTGTTTTAAGCTTATATTTAATTATCTCGTGGGCTTGGCTAAAAGTGGTTGGTATTCTGCCCCCAACCCCCCCACACTTGTATGTTTACCTCTTTGTTAGTTCCATCGAGCTTCAAAGGGACGAAGTGTGCTTATTGTTCATATGAAGAATTGTTATGATTCTGTGTTGATTGGACTGTCGAATTAATTCTGTGGATATATGCGAATGCGAATTGTTGTGGATTGTTAATCTGTTCTGAATCTGAATTTGTGTGGTTCTGAATTGATTATAAGACGTGCCTGCATGTATGCCTTAATCGCGTTGAGATATATGCTGTTGAGTTGGTGCTGGATAATTAAATGTTTATTTAATTATGCCATATTTGAAATATCATATGCATTGATATGTTCAATTGAGTATGTGAAATGCATTGACATGCATAATGGTAACTTCGATCTGGATAGTGTCAGGAAGGGGATTCAGTGTCGTCAGGACAGTCTCAGACCTAGCCCATAGCATGGAAAAGTATCTCATTGGGGATGTACCATGGCGTACCAACGATTGACCATTGCAAGGTATTCCGAAATCATAAACAGTGGCATATAGTTGCGTCAATAGGGGAGTTGATGCATCCTTATTGAATTATTCTTTAATATCAATGACCTGCTGATTGATCTGTGTTGAAGCATGGGATTTCCATATTATATAATGTCTATGTAATATGCTTTGCTGATGTATATGTTGTCGTATTTGTATTTATCTCTTTTATTTTAAGAAGTTGACCCTTTCCAGTGGTTCTTTCAATCAATGATTGTAATCCAGACTATGAAGACTGCAGAATGTTCGAGGTTGCTATCAAGCGTAGCTGAGGATAGTCCTGTCTGGCTATCCACCTTGTGTGTCCGTTTGAATTTACTAGAGGACTAGTAAATGTTGTAGCGTGTAGACCAGCTATAGGGTGTGTACTATTTTTAATTATAATATTGTAATAAAAGTTATTACGGTTTCCAGACTTGGATCGTCATGGTTGTATATTTGAACAAATTTATCAGTATGGTTATTGTGGTTTTATTTTGGTGTTTTTTTTATTCGCCGTCATGTTTCTAAAATCGCTGTAATACTCTGACTGCTCTTTTAAAAGAAATTTTTAAAAGGAAAAAAAACTAGAACCACATTTTTGGAAACCTTGCAAGAAGAGTATTTCGCCTTCCAAAAATATATTATCTTCTATTTGTAATATTAGTTTAGTAGCGCTCCAGGAACGCGGTGTCAAGAGCCATTGAGGTCAACAGAAGGTTTCACAGAGAGATTCGCACAGAGCAGTTGAATGGGATTTAGGGATTTAAAGTTTAGGATGTGTGCGTAGTGGGTGAGAGTGAGTGTTCGTGGGTTTTATATAGAACTACAGTAACGATTATTAAAAAAGAGAAATAAATTTTTCTTTTTCCAAAAGGTAACGTACACTTGGCCGTAAAACAGTTTTGAAAACATAAAAACAATCATGACTCAGCTTTAAAGAAAGTATAACATCCCAATTTTTATGAAAATTATTTTATAGTTCCAGCTACTTGAAAATAAATCATGGGGATTGATCACCTCAATGGTTTGTTAAAAGTACGAAGAACAACAAAGATTTATTGTAAACAACTTACTGTTTTAGTAATTAATTCAGATTAACAGACAGTGTAGACGTATACTGTTTTAATATGAATTAATCCCGAAAAATGTGAAAGATTGTTGTTTGATTAAAGAAAATTATTTTATTGAAAGAGAAATAATTTTCAGGATTTAATAAATATTTTTAAGTCATAGTTTGGATTTTTATTGTCTAGTTATCGTATTAATTGTCTGTTTTATGTCATATTTAATATGACTATTATTTTAAAGATTTTGTCTTGATAATTTTATTGTTTGATTAATTTCTATATGATAAGAGAAATTGAAATTAGTGATCCTCACTAATTTACAGTTTTTATTACGCTGCGAGAATTCTATCGAATTCTGCCGTAACTAGGCTATTGTGTGTGTTTCTAATTGAAACATGCCCAAACGTGATTCTAATTTTATAAAATTTGAGATCTTAGCATTTTCCAATATATAGGATTTATTGTAATTTTTCTAGAATTTTTGGGCATCGGAAAATATTTAGTGTATTTTCTATGGCCAGAGACTGCCTAATTGCGACGTTTCGGTTCGCATTTTGAGAGAACGAGATACGTGGGTACTTTTCTCATGCCACGAGGAACATTTGTAATTTTTGGGTGTGGGGTTATAATTAGAATTATTTTTGGAAGTTTTAGTATTAAAAACCTAATATACGCGAAACGCCGCGCACCCGATTGAGCAAAAACGCGTCGTAGCGAAACCCTGAGATATTTTGAACAAATGGCTGCCACACATGGACCAATGGGAGGCCATCCATGTGCTTGTAGCCAACAATTTTGAATGGAGGCTTTTGATTGGCTTAGGAGGTAATGGGTAGTTAGTTTGTTAAGTTAGTTTAGTTAGTTTGTAACTAGTTTGGTTAGCTTCCAACTAAATGACCAAATTTTATTCCCACCTTGTCCTCATTATTTTCGTGGCTCCCTAGCTGATATAGGCTCCATCCTTTCACTTCTTCCATTGTTGGAAAGCTTGAAAAAAAATTTAGAAGGAGAAAGCTTTGATTTTTGAAGTTTTGGAGATAAAAGTGTGCACCCTTGTTTCCTTTCATCTCCACCCTTGTTCAATCATCATCTATACTCTTGGTAAGCAGTATAAACCTTTCCTCATCTCTCTTGGGTTCCATGATATGGGTTTTGAAGGTTTTAGGAGTTATTTTGGAGTTATGATGCTTGTTTTGGCTAGTATTGTATGATTAGTTTCATAACCCCTTATTCCCTTCCATGTATTAGCTTGTTCTTGATTTTTTAAAATTTGGGAAACCTAACCTTGAGACATGGCCGAATCTTAGGGGCTGTCTAGGGCTTGTTCTTGGCTTGATTTTGTTGTTTTGGAGTTAGTTCTTTGGTGGGTTTTAAGTAGTATGTTGGAAACTAGTCATATATGTATATTTTACTAAGTTTTGAGAAATTGATTTGGTTAATTTTGGGGGCTGGAACCGTGGCAATTTTGTATCATTTTGAGGATGTTTTGATTTAATTTTAAAGTGTTTTAAGTGTTGAGGGAGTGAGTTTAAGGTTCAAGAAATTAAGGATGGTGAAATGCTTTGTTTTGAAAATGAAAAATTGAAAAATTTGGGTTGTTTTTGGGTGACCAAAACCGTGGCCATTAATATAGTTTTGATGATGTTTTAAATCGATTTCAAAGTGTTTTCAAGTGTTGTAAGTGTTGAAGAAGTTGGTTTATTGTTAAAGGAATTGAATGTAGTGAACTTGTATGTGTAAAGCTTTGAAAATTGTTTGAAAACAAAATAATTTGGGGCTGTTTTGGGGTTGCCAAAACAGTGGCTTATGATCAAATTTTGGGTGAGTTCTAACTTGTTTTTAATTGTATTAAAGTGGTAAAGAAGTTTGGTTTTGATAAGAAGTTTTGATTAAGCAAAGTTTGTAAGATTTTGATGTTAAAAGGTTTGAAAATTTGGAGTTGTATTGGAAGCTTTAAAACCGTGGCCTTCAAGGATGTTTTATAACTTGTTCTTGATTTACATTTATGCTTAAAAATAGTTGTAAAAGTGGTTGATGATTTGATTTAGCAAAACAATTCAATGAAGCATGATTTTGGAAAAAGTTTTGGGTGATGTCTTAAGAATTGTTTTAAACTTGTAATGAATTTATTTCTAGAATTTTGTGACATGTTTTAGTGCTTTGAAAAATGGTTCAAAGTTGGCAAAACACTATTTATTTGGTAAAACACTATTCCAATTGGTAAGTTTTGGGTTTTAGTATTTTCTAAGTGTGTAGCTTTTCAAAAAGTTTGAAAACTTGCATAGTTTGAACTTGTTTCATGATATGTGACTAGGTGTGAACCAAATGGGATTAAGTGAGTAATTCTTAGGCCTTGGGAACCTTAGAACCGTGGCTGCCCTAGGGGTATTAGGACTTGAGTTTTAGTTCTAATTGATTGAAACTTGTGTTGTTAAGGTTCGTGCCTAAGGCTCGTGCGGGGAACGACTTGACGATAGTTCGAATCTACCTTGCTTGGATTGTTAAAGCGCCCAAGGTAAGGGAAATTCTTACATAATGAGTTTGGGCTTTTCGCCTTGTGTGTTGTTTGTTTGATGTTGATTGATTGTGTGGTAGTACTTGTAGTAGTACTATGTGCTGTTGAGATGTTGTAGCATGAACTGCTGTGTATTGATTTGGCCCTGTGTGGCAATACTGAATTGTATTGTGTGACTTAAATCATATTAGATTGATTTAATTGGACTTGAAATTGATGATAATATGTAGCATGTTCTTGGCCTTGCGTGGCATTATGAGTTGTATTTTTTTCCTTGAATCACCTTGGATTTCATTGGAATATGAAAAATATTATTGTTGATAATGGATTAATTAACAATGCGTTGATCGACTGCTATTGGTTGACGATTTACATCGGTAAATCTATTGCGATTCCACAAGCCAAATTCTGATTTCGTAAACAAATTGTTAAGGCCATTTTGATTTAAAAGTAAGCGTGGGGGTTTTAGTACAACTAGCCAAAGCTGCAAGGAAATTTCAATGGAGTAATATTAGAGAAAAGAACATGAAATAAATAGTACAATTTGCGAAAACGGTTGAGTTAAATGATGCGCCTGGGAAAATTCTGGCTAGGAAAGACTTGGTAATTAAGAGTGTTCGCACCACCTCTCTTTCCTGGGAATTCTTCCAGTGTGTTATTTAGCACAACTAGGATTTCAACGACCTAGAACTAAAAAGTATTTTCAGATACATAGGAGTGATACAAGAACTGAGAAAGAGATTTCAAAGATCGGGATTTCGAAAGAATAAAACATAGGGAACCTAGTGTTCCTATTGAGCATATGGGCCATGTGTCTTGTGCTGGGACTTAATGTCCTGCTTGCGTGCGCTTTTTCTTGATTAAGGATTGGACCTAGTGTTTTGTATGGCGTGCCTAGTATCTTAACCTAAAAGTTGAGCCTAGCGTTCCGCATTACGTGCCTAGAGTTTTGATCTAAGATTGGGATTAGCGTTTCGCAATTGAACACCCGAACTTTGTGTCCTGTGTTGAACTCTTAGTTAATTGAGGTTTGGACACCCCCTAAGTTGAGTGAGTGAGGGTTCGTCGATCCGCATTGATTAATTAAAGCATTACTCGGGCACTCACTACGGTGAGCACGCCACATTGTAGAATTTGTTTGGATATCACTCAGGCGTTCACTATGGTGAATATGCCATATTGTTGAATTTATTGGATATCACTCGGGCGTTCACTACGGTGAACATGCCATATTGTTGAATTTGTTGGATGCGTACTAACCATTGAGCATCGACACTCGGACCGTTTGATTGGTCTTAAAGACTTCAAAAGATGAGTTGTCATGTCACTCGTAGCGTTTGATTGGTCGTACAGACTTCAAAAGGGGAGTTGACACTGCATTTCCTAAGTAGAGGCACTCCAAAGTAGTGGCCAGCCAAAGTAGTGGCAAGCCAAAGCAGGGGCTATCTTGTTCGGACGTTGGGAAAGTAGTCCCCGTCATACTGCTGACCTATTAAGGCTGCAGGTGTATACACAACTTGTTATACTGCATTGACATGCATAGCTAACCACATTTATGATATGTGATGAATTGTTTGATGAATTGGATATTGTGATGACTTGATCACTTATCTGTTGATAGATTTTCCTGCTCACATGCAATAGTTTGATATTATAGTGACTTGATTGTTGATCTGTTGGTTGTTTTGGTTGCTCACATGCAATGCTTGATATACCATACTGATTGTGTGCGGTCTATTAAGTACGTATATGTATATAAAAGCATGTTGTTGTATTATATATGTATATACTGTTTTTAATATGAATTAATCCCGAAAAATGTGAAAGATTGTTGTTTGATTAAAGAAAATTATTTTATTGAAAGAGAAATAATTTTCAGGATTTAATAAATATTTTTAAGTCATAGTTTGGATTTTTATTGTCTAGTTATCGTATTAATTGTCTGTTTTATGTCATATTTAATATGACTATTATTTTAAAGATTTTGTCTTGATAATTTTATTGTTTGATTAATTTCTATATGATAAGAGAAATTGAAATTAGTGATCCTCACTAATTTATAGTTTTTATTACGCTGCGAGAATTCTATCGAATTCTGCCGTAACTAGGATATTGTGTGTGTTTCTAACTGAAACATGCCCAAACGTGATCTGAATTTATAAAATTTGAGATCTTAGCATTTTCCAATATTTAGGATTTATTGTAATTTTTCTAGAATTTTTGGGCATCAGAAAATATTTAGTGTATTTTCTATGGCTAGAGCCTGCCTAATTGCGACGTTTCGGTTCGCATTTCGAGAAAATGAGATACGTGGGTACTTTTCTCATGCCGTGAGTAACATTTGTAATTTTTGGGTGTGGGGTTATAATTAGAATTATTTTTGGGAGTTTTAGTATGAAAAACCTAATATACGCGAAACGCCGCGCACCCGATTGAGCGAAAACGCGTCGTAGCGAAACCCTGAGATATTTTGAACAAACGGCTGCCACACATGGACCAATGGGAGGCCAGCCATGTGCTTGTAGCCTACAATTTTGAATGGAGGCTTTTGATTGGCTTAGGAGGTAATGGGTAGTTAGTTTGTTAAGTTAGTTTAGTTAGTTTGTAACTAGTTTGGTTAGCTTCCAACTAAATGACCAAATTTTATTCCCACCTTGTCCTCATTATTTTCGTGGCTCCCTAGCTGATCTAGGCTCCATCCTTTCACTTCTTCCATTGTTGGAAAGCTTGAAAAAAAATTTAGAAGGAGAAAGCTTTGATTTTTGAAGTTTTGGAGATCAAAGTGTGCACCCTTGTTTCCTTTCATCTCCACCCTTGTTCAATCATCATCTATACTCTTGGTAAGCTCTATAAACCTTTCTTCATCTCTCTTGGGTTCCATGATATGGGTTTTGAAGGTTTTAGGAGTTATTTTGGAGTTATGATGCTTGTTTTGGCTAGTATTGTATGATTAGTTTCATAACCCCTTATTCCCTTCCATGTATTAGCTTGTTCTTGATTTTTTAAAATTTGGGAACCCTAACCTTGAGACATGGCCGAATCTTAGGGGCTGTCTAGGGCTTGTTCTTGGCTTGATTTTGTTGTTTTGGAGTTAGTTCTTTGGTGGGTTTTAAGTAGTATCTTGGAAACTAGTCATATATCTATATTTTACTAAGTTTTGAGAAATTGATTTGGTTAATTTTAGGGGCTGAAACTGTAACACTGATAGTTTTACTACGGCTTAATTATCGCTACTGTATTGTAATTCCCTGTATTACGCATTAATATGCAAAATTAATATTTTGTGTGTTGTTAATCAAGTGGATGAATTTAACTAAAATGAAATTATATTTGGGACTTAATATATTATATTAAGTCACAGTTAAATTTTCAGTTCAAAATTTCACCGTTTTCTGGTCGTGTTTTGAACTACCCGGGTGAGTTTTTGCCCGATTGAAAACTCTAATTCGACCCGAATATTTAAATATTTGGGAATTTGATGTTTTATAATATTTCTGATTTATTAGAATTTTTTTGGCAATTTTACTTAATTTTTTAAGAATAATGTATTTTCTACGCGCCGGAGACGCGAGACACGTGAAACCGAATGTGCGACGAAACTGGAAGCTGAGAGGACCTTGAGGGAGGGGCGAAAATCAGAAGATAAAAAAAGGGATTAGATTGTGGTAGATTTTAAGTCATGACACAAAGAGATAGTGATGTGATTAACCTACCAAAATGTTAAAGTTTAGTTCTATTTATGGTAAGAGTTAGTAAGGTCTTTGTGCTAGCTTGCACCCATGGATTTGGCCAAGATTTCCTCCTCTCCTTTTCAGCTCATCTTGGTCAAATCATGCAGCTGAATTGAAGGAGAATTCCACTCCTAACTCATTCACCAAAATCTTGATTTCATGCATGATGATTTCCTATCTTTTCCTAGCTTCTCCTACCATCTCCTAAGATCACTTCAACACCAAATCTCCTACTTTTTAACATCAAATCTCCTTTTTTTGCTGGCTGGAAATCAGCTCCTTTAAGTGACCAAATCCATCACTTTTCTTGTGTCATTTACTAAGCACAAAATGAGGAACTCAAGGGTAATAACCATGATATCTTTTGACTAGTCTTTAACCACTTGAGCAAGTAAAATTCTGCCCTTCTCACTTCAGTTTGGCGAGCTCCTCAAGGCCTATATAAGGCCAACAACTTCAGCTCATTCACTTCATTAAGTTGAGAAAAAAATAGTGGAAGAAGTGAGGTAGTTGGAGAGAGTATTGAAGTTGTTTTGTTCAAAAAAAATTCTGCACTTGCTTCTTTTTTTCAAGCTGCGACCAGCAGCTCCCTTGGGTAAGAAACACCATTATTCTTCCTTCTTAAGCTCACTTTATAACACTAGTAGTTGGCCATGATCCCTACTTAAGTTCTTCCAAAGCAAAAGAAAGATTTTATACTACTTGTATTGCCATTTTCCTTCCATAGTTCTAGTTACTTAAGCATGTGTTTTCTTTTCATTTTAAGCTTGATGAGAAGCCAAGAACATAGATGGATACATATATATATGTGTCATGAATGGTCTATGTAAAGGCTTGAGAGCATTTCTTGAAGTTGTGACTTAGGTTTTGTAGTTCTAAAAACTAACATATTGGTTAATATTACTATCAAAGTTTTGTAAATGAGTTAATAAAATTTTGAACCTTGGAGAAAAGAACTCTACTACATCATTTGTAATATAGTAATAAAAAGGTTTTTGAAATAACAAAATATTTTCTTGTTGCTTCTTGTTGACCGCCCCTTTCTCCATTTTGGGGGTAAGAATAAAAAATTTCCTCCTTACCTTCTTGAATACCATGAGTAGAGAAAAATATGTATATTTTAAAAATCCATTGTTTGGGGTATGATCTAAAAGAGAGCCTCACTTTGAATGGGTGAAACATCTACTTGATGAAAGGATGTAACCCATGACAAGTTTCTTACTACTTTCATTCTCTTATCATAATTTGTTGATAAAGGGAATGGATATTTAAAATAAGAAAGAATGATCTAGGCATTTTATGGCCTTGAGGCCGTGAGCTCCACTTGGAGAAGGAGACAAATTCTTCATTTGATTCCTTGTTTTCTTGATAATAAAGAATAATTTTTTTTTATAGTTAAGTGATCCTACACTTTTTTTTGAGAAACAAACTCTCCTTGCCCTTTCCTTGTAGACCCGTGGCCATAGGGTAGGGATTAGGACACTAGGTTGGGTTTCTAACTTAGCTAAATAACTTGATTGGTTGAAGGTGTGAGAAAGTAAACTTGTAGAGCAAAATCGTGCGTTGGAAGAAAAGCGTCTACGGTAAGGGCAACTCTTAGTTATTGTTAAGAATTATGTTTTATATGTTATGAGTAAGGGCTACTTCTAGATATCTCTAGGCTTATGTTTCATATGCTTTATATGCTTGTATTTTACATGCTTATGTTCCATATGCTTATGTGTAAAAACATCTTTAAGTGTGTATATTAGTAATATGTGAATGCATAAATTAAGTATGTGACAATATGATGAACAATGTGATGGAATGATTTTCTTGAATGATGCCTTGTGATTATGATTATTATGTTGTGATCATTGACTATATTTGAGAATATATTGTTAAATGACTGTGATAATTTGGGGAAGTGCCGAGAGCACGTGATGTTGGGTTACCGTCACATCAACGTCAAATAAATCTTGGATTTTGAAATAAAAACTAAGAGGCATTTTATTAAAATAAAAGAGACACTTAAAAATAGATTAAAAATAGATCTTTCTAAAACCCTAATTAGTAATGGACTAACCACCTTTTCATTAAAAAGAATTAAGTGAGAGTTAGAATAATTAAATTAATTATTTTGAACTATTAGTGGATTTCCAACATAAATCATTTCATAACTAGTAGGAGATTTTCTAAAGAAAAGAGACTTAGGACTATAAAGGGAGATCTTGAGCCGAAAATATGGGGTTCTAATTAAGGGAGTTAGTACAAGAATAGATGATCTTGGACACTCCGTGTGAGTGATCCCGTCGAGGTAAACTAACTATGATGATAGAGTTGCTTGTTCATGCATACATCGATGCCAGAAGAGAGGTGTTGTAGAGTCGCCCAGACCTAGGTGAGAGCACGTACCGATAGTCAAGAGGAAAAACAGACGTTGTGTCATCAGGGGGATTGCTCTGGGCACAAATCCCTGTGGGGAACAGCATTTGAGAAAGCCTGGTAGCGGACTCCAGAGCTCTTGAGGCCCTTGCGAGGGTGATATTCCGGAATCATGTGCATTGGCATATAGACTGACAAATAGGGATTTGTGGTGCATCTTATTTTGGGGACTATTCGTTATGATATTGTGTTATGCTTGCCTATTCGTATACGTTGTCATTATTTATGTCTTGTTAAGAAGTTGACCCTTGCCCGTGGTTCTTTCAATTAATGAATGTAACCCAGACGATGACGACGATCGAGCTGACCCCGCTAGTCATGTCGTCCATGACGACATTTGAGTTCCCGGACTCGGGAGCCCCGTTCGCCTGGGAGGTAGACCACACCTCAGGCCAGGTGACGTACACAGGGAACGTGGTCAAGACGACGCATACTGACAGACAGGCTACACACACAGGGATCACGCGCTGAGTGATGCGGTTTCTGGTGCCCTTCGTACGCATATTAGCTGCTTGGATAGACGCACACCCTGATGGAGACACCTCAGCTTCAGAGGGCATGTCCGAGATTCCACGCCGGACCACTTTTCGTAGCGAGCCTCGGGCTACGGATTCAGCGTTACACGCTACTCCCCGTAGATTTGTACGGCACATGCGACCCAGGAGGATGGACATCGGAGCACCCTCTTCTCACGCCGCTGTAGACCCGTCGGGTTCCCCTGCTAGATCCGTATCACCCGTAGAGTATACTCCCTCGTCTCCGATTCCTATCCCTGAGACTACTCCCTCGGCGGATCATACGTATGCCCTCTGTGGCCAGGTAGGGTGTGGACCCGGAGGTTGGACCACAGATCCGTCTGACGGGGAGGATAGTACTGGGGATGCACCTCTCGATATCCCTACTGTCGACGCCATTGGTGACGACGACGTCATTACGCCCGTGGTAGACGATATGGAGGAGGATTCGATGGTGGAGGATGAGGAGGAGGAAGAGGGCCTCTATGAGTGGCAGGCACCGCCCTTGGTAGTTCATTTTGAGGTGGACCGAGATCACACAGCCGCCCCTGCTGCTTGAGTTAGCGTGTTGATCAGCTTAGTGTTTCTTATGTCGGAGTCTGTCTGTTGTATTTTGGGATTATATCTGTACTTGTAGTAGTTTAGTAGTCGAGTGAGGCTCTACTTTTGGAGCAGCCCTCTGCGTAGGTGTCTGCCGGGAGTACCTCAGATGTATGAGTATTTCTTATAGGAAATTCATATGTCAGATGTATTCCTATTTTGATGTTGTATTTTGTAAAACCTTGTAGGATGTATTGCCTCAGGATTTTATATATGTATTCCAGACGTATTTCCTTTTATTCTCTTTGTATGCCATGTTCTGTTAACGTTGTATTTACTCTGTCATGTTAATTGCGAAAGGGTTTATAAAAAAAAAAAAAATTAACCGTGATTTCTAGCGAACAGTATCAAAACTATTTCATACTTGGTGGTTTTTGTCTCGTAAGTAGCGCCTGGATTTCGGGGTGTTACAGAAACCGTGGCCATTTTGTATCATTTTGAGGATGTTTTGATTTAATTTTAAAGTGTTTTAAGTGTCGAGGGAGTGAGTTTAAGGTTCAAGAAACTAAGGATGGTGAAATGCTTTGTTTTGGAAATGAAAAATTGAAAATTTTGGGTGACCAAAACCGTGGCCATTAATATAGTTTTGATGATGTTTTAAATTGATTTCAAAGTGTTTTCAGGTGTTGTAAGTGTTGAAGAAGTTGGTTTATTGTTAAAGGAATTGAATGTAGTGAACTTGTATGTGTAAAGCTTTGAAAAATTGTTTGAAAACAAAATAATTTGGGGCTGTTTTGGGGCTTCCAAAACAGTGGCTTATGATCAAATTTTGGGTGAGTTCTAACTTGTTTTTAATTGTATTAAAGTGGTAAAGAAGTTTGGTTTTGATAAGAAGTTTTGATTAAGCAAAGTTTGTAAGATTTTGATGTTAAAAGGTTTGAAAATTTGGAGTTGTATTGGAAGCCTTGAAACCATGGCCTTCAAGGATGTTTTATAACTTGTTCTTGATTTGCATTTATGCTTAAAAATAGTTGTAAAAGTGGTTGTTGATTTGATTTAGCAAAACAATTCAAAGAAGCATGATTTTGGAAAAAGTTTTGGGTGATGTCTTAAGAATTGTTTTAAACTTGTAATGAATTTAATTCTAGAATTTTGTGACATGTTTTAGTGCATTGAAAAATGGTTCAAAGTTGGTAAAACACTATTTATTTGGTAAAACACTATTCCAATTGGTAAGTTTTGGGTTTTAGTATTTTCTAAGTGTGTAGCTTTTCAAAAAGTTTGAAAACTTGCATAGTTTGAACTTGTTTCATGATATGTGACTAGGTGTGAACCAAATGGGATTAAGTGAGTAATTCTTAGGCCTTGGGAACCTTAGAACCGTGGCTGCCCTAGGGGTATTAGGACTTGAGTTTTAGTCCTAATTGATTGAAACTTGCGTTGTTAAGGTTCGTGCCTAAGGCTCGTGCGGGGAACGACTTGACGATAGTTCGAATCTACCTTGCTTGGATTGTTAAAGCGCCCAAGGTAAGGGAAATTCTTACATAATGAGTTTGGGCTTTTCGCCTTGTGTGTTTTTTGTTTGATGTTGATTGATTGTGTGGTAGTACTTGTAGTAGTACTATGTGCTGTTGAGATGTTGTAGCATGAACTGCTGTGTTATGATTTGGCCCTGTGTGGCAATACTGAATTGTATTGTGTGACTTAAATCATATTAGATTGATTTAATTGGACTTGAAATTGATGATAATATGTAGCATGTTCTTGGCCCTGCGTGGCATTATGAGTTGTATTTTTTTCCTTGAATCACCTTGGATTTCATTGGAATATGAAAAATATTATTGTTGATAATGGATTAATTAACAATGCGTTGATCGACAGCTATTGGTTGACGATTTACATCGGTAAATCTAATGCGATTCCACAAGCCGAATTCTGATCTTGTAAACAAATTGTTAAGGTCATTTTGATTTAAAAGTAAGCGTGAGGGTTTTAGTACAAATAGCCAAAGCTGTAAGAAAATTTCAATGGAGTAATATTAGAGAAAAGAACTTGAAATAAATAGTATAATCTGCGAAAACGGTTGAGTTAAATGATGCGCCTGGGAAAATTCTGGCTAGGAAAGACTTGGTAATTAAGAGTGTTCGCACCACCTCTCTTTCCTTCGAATTCTTCCAGTGTGTTATTTAGCACAACTAGGATTTCAACGACCTAGAACTAAAAAGTATTTTCAGATACATAGGAGTGATACAAGAACTGAGAAAGAGATTTCAAAGATCGGGATTTCGAAAGAATAAAACATAGGGAACCTAGTGTTCCTATTGAGCATATGGGCCATGTGTCCTGTGCTGGGACTTAATGTCCTGATTGCGTGCGCTTTTTCTTGATTAAGGATTGGACCTAGTGTTCCGTATGCCATGCCTAGTATCTTAACCTAAAATTTGAGCCTAGCGTTCCGCATTACGTGCCTAGAGTTCTGATCTAAGATTGGGATTAGAGTTCCGTAATTGAACACCTGGACTTTGTGTCCTGTGTTGAACTCTTAGTTAATTGAGATTTGGACACCCACTAAGTTGAGTGAGTGAGGGTTCGTCGATCCGCATTGATTAATTAAAGCATCACTCGGGCACTCACTATGGTGAGCACGCCACATTGTAGAATTTGGTTGGATATCACTCCGGCGTTCACTACGGTTGAATTTGTTGGATATCACTCGGACATTCACTACGGTGAACATGCCATATTGTTGAATTTGTTGGATATCACTCGGTCATTCACTACGGTGAGCATGCCATATTGTTGAATTTGTTTGGATGCGTACAAACCATTGAGCATCGACACTCGGAGCGTTTGATTGGTCTTAAAGACTTCAAAAGACGAGTTGTCATGTCACTCGTAGCGTTTGATTGGTGGTACAGACTTCAAAAGGGGAGTTGACACTGCATTGCCTAAGTAGAGGCACGCCAAAGTAGTGGCCAGCCAAAGTAGTGGCAAGCCTAAGCAGAGGCTATCTTGTTCGGACGTTGGGAAAGTAGTCCCCGTCATACTGCTGACCTATTAAGGCTGCAGGTGTATACACAACTTGTCATACTGCATTGACATGCATAGCTAACCACATTTATGATATGTGATGAATTGTTTGATGAATTGGATATTGTGATGACTTGATCACTTATCTGTTGATAGATTTGCCTGCTCACATGCAATGCTTGATATACCATGCTGATTGTGTGCAGTCTATTAAGTACGTATATGTATATAAAAGCATGTTGTTGTATATATCAGCCTCTAGTTAAGCGTGGGACTGTACTCTATTCTATACTAGTAGTATAACTACTATTCCAGTATTTCATGATTTGCAGGATAGGACTCCTTGAGTTTCTCATGTTCCCGCTGTTGACCTTGCGGCATCCCAACGATAATTGGGATATAGCCATCTGTCATATTGACAAGGAATGCTCTAATGTCCAAAGGTATGACCCAGTTACACATTCGGTACACCATTAACTTTAGGACTACTTCTAAAAGAATAGTATTATTATTACTACCATATTACTATTAACACTGCAATAGATTTTGTAAAATATGGCGCTACTTTAAACAGCGCTTTAAACTAAAGCGCTAGCTAAAAATGCAAAAAAATATTGAAGTGATTTGGCATCACAGAGAAGGGGGGTTGAACTGTGACTCTTTAAAAATTAGCTTCCTGAAATTGGCTAACTTTCTCTCAAGAGACTTCTTGGAGTATAAAAGATTAATGAAACAGTAATGACTAAACTTTCTAATGTATGAACAGTTGATAAGATGAACTTTTGTGAATGTAGAAGGATGCTTGAAAATGAGTTTCAGATATTTGAGTTCAATAAGAATTCTTAATAAGAAAGTTATGCTTAGGTGAACTCGTTAATAATGAGTTTTAAATAAATTAAAATTTCCAATGCGAGCAGCACAGAGACTTAAAAGAGATAAGAGATAGAAAGTTTACACACAAGAGTTATAGTGGTTCACCTAACCTAAGCTACTTCTACTCCTCACTTCTAGTGAGTATTTCCACTATTTTTCCAAATAGTTACACTGTTTTTCAAGTCCCTCCAAGACCCAAAAGCATTACACGATAGTTTTTTTCTACAGCCCTATAACCTGTCTCAACTTTAAAAACTTCAACAAGTTTAGAAAATTCCACTTGTTAATCCTTCTAACCAACACTCACCACCTTGGTACTTTGGAAGAAGAAAGAAACAAGGTTTCAAGTACAATGAAATGTTTATAGGATTGAGAATAGCTTTTTAATGCAAGATAAATCTCAAGATAAATGTAGGCTAAAATACACAACAATAATGGATCCTAGAAAGTTTGTGCGCAAAAACTGAGTGAGATGAGAGAATGTTTGATAACTGGCTTTGATCTTGCTTTCAAATTTTTCCAGTGAGTTCTTATAAGTTGAAATGTTGTTCTGAAGACTATTTATACATTTCCTTCATTTATGACTGTTGAAGAGAGTTCCTCCTAGCTTCAGGTAGGTAGGTCTGCCTTGTTTCAAAAAAGTGCAGGTTTGCAGAGGCCATGTGTCAAACTCTAACGAGTAGATCAAACTTTCTGATCTTAGAACTTTCTATTCTGTCTTCAAGATGTTCTTTGAATAGTCTTCTTCCTCGTACTGGATTTGTGAGTTTCAGTGCAATTTATTTTAGAACTGTAAGTTCATGTTTCAGTATGATAAAGTTTCTTTTCCTAAGATCTTTCAATAGAAAGTATCTTCAACTTTCTATTGTGCTTGGTGAACTTCCTGAAGTCAAGCAGAGGCATATTTACTAAGGCATAATACTTTCTTTTGCTTGAAGTCTCTAAAACCTGTCTTATGCAATATTACTCAAGTAGAGACATTAGAAACCAAAGTGATCAGAAAACATACACTTAGATCCAAAGGTTTGATCATCACTCAAAACATGAGATAGAGATTTTGCGTCAACAATCTCTCCCTTTTTGATGTTGACAAACTTTTGAGAGTGTGTTAAGTTTTCTGATTTAAAATTATACCCAAATAAAAGATCAGGAAAGAAATGTTAGCTCCCCCTGAATTTATGCAATCAATATAATTGAAGAGTATGACCCAAGCAAACTATCAGAATCTCATATGATTTTCATTCAACAAAAGAGAGCATCAGCTCAAATGAATGATACACTGTTTCAGGGACTGATAAAAAGGTACTTGAGCAACTAAAATATGATGGCCAACAAACAAAAGGATCAAAAGATCTTTTGGCCAAACATTCTAATTAGAGACATTGCTAAGTACACCAGAATAGAAATTAAAAAAAACATAACAAACTTAATACTAATACTACTCCCCCTTTTGTCATCAACAAAAAAAAGGGGGACTCCCGAGTGCAGCTACTTAGAGGGTGAGAAATCATCAGATGAAGTAGACTATGCAGGCTCAGGCACATCTGGAAAGATCTGAGGTGGTACCAAAGCAGGAAGTTGAATGTTGGGAGCAATGCGTGGTGTAACACCCCGTTTCTGGAGCGCTACTAAACTAGAACTCAATTCAAAAACAACAAGCTTTTTAAATAATACTCTTTTGCCCTTAGGAAAATGCGGTATATTTTTTTATTTTATTTTAAACAACGTCTTTCGTAAAGCACAAATAGAGTATCCACAGCGTTTAGAAACATGGTAAAATTCTAAAGTACAAAAGACAGATACACTGAAATACATACTTGCATATATTTCCAAAGTAGTCATAATCAATACATACAAGTACCAAAGCAAAGGAAATATCCAGAAGGAGAACACACCTAAAGTATGAGGATCCTCACGAGAGTGATCATACTCCTGGGGTACTCTCGGTAGTTGCCCACGTAGGGGGTTGCTCCAAAAGTATACCTCCAGGCTAACCAAAATATACATCAAAAGACTACAGCAAAATGGACAGACTGGTCACCACCCAAAACTATACACAACCGACCGACAACACGGCCAACCAAAACTATACCCAAAACAAACAAACCGCATCAGCTATATATTGCTGCCCAGATCCTCAGATGGGTCCTCCTTATCCTCCTCCATCAGGTCGTCCTCGTCCTCGCCCGTCAGGTCAATGAAAGGTGCAGATGTCGGTACGCCCTTGGGTATGTCCTCCTCAACTAAAACATCATCGATGAAACCCGCCCTGCTACAACTAACCTCACCAAACACTCCACACACAGGAGAAGGATCCACCGGTGGAGTAAGGGTTCTGACAACCAAAGGGGAGGACGGCGCTGCCTCTGGCTCTGCCACAAGGCTCGGGGTAGCTGCTGCTGCACGTGATGTCGAAGCTCCAGCTGTCCAGCGTCTGACGCCCACGCTCTTACAAGCGGTCCTCCTGATCCTGGCCCTCGTGGCAAAGGCATGTAATGAGTAGTGAGTCGCCTGGGAATCCCAAAGGACTCCTCTGGAAAAGTAGAAGAAGTAGCTTGTAGTACCCGGTCCTACTGAGTGCTATGCCATCCATCCACAATCTGCATCATCCATATGGAAAGCTAACAGTCTGCCTAGAGATCTCCTGCCATAGTGCCAACCCGTCCACTCGAAAAGTCTGTACTACATCCCCAGTATATACAACTCGGCTGGAGATGGGGTCAAACTCCATCGCCAAGGGGGTCTCCAAATTCGGGAAGTCAAATACTATCTCCGGCGATGTTGTCATCGCCGGGATCACCAACGTCTTCTCCATCACCTGGGTTACATTCATCAGTTGAAGGAACCACGGGAAAGGGTCAACTTCTCAAATAAGCAAGTATAACAAAATATAACAAAATAGACAAATCACAAATACACATAATTGTTGGGTTTTCAAGAGGAATAATTTTAATTTTAATTATAGAAAAATCCTCTTGAGCGGAAAAAACCCTTTGCCCATGGATCATGCATTGCTAATGAATCACAAATAACATGATAGTTTGTAGTGTTTACCTCTTGAAGCGTAGAGGAGATCGATCACCAACACCACGATCTTGTAGTCTCTCTACCGAGTCCACACGAACGGTAGCCTCGGAATGCGTCTTGCTAGTTGACGGCATCAGGAAGGAGGCACAGAAAAGTCTAAGAAGCTTAGACTAGGGTTGGAGGGTTAAGCTTATATACTCCCTTCCCTTCATTATGTTGCCCTAATGGGCCTCATACAATATGAGCCCATTTCCTTCTTATTTAATTAAATCATTATTTAATTAAATAATCTGATTCCGATTAAACCGTTCTATCGTGTGACCCTATAGGTTCCCATTAAGTTGGCAATAATATTAAATGTTAAAATAATATTAAATATTATAAACAATGAGCGGCATCTAGCAATGCATCATTGCTACCCAATTAACGGGGAAAAACCAGTGATCCGATTTTAACCTTACCGCGACCAAGATTACTGTGAAGTCAATGTCCCTTCGTCCATGTGTCCTAATTGAACACGAGGCATAAATGTGTCATCCTCGTTAAGTCCAACCATATGTTCCTCGATACCAGAATGGACGTGTAATCATAAGCGGGCCCAATATCATATATTGACCCATTTCCGCGTGGCCACGCATATTTCACGTCTCACTCTATCGAGAGGCCCAAGACATTACTCCTGTTATGTAGGAGGGACGAATCCTGTCTACATCACTCGCACCCCTCAACATGATTCATTGAAGGCCCAATTACTATCCTTATGATCACCCTGTTACGGATGACGTTTGATAGCATTAAAGCCTACAACTCCACATGTAGGAATCGCAGTGACTTCAAGTTAAAGGACTACTTCACTATGGTCACCATGAGGAGCGCCTATGACACTTGCATAACTATTATGAAGCGTCCTCATAGTGGGTCAGTCCAATATAAATATTACTCCTAATATTTATACCTGTGTGCCGACTTGATATCGTATATCCATGACCCATGAGATATGGTCATCAGTCTACTCACACAATAGTCTCTATGCATTATTGTCGTCCTAATTAAAAATAATACTCGACTACGGATGCTTTAAGAATAACGTTCTATATGTTCCATGGGGTCTCATGATCAAGTCACACTTGATGTTCCATGAAACGAACTGTCTATTCTAAGGACTTTATTATGCTATAAAATAAATAACACAATAAATGAAATACCTCATATATATATATATCAAATATATAATCAAAGTCATGACACAAATGATAATCTACTAAAACTAGATTGGCCACTAATACCCATCGATCTAGTGTGAGCATTATGCTTCGGCTGAGCAAGAGGCTTCGTCAGTGGGTCTGCAACATTGTCCAGTGTGGATACTCTGCATATCTTTACATCTCCTCTATCGATGATCTCTCGAATGAGATGGAAACGCCTAAGTATATGTTTGGATCGCTGGTGAGATCTAGGTTCCTTGGCTTGCGCGATTGCTCCATTGTTATCACAAAAGAGGTCAATCGGGTCTGAAATGCTAGGAACAGCGCCAAGTTCACTAATGAACTTCCTGATCGAAATGGCCTCTTTGGCTGCATTAGAGGCAGCTATATACTCAGCCTCTGTAGTAGAATCAGCAACTGTCTCTTGCTTTGAACTCTTCCAGCTAACAGCTCCGCCATTTAGGCAAAACACAAACCCTGATTGCGATCGGGAATCATCCCTGTCGGTTTGGAAGCTAGCATCAGTGTAACCGTTTACAACAAGCTCTTCCTCACCGCCATAAACTAAGAACGAATCCTTAGTCTTTCTCAAGTACTTAAGGATGTTCTTGACAGCTGTCCAATGGCCTTCACCAGGGTCAGATTGATATCTACTCGTTACGCTTAAAGCATACGAGATATCTGGTCTAGTACACATCACAGCGTACATGATAGAACCAATTGCCGAAGCATATGGAACTTTACTCATGCGTTCCCTTTCATCTGATGAGGTAGGGCATTGTCCATTGGACAAATACACGCCATGTGACATAGGCAAGAGACCTTTCTTGGAATCTTGCATATTAAAGCGCCTAAGCACTTTGTCAACATATGTACTCTGACTAAGGCCGAGTAGCCTCAGTGATCTATCTCTATAGATCCTGATTCCTAGCACGTAGGATGCCTCACCTAAGTCTTTCATCGAGAAACATTTCCCTAACCATGTTTTCACATTTTGCAATGTAGGGATATCATTTCCGATGAGTAGTATGTCATCCACATACAATACTAGAAAAAAAATTATACTCCCACTAACCTTCTTGTAGACACAAGGCTCATCTTCGTTCTTGATGAATCCAAACTGTCTTACAGTTTCATCAAAACGAAGATTCCAACTTCTAGAAGCTTGCTTTAATCCATAAATGGACCTTTGCAACTTGCATACCTTTTCAGCATTTTTTGGATCAACAAAACCCTCGGGTTGTGTCATGTACACATCCTCGAGAAGATTCCCATTAAGAAATGTAGTCTTGACATCCATCTGCCAGATCTCATAGTCATGGTATGCAGCAATGGCAAGTAGGATCCGGACGGATTTAAGCATTACGACTGGGGAGAAGGTTTCATCATAGTCTATTCCATGAATTTGCTTGAACCCTTTCGCCACCAATCGTGTCTTGAAGGTATTCACCTTACCATCCATGTCAGTCTTCTTCTTGAAGACCCACTTGCACCCTATGGGTTTTACCCCTTTGGGTTACTCAACCAAGGTCCATACCTGGTTAGTGTACATGGACTCCATCTCAGATCCCATGGCCTCTAGCCACTTCTCAGATTCTGGGCCAATTACGGCCTCCTGGTAAGTCACAGACTCATCTTGATCCATGAGCACCACATCACCTTCTTGAGTTAGGAGAAGTCCATATCTCTCAGGTTGGCGACGTGGCCTGCTAGACCTACGCGGTTCTTGTACTACTTGAACCATTGGTTGAACCACAACACTTTGTGGTACTAGTTCTTGTTCCATTACAGGTGGTTTAGTATTTTGTGGGTCTTGGATTTATCCAAGTTCTACATTCCTCCCACTGGCTCTTTTAGAGATGTATTCCTTCTCAAGGAACACTCCAGTCCTTGCAATAAACACTTTGTCCTCGGAGGTGTTGTAGAAATAGTATCCCTTAGTTTCCTTAGGGTACCCCACAAATATACATTTATCTGATTTAGGTCCAAGTTTATCCGAAATCATACGTTTCACATAAACATGGCAGCCCCAAATCTTTAGAAAGAACATACTAGGTCTTCGGCCCGTCTATATCTCATATGGTGTCTTTTCAACCGCCTTAGATGGAACACGGTTAAGGGTGAAAGCAGCTGTAAGTAAAGCATATCCCCAGAAAGAGTCATGGAGGTCTGACTGACTCATCATAGATCGAACCATGTCTAACAAGGTACGATTCCTCCTTTCGGACACACCATTCCATTGTGGTGTTCCAGGTGGTGTGAGTTAGGATACTATCCCACACTCCTTCAGATAGTCATCAAACTCCTGGCTTAAGTACTCACCACCACGATCTGATCGTATGACCTTAATACTCTTACCAAGTTGGTTCTCCACTTCGTTCTTGAATTCTTTGAACTTTTCAAAGGTTTCAGACTTGTGTTTCATTAGATACACAAAGCCATATCTACTGAAATCATCAGTAAATGTAACGAAGTAGGGAAAACCACCTCTAGCAGTTTTGCTTAGTGGACCACATACATCACTATGTATTAAGCCCAAAAGATCACTAGCCCTTTCACCTTGTCCAGTGAACGGGACCTTGGTCATCTTTCCCAATAAGCAAGATTCGCATACATCAAATGATTCATAATCAAATGAGTCCAAGAATCCATCTTTATGGAGTTTGGAAATACGCTTCTCATGTATATGGCCTAAACGACAGTGCCAAAGGTATGTCGGGTTCAAATCATTTTGTTTGACCTTTTTCGCATTTATATTAAAAATAGGCATATCAAGATCAAGGACATAAAGCCCATTAGTCATAGGTGCACTAGCGTATAAAACATCATCCAAATAAAGCAAACAACATTTGTCCTTAATAATAATATTAAAACCTTTCTTGTCCAAACAAGAAATAGAGATAATGTTTCTGCTAATTGCTGGAACAAAATAACAATTATCCAATTCCAAAATAAGCCCAGAGGGTAAAGTCAAAACATAAGACCCTACAGCTAATGCAGCAACCTTTGCTCCATTTCCAACTCGTAGGTCCACTTCGCCCTTGGTCAAAGTCCTACTCCTTCTTAGTCCCTGCACATTAGTACAAATGTGAGAACCACATCCGGTATCTAATACCCATGATGCTGAAGTAGATAAATTAACCTCAATAACATAAATACCTGAAGTGGAAGTCTCACTTCCTTTCTTCTTCTTGCACTCTTCTAGGTATTTTGGACAGTTCCTCCTCCAATGTCCAGGTTTTCCACAATGGAAGCAGGAAGCATCCTTAGCAACCCCGCCTACTGGCTTCTGGCTAGAAGAACTTCGCTTGAACTGTTTCTTGCCCTTGTCCTTTGTAGCCCAAGAAGCGGGCTTCTTGCCCTTCCCCTTTCCAGAGTTGACCATCATAATGGCCTTTCCCTTTCCCTTGTTAATATTTTTCTTAGCAGTTCTCAACATACCTGCAAGCTCTGGCAACGGTTTAGCAAAATCATTCATGTTATACTGCATGATGAAATGGCTAAAGTTATCCGGCAACGATTGCAGGATAAGGTCTGTTGCCAGCTCTAGGCCCAAAGGAAATCCCAGCCTCTCGAGACTCTCAGTGTACCCAATCATCTTAAGTACATGAGGCCCTACTGGGTTTCCTTCAGCCAGCCTACAATGGAAAAGGGCCCTGGAGGTGTCAAATCTTTCCTGCCTAGCTTGCCCTTGAAAAAGCATCTTGAGGTGTTCGATCATATTGAACGCCTCCATGTTTTCGTGTTGCCTTTGCAACTCCGAAGTCATGGTAGCTAGCATGAGACATCCAACATCTATGGCGTCGTTGAGGTGCTTCTGGTAAGCATCCCTCTCAGCCTTAGGGGCAGTAGCAGCGAGTGCATCAAGCACTGGCTCATCAAGTGCATACAACTTCCTCTCTTGCTTGAGAACAATTCTCAAGTTTCGCTGCCATTCAAGAAAGTTGCTTCCAGACAGCTTGTCCTTCTCAAGGACAGATCGCAATGACATGGTATTAGTGGTGTTGCCAGACATGGTAATCTAAAACAAAATAAACATGCAGAGACAAGTATCATGACAATAACATATTTAATAAGGACTTTTATTAAATACGCTCCCACTATTTTACTCAAACCAATGACCCTCCTCATTGGCTCGGAAAATCTCGTTGGAAGATTTTCTAGTGGGCCAAGATCCATATTTCGCCACGTCCTGAGTCAGCTTTGGCTGATCGCCCAGAACTCGGCTATTTAGGTAGGAAACTATTTCCAATTGCATCTATATGCAACTCTTGGATCAGCTGGGTGAATAACCCTTTATTCTAATTCATCTTATGAATTAAAGCCCAACTCTTACCTCTAGGCCCATTTCCTTTCTTATTGAATTCGGCCCAGTTAAGTCAAACCCGACGGTTGGCAGTTGGATATTTCACCTATCGCGTCTCACCAAGATAAAATAAGGTGCTCAGCTTTGGCATGACCCACACTTACTCTATCCTGGCCTTGACGAGTGCCACACATCGGAAGGCATTTATACTTAATATCTTCTTTGAGGGAATTTTTATTGTAAATGATCTCACCGGCGTTGTATTAACATAAAAGGCGTTTTGCTCTCAGCATACATGTCACACATGCCTATGTACATTCATCTAACATACAAAACATACAAGACATACATGCTCATACATATTTAAAACATTCAGATAATATATTTCATGCAACACTTGCGTAAATATAAAACGAGATATGATATTATGGTTATGGCCTTCTAAGAAAGAAAAAAAAAAGCTAAACTATTACAATTCTTTAAGCTTCTCAAGCTCCTCCATATGGTATTGCCTCCTCTTCAACTCTTTGAAGTAAATAAATATTTATTAAAAAAAATGAATAAAATAAAAGGCACGACACGTAGGTCGTATTTAATTTAAAACAAGTCACGACACGCAGGTCGTATTTACCAAAAATAAATAACACCATAAACTAGGGTCATAACCATAAACCATGTGCTTAAAATATTTTATAACATACAATAATAATAAAACCTTTATTATTATTATTTATATTAAAATATTTCAACTATCTCGGCTACGCATTTAGTCAAATAAAACGTAATGCCTAAAGGAAAGTAAACCCTCACCGGTCCAATAATCATGCTTAGCGCAGAAACAAAATGCGCAGGTTCCTGCGCCGCACAATTACTCGGACCAATGAATACATTAAAATAATGGGTTGCATTTCTTTTGCCGTGCGTGTGCTGTAAACATATTTCACGTTTTCAATCAAAAACGCTCAGACCAAAACATTATGACCAGTCAAAGACTAATAACAAATGCGCCGAAACAAAAAGCAACAGTGCAAACATGGAAACAAGGCAAATCACGCAAGCAAGATGCCAGAGGGAAACCAGGTCAACAACAAGGAAATCATAAGATGCACCTGACCTGTGCTTTTGCAAATGATCTGGGTCGAACAAAAATATAAAAAAGGAAAAACCATTTCATGGTTTATCAATTTTTTTTTAAATGAACAATACCTTTTAAATCAATGAACCAATCAGAATCGCATATTTTGCTGCAAAATGAGCAGGTCAAAATCAATTGACTAATCCAACACCGAAACAAGATACCATGGTTTTGCAAAAAACAACTACTTTGAAAGTGAACAGTGCCGCAAGCAAAAACCGAAACAATCATGCATGTATTCATAAAAATGTCAAAGGATTCATGCAATCAAACACCCAATGCTCTGATACCACTGTTGGGTTTTTAAGAGGAATAATTTTAATTTTCATTATAGAAAAATCCTCTTGAGCGGAAAAAACCCTTTGCCCATGGATCATGCATTGCTAATTAATCACAAATAACATGATAGTTTGTAGTGTTTACCTCTTGAAGCGTAGAGGAGATCGATCACCAACACCACGATCTTGTAGTGTCTCTACTGAGTCCACACGAACTGTAGCCTCAGAATGCGTCTTGCTAGTTGACGGCAACAGGAAGGAGGCACAGAAAAGTCTAAGAAGCTTAGACTAGGGTTGGAGCGTTAAGCTTATATACTCCCTTCCCTTCATTATGTTGCCCTAATGGGCCTCATACAATATGAGCCCATTTCCTTCTTATTTAATTAAATCATTATTTAATTAAATAATCTGATTCCGATTAAACCGTTCTATCGTGTGACCCTATAGGTTCCCATTAAGTTGGCAATAATATTAAATGTTAAAATAATATTAAATATTATAAACAATAAGCGGCATCTAGCAATGCATCATTGCTACCCAATTAACGAGGAAAAACCGGTGATCCGGTTTTAACCTTACCGCGACCAAGATTACTGTGAAGTCAATTTCCCTTCGTCCATGTGTCCTAATTGAACACGAGGCATAAATGTGTCATCCTCATTAAGTCCAACCATATGTTCCTCGATACCAGAATGGACGTGTAATCATAAGCGGGCCCAATATCATATATTGACCCACTTCCGCGTGGCCACGCATATTTCACGTCTCACTCTATCGAGAAGCCCAAGACATTACTCCTGTTATGTAGGAGGGACGAATCCTGTCTACATCACTCGCACCCCTCAACATGATTCATTGAAGGCCCAATTACTATCCTTATGATCACCCTGTTACGGATGACGTTTGATAGCATTAAAGCCTACAACTCCACATGTAGGAATCGCAGTGACTTCAAGTTAAAGGACTACTTCACTATGGTCGCCATGAGGAGCGCCTATGACACTTGCATAACTATTATGAAGCGTCCTCATAGTGGGTCAGTCCAATATAAATATTACTCCTAATATTTATACCTGTGTGCCGACTTGATATCGCATATCCATGACCCATGAGATGTGGTCATCAGTCTACTCACACAATAGTCTCTATGCATTATTGTCGTCCTAATTAAAAATAATACTCGACTATGGATGCTTTAAGAATAACGTTCTATATGTTCCATGGGGTCTCATGATCAAGTCACACTTGATGTTCCATGAAACGAACTGTCTATTCTAAGGACTTTATTATGCTATAAAATAAATAACACAATAAATGAAATACCTCATATATATATATCAAATATATAATCAAAGTCATGACACAAATGATAATCTACTAAAACTAGATTGGCCACTAGGGCTTACACCAACAATAATTGCCCACTAATGTAACTACATGCCACTGTTTATGTTTTCGAAATGATGAACATCGCAACTGAACACCAGCCGTAGCCTTGGGCTCTTCCACCACCCTAGGATATTCAGGTCGAGTTCCTTAACGACACGATAATGAAACTAAGCAGCTGAACACCAGCCGTAGCCTTGGGCTCTTCCACCACCCTAGGTTGTTCAGGTCAAAGTTCTAACGACCCGACAATGCTCCTACAACTCCAATGAATATATCAACACATATGACAATTCAATCAAGCATAATCAAATAATTATTTAACCATCCACATCAAATAAATATTCAACTAGCCAATATCACCAACAATACATATCATACAAGTCATGCTTCCTTGATAACTCATACAACAAACACTACCAAATTACAATCAATCATCAACATCGATAACACAATCCGTCCCTTTGAAGTTCCGTGGAACTAACAAAGAGGTAACAAACAAGTGTGGGGGGTTGGGGGCAGTCGCCAACCTCTTGCAGACAAACCCACTAATTAATCATATATAAAGCTTTAAAGATCAAAGGGGTAACAAAACCCTCACTTTGAACCCTGAGGTTCTCAGACTTCTTTGATTGGAAAACAAATAAAATCCTAAGCCCTAGGCATCTCTAGAAGTAGCTCTTACACATACTATACAAAACATAAACACCTATAATGTGAAGTGCCCTTACCGAAGGTCCGCAGCTCACGTGTCAGACACGTCGCAATCCTAGTCAGCACGAACTCGTATCTCAACTCCTATCACCACAAGCAAACTTAGTAAAATCATAGTCTTAGATCTAATTCTAAGTCCCTAGGCAACTTCCCAAAAAAATTTCTTAAATAAGAAGACATTTACACTTGAAGAAAAATAACAACAACTCACAGAATAAGATTTTAAAACTAAACTTATTTTGAAAGAAAATACACTAAGTTGAAAAACAAAGTTTTTAAATTCTAAGTCTACCTTCTCCAAAACTTGAGAATCAATCAATACTAAATTTATACTTTTTCTAAAAATGCTCAAGTCAAGGCTCCACTTAGTTTCTTGGGTCTCAAGGAATCCCATTCACCTTATATGTTTCATAGCCTTAAAATAAAAAAAAAACTCAAATTTTCAATCCAATCACTTCCATAATTTTTCCAAAACTTAAACACAATTTAATACAACTAATATAAGTCAAAGAACACAAAAGTGATCCCTCCTCAAGCTCTTAGAGCTCGCGGCCATACTCCCCTTTTTCCCAAAAGAATTTGCAACTTCTAATCAACTAGACAACATCAATCCATACCCCATTTCTTTCATAAAACAACAATGATTTCCAAACCAAGGCATAATCCAAATCAAATACCAAATTAATCCTCTTTCAAGAGCAAGGATTTCCAATAAAAACTACTCAATCCAAGTCCCAATTCAAAACTAGCCACTAAAATAGCAACAAAAGCATCCAATAAGTAAGAATCATCAACTAATTTGCAAGATTCACTTGAAGATCACACAACCCCTGTTTTTCCCTCTGGGTTAGCGCCTAGGGTTCCAAGGATTTGGGGATGAAGTGCTCATCTCTTCTATTGATCATGATCAAGCAACAATCAAGCATAAAAACAAGCATAAAACAAGAAAAACATCTCCTACACACACACCTACACCCCCACAGTTTTGGGGCTGAAAAGGAAGGAGAAGAAATTGGTCCTCAAGCTTACTTGTATGATGAAATCGGTAGTAGGAAGATGAAGAAGAACTAGATGCAAAGAAGGTTGGAGAAGTGAGGAAGAATCTTGCATGAAAGGTGAGAAGATGATGAAGCCATGGAAGAACTTGGAGCTTTCCCTCTCAAGAATGAAGAAGATGGAAATAAAATGAAGGTAGAGAGTGGGACGGAGGGCGCGGCCTTGCTGCCCAAGTAGGTGGGATAAAAAAAAATTTAATAACAATTAAACGCTTGGTTAAAAATTAATCAAAGAGTAAGCATAAAAATAAACCATCACTTAAGTGACACCTAGCTTCTAAAGTAAGATGTTAATCCCATCAACTAGTCTAACCCATCTAATCTCTCATATCTCATGAATACCCTCTAATCCTAGAGTCTTAAGTGTACTAAAAACACGGCGTCGAGTAATCGCGTTACCGATTAATTCTTGGCCGATAATTCGCGAAAATTAATTTACTGAGAAATTAATTCACCGCGTGAAAATAAATTATCATAAATAATAAAAACAATCTAACACACTCAAAAATAGTCACAACAAGTTAAGATTCAATTTTCATCGAAATCGGGGTTCGTTTAAAATTTTATCTGCGACAAAACTGCCCGGTGATTCAAATCGCGACGAAACTTCGTTAGAATTTTTCGACGATATTCGAACCATGAATTAATATAAAATATTAATTCTCAAATTCAATTTGATCTTGATTTAATTCAACCACTTACTTAGAGAACAAGAAACTGCTTATTATAGCATAAATACGGCAAAATATACTATAATAACGCTAAATAACGCATTGAAAAGAAAATAACGGATGTTACACGAAGGAGCACATGCTGCATAAGTAGGGTTAGATACATATCGAACCTAGCAGCATTGTAATGAGTCTCCTACTGAATGACTCGCTGAGATTCAAGGACGTGCTTCAGAAGGTTCCTTGTTTTCTTCATTTGTTTTTCCAATTTACCTAAACGGCCAAGATCAGAAGGTTCCTTAGTTTCCTGGGTAGATTTTGGTGCCTCAGGTGGTGGCAGAGTTAAGGAGGTTGGCACATCAACTGCTTGCTTGAGTGGTGATTGATCAAATCTAAGCATCTCAAAGATGGGATCACCAGTGATGGAGACAGATTTGGTTGGTTTCATAGATGAATCAAACACAGGAGGGGAAGAATACAAGAACTTAGCAACATTTCCCATGCTGAATGTGTTGCCAGTTTTGGTTGGGGATTGGAAAGTTGCAGGTTGAAGAACAGAAGGTGAACCAGCTTCAATATCAACTACTTCTTGACCCACTTGTAAAATGGCCATGTCAAGAGTAGCAGTCTTTTCAGAGTGTGGCGACTCCCCTTGAGTTGTAGCCATAGGGCCACCACTCTGAATTTCCCCTTGAGAGGGTCTCTCAACTTCCTCATGTACCTCATCAGAAAGTAGAATTTGAGTAGGTGTGTGATGAAGTGGCTGAGTGGGAGGAGGTATTTCAGAGAAAGGTGATGGAGGAGAATAGGTTGGTTCAGACACTAGGGCTTTTTCTTGTCTGCCGCGTTTGAGCTCTTTCTTTCTTTTCCTTTTTTCCTTTTCTTCCTTGGAGCACTTTCTTTTGCCACGAGGTGTCTCAACTGGTCTAGAGGAAGGTTCCTTTTGTGGAACTTCCTCTTTAGCAGCCTCTTCTCGAACAGGAGTTTCCTTTGGAGAAACTTCCTTTTCAGGAACCACTTCCTCAGCAACAATTTTTTCTTGACCTTCTTTTTCTGTGGATTGAAGAGTAGGTTCAAGCATAACTCCTTTAGATCCAATTTTCTCAGAAACATGCTCTTCCTCAAGAGCAATCTTTTTAACTACCTGCTTCGAAATAACTTTCTTTCTTTTCTTTTTAGGGACCTTTACAGAGGACCCCATTTCCTCAACAGGAACTTCCTGTTATACAACAACCATTTCCTTTCCCTTTGCAGCAGTGTCTTCAACTTCTGTGAGTGGAGGTATGCCCATTTGTCCGACATTTTTGGAGTAGAAAAGTGGCCTTTCAATGTCACCCTCTTTCTCTTCAAGAGGGATACCATGAAATTTGAAGATCTTGGTCAGGAACATTCCATATGGCAGGGCTATCTTTTCTCTTGGAAAAGCACCAACTTGTAGCATGTATCTTAGAATAACATATGGGAGAGAAAGAGGGGTCTTGGTGATCATGTGGTAGATGATGATTTGATCTATAATGTAGACCGTATCCGAACCCCCTCCTCTTGCTGCCAGATGGTGAATGACCTGAGCCATATCTTGAAGGTTGGAGGGTGTAAAACTTGAAGAAGGGTTGACAAGAAGTTGTTGTCTTACATCATCTATGGAGATGTTAGCTTTCTCCATCCAATCATTGTCATAAACTTGGTTACCAGCATGAGGAATTTCCAGGGCTTCCCCAATGTTTTCTGGAGTAAGTTCAACTTCCTTTCCTCGAACAATGCTTGTTAGCACATTCATGCCTTTGTTGCTTTTGAGATTAGAGTAGAATACTCTAACCATTGAGGGGTAGGTTTCTTCGGTTAACTGAAGTAAATCAGACCATTTTTAAGCATTAGTATATGGAAAGAAGTTCCATCCATGATCCTTGAGATCAAAGAGGAGGTTGACCCTTCTGGGAAGAACTGTCTTCTTGTCCCATTTCTCTGGGAGTTTTTCCAGAGACTTAGCATTCTTTGCTTTCTTTGCAGATTTAACTTCCTCTTCCTTGCCCTTATCTTTCTTTTTTGCAATTTCAGAAGGTTCCTCACGAACGGCAATGACTTCCTTTTCAGTTGATTCTGTTTCCTTCATGGTTAGAGATATAGATGAGATTCGTGAAGACCTTCGTGGAGGAGTAGGAGAGGTATGTTTCTTCTTTTGAGTCTTGGAGACCACAGAAGAAGGTTCGGGTTGATCAGGAGGGTATTTAGGAATTAGTGTGGAGGTTTCTCTTTAGAGGTTAGAGAATAGGTAGGTTTCTTGCAACGAGGCATGGCTCTGAATGTTCAAAGTTTATAAAGAAAGAATTGAGTGAACAAGAAAGGTTTGAGAAAACTTGAGAATTTTTGCGAACTATCGTATTTAAGACATGAAACTCACATTTCATAATGTTACCATTTAAAAAAATAACCATTGGAAGAAAGAGGGAGATAGTTTCGAACGTTTAAAATTAACCGTTAGAGAGGAGAGTAACTCTTCTGTCAGAACAAAAGAGCCGTTAAGGCTAAGATTTTTGAATTTTTAAACGTTTAAAAAAAATAACCAATATTAAAATAAAAGACAATGATTAGTAAATCTAACCAAATGTAACACATTAGAGAGTTTATAACCAAAAGTTAATGGAGAGTTCACAATAGAAAGTTTATAGAAAGTTTGAAACTTTAGTGAACTTTCTAAAGTCAGGGCGATTTTATAATATGCAAATTGCTTTTGATAAACCTGAAACTTTCATCAACAAGTGGTTCTGTTAAAATATCAGCTAATTGATTTTTGGTATCCACAAAAATCATTTTAAATTCTCTTTTCTGAACATGATCCCTAATAAAATGATGTTTGATATCAATATGTTTAGTCCTAGAATGTTGGTTTTTTAGTAAGATTGATGGCACTAGTATTATCACAATAAATTGAGATACAGGGATACCTTATAGAATAATCCTCAAGTTGGTTTCTGATCCAAATGGGTTGAGAGCAACATGATGAAGCTGAGATATACTCGGCTTTAGTAGTGGAGAGTGCAATGGTTCCTTGCTTCTTGCATGACCAAGATACTAGAGATTCTCCCAAGAGTTGGCAGGATCCACTTGTACTCTTCCTCTCAACTTTATCACCCGCAAAATCAGCATCACAATACCCAACTAGATCAAAGTGAGTCTTCTTTTTGTACCAAATTCCAAGATCAGTTGTGCCCACTAGATATTTGAAGATCCTTTTGACAGCTACTAGATGTGATTCTTTTGGGAAAATTTGAAATCTAGTACATAGACCTACAGCAAACACTATATCTGGCCTGCTGACAATTAGATATAACAATGAACCTATCATGCCTCTATATTCTTTCTCAGATACAGGTTTACCTTCCTCATCTTTGTCAAGACTTGGGGATGGATGCATAGGAGTAGCCATTGGTTTAGCTTCATTCATTTTGTATTTCTTGAGAAGATCCTTAACATATTTTTCTTGAAAAATAAATATACCTTCCTCAAGTTGTCTAATTTGTAAGCCAAGAAAAAATCTTAATTCACCCATCATGCTCATTTCAAACTCATTTTTCATAAGTTTACTAAAATCTTTACACAAACTTTTATTTGTTTCCCCAAAGATAATGTCATCCACATGGAATTGAACTATGAGAAAATCATTTTGGTGAATCTTTCTAAAGAGTGTAACATCAATTTTGCCTCTTGAAAAACCATTTTTGATTAGAAAGTTATTCAACCTTTCATACCAAGCTCTTGGAGCTTGTTTCAGTCCATATAAGGCTTTAGAAAGTTTAAAAACATGATTGGGTTTCTTTTGATCAATAAATCCAGGAGGTTGATGTACATAAACTTCCTCATTTAAAAATCCATTTAAAAAGACACTTTTAACATCCATTTGAAAGAGTTTAACATTCTTATGAGTAACATAGGCAAGTAAGATTCTGATTGCTTCCAAACGAGCAACAGGAGCATAGGTTTCATCTAGTCTATACCTTCCTCTTGATTGTATCCTTAAGCGACAAGTCTGGCCTTGTTCCTTGTGACTTTGCCATTTTCATCTAACTTGTTTCTAAAGACCCATTTTGTTCCAATTACTGATTGATGAGTTGGTGCTAGAACTAGTTTCCAAACTTCATTTTTCTCAAATTGAGAAAGTTCCTCTTCCATGGCTTCTATCCATGATGAATCTTTTTTGAATCTATCCATGATGAATTTTGAAGAGCATTATTTATGTTTTTGGGCTCAATTTCAGAATGAGGGCCATACTTGATGATCCTTTTCTGAAAGACATTCTGGTTCTAACTGGTTCTGAGGTGTCCCCAATAATTTGATCTTGAGAATGGTGGACTACCATCTTCCAGCTTCGAGGCATGTCTTGATTCTGATAGTTCTCAGTATCATGTGATTGCTTTGAGGAAGTTACAGGCTCAGGATTTGACTTGTCTTGATCTTCCTTATCCTTGACCTTTCTGGAACTAACTTGCTGATCTTCAAACTCATCATCATCTTTTCTCTTATCAACGAAATTATCAGTTTCATCAAAGGTAACATGCATACTTTCTTCAACCATTTGGTTCTCAAATTACAAACTCTATATGCTTTAGATGAAGTGGAATAACCAATGAAAATGCCTTTGTCAGATTTAGAATCAAATTTGCTAAGGTTGTCCTTGTTATTCAACACATAACAATTACAACCAAAGATGTGAAAGTAAGAGATATCTGGCCTTTTGTTTCTCCAAATTTCATAGGGAGTTTTGTTCAAAATTTTTCGAATGGTGACTCTGTTCAGAATGTAGCAGGCTTGTTTATGGCTTCAGCCCAGAAATATTTCTCAATGTTTGAATCATTTAACATGGTTCTTGCCATTTCCTACAAGGTTCTATTCTTCCTTTCAACAACTCCATTTTGTTGTGGAGTTCTTGGACAGGAGAAGTTATGTGACACACCATGTTCATCAAAGAAGGTTTGAAAAGAAAAGTTTTCAAACTCTCTTCCATGATCACTTCTTACAGCAATCACTTTGGAGTTTTGTTCATTCTGAACTTTCTTGAAAAAGACTTTGAAGGCTTAAAAAGAGTCATCTTTGTTTTTCAGAAATAACATCCAAGTGTATCTAGAGTAATCATTAACTATTACAAAACCATATCTTTTTCCACTTAAACTTGCATTTTTAATAGGTCCAAACAAGTCCATGTGCAACAATTCCAAAGGTTTTTGAGTGGAAATCAGATTTGTGGAATGGAAGCTAGATTTGACTTGTTTTCCTTGAGTACAAGCTTCACAAACTTTATCTTTCTCAAATTTGATCTTAGGTAAACCCCTTACAAGATCAAGTTTAGAAAGTTTGGAAATGGTTTTCATACTTGTGTGACTAACTCTCCTATGCCAGATCCACTTATCATCATTTGTTGACATAAAGCAAGTTTCATTTGGTAAACCATCTAAATCTAGATAATATAGATTTTTACTTCTAAAGCTAGTAAATAAAACTTTTCCAAAAATTTCTTCAGTAATCAAGCATGATTTGTTTTTAAAAATAACATTGTGTCCATTTTCACAGAGTTGACTGATACTAATCAAGTTATATTTCAATCCTTCAACATATTGAACTTTCTTAATAGAGGCAGAATTTGGTTTACCTATCGTACCTATGCCTTTTATCCAGGCTTTGTCATTATTACCAAAGGTGACAAAGCCTCCCTGTATTGTCTCTAAAGAGAGAAACTTATCATTTTCGCCTGTCATGTGCCTTGAACATCCACTGTCTAGCAGCCATAGCCTTTTTTGGATGCTAAGAGGCACTCCTGCATTTGTAAATAGGAAAAACTTAGGTACCCAAAGATCTCTGGGTCCTTGGGGGTTAGCAAACTTTCTATAGTTAGCCTGTTCTCTTTTGAAGCAGTTTGAGATATGATGGCCAAATTTTTTGCAATAGGAACATTTTACACTTTGTCTTTTGCCATGATAAGAATATCTATAAGCATGATCGTGAAGTCTATGATTCTGTCTTTCTTTGTGCTTAGGACCACTTTGATGTAAGAACTCTCTGTAAGATATTTCGGGTTTTTCAAAAAGCTTGCTAGATCAGTTGTCATCACTATGATCTTTTCTTTTAATGACTCGTTTTCCTTTTCAAAATTTGACATGAGAAGGTTTGGCTTTTCAGCTACTTTCTCATTCAGCAACTTATGTTGTTCAGAAAGTTTAAAGTGTGAGTTTTGCAAAGTTTTGACTGAGGCTACAAGATATTCATTTTGTTTCCTCAGCTCCTCATTTTCACTTTTAGCCTCACATAACTGACTTTTGAACAACATGCATTTTTGAGACAAAATATTTGAGTCATTCAAAAGATTATCAAACATACTTTCCCATTTTAGACATGAACTACATTTAGAAGGTTCAGTATCACTTACTTCCTCTTGATCAGAATCTGCCATAAGACAAGGATGGATGATTCTTCTTCAGGTTCTGAGGATGATTCATCTGAATCGTCCCATATAGCCATCATTGTCGTTTTCTTCTGAGGTTGCTTCTTGAAATTTCTCTTGTTTAAATTCGGACAATCTTGATTTATATGTCCAGGCTTGTTACATTCATAGCAAACAATGGGTGACTTACTACTTTCTTCTCTAGGAAAGTTTCTTCTGGATGGTGGAAACCTTCTATTGTCTCTTATTCTGCTTAGCATCTTTTGAATTTTTCTTGATATGAGAGCAAGTTCATCTTCCTGGTCAGAAAGTTCCTCTTCTGAATCTTGATATTCACCTTCAGATTCTTGTACAGCTTTTAGTGCTGTAGCTTTGGACTTTTGAGATGGACTTCGTGTTGCCTTTTGGGAAGTTTTAAGTGCTATACTTTTTGACTTCTTTGGGTGAAGTTCCTGCATTATTTCTTACTCATGAACTTTCAGTGAGCCTAACAGTTCTTCAATCTTCAGGGTAGCAAGATCCTTTGCTTCCTGAATGGTTGTTACTTTAGGCCTCTAAACTTTTGGTAAGATCCTAAGCAACTTCCTTAACTTGTCCTGATTTGAATAACTCTTTTCCAGAGACTTCATTCCATTTTCAATTGTAGTAAACCTGCTGAACATTTCATCTATGGACTTATCTTCATTCATTTTGAACATTTTATACTGTTGGACTAGTATATTTATCTTAGCCTCCTTCACTTAATCAGTTCCTTCGTGTGCTGTTTGCAGTGTGCCCCATATTTCCTTTGCAATGTCCTTACCCACGATCTTGTCATATTCAGACCTACCAAGTGCACATGATAGAAAGTATTTAGCTTTAGAGTTTAAGAGTGCCATCTTTTTATCTTCTGTTGTCCATGCTGCCTTGGGCTTGGGTACTGTTGATCCATCATCATGTGTAGTTGTAGGCATATATGGTCCATTTTCAACGATGTCCCATATGCCAGTATCTTGTGATTCTAGGAACATTTTCATTTGATCTTTCCAGTAATAGTAATGTTCGCCATTAAAGCCAGGGTGCCTGTTTGATGAAGCTCCTTCAGGAAGGAATGCAACTGAATTTGTATGACACATCACTTCTTCTAGGACCTTTCCTCCTACACTGTAAAATGTGCTCAACCCTTAGAGGTAGAGCTCTGATGCCAATTGAAGTGATTTGGCATCACAGAGAAGGGGGTTGAACTGTGACTCTTTAAAAATTAACTTCCTAAAATTGGCTAACTTTCTCTCAAGAGACTTCTTGGAGTATAAAAGATTATGAAACAGTAATGACCAAACTTTGTAATGTATGAACAGTTGATAAGATGAACTTTTGTGAATGTAGAAGGATGCTTGAAAATGAGTTTTAGATATTTGAGTTCAATAAGAATTCTTAATAAAAAAGTTGTGCTTAGGTGAACTCGTTAATAATGAGTTTTAAATAAACTAAACTTCTAATGTGAGCAGTGCAGAAACTAAAAAGAGATAAGAGATAGAAAGTTTGCACATAAGAGTTATAGTGGTTCACCCAACTTAGGCTACTTCCACTCCTCACTTCTAGTAAGTATTTCCACTATTTTTCCAAATAGTTAAACTGCTTTTCAAGTCCTTCCAAGACCCAAAAGCTTTACATGATAGTTTCTTCTACAGCCCTATAACTTTAAAAACTTCAACAAGTTTATAAAGTTCCACTTGTTAAACCTTCTAACCAACACTCACCACCTTGGTACTTTGGAAGAAGAAAGAAACAAGGTTGCAAGTACAATGAAATGTTTATGGGATTGAGAATAGCTTTTTAATGCAAGATAAATCTCAAGATAAATATAGGCTAAAACACACAGCAATAATGGATCCTAGAAAGTTTGTGCGCAAAAACTGAGTGAGATGAGAGAATGTTTGATAACTAGCTTTGATCTTGCTTTTAGAATTTTCCAGTGAGTTCACATAAGTTGAAATGTTGTTCTGAAGACTATGTATACATTTTCTTCATTTATGACCGTTGAAGAGAGTTCCTCCTAGCTTCAGGTAGGTAGGTCTGCCATGTGTTAAAAAAGTGCAGATTTGCAGAGGTCATGTGTCAAACTCCAACGGGTAGATCAAACTTTCTGATCTTAAAACTTTCTATTCTGTCTTCAAGATGTTCTTTGAATAGTCTTCTTCCTCGTACTGGATTTGTGAGTTTCAGTGCAATTTATTTTAGAACTGTAAGTTCATGTTTCAGTATGATAAAGTTTCTTTTCCTAAGATCTTTCAATAGAAAGTATCTTCAACTTTCTATTGTGCTTGGTGAACTTCCTGAAGTCAAGCAGAGGCATATTTACTAAGGCAGAATACTTTCTTTTGAACTTTCTTTTGCTTGAAGTCTCTAAAACCTGTCTTATGCAATATTACTCAAGTAGAGACATTAGAAACCAAAGTGATCAGAAAACATACACTTAGATCCAAAGGTTTGATCATCACTCAAAACATGAGATAGGGATTTTGCGTCAACAAATATTCACTAGCGTTTACCTAAGAAAGCGTTACTAAATGTTCATTAATAACTAGAGCTTACCCAGGATAGCGCTACTAATTTTGGAGCGTCAAGAATCACTAGCGCTTTTCCAGGAAAGCGCTATCTTTTATCAATCTTTGCTAGCGCTTCTCCAGGAAAGCGCTATAACAGAGACATAATCGCTAGCGCTTTCTAACAAAAGCGCTATCTATTCTCAAAAAAAATTATAACACGCCCATATTTTGTCCCTGTTACTCAGTTTGCTCACTCGATAGTTTGTCTCTCTAGCTCTCTCATAGCATCCATCTCTTTCTCTCTCTCGTCGCCGTTGAGCCTGCCATCGGCGTCTCTCCTTTTGAGCATTTCGTTCTGTTACTCGATCGTTTGCTCTCACTCTCACAGCGTTCATCTATTTCTCCGCGTGTATTGCTCCTTCTTCTCGGAAGTTGCTTCTTTTGCTCCTTCACCGCCATCCAGCCGCTGCAGCGCGTCTCTCTGTCATTGGATTGGAGGGCTTCAAACTCATTTTCTCTCTTTATTAGCTTGATAAAGGTTTTATTCTATTCATTGGATTGTCTCTTTATTTAGTTCTGTTCTTTTGGGTTTTTTTTATTGTATTTCCTTGTTTGTGTAGGTTTAAGCCTACTATTGTGGTTGTCTCTTCTGAACTTCCTCTGGGTTTGGAGTTTGGTTTCACACTAAAGAAGAAAGGTTCGATTCTTTTTCGCACTAAAGGTTCTCTGTTCTGCTCGGTTCTGTTTTGGAAGAAAGGCTTTGTTTGGTTTTTCCTGTTGGTAAGTCCTCCTTCTCCTCTTTCTTGCTTCTGCTGCTAGTTTTTTTTTTTTTGCATCTCATTGTGAGGTAGAAAAAATTAAGTACTATTTGATTTGTATGGTTTTATAGTAGAGTTTATTTTGATGCTGGGGCTGTTTTGATGTTATTGCTCTGCTAGTGACCATAATGTTCTTTTGGGTTGAAAGAACATGAAGTTTTCGTTACCTTGGTGGTGGTTTACTAAAGGAATAATTGTGTTAAAAGATTGAACATGTGTTGAACTTTGAAGTGTTTTATGTTTGATTGGATTGGATATATTTTGGAATGTCCATATTTTAGGGGAGATTCTGCCAAATTTTTCTTAAAAATTTAAACTGTGAATTGAATACGAACTGTGAATTGTGGATTGATGGCATAGCATTAGCTATAGCCCGATGTGTTAGATTATCAAGTTTTGATTATGTTTAGTGGTAAAATATTAAAGAATACAAATACGTTTAAAATAATGTTATATTAATGGGAATGACTGTTGAATTTGTAAAGGTTGAAGTTAGAATGGATCGGAAGTGGATGTCTGCCAATCGTTTGTCGAAGGAATATAGGGATGGAGTGCAAGATTTTATTACGTTTGTAGTTCATCATGAAAAAGAACTAGACCTGAGTAGAATCGTATGTCCTTGTTTGAGTTGTTGTTATGTAGGCCGAGTTAATGTTTAGGAATTGGAAGGACATTTAGTGAGCAATGGAATTGATCAGAGTTATACCTGTTGGATAAAGCACAGTGAGAAAAGAGGTGAATCTTCTAATATGGGGAAGAGTGGGAGATATGCGTCAGATGATGCCGATACAAATACATATTATGGCGACCGTTTTGAAGAGATGGCAAATGCGGTTGAAGAAGATCTCTGTGATTGTCCTCAAATGTTTGAGAAGTTGGTAAGTGATGCGGAGAAGCCGTAGTATGAGGGTTGTACTAAATTCATGAGATTATCGGCGATGTTAAAGTTGTATAACTTGAAATCAGGCAATTGATGGACTGATAAGAGCTTTACGGACTTACTCACCTTATTGAAAGATATGTTGTCGGATGATAATGTGCTTCCTGGTCGGACATATGAGGCTAAACAAATGTTACGCTCTATTGGCATGGGCTATGAGAGGATACACGTTTGTCCTAACGATTGCATTTTATTTAGAAATGAATATGCATCGTTAAAGTCGTCTCCTAAATGTAAAGCCTCATGGTATAAGAAGAAGGAAGCTCCAAAGAAGGTTATGTGGTTTTTCCCCATAATTCCCAGATTCAGGTACATGTACTGTAACACGCGTTTTTTTTCATGCGTTAATTAACGTTATTTAGTGTATTTTGTCGTATTTACGCTATAATGAAGCAATTTCTTGTTCTCTAAGAAAGTGTATTAATTAAAGCAAGATCAAATTAAATTTGAGAATTAATATTTTATATTAATCCACGGTTTGAAAATCGTCGAAAAATTCTAACGAAGTTTCGACGCGTTTCGAATCGCCGGGCGGTTTCGCCGCAGATAAAATTCTAAATGAACTCCGATTTCGATGAAAATCGAATCGTAACTTGTTGAGACTATTTTTGAGTGATTGTTGTTATTTTTATTATTTATAATTAAATAATAACACGCGATGAATTAATTTCTCGTTAAATTAATTTTCGCGAGTTTATCGGTAACGCGGTTTCTCGTCGCCGTGTTTTTAAATCTTAAGACTTTAGATTAGAGGGTAATCATGAGAGATGTGAGATTAGATGGGTAAGATTAGATGATATGTTTAACATCTCATAAAATTACTAGGTGTCATTAGTCGTGTGATTTTTTTTTAAAAAAATCTTTTATTCAACTACTCCTACTAACTATGCTTATTTTTATTATTATATAAGTGAGGAACCAAGGCTATATGCAGCCCATTTTCCAGCCCTCATTCACGCCACCATCTCTCTCTCAAACCCTCATCTTCTTTCTCTTTTTCCCTTCTTGAAAAGCAAGCTTCCATGGATGCTTTCCTCCATTTTTCTTGAGTTTTTCAACTTGCAATCTTCACCAAAGTTGCTCCAAACCTTCATCTCTACCTAGCTCTTCTTCATCCTCATCATCTAAGTAAGAGAAAAATCAATTTTTCCCTCCCCATTTACTGTTGAAAACCGCGCCCCCCTCCCCTTTGTTACTTCTTGTAATTTTGCTTTTCAATCTTGTTTCTTATGCATGTTTGATGTTGTTTGATGGGTTGATGATGATCAAGAGGAAATGAGACATTCTTTTTCCCTTTCTTGAGTTCTAGGGTGAGAACCCTAAGAGGAGAAAAAGGGGAAAATGGTGTGATCCTCATTGAATCATCTAATTAGTGGTTTAATTGAGTTAATGGAAGTTGTATGATGATTGTTTAAATTATAGTTTTGTTTTTGCATGCCTAACTTGTTAGTTTATGATTGAGACCTATTCTTTAATTATGGAAAATATGGGTTTAGGTGATTGAATCATGTATCTAAGTGTTGAATGTTACGTTTTAGGTAGTTTTAAGGCTATTGGAATTGATATGCATGAGTTAGTATAAGAGTTAGTTCATGTTTGTGAAAAAGTGATTAGGTTGTTCTAATTTTTAATATGGCATGAACATATTTTTTTAGCATGATGTTGTTAATGTATTTAATGCCTTAGGATTCTTGAAATTGGGATTTTGTTGATTGGAAGTATTTTTGGGAAAACAATGAATCTTGAAAAAGTTGGAAATAAGTTTTGAGAACTTTGTATTTTAGTTTAAATTGGTTGGCCATGCATTGTATGATATATAGCATGTTGATGGATTTAATGGTTGTAAGTATTGAGTTTTTGAAATGAAAAATTGATGGAGAAATGTTTTACAACTTGTTTCAAATATGGGTGTGAATGATGCTTAGACAAGAATTGATGTGAGTTACCTTAAATATGGTTGTTTGGTTTGAAAAATGTTAGTAGTAATGAAAAGGAGTTTTTGCAATTTTTTTTTAAGGAGAACAGGGTCATGGCCGAGAGGCCTAAAAGATTTTTGGAAGGAAAATTTTAATTGTGAACTTGTATGTAATGCTTGAATGTGTTATGTTTAAGCTTTAGAAACTTTGTGCAAAATGATTAATTGATGATGTGTTATGCTTAAGATTTCAAGAAAAAGGATTCTTTAAAAATTAGCATTTTTTTAGTTAAAGTGTCATGTGTTAGTTAATTTTCAAGAAAAGTAATTTTTGGTTCAAAATCTTTAAATGTTTTCTAGTAGTTAGAAGTAAAATTTTTGTGGATGCTTGGTTAGAAAAAGGGATAAGTTGAGAGCATAAGTTTAACTAGAATTCCTAGATTGTACTAAGTTGTATGTGGTAATAGGAATTGAAGTACCGGAGATTGAGCGAAGCGGACCCGAAGACGTAGGAGCGACGTTAACTACAGCTCGTGGTATGGGCACTTCTAGACACTTTTAGGATTTTATTTTTATGTCCCTGTGTAAGGACAAATTTTAGAGATGTTTAAGTTCTTGTTTTGTTATTCAAATGCTTATTTAAATACCAAGAAGTCTGAGAACTCTACGAGTTCAAAGTTAGGGTCTTTGAACCCCTTCGTTTATTTTATTGTCGTGCGGTCGCCCATTTTTCGAGTCATTCGTGGGTGAAAACTTTGTGGTTGGTCTCCTGAACCCAACCCCCCACTTGTTTGTACCTCTCTGTTAATTCCATCGAGTTGCAGAGGGATGGATTCATTGATTTGCGTGTCAAGCATGTGATGTTGTAATATGCGATTGAATAATCCTGTGAATTGCTTATGCTGTTTGTATCGTTGAATTGCGTTTCTTCATGCAAGCTGCTTTTATTGCTTAAGTTGTTGAATTGCGTTTCTTCATATTAAGCATGCTCTTATTATTTGATATGCGGTCGAATAATCTTGCGTATAACTCTTTGAATACCGTATGCGACGAATTGTTCATCGAGTCTGAGAGCATTGTCGAGTCGTCGAGACGTTTTTGAGCTGTGAGCCGGACAACTGAGGGTGCTAGGTCCCCTTCGTTCACGGTGGATTAGCTAGGCGTCGCAGCGTAGGAACCGGGACTGCTTACCTTAGGAGAAGCGAAAGATCCCAAGGCTACGGCTGGTATGTCAGTTGATGGATCTGCGTCTACTTTCCGGAATAATTGTCGAGTCGAGAGAAAATGAGTAGTGAGTCGAGTCTAGAGTGAGAGAGTTGAGTCACGTTCTGTGAATGATATACATTGTTGTTTGCTTATTGCTTTATACATTGATTATCTTGATCTGTTGAGAAGTTGACCCTTTCCCGTGGTGCCTTCAATTCATGACGGTGACCCAGGCGATGGCGAAGGGCGTTTGGATCCCGGCGATGAGGACGTTGCCGGAGATTTTCTTTGACTTCCCTGATATGGAGCAACCCGCAGCAATGGAGTTCGACCCCATCTCCTGCCGTGTGGTATACACTGGGGACGTAGTGCAGACACTACGAGAGGATGGCGTAGCTGTGAGACAAGATGTGACACGACGTACGGTCAGTTTCCCGATCTGGATGAGACAGGTGGTAGAGGCGTGGCGTGCCGGCGGCCTTGAGAGAGGCCATGAGAGCCTCTTCTTCTTCACCGCAGGGACCTCATGACATTCCTAGGAGCACCGCTACCAGATTTGCAGTCGAGGCGCAGGCGTGGACCCAGCAGTGAGATGGACCGCCGCAAGAGCGTGATATGCCGAGATCCGCAGGAGCTTCCACTTCGAGGGCGGTGATGTTCCGAGATCCCTCACAGTACCGCTTCCCCTACTGTCGCTAGGACCCCTACACCGCCTGTGGCTTCCCCTCCCGTTTGTGCTGTGTGCCACGAGGCGGATTGCATTGGAGCGAGATCGACTGAGGAGGGACTGGCAGGTGAGTATACTCCGAGTGATGTGCCTGTGGACGTGCCAGCTGCGGCCCCCTTCATTGACTTGACAGGAGAGGACCTGATGGAGGAGGAGGAGGAGGACCCGTCAGAGGATTTGGGTAGCTACCTGTAGCTGTGGTGTTAGTTGACTGCTGCGTTATGCTTTCTTTTTGTCGTTAGCCTGTTGTATATATTTGGGATGATTGTATTTATGACTTTTATGTTCTGTGTGTCGTGACCAGTCGGGCCAGGTGTTATTTTGGTTACAGGGTAGACTGGCGGTCTCACTTTTGGAGCAGCCCCCTGCGTGGGTGTCTGTCGGAGGTACCCCCAGGGTATGATTACTCTCTTAAGGGTCGTCATACCATAGGTGTATTTCTTTGTATATTTCCTACTCTGTATTTTGTGTACATTGTTAGTACGACTTGTGTATATATATGGGTATTATGCATGTATGTCTTATTCGTATTTGAGTTTTGTGTCCTAGTTGCACCATGTTTCGAAACGCTGTAAGTACTCTGTGTGTGCTTTACGGGCACTATTGTTTTAAAAAAAATATATATAGCATTTTTCTAAAGGGCACAAGAGTACCGTTTTAAAACGCATCGCATACAGGTTTAGTTTAGTTCTATAGCGATCTGAAAACGGGTCGTTACATGTACCATAGTTTAGAAGATGCAAAACACTTGACATGGCATGAGGATGAAAGGATTAAGGATGGCATGTTGCGGCACCCGGCAGATTCTCCTCAATAGAAAAAAATTGATATTGAGTATCCTGATTTTGGGAATGAACCAAGAAACCTAAGACTTGCATTGTCTACTGATGGGTTTAACCAGCATGGTGTTCAGAGTATCTCTCTTAGTACATGGCCTGTGATTTTGGTGATTTATAACCTACCTCCATGGCTATGCATGAAACGCAAATATATGATGTTGTCTATGTTAATTTCTGGGTCCAAACAACCAGGAAATGATATAGACATATTCTTGGCTCCTTTAATTGAAGACTTGAAGCAAATGTGGGAGACGAGTATATATGTGTTTGATGGGTATAGAGAAGAAAGTTTCACCTTGAGGTCTATGATCTTCGGCACAATTAATGATTTTTTTGGCATACGGTAATTTGTCTGGATACAGGACTAAAGGCCAGTGTGCATGCCCTATATGTCAAGATGGCACTGATTGGATGCAGTTGGAACATGGTAAGAAGAATGTCTTTCTTGGGCATCGTAGATTCTTGCCTCATAAGCATTATTATCGGTCGTGGAGGAAAGTATTTAATGGAAATACTGAAGAACCTAGAGCTCCTTTGCCTTTGACGGGTGCACAACTGTTTGAAAAGGTAAAAAATTTAAGTATTGAATTTGGGAAACCTTATGCGGGAGAGTTTGTTACACGAGGGTGGAAGAAAAGATCGATTTTCTTTGAGCTGCCATATTGGAAGTCATTGTACGTGAGACATTTCATTGTTGTGATGCATGTTGGAGAAAATGTCTTTGATAGTATCATTGGTACCTTACTCAATGTGCCCGGGAAGACTAAAGATGACATCAATGCAAGGCAGGACTTAGTTAGTATGGGATTGAGGCGGGAATTAGGACCAGTAAAGAAGGGGAAACTACGTACATATCTACCTCCAACAGCTCATACTTTGTCTAGAAAAGAGAAAACGGTTCTTTGTAAGTTTCTTCATGGAGTTAAGGTTCTAGAGGGATACTTTTCAAACATTATGAACCTTGTATCAATGAGAGATCTCAAGTTAAAGGGTCTAAAGTCCCATGATTGCCATGTTCTCATGGAGAATTTGCTACCCATTGGTATACGATCCATTTTGCCCATCAAAGTGCGGAAGACCTTAACTAAACTTTGTTTCTTCTTCAAGGCAATGTGCAGCAGAGTGATTGACCCAGGAAAGTTGCCAACATTTCAAACATAAATTGTTTTGATTTTGTGTGAGCTTGAGATGTATTTCCTACCTTCATTCTTTGACATAATGATTCTTCTGACAGTTCATCTGGTTAGGGAGACACAATTGTGTGAACCAGCTTACATGAGATGGATGTACCTATTTGAGCGTTAGATGAAGATATTAAAAGGGTATGTGAAAAACTGATCACGACCAGAGAGTTGTATTGTTGAGCGGTACACAGTCGAAGAAGCTGTTGAATTCTATTCCGACTACCTATCTAACGTTGGATGTAACATAGCGATGTCAAAATCTCATCACACAGGAGGAAGCGAAGGGAAAAGGATTACTAGATGTAAAATATTGACTATATCAAGGCAACAGATGGAGCAAGCACACTTACATGTTTTACACAATACCGATGAGGTTGAGTCCTATGTTGTGAAACACAACGAATTGCTCAAGAGTATGTACCCAAATAAGAATCAAAATTGGTTAATAAGAAAACACAATCGGTCTTTTATAACGTGGCTAAGTGATCATATTTCTACAGAGTTTAATGCAAATCCGAGCTCGGTTACAGAAAGATTGAGATGGTTAGCTAAAGGTTCAACTATACATGTTATCTCTTACACCGGTTATTTGATAAAGGGGTACACATTCTATACAAAAGAACATGATGATCAGAGTAAAATGCAAAATAGTGGGGTCACTCTTGTTGCTCAAACTATGCATATCTCAAGTGCCAAAGATAGAAATCCCATTTATGCGAATATGTCATACTTCGGGGTCATTGAACAAATACGGGAGTTAGATTATGCGATGTTTCGGGTGCCTATGTTCCAATGTAAGTTGGTTGACAATAATTACGGTGTAGAAACAGATAACTTGGGGTTCGTACAGGTGAATTTCAATAAGTTGGGATATAAAGATGATGCTCATATTTTAGCATCACAAGCTCGACAAGTGTTTTATGTCACCGATCCATCTGATATGAATTGGTCTGTTGTTTTGTTGACTATCAAAAAAATTGTTAATGGGATTCATGATGATCAAGCAAATGAAGATGCTGACCTTGAAGATGACCTGTTCTTTGTGAGGAAAGTATATCAAGAGAGGATGATACATATATTAGACATGATCATAAAGAGGGGCTTTGGATCAGTCGGAGGAAAAGAAAAAGGAAAGGTAGATTGCGTTATTTTAGTTAAATGACTATGAATTATGTACTTGTTAAATTACTTGTGTGTCTAATTACTTGTGTCTAATTTTTTTTTTGCAGATAGATAGATGGCTTCTTTCGGACTTGATTAATTACTTGCGAGTGAATAATTTATTTGAAGTGTCATTAAGTAAGTAGCAAAGATAGCAAGCACTGTTTTCTATGTGAAATTGGAACTTTCGAGAATGTGTTTATAGAAATGAAGTGTTTGCACTTTTTTTTTTCAGATCCTTGTAATTGGTTTGGCATCTCATGCACTATGGCTCGACATCATGTTATCAGGCTGTAAGATACCATCAATCCTTCTTTGGTTGGTTTTTTTTTTCCCTTCTTTTTTGTGATTACCATGTATGTGTCTTGGTTTAATTGTTTCTTGGTTCTTGTTTTAAAACTTTGATTATTAATTGTGCATGTATATACACTTTAATATAGTAGTAGTAATTAGATGTATGTTGTTGGGCCATGTGAGGCATCATTTTGGTTGGCATATTGTTTGTTGTAATATAGGTGCTTATGTTATTTTGGAATGTCCATGTTCTAGGGGTATTCTGCCAAAATTATGGTAGAATTAATGTAGTTGTATTGGCCGGGTTGTAGGAATTATTAGTAGCTATAATATACTGCTATTGTAAAAAAAAAGGATAATATATAACGCTTCCTTGAGAAAGCGCTATCTATTATTCATCATAGATAGCGCTTTTTAAAGAAACCGCTATCCATTCTCAGTGTATAGATAGCACTTCCTTGAAAAAGCGCTAGATAGCGCTTATGTAACATCCCAATTTTTATGAAAACTATTTTATAGTTTTCGACTACTTGAAAATAAATCATAGAGATTGATTACCTTAATGGTTTGTTAAAAGTACGAAGAACTACCAAGATTTATAGTAAACAATTTACTGTTTTAGTAATTAATTCAGATTAAGAGACAGTGTAGATGTATACTGTTTTTAATATGAATTAATCTTGAAAAATATGAAATATTGTTGTTTGATTAAAGAAAATTATTTTATTGAATGAAAAATAATTTTAGGACTTAATAGATATTTTTAAGTCACAATTTAGATTTTTGATGTTTAGTTATTTGTTAAATTGTTTGTTTTATGTCATATTTAATATGAATTTTCTTTTTAATGATTTCATCTTGATAATTTTATTATTTGAATAATATCTAGATGATCATAGAAATTAGAATTAGTGATCTTCACTAATTTACAGTTTTTATTACACTGCGAGAATTCTGTTGAATTCTGCCGTAACTAGACTATCGGGTGAGATTCTAACTGAAACATGGCCAAACGTGATCCAAATTTTATAAAATTTGAGATCTTAGAATTTTCCAATATTTATGATTTATTGGAAATTTTTTGGGATTTTTGGGCATTAGAAAATATTTAATGTATTGTCTACGCCCAGAACTGTATTACGGTAGCGTTTTAGCTCGTAAATCAAGAAAGCAACATTCATAGAAATGCTTCTAATATTTTTAGGGACATTTTAGTTGATTAATAATTTTTGATTATAGATAGTGTCTCCATATCTTAAGGGCAAAAACTACGGCTGCTAGTTCTAGGTCATGAGTGGGATAATTCCATTCGTGAATTCTCAGCTGCCTAGAAGCATATGCTACAACTCTTCCTTCTTGCATCAGCACATCCCAACCCTTGGTTAGAGGCATCACAATATACCTTGAATTCCTTAAAAGGGCCAGGTAGGACTAACAGGGAGAGGTGGTCAATTGGTTCTTTAATTCTTGGAAACGCTTTTCACACCGACCATTCGAAAGAAGATCCTTTTCTGGTTTATTGAATTAAAGGTAAGGAAATCTTAGAGAATCCTTCAATAAACCTTCAGTAATATCTTTCCAACCGCAAAAAACTTCTTACCTCACTAACTGTAGTTGGTCTTTCCCATTGTAACACGGCTTTTACTTTTGCATGCTCTACTGCAATCCCATTTCTATTTATGACGTGTCCTAAGAATTGGACTTCTTCTAACCAAAACTTACATTTTGATAGCTTTGCATAGAATTTCCTATCTCTGAGAATCTGCAATACCTCACGTATGTGCTTTACATGTTCTTCCTTGGTACCTGAATAGATTAGGATGTTATCAATAAAGACAACAACGAATTTGTCCAAGAATGGACGAAATATCCTATTCATGTAATCTATTAATACGGCTAGGGCATTGGTCACGCTAAAAGGCATGGCCAGTTACTCGTAGTGTCCATATTGGGTTCGAAAAGCAGTCTTAGGAACATCTTCTCTCTTGACCCTAATCTGATGGTACCTCGATCTTATGTGTATTTTTAGAAAAGATGGCTGCTCCCTTCAACTGATCCATTAAATCATCTATCTGGGCAACGAGTATTGTAGGAACCTAAACGATTGACAAGTTTATACCCTTAATAATTTTGATGATAGCAAAGTATCTAAGTGAAAACAATTTACCTTCTGATAAGTCTTGAAGAAGAAGTTTACAAGAGAATTCATGCGCCAAAGCTGTTAGCATCCGATTATTTGCTTGTATCTGGTACTTAGTCCAAGCGAGCGTCCGGTATCCAGAGATTGAGACATCTGGAATGAATCTAAACGCTTGTTAGCCTCTGATTGTTCTCAGCGTCTGTTATCACTTAGCGAGCATCTGGTTCCTTTAATGAAGCACGCCTTGATTTCTGCACCCTGTCTTGTAAGTGTATCTGCACAGTAAATTCAAAATATCCTTTTGTGCTCAATTTGATAGTACGATGTATCAAAGGTGACGCCTTTAGCTAAAAGACAAGGATCGTATACTTTTCAAATTGTGCCAAGATGCAAATGATTGAAAAATGAAATAGTACAATTGGTAATAAAGCTGTACTATTCGAATATTCCCATGGAAAAGGAAGTGCTGATATTTCTCCTATTACCTCACTCAATGATTAGAGCCGATTTACCTTTCAACGGTAATATTGAAGATCTCTATAAATACTCCATCTCTGATATTAAAGAACGTTACAAAATTAAGAAAAATACAAATCAAGTGAGCAGTCAAGAATTCTATGCCAAGTCCTCTGTGGACCAAAAAGTGAACAAGCTCTAGTGTCTTATTCTTTCTTTTAGAAAGTTATTTGTTTCTATGTTTAAACTTTTCATTCTCTCGTGTTGAGAGTTATCTTTGTTTTCAAAATCTGTTGTTGTAAACTTATTTAGCCTTGTAATAGGATGATTCCTCAAAGGCTCAATCGTAATGGGTCGTTTTGAGAAGTTAAGAGTATAGTCAAGTTTGTGACATTACTGTACTCATAGGGAAATTTGTAATCAGTGTGATTATTGTGGAAAATCCTTCAGGAACGAAGGGACTAGACGTATCTACCAGTTAGTGGTGAACTAGTGTAAGTTCTTGCGTCTGCTTCTTCTCTACTCTACTTAATTTACTTTAAGTTTCGCGATAAAAACAAGTTTTCATAACCCATTTTTCAGCATCCAGTGCTCTTAGCGTCCGGTAGTGAAACACTTTGAAAAGAACATGGTTTTATGTTATAAGTTTTGCAAAAAGTTTTCAACACAATCAACCCCTTTCTTGTGTTCACGTTCAAATTGGTATCAGAGCTGGAAACAAGTTAAAACTTCATTTCATTCTTAAAATGTTTTTTTCCACTTCTAGACCACTTGATCTTTTTGTCCCAGAAGGACAACCTTTTTGACAGGAAAGAAATATGGATTGGCCATTGTAGATGATTATACTAGATGGACATGGGTAAATTCCTTGTTCAAGGATGAGTCATTCAAGATATTCACTATTTTCTGTAAATCTGTGCAAAATAAAAAAGAAATTTGTATTTTTTCTATTAGAAGTGATTGTAGGGGAGAATTTGAAAATGAAAGCTTTTAAAAAATTTCTGAAGAAAATGGTATCTCCCATAACCATGATCAATGAAGTAGATATTGCAAGAAATTTATGGGCAAAAGCAGTAAACACAGTCTGTTATATTCAAAATAGAATATACATAAGGCCTGAGGACTACCAACCTCCATAGTAGCCTTTTGAAACAATCTTAGGTTGAATTTCCAATATAGAACTGATTTAATTTTAGAACAAGTACATAGAAAAGAAATGGAGCAGAGATAAGAGATGGATGCACCACAATTCTCTAAGGAATTGATAAGCAAGACGAAGATGCCACAAGAAGAGTTAGCTTCTTGATAAGTCAGTTTTTGCTCATTCCAGAACCCAAGAGAAACAAGTCTCTCACAATGTGTAAAACAGAATTTTTAACATCCAAAATCTGATTCATTCATGTAAAATTCGTAGTACTTATAGAGGGCATAAAAAAGGCATCAACTCTCTCTTCCTAGACACAATAGTAATGTAAAATGAATACCTAATTGATCATAAGAATGACTAGGCTTCAATAGCACATTAACTATTGCTTTAAAGTGGTTGTTACACTTTGCCAACAACTCTAAATGTGTATTTCAAAAGCCATGCTACTGCTGCCTTCTTTTATTATTTAATTTAAATAAAAATAACTAATACAACTCACTTAAAATAAATAACAACAAAACTAAATAAAATATTTTAGTCCAGATTTTCGTCTACAACTTTCAGCCCATTCTTCACCCAGTTATATGCCGAATCTGATTAAATTGGGTAAAATACAACTTGTAGAACTTTTTATTATCTTTCCAACGCATCAAGAACCATATCAATCGGACTTCTGTAGCTCCTGATTCAGCCAAAACATGACAGACGAGTAATTATCAATAAAAATATACGTTTCCACAAAACCCAACTTTGTTCTTTTGTTTTCCATTTTGGGCATGATACTTCTTGTCAAAGGTATCCATCCCTGGATCACATCATTCCCTCCTTCTTCAAGGGAATTCGACATCGAATTTCTAGCTCTCATACCTTCAGGGTAAAAAATAAATCTAAAGAATGCATCACATGTAATTCCACGTTAGAGAATTTTGCAAGGTCAGTGGAAGGATTAGCATGATCCTCCTTATCTCGGGATTCCAGAACATAATCATCATTCCAAAGCTCAAAAATGGTATCCACTCCTTGAAAACATTCTTTTTCATTCACTTCCTTCTCTTCAAGACTTATGAAAGAATTGTTAGACAAAGGAATAGAATTGGGAGAATCCCAACATATGAAACCACAAGCCAACTTAGAAGAAGGGGTTAGAGTAGTAATTAGCCATGACTTCCCAATTGTGCTTGAGGAATCATTTCGAACTTCATCTTCAATCTCCTTTGGAGGCACTTCTTCATGAATTTGAAAAGCTGGCCTAGTGAGTAGAGGTGCAATTGGAATGATGTCTACCCGACGCCTCTTTCTCATGTCTGACAGAAAGTTATAGGGTACTTTCCTTGGAGCTGCATGCATAGATTCCTCATTTGTCTCTTGCAATTTAACTTCAATTGATTCACTACATTGTTCCTTTGGAATTTCATCTTCAACCGCCTACACAACAGAATCACAACTTGGCAAAAGGTTAGGATAAGAACTAGTTTTCAAGATGACTTCCTCTGCAACTCTTTCTTCTCGCTCACCCTCTTTTCTTTTCTCAACATTAATCTCACTTTGTTGTTTTTCTTTTTCTTCCACTCTCTTCTTTTTTCTCAAATATTTTCTCTCTATGATTTTTAACTCTTTTTAAATCTTCAGCACTTTCCATACATTATTTCTCAAAGGGACTTTTGATCTTTTCAATCTCTTTTTGTCTACTTTTCTCCTTATCCTCCCTCTCATTTTCTCTACACCTTCTTTCTTTTTCTCTGCTTGCCTCCTCTTCTCTAGCTATCCTCTCATGCCTTTTTTTTAGCCACATACCAACCTGATATTCTTCAACAACAAAGTCATTTCTAGAACCAAATCTCAACATTTTGCAAAGAACCAAGTGGCAGTCAATCAACAGGACTCAAGGAAACCAACAAGGTAACAAGGAGAGGTAAACAACGAATTCTCTCAACAGACTTTTTTTTTTTAATTTTCGTGCACTTTGTGGCAGCAAGACTCAAAGAGACTACGATTCAGAACTGATTAAACTCACACAAAGAAAATGGTTTTGTTTTTTCGTTTTTTTATTACACAGAATTCTGGACAGAATTGAGATTGAGATGAGATGAACAGAATAAGAACATCTTAACAAAATAAATTCAACCCTAACCTTTGCTTTGATACCACTTGTTGACTACCAACCTCCATAGTAGCCTTTTGAAACAATCTTAAGTTTTATTTCCAATATAGAACTGGTTTAGTTTTAGAACAAGTACATAGAAAAGAAATGGAATAGAGATAAGAGATGGATGCACCACAATTCCCTAAGGAATTGATAAGCAAGATGAAGATGCCACAAGAAGATTTAGCTTCTTGATAAGTCAGTTTTGGCTCAATCCAGAACCTAAGAGAAACAAGTCTCTCACAATGTGTAAAACACAATTTTTAACATCCAAAATCTGATTCATTCATGTAAAATTCGTAGTACATAGAGAAGGCATAAAAAAGGCATCAACTCTTTCTTCCTAGATACAATAGTAATGTAAAATGAATGCCTGATTGATCATAATGATGACTAGGCTTCAATAGCACATTAACTAGTGCTTTAAAGTGGCAGTTACACTTTACCAACAGCTCTAAATGTGTATTTCAAAAGCCATGCTGCTGCTGCCTTCTTTTGTTATTTAATTTAAATAAAAATAACTAATGCAACTCACTTAAAATAAATAACAACAAAACTAAATAAAATATTTTAGTCCCGATTTTCGTCTTCAACTTCCAGCCCATTTTTCACCCAGATATATGCCGAATCTGATTAAATTACATGAAATACAACTTGTAGAACCTTTTGGTATCTTTCCAACACATCAAGAACCATATCAATCGGACTTTTGTAGCTCTTGATTCAGCCAAAACAAGACAGACGAGTAATTATCAATAAAAATATAAGTTTCCACAAAACCCAACTTTGTTCTTTTGTTTTCCATTTTGAGCTTGATACTTCTTGTCAAAGGTATCCATCCCTGGATCACATCATTCCCTCCTTCTTCAAGGGAATTCGACCTCGAATTTCCTACTCTAATACTTCCAGGGTCAAAAATAAATCTGAAGAATGCATCACATATAACTTCCACATTAGAGAATTTTGCAAGGTTAATGGAAGGATTAGCTTGATCCTCCTTATCTTGGGATTCCAGAACATAATCATCTTTCCAAAGCTCACAAATGGTATCCACTCCTTGAAAACATTCCGCTTCATTCACTTGTTTCACTTCAAGAGTTATGAAAGAATTGTTAGACAAAGGAATAGAATTTGGAGAATCCCAATATATGAAACCCCAAGCAAACTTAGAAGAAGGGGTTAGAGTAGTAATTGGCCATGACTTCCTAACTGTGCTTGAGGAATCATTTCGAACTTCATCTTCAATCTCCTTTGGAGGCACTTCTTCATGAATTTGAAAAGCTGGCCTAGTGAGTAAAGGTGCACTTAGAATGATGTCTACTTGACGCCTCATTCTCATGTTTGATAAAAAGTTGTAGGGTACTTTCCTTGGAGATGCATGCTTAGATTCCTCATTTGTATCTTGCAATTTAACTTCAATTGATTCACTACATTGTTCCTTTGGAATTTCATCTTCAACCTCCTGCACAACAAAATCACAACTTGGCAAAAGGTTAGGATAAGAACTAGTTTCCAAGATGACTTCCTCTGCAACTCTTTCTTCTCGCTCACCCTCTTTTCCTTTCTCAAAATTAATCTCACTTTGTTGTTTTTCTTTCTCTTCCACTCTCTTCTTTTTTCGCAAATATTTTCTCTCTATGATTTTCAACTCTTTTTTTAACTCTTCAGCACTTTCCATACAATATTTCTCAAAGGAACTTTTGATCTTTTCAATCTCTTTTTTTCAACTTTTATCCTTATCCTCCCTCTCATTTTCTCTACACCTTCTTTCTTTTTCTCTGCTTGCCTCCTTTTCTCTAGCTATCCTCTCATGCCCTTTTTTTAGCCACATACCAACCTGATATTCTTCAATAACAAAGTCATTTCTAGAACCAAATCTCAACATGTTGTAAAGAACCAAGTGGCAGTCAATCAACAGGACTCAAGGAAACCAACAAGGTAACAAGGAGAGGAAAACAACGAATTCTCCCAACAGACTTTTTTTTTTATAATTTTCGTGCACTTTGTGGCAGCAAGATTCAAAGAGACTACAATTCAGAACTGATTAAACTCACACAAAGAAAATGGTTTTTTTTTCGTTTTTTTATTTGACAGAATTTTAGACAGAATTGAGATGGAGATGAGATGAACAGATTAAAAACAACTTAAGAAAATAAATTCAACCCCAACCTTTGCTTTGATACCTCTTGATGACTACCAAACTCCATAGTAGCCTTTTGAAATGATCTTAGGTTGAATTTCCAATATAGAACTGATTTAGTTTTAGAACAAGTACATAGAAAAGAAATGGAACAGAGATAAGAGATGGATGCACAACAAATCCCTAAGGAATTGATAAGCAAGATGAAGACGCCACAAGAAGAGTTAGCTTCTTGATAAGTCAGTTTTGGTTCAATCCTGAACCCAAGAGAAACAAGTCTCTCACAATGTGTAAAACACAATTTTTAACATCCAAAATCTGAGTCATTCATGTAAAATTCGTAGTACATATAGAAGGCATAAAAAAGGCATCAACTCTTTCTTCCTAGACACAATAGTAATGTAAAATGAATGCCTAATTGATCATAATAATGACTAGGCTTCAATAACACATTAACTAGTACTTTAAAGTGGCAGTTACACTTTGCCAACAACTCTAAATGTGTATTTCAAAAGCCATGCTACTGCTGCCTTCATTTGTTGTTTAATTTAAATAAAAATAACTAATGCAACTTACTTAAAATAAATAACAACAAAACTAAATAAAATATTTTAGTCCAGATTTTTGTCTTTAACTTCTAGCCCATTTTTCAGCCAGATATATGCCAAATCTGATTAAATTGCATGAAATACAACTCGGAGAACCTTTTGTTATCTTTCTAACACATCAAGAACCATTTCAATCGGACTACTGTAGCTCCTGATTCAACCAAAACAAGACAGATGAGTAATTATCAATAAAAATATAAGTTTCCACAAAACCCAACTTTGTTCTTTTGGTTTTCATTTTGGGATTGATACTTCTTGTGAAGGTTATCCATCCCTGGATCAAATCAAGGCCTATCTTGAAAAAGAGTCTATATGTACTGTGGAAAGGTAAAAACCTAACATTTCATATTGTCACTCCTTTGGATGTACTTGCTATATTTTGAATATTAAGGATCAACCTGGTAAGTTTGATTCCAGAGTTTTCAAAGGTATCTTTTTGAGATACTCTGAACGATCAAAATCCTTTAGAGTATACAACAAAGAATCTATGACAGTGGAAGAATCTATTCATTTCAAGTTTGATCAGAAGCCTGGCCCTGAAATGTCAAAGCTAGATGAGCTGTTTTCAGGTTTAGATATTGGTGGAACAAATGAAAAACCTGCGGAATCAGTATCTGGTACAGTTCTTCAGACACAAACATTAAACTGAATGGAAGCTGAAACCAGAAGGAATTGGCCTTTGAAAAGTCATCATCCAATAGATCAAATCATTAGGGATCCAGGAGAAAAAGTGAGAACAAGATCCTCTTTCAAAGAGCACACTGATCTTGCACTACTCTCTGAGCTGGAACCTAAAATGATTGATGAAGCACTGGAAGATGAAGGTTGGATTCTAGCAAGTGATCAGTTCCAACGTAATGATGTTTGGAAGCTGGTTACTCTACCATAAGATAAGCAAGCAATTGGAATGAAAGGAGTATTTCGTAACAAGCTTGATGAAGATGGTAAAGTGGTAAGGAACAAGGCAAGATTAGTTACCAAGGTTATTCACAAGAGGAGGGTATAGACTTTACGGAAACCTTTGCACCTGTTGCAAGGTTAGAAGCTATTTGCATATTACTTTCATTTGGTGCACATCATGAAATAATTCTTTATCAAATGGATGTTAAAAGTGCTTTCTTGACTGGTTTCATAACTGAGTAAGTTTTTATAAAACAACAACCTGGTTTTGAAGATATTGAATTTCCAGAAAATGTATTCAAACTTAAAAAGGTACTATATGGTCTTAAACAAGCTCCAAGAGCTTGGTATGATAGACTAAGTCCCTTTTTAATGGAAATGGATTTACAAGAGGACAGGTGGACACTACTTTGTTTAGAAAAGTTCAAACATGCATTTTATACTTGTGCAAATATACGTTGATAATATCATTTTTGGTGCTACTAATGAAAGCCTTTGTAAAGAATTTTCTAAGTTAATGCAAGATGAATTTGAAATGAGCATGATGGGAGAATTGAAATTCTTCCTTGGAATCCAAATACAACAATGCAATGATGGCATCTATATCCATCAAAGCAAATACTTCAAAGAATTGCTCAAAAATTTCAAAATTGCAGATTGCAAGCTAATGAGCACACCTATGCATGCTACTTGCACTCTATGCAAAGATGAAAATGGTAAGAAAGTAGATCAGAAGCTCTACAGAGGTATGATTGGCTTACTTATCTATCTTACTACTTCAAGACCTGATATTATGTTCAGTGTTTGCCTGTGTGCTAGGTTTCAATTTGATCCTAGAGAATCACACTTGAGTGCTGTTAAAAAGATTTTTTGATATCTACAAGGAACTACTAATCTTGGTTTGCTTTATAAAAAATCAAAAGATAACAAATTAGTAGGTTTTTATGATGCTGACTTTGATGGAGACCGTATTGAAAGAAAGAGCACAAGTGGAGGCTGCCAATTTCTTGGAGAAAATTGTGTCTTGGTCAAGCAAAAGGCAAAGCACAACAACACTCTCAATAGAAGAAATTGAATACATCTCAGCAGCAAGTTGTAGTTCTCAACTTCTGTGGATGAAATATCAACTTGAAGATTACCTGATAAAAGAGAGTAACATTCCTATCTTCTGTGATAATACTTCTTCTATTTGTCTTGCTAAGAATCCCATCTTACATTCTCGAGCAAAGCATATTGAATTAAACATCACTTAACAAGAGAATTCAAGCACTAAAGCTGTTAGCATCCAGTTATTTGCTTGCATCTGGTACTTAGTCCTAGCGAGTGTCCGGTATGTAGAGATTGAGACACGTGGAATGAATCTAAACGCTTGTTAGCCTCTGATTGTTCTCAACATCTGTTATCACTCAACGAGCATCTGGTTCCTTGAATGAAGCATGTGTCAAGCATGCCTTGATTTCTGCACTCTGTCTTAGTATATTTGTGCAAAAAATTCAAAATATCCTTTTGCACTCAATTTGATAGTACGAGGTATCAAAGGTGATGTCTTTAGCAAAAAGACAAGGATCGTACACTTTCGAAATTTTTTGCTAGGCTGCAAATGATTGAAAAAGGAAATAAAACAAACGGTAATAAAGCTGTATTATTCGAATATTCCCACAGAAAATGAATTATTGATATTTCTCCTCAATTACCTCACTCAATGATTGGAGCTGATTTACCTCTCAATGGTAATATTGAAGATCTCTATAAATACTGGATCTCTGAGATTGAAGAAGGTTGTAGAATTACGAAAAAGAGAAATCAAGTGAGCAATCAAGAATTCTGTGTCAAGCCCTTTATGGACAAAACCGTGAACAAGCTCTATTGTGTTATTGTTTCTTTAAGAAAGCTATTTGTTTCTGTGCTTAAACTTTTTAGTTTCTCGTGTTGAGAGTTATCTTTGTTTTAAAAATTTGTTCTTGTAAACTTGTTTAGCCTTCTAATAGGTTGATTACTCAAAGGCTCAAACGTACTGAGTCATTTTGAGAAGTTAAGAGTATAGTCAAGTTTGTGATAGTAGTATACTCTTAAGGAAACTTATAATCAGTGTGATTATAGTGGAAAATCCTTCAGGAATGAAGGGACTAGATGTAGCTACCAGTTAGTGGTGAACTAATGTAAATTCTTGTGTCTGCTTCTTCTCTACTATACTTAAGTTACTTTCAGTATCGCGAGAATACAAGTTTTCATAACCCATTTTTTAGCATCCAGTGCTCTTAGCATTTGGTAGTGAAACACTTTGAAAAGAACTTAGTTTTATGTTATAAGTTTTGCAAAAAGTTTTCAACTCAATTCAACCCCCGTCTTGTGTTCACGTTCAGCTATCTATTCTTGATGGTAACCTTATTGAGTTTTCGATAATCTACGCAAAATCTAGGCGCATCGTCCTTTTTCTTAATGAACAGTACTGGTGCACCCCACGATGAGACACTGGGGAGAATAAATCCGTTACCTAACATATCATCTAGCTGTTTCTTTAGCTCCACTAGTTCTAAGGGTGACATTCTATAGGGAGCTATTGAGATGGGTCCTCCTCCAGGCACCAAGTCTACAGCGAACTTTATTTTCATTCGGGTGGTAGTCCCGGAATGTCATCAGGGAAGACTTCGGGAAGTTTGTTTACTACATGTATATCGCTTAGGCTTGGAGTGTCTTTCCCTTCTAATGAACATGACATCATGCATATCTTAGCTTTCTCTTATCTTTCCTAGTCTCAGCATTAGCAGGTTCGTCTTTAAGGGGTTCCAAAAAGGTTAAGGTTTTTTGGGCATAGTCTAGTATTAAAAGGTTAGCCGAAAGCCAATCCATGCCTAAAATGATGTATAATTGTTGTAAAGGCAAACAAACTAGGTTAACAAGAAATTTACGGTTTTCAAATTCTTTATAGGACATTGGCGGGAAACTTAAGTAGTGGGAAAAGAATCATTCGTAGGGGTTGAAACGATTAAGGTTCGTGGAATCCTAAAGCCTCATCGGGATGACCGAGCCTCACACAATCTATCCCTAATGTCAACAACATGCTCCAAACTACTTCATACCTTCGGTCCGATCACCAGTCCTCAGGTACACAAAACTGACTATCACCATCGGCAAACAGAGTATCAATGGTAATACTCACTATTACTGATGAAGACCAAAGAAACTCAAATGGAGACTATCCAATAGATTCAGGCCGCCCAATAAATGTAAGGCCCAATGATGCTCCACAAGGACTTGGAGGCCCAATGACGAGGTCAAGGACTAAGAAGGCTAAAGAGACTTTGAACAAAGAAGTCAACTATTTTCAATCTCTCAAACCAACTCCCGAAGGCCCAACTCTCAAGATAGTCCAACTAATCCAAGTTGATGAAGAACCCAATTTGGGGGCATGATATCACCCTAGTCGTTCTTTTAATTTATTTAAATTAAGTATTTGAAACATTTTTAAATTTCAGTTTTTAGTAGCATTTTCTATTTGGGATAATTTTTGTAATAAGGTCCTACTTGTTTTAGGCTAACTAAGCACATAGGATCTTAGGAAGTGTTTCAGTTTTTCTAATTGGGCTTAGCCCATATATTTGAGCTAGGTTTAGGCTTGGGGAGCGCTATCTTGCTGCCTCCTCCAAGTAGGTTTAGTCGCCACACCCTATTAGGAAAGGAGGAAGGGAGTTGATGACCATTATGGCTATAAAAGCCTTTGTACTCTCCTAATTCGGGACTTTTGGAAATCAGATTTTATTGCACTCCATTGCGAGTTTGTGAGAGCTAGCCTCTTAGGTTCTTGGGTGAACCATCTCTGATTCTTATCAAGAGTTTCCTTTCTCTTGTGGCGAATCTACACTGGACTTATCACTCTCTTGAGGGTGTGGCGTCTTCTTCCATTTTCTGTCTTATTTCCATCTCTTTATATTATTCTATTTGCTATGCTCTTTTGCTTATGCGCCATTAGTTCTTAAAGTTTACACCTTTGGGCTTTTCAATCACCTTGTTTTCCTTTTGTATGCGCCATTGCTAAATTAAGAACAAAGCTTGTATTTGTTCTTCTTTCTTCAATAGAAGTTGCGTAAGTGTGAGGATTAAGGAGTCATATTCCTAAAGTTCTCATTTTTTTATTCAGTCTTAATCCTTATAACAAGAGTCGATTCGAGGACGATCCGTTAAAAGCTATATGCATCCAGCTTGGATCATATCATGTGGTATCTAGAGCCCGGATCCTAGAATTGACAAAGTTCTTGTTTCTATTATGTACTGTTCTTATTGCTGTTCAACACGAAGCACAATTGCTTGAGTGCCATATTTGTACACATTCAGATCATTTTGATCAATGCCATTTCCAAAGGATTGACTACATTCTTTACATTCTGCTTTTTAATTCCACTCATTTACTTTCTAGCCTTTAATTTCTGCCCTTTATTTTCTATCCATAATTTCCAGTTCTTTATTCTCTGTTACTTATTCCAATCATTTATTCTTTTGCGCAATTTACAGCTTTAATCTTTTATTTCCATATTCGTTGCTGTTTATGTTTTATAGCACTTGACTTAAAAAGGAAACTCATAATCACACAGTTGGCATAACAATTCAAATTGATATTGCAAGAACCAATTTTTAAGTGCAAAAAAAAAAGAGAATAGGGGCGTGATCCATAGTACAAAAAAAATCCTATTTTTTTTTTCAAAAAAACAAAAAAAAAACCAAAAAAAGAAGAAGAAGGAAACTGAAACTACCCCTTGCACTTAACAAGATTAAATTTTGTTGCCATTGTGGATTTCATTAAGAGTGTGCTGTAATTTATACCATTTTGCGCAATTGTGTTCTCATTCTTCCAGATCCTTTTTGTCTTCTTTGCATTCCTTTTGAGTTGTACTTTTTCCTTGTTAGCTTTTCTTGTTTGTCCTTTTAAATTCTTTTAAGTTTTCGTCTAGAGTTTCGTTCCTTTCTTCAAACTTCTAAGTGATTAACTCTTGTGAAGATTGTCACGTTTGAAAGGAACCTTTGGTAATTGAAACACAAGAGGGTTTATTTAAGAACTCAAAGAGACTTGAGGGGTAAACGGCAAGAGTGAATATTATAGAAAAAGCCTACAAAGAGTGAAACACGAGTGACAAATTCAAGAGTGTAAACATGTGAGAAGAGTGGAAAGGGCCTTTTTCTTTTGATTTTCAATTAAATTTTTTTTCTCTCGTCCAAAGATGAGTGGAGGAAGCACACCCCCATCCCTTAGGATAGCCCAATTGATGCGATACCTAGCCCAAGAGTTAGACAAAGGGTTAAACCAAGTTCGGGCAGAATTTAACACAAGGTTGGATGAAAGGAGTAGAGGTTCTTAACATGAAGCCTCGCATGGGGATGAAGATGATTATGACTCCGGTAGGGAAAGGAGAACCAGGAGGAACGATGGTAGGAGAAGGAGACATGGGAGGCATGATGATAGGAGACATAGGAGGTATAGGAGTGATGAGAGGGAATGAGAACTAGGAGGAGTTAGGACCCAAGTACCTTCTTTCATGGGAAAAAATGACCCTGAAGCCTACTTAGAATGGGAGACCAAAATAGAGCAGCTCTTTTCCTATCACTGTTATAATGAAGAGAGGATGGTGAAGGCAGCAGCTTTGGAGTTTTCTGATTATGCTCTAATCTGGTGGACCAAGTACAAAAGGAGAGGGAAAGGAATAGGGATTACCCCATAGATACTTGGGAGGAGATGAAGACTTTAATGAGGAAGAGGTTTGTACCATCGTGGTACCACAGGGAGTTACACAATAAACTCCAAATACTTACCCAGGGGAGTAAGAGTATGGATGAATACCACAAGGAGATGGGGGTAGCCTTGATAAGGGCAAATATCAATGAAGATAGGGAGGTTGCCATGTCCCGTTTCCTTCACGGCCTAAACCATGAGATAGGAGACATTGTGGAGTTGCATCATTATGAAGAGCTTGATGAGTTGGTCCACCAAGCCATAAAGGTGGAACAAAAACTCAAAAGGAAGGCATGGAGAAAATCTCCCTCCACCTTCAAAACCCTTATTTGGAAGGATAAGCAACCCAAGGAGGGTTCCTCTCCACAACCTAAGGAAGGTATGAACTCTAAAAACTCTAAAACTTTTCCTTTTACTAATGCTTCTTCTTCTTCTTCTTCTGATTCTAAGCATAGGAACATCAAATGTTTGGGAAATGGCCACAAGGCCAATGAGTGCCCAAACAGAAGGACAATGGTGATGAGAGGGGGCATATCTCTAGTGACTCATGCTCGGGCTCCCCTCCCGAAAGTGAAAAGGAAGAAGAATATGAGACTTAGCTCATGATGGTGACTTGCTAATGATAAAAAGAGTCTTAGGGAGTCAAATTGTGCCAAATGAGCTGGACCAAAGGGAGAACATTTTCCATACAAGGTGCATCATCCAAGGAAAAGTATGTTCCTTAATCATTGATGGGGGAAGTTGCACTAATGTGGCCAGCACTCGTTTGGTAAGAAAACTTGAACTTCAAACTATTCCTCATCCTCGACCATATAATCTTCAATGGTTGAGTGAAAATGGTGAGTTAATAGTTAATCAGCAAGTGTTGGTAAGTTTTTCCATTGGTAAATATCAAGATGATATCTTATGTGATGTTGTTCCCATGGAAGCCGGCCATGTTTTGCTTGGAAAGCCTTGGCAGTTTGACAAACATGGTATTCATGATGGTTTTACTAATAAATACTCTTTTGTGCATAATTCTTTGAAAATTACCCTTGTGCTTCTTACTCCTAAACAGGTTTCTGAAGACCAAGTGACACTAAGACTTAAGAGAGAAGAAGAGAAGAAGGCCACAAAGGGAAAATCAAATGGGGAAGAAAAAAGTTGGGAGCAAAAAAATATTGAATGTTTAATTGCTAGGGAGAGTGAGATAAAGAGGGCTTGCTTTGCAAAGCAAGAGATGTACATTTGTGTGTACAAGGACTTGTATTTGAATCATAACTCTAACTCTCTACCTAGTAAAGTAGAGTCTCTTTTGAAGGATTTTGAAGACGTCTTCCCAAAGAGTGTTCCTCCCGGACTACCTCCTTTAAGGGGTATTGAGCATCAAATGGATTTCATTCCGAGAGCATCATTGCCTAATAGGCCCACCTATAGGACCAATCTTGAGGAAACAAAGGAAATTCAGAAGCAAGTGGAGGAATTGCTCCAAAAAGGTTGGGTAAGAGAAAGTTTAAGTCCTTGTGCCGTTCCCGTCATTCATATCCCTAAGAAGGATGACACTTGGCACATGTGTACTGATTGTAGGGCTGTAAATAATATCACTGTAAAATATTGACACCCCATCCCTAGGCTAGATGATATGCTTGATGAATTGCAGGGTGCTTGTTATTTCTCTAAGGTTGATTTGAAAAGTGGGTACCATCAAATTAGGATGAGGGAAGGGGATGAGTGGAAGACAGCCTTTAAGACTAAGCATGGATTGTATGAATGGTTGGTAATGCCTTTTGGACTTACAAATGCGCCTAGTACCTTCATGAGGTTGATGAACCATGTATTAAGAGAGTTTTTAGGCAAGTTTCTAGTGGTGTACTTTGATGACATTCTGTTCTATAGCATAACCTTAGAAGAGCACCTAGAACACCTTAGGGCTGTAATGAGTGTGCTTAGGAAAGAAAAGTTGTATCCTAATTTAGAGAAGTGTGTCTTATGTACCAACCATGTAGTGTTTTTAGGCTTTGTTGTAAGTGCTAAAGGAGTGCAAGTGGATGAAGAAAAAATTAAAGCCATTAGGGAGTGGCCTACCCCTAAGTCAGTGAGTGAGGTGAGAAGCTTCCATGGGTTAGCTAGTTTCTATAGAAGGTTTGTAAAAGACTTTAGCACCATAGTCTCCCCTTTGAATGAAGTCGTAAAGAAGAATGTGAGCTTTAAGTGGGGGGGAAGCACAAGAGAGAAGCTTTAACACACTTAAAGAAAAACTTACTCATGCACCCATACTTGCATTATCTGATTTTTCTAGGTCCTTTGAACTTGAGTGTGATGCATCTAATGTAGGTATTGGGGCTGTTTTACTTCAGGGAGGTCATCCAATTGCATACTTTAGTGAGAAATTGCATGGTGCTGTTGTGAACTATTCCACTTATGATAAAGAGTTGTATGCACTTATACGGGCTTTGCACACTTGGCAGCACTATCTTTTACCAAAAGAATTTGTAATTCATAGTGATCATGAGTCACTAAAATATTTGAAAGGGCATGGTAAGCTTAATAAACGGCATGCTAAGTGGGTAGAATTTCTTGAACAATTCCCCTATGTGATCAAGCACAAGCAAGGTAAGGTGAATGTAGTGGCAGATGCACTATCTAGAAGGTATGCCTTACTTTCCACTCTTGAAACAAAAATGCTTGGTTTTGAGCACATAAAGGAGTTGTATGTGCATGATGATGATTTCTCCAAAATATATGTTGTTTGTGAAAAAGGGGTGCATAATGGGTGCTTTAGGCATGATGGGTTTTTATTCAAGGAAAAATATTTATTGTGCCTAAATGCTCGTTGCGTGAACTCTTACTTAGGGAAGCACATGAGGGGGAACTAATGGGTCATTTTGGGATCCAAAAGACCTTGGACATATTGCATGAGCATTTTTATTGGCCTGGCATGAAGCATGATGTGCATAGAATTTGTGATAGATGCATTGTTTGTAAAAGAGCCAAGTCAAAGGTAATGCCTCATGGACTTTATACCCCCTTACCTATCCCGAATTCTCTTTGGATTGACTTGTCTATGGACTTTGTGCTAGGTCTTCCCGGCTCCAAAAGAGGGAGAGACTCAATTTTTGTGGCTGTTGATAGGTTTTCCAAGATGGCCCACTTTATTCCTTATCATAAGGTAGATGATGCCACTCATGTGGCAGACTTGTTCTTCAATGGAATTGTAAGACTACATGGAATGCCCAAGAGCATATTCATTGACAAGGACTCCAAGTTCCTTAGTCACTTTTGGAGGACTCTTTGGAACAAATTAGGGACTAAGCTGTTATTTTCTACCACTAGCCACCCACAAACTGATGGGCAAACTGAAGTAGTGAATAGGACCCTATCGACCTTACTGCGGTCAATCATCAAGAGGAACGTCAAAACATGGGAAGAATGCTTACCTCTTGTTGAATTTTCTTATAATAGAGTTGTTCATTCTACCACTAGTTTTTCTCCTTTTGAAATTTTATATGGATTTACTCCTCTCACCCCCCTTGATTTACTGCCTCTAGCTGATATTTATTCTTTGAATCATAGGGATAGGAAGGCAAAGGCAGAATATGCGAGGAAGCTCCATGAGAAAGTCAAGTCCCAAATTGAAAAGAAGATGGAGCAATATGCTAAGCAAGCCAACAAAGGAAGAAAGCGAGTTGTCTTTGAACCTGGAGATTGGGTCTGGGTGCATATGAGGAAGGAAAGGTTTCTTTCGCAGAGGAAATCAAAGCTCTCACCTAAAGGAGATGGTCCCTTCCAAATCATAAGAAAGATCAATGATAATGCCTACAAAGTTGACCTACTAGGTGAGTATGGAGTTAGTGCAACATTTAATGTGGCTGACTTAATTCTTTTTGATATAGGTGATGAAGGATCAAATTCGAGGACAAATCCTTTTGAAGAGGGAGAGCATGATGAAGACCAAGGAAACTCAAATGGATACCATCCAATAGATTCAGGCCGCCCAATAAATGCAAGGCCCAATGATGCTCTACAAGGACTTGGAGGCCCAATGACGAGGTCAAGGACTAATGTAACGACTCGTTTCCGAACCGCTACTAAACTAGAACTAAACCTGTATGCGATGTATTTTTAAAATAGTGCTCTTGTATCCTTTGGAAAATATGGTCTATTTTTTTTTGTTTTTAAAAAAAAAATAGTCACATCCGCAAAGTACACATAGAGTTGCCACAGCGTTTTCGAAGCATGGTGCAAACTAAGACACAAGACTCAAGCACAGGGAATACGTACATATATACATAACCAAGTCTGCATAAACAGTACGTACAAAATAAAGCAGTGCATGAAAATGTACGAGAGAATACACCTATGGTACGAAGACCCTCGTAAGAGCAATCATACCCGGGGGTACACCCGGCAGACACCCACGCAGGGGGCTGCTCCAAAAGTAAACCACCAGTCTACCCTGTTATACAAAAAAAAATCCATCAAGCCCGACTGGTCACCAGACAAACTGTACACCAAAACAATACTACAATCATCCAAAATAACATAAAAAGACAGTCAGATAACAAGACGACTATAGATAACTATCCGAATCCTCAGATGGATCCTCCTCCTCCTCATCATCCATCGGGTCCTCTCCAATCAAATAAATAAAAGGTACAGCCGCTGGTACGTCCTCTGGCACATCCTCTCCTGCTAGCACATCCTCCGCAGCACCTGCACCACTACAACCCACCTCTCCGCACACACTACACACACGAGAAGGGTCTACCGGCGGAGTAGGGGTCCCATCAGGCATAGGGGAGGTCGGCTCTGCTGCTGGCTCTGGCTCAGGCTCTGTCAAAGGACTCGGAGTAATAGCCACCCTGGAAGTAGAAGCTCCTGCAGTCCCACGTCTGATCACGCTCTTACGAGCAGTCCATCGAACCCTCGGTCCTCGTCCTCAGGAAGCAAGTCGGGAAGCAGTACGCCTCGGGATCTCGAGGTGTCCCTCTGGTGAGGAAGATGATGCTAGCATAGTCCTCTCTCCCTGAATAGCTCGCCAAGCGTCCACCACCTGTGTCATCCGAATCGAGAAGCTCACTGTGCACCGTGAAGTCTCCTATCTCACCACCATACCACCCTCTCAGAAGCTCTGTACAACATCCCCAGTATAAACAACGCGACGGGAGATGGGGTCGAACTCCATTACCGCGGGCATCTCAAAGTCTAGAATATCAAAGATGATCTCCAACAATGTCCTCATCGCCGGTATCAGTACGCTCTTCGTCATCGCCTGGGTCACCATCATTGGTTGAAGGCACCACGGGAAAGGGTCAACTTCTCAATAAATCAGGGAATAACAATCATAACAATAGGCAAAAACAACTATATGCATAGTACTCAAGACGCAACTCAAGACTCAACTCAAGATTCATATTCTCACGACACTTGACAATTTTCGGAAAGTAACGCCGATCCATCCACTGAATACCAGCCGTAGCCTTGGGCTCTCCGCTCATCTTAGGACATTCAGCTCAGGTTCCTTGATGCTACGACGTCTAGCTAAGCTGTCGAAGAACCAGCCGGAGCCGTTTAGGGGATCCTAGCACCCTAGGTTAATCGGATCGAAGCTCAAAAACGTCACGACAACTCAACGACTTGACTAAACTCTCGTACTCCAATGAATAGGTCGCCGCATATGATAATTCATGAAGCAAATTGAATAATTATTTAACCGCATGTCAAATAATATTCATGCCAAGCTCAAAATAGTGCGAAATAGTTTAGCAGTATAAGCAATTCATTTCAACCAATCACAACTCAGCAAACAACGCAAATTGACAATTAAGATATCCTCTCCAACTCAAGAGAGTTGTGGAGAGGAAATCAAACAAGTGTGGGGTCAGACACCGCCAACAACTTGCAGACAAGCCCACTAAATAATCATAATTACAATTTTAAGAATTAAAAGTCAAAGGGGTACGAGACCCTCACTTCGAACCCTGAGGTTCTCAGACTTCTTCGCATAATGCTGAAAATTGAATTCCTATCAATATCTAAGTTGCACTTACCACAGTTAGTTGCTAGCGTGGTACCGTACGCCTCGAGCCCACGTCGCACATTCTCCGAATTCATAACTCCTATTATCACAAGTAAACTTAGCACAATTCTAAGAACTAACTAGAAACTTAGGCTCTCAAAACCTAACCCTTTTCTAACCAAGTATTCACTCAAGCATTAAATTACAAACAACTTGAAAGAAATAGGTTTTTAAAAAATTAAAATCATTTCTTGAAAGGTTAACATAACACATATCTTTAATTCCTTGAAAACCTTAAAATAAGCATACCTCAATTAACCATTTTTTTATACATTTCCAAAAGCCTAAAACACATTTCATGCAAGCATTTAAACAAGTTCATACTAAATAATTTCCTTCCAACACTTCCTATGGCCTCTCGGCCACACCCCCCTTTTTCATGCAAAAAAATTTGCAAAACTTCTTTGTTTAAAATCTAACAACCCATTTCCAAATCATTCACCTATACTCCAAGACATCAAAGCATCAAGGCATACACAAGGCATAAATCAAAGCACCTTTCAAACATAATACTAACAATGTCATAACTCAAGAGCAACCCAATCCACTTCCCAAAAATGATTTTCACACTTAACCAACATCATATAACCACTAGCACACTTAAGGAAATTTAAATCAAACATCAAAACTATTCTCAATACTTATAACCAAAAGATTTTCAACAACTTCTAAACTAACACTTAAATCCCAATTTCTTTACCAAATCAACTTCAACACAATAACAATTACTAACATCAATTAAAAGAAAGATAAAAAATAATTTTTCTCTTCCAAATCCACTCCTAGGGCTCACAGCCCCAACCTCCCTTTTTCCAAAATTTTGCAACTCATCCCCCAAAATCAATAACACCAATTTTATCAATTCTTTTACTTCATCAAACCACATTTAAAACACTCAAACAAATCATCATCCAACTTAAGCATGTTATTCAACATTCAAGAGTCTCACATAAAGATCAAATTCAATTCAAGAATAGGTTTTTCATCAAAATTTACCCAAACAAAGTTTTAGTTCCAAAACTTTAACTAAGACAACAACAACTACATCAAAGAGACTCATTCAACCAATTTATTACATAATTCAATAATTAAATCACACAAATCCTCTTTGCCAAGAATAGGTGTTCATCTCAAAAACAACCCAACAACATGTTCATTCTAAAACTACCACTCCAATCAACAACAACAACACAAATTAAACTCAATTAACCCATTAATTTCAGGGATTCACTAAGGCTTACATCCTTCCCTCTTTTTCCCCTTAGGATTTCGCCCTAGGGTTCCAAGATTAGGGGGTTTGGATGTTCACTTCCCTCATTGATCATAATCTAACACAAAACAACACAAAACAAAGCATAAAAATGGAGAAGAAAAAGAAAGGAATCACCACCTCTCCTCCCCTTGATGCTCGCGGACAAGGCTGTTTTTGGGGGAGAAAATGCTTCCCTCAACCTTGCTTGGTGATGAAATAGATGAGAATGAATGGAAGAAGAAGTTGGTTGCAAGAAAGATGAAGACGAAAGGTGAAGGAGTTCAAGTATGGAGAAGCTTGGAAGCTATGGAGGTGGAGAGCTTCTCTTTCTAGAAAATGAGGAAGAAGATCATATGAAGGTAGAGAAAAGGGGGGGTCACAAAATTGGGGTTGCATATAGGGCTCCCCTTCTTTTATTTTACTTAAAAATAATTTAGGCAAAATTAAAAATAGGATAAGTTAGTAAAAGGTAATTTTCAAATCCTTCACACATTAAGTGACACCTAGCAATAAAGTAAAGGTGCTAATCACATCAATAAGTCCTACCCATCTAATCTCACACCTCTCATGATTACCCTCTAATTCTAGAGTCTAAGGGTTGTTAAAACACGGCGTCGAAAAACCGCATTACCGATAAATTCGCGAAAATTAATTCAACGGGAAATTAATTCATCGCGTGATAATATTTAATTATAAATAATAAAAATCATGTCAAACACTCAGAAATAGTCTCAACAATTTACGTTTCGATTTTTATCGAAATCGGAGTTCGTTTAGAATTTTATCTACGGCTAAACTGCCCGGCGATTCGAAACGCGACGAAACTTCGTTAGAATTTTTCGACGATATTCGAACCGTGAATTAATATAAAATATTAACTTTCAAATATACTTTGATCTTGATTTAATTAATTCACTTACTTAGAGAACAAGAAATTGCTTATTATAGCATAAATACGACAAAATACACTAAATAACACCAAATAACGCATCGTAAAAATTACGAGTGTTACAATACTCCCCCTCTAAAAATAGTTTCGTCCTCGAAACTACGGGTAAGATACGTACCGAGAAAAGTTCTGGATACTGGTTCTTCATCTTCTCTTCCAGCTCCCACGTTGCATCTCCAGTCTTCTGATCTCACACGACCTTGACAAGTTGGATTTTCTTGTTCCTTAACTGCTTAGTCTTTCGATCGACAATCCTTGCAGGTGATTCTTCAAATGATAGGTAATCCCCTAGTTGAATCATGTCCGGTCCCACAGCACAACTCTCACCATTCTGGTACTAACAAAGAGGCGTCTGACACTTACGTCCATACAACGCTTCGTAAGGTGCCTTACCGATGCTCGCGTGATAACTGTTATTGTAGGTGAACTCCACTAGTGGTAAGACATCGTCCCAACTTCCTCTGTGATCTGATGTACACGCTCTGAGCAAGTCTTCTAGTGATTGAATCGTTCGCTCAGTCTGACCATCGGTCTGAGGGTGATATGCTGAGCTAAGTTTGAGTTTGGTTCCCATCGCTTCTTGCAATTCCCTCCAAAAGTGAGATGTGAACTTCGGATCTCGGTCAGAAACAATAAAAGAAGGCATGCCATGCAGTCGCACAATCTCCGCGATGTAGATCTCTGTCAGCTTCTCCACATTGTAAGTCGATCTCACCGGCAAGAAATGAGCAGATTTAGTCAATCGGTCAACGATTAACCAAATCGAGTCATTCTTCTTCTGCATTCTTGGAAATCCCATGACAAAATCCATAGAAATGCTATCCCACTTCCACACAGGTACGTCAAGTGACTGTAGCATCCCTGCTGGTCAATGATGTTCTACCTTCGCTTTCTGGCAAGTAAGACAGGAAGCCACATACTTTGCCACTTATTTCTTCATTCCGGGCCACAAAAAATGCTTCTTCAAGTCTTGGTACATCTTCGTAACTCCCGAATGAATACTCAATCCACTCTTATGCGCCTCATCGAGAATCAACTTCCTCAGTCCTGCCACATCAGTCACACACACACGTCCATTGCACCTCAAGATGTTGTCCTCCAATCTTGAATTATGTCGCTTTTCCTCGTGCTACCATTTCAACCTTCTCTTGTAGTAGCTTGTCATCAGTTTGATGGTCCCTAATCTCGTCTAATAATCCATTAGAAATGGTGAGTATTCCAAACTTCAGCTTTCCCGGTGACACTTCCACATTCAACTTCAAGTCTCGAAACTTCTCTAGCATCTCCAACTCCTTGATCATCATTACTGAAGCTAAAATGCTCTTCCTACTTAGTGCATCAGCTACCACGTTCGCCTTTCCTGGATGGTATTCCAAAGTGAAGTCGTAATCTTTCAAAAATTCTATCCATCTTCGCTGTCGCATGTTAAGCTCCTTCTGATCAAATAAGTATTTCAGGCTCTTGTGATCACTATAAACAGTGAACGTACTTCCATAGAGATAGTGTCTCCAAATCTTCAATGCGAAAACCACTACAGCAAGCTCTAAATCATGCGTAGGATAGTTCCTCTCGTGAATCTTGAGCTGTCTCGAGGCATAAGCGACAACTTTCCTATGTTGCATCAGCACGCATCCTAATCATTGGTGTGACGCATCGCAGTAAACCTCATAAGGCTCTTCCGGTTGAGGCAAAATCAACACAGGCTCTGTCGTCAAAAGCTCCTTCAACCTCTGGAAACTAAACTCACACACTTCGGTCCAAACGAACGGTTTTCCTTCCTCGTAAGTCGTGTAAGCGGTGCTACGATCTTTGAAAAACCTTCAATAAAACCTCTGGTACTAACCTGCTAAACCAAAGAAGCTTCTGATATCTGTTACAGTCTTTGACTGTTCCCATGCTAACGCAACTTCAATCTTGGCTGGATCCACAGCTATCCCGTCCTTGGTTATCACATGTCCGAGAAAATTCACCTCTTCGAGCCAGAACTTACACTTAGAAAGATTAGCATAAAGCTGCTTCTCTCGTAGTATCTGTAGTACTTATCGTAAATGCTCTTCATGTTCTTCTCTACTCTTCGAATAGATCAGAATATCGTCTATGAATGCCACCACAAACTGATCCAAAAATGGGTGAAAGATCTTGTTCATGTAGTCCATGAATACTGTGGGCGCGTTCGTCACTCCGAATGGCATCACTAGGTACTCGTAGTGACCATATCTTGTCCTGAACGCTGTCTTGGGAATATCCTCTTCCCTCACTCAAATCTGATGGTACCTGACTTCAAGTCAATCTTGGAAAATATCGCAGCTCCTCGTAGTTGATCCATCAAATCATCGATACGCGGTAACGGATACCGATTCTTGGCAGTAACTTTGTTGAGTTAACGATAATCCACGCATAATCTTGATCATCCATCCTTCTTCTTCACCAGCAGCACTGGAGCTCCCCAAGGTGACACGCTCGGTCGTATGAATTGCTTCGACTCCAAGTGTTCAATCTGAGACTTCAACTCTTTTATCTCGGCTAGAGACACCGATAGGGCAATATTGAAATCGGTCCTTTTCCTGGAAGCAAATCGATGGAGAATTCGATTTCCCTCACTGGCGGTAATCCCGGCACATCTTCAGGAAAGACATCTGAGAAGTCGCAAACCACAGAAACATCCTTCAACTCGAATTCTTGAGAAGTTTCTGAACTAGCCAAATACATGTATTCCTGATTTCCCTCTTTCAACGAAACACCAATGTGATTAACAGATAAGTAGTTGGAAATTCCAAGATTAGGAAAAACTATTGTTTTTCGGGCACAGTCCAAAAGGACATGGTGGTGAGACAACCAATCCATCCCGAGAATGACATCTAGACCCTTAAGTGGCAAACAGACCAAATTAACCACAAAATTTCTACCCTGGATGACCGCTACACAATTAAGGCATGCAGTGTTGGTAACCAAGGTTTTTGCAGCTAGGGTAGTAACTACTAGTTTGAATGGTAAAGCAGTCACAGTCAATTTTAAATGATCTATGCAATCCAAGGAAATAAAAGAGTGGGTTGCACCAGAATCAAAAAGGACGGATAAGGATTTACCCTCAATCTCACAATCTCCCTGAATGAGATCATCAGTCTGCTCTGCCTCTTCACCACTCATGCAGAATACTCTGCCTTTGGCCATCAGATGCTTCCCTTTTGCCTTTGTTGCGTGCATTGTCGGTTCAGCCTTAGGTTCTTGACAATCCTTAGCAAAGTGTCCCGGCTTCCTGCAGTTGAAGCACACATCATCCTTTGCAGTACTGTTGCTCGCATAGTGTCCTGGCTTACCACAATGGTAACAAGTCACATCGGCGCTAGTCTGACTCACGCCCCTTGTGTTCTGAGCCATCGGACGATACTGGCCTTTGCTGTTGTTCCCTTGAGGTCGACTGTCGGCTTCTTCTGCTGTTTTCCCTTCTAAGCAAACCTCTGTCCTGTGCTCTGGGGTCTCACTGGTCCCCCCGTACCACTCCTCTTCTTGGCGCTTCTCATAACTTCCACCTCAACACACCTGCCAATCAGTTCTTGAAGATTCCTGATTCTTAAAGACGTCACAGACTTCTGGATGTCGAACCTTAATCCCCACTGAAATCTCTAACTCAACCATCCTTGGTCAGCTCGGTCACGAAACGGACTAAAGTACCTTGCAAGTGATTTGAACTTAGCAGCATATTCTGACACCGTCATGCTACCTTGCTGTAGTAGGAGGAACTCTTGCTCTTTCTCCGCTGGTGCAGTATCAGGAAAATATTTGTCCATAAATTTTCTGTGGAAAACTTCCCAAGTAATCTCACGACGCTCTACCGTTAAAGTCTGCTTCACTCCCTTCCACCAGTACTCGGCATCTCCTAGCAGCAAGTTGGTTGCATAGTCCACCTTAACATTCGCTGGGCAATGGAGTGCCCCGAAGATTTTCTCTATCTCCTGCATCCAAAGATCTGCCTTGTCTGGATTCGGCTTGCCATAGAACTTTGGTGGGTCGTGCTTACGGAAGTCAGCTAATCCTCTAGCATCCGCATTCCTCTCAGCTCTCCACTGTTGTTGCTGGTTCAGCTGGGTCAAGGCCGCAGTTTGCTGAGCCATAGCGTTAGATTGTTGAGTCGCAGCAGCCGATTGTTGAGCCATAGCCACCGCCATCTCTGTCATTACTTGAATTGCTCGCTCCATGTTGGGGTTATCCGATCCTGTCATAGTGTCTCTACGAGGTGGCATAAGGGTCCTCCAAGGTCCAAAAACCTGTCAGAACCTCAAAATCAAGAATGTGTTAACATACACTGCTTAAATCAAGAAACAATTCAAACAATTTCAAGCAAAAATTTGCTTCACTCAACAAACAATAACAATACAACACGCCTATTTACCCGACAAACATAACACGACACGGTGACCAGATCCAAGTTTCCTATGCACAGTCCGGTTAGAACCCAACTGCTCTGATACCACTATTGTAACGACCCGTTTTTGGACCGCTACTAAACTAGAACTAAACCTGTATGCGATGCATTTTTAAAATAGTGCTCTTGTGTCCTCTGGAAAATATGGTCTATTTTTTATTTTATTTTTTAAAAAAGTCACATCCACAAAGTAAACATAGAGTTGCCACAACGTTTTCGAAACATGGTGCAAACTAAGACACAAGACTCAAGCACAGGGAATACATATATATATACATAACCAAGTCTGCATAAATAGTACGTACAAAATAAAGCAGTGCATGAAAATGTACGAGAGAATGCACCTATGGTATGAAGACCCTCGCAAGAGCAATCATACCCCGGGGGTACTCCCGCAGACACCCACGCAGGGGGCTGCTCCAAAAGTAAACCACCAGTCTACCCTGTAATACAAAAAAAGAAATCCGTCAAGCCCGACTGGTAACCAGACAAACTGTACACCAAAACAATACTACAGTCATCCAAAATAACATAAACAGACAGTCAGACAACAAGACGACTACAGATAACTATCCGAATCCTCAGATGGATCCTCCAACTCATCATCGTCCATCGGGTCCTCTCCAGTCAAATCAATAAAAGGTATAGCCGCTGGTACGTCCTCCGGCACATCCTCTCCTGCTAGCACATCCTCCGCAGCACCTACACCGCTACAACCCACCTCTCCGCACATGCTACACACACGAGAAGGGTCCAACGGCGGAGTAGGGGTCCTATCAAGCATGGGGGAGGCCGGCTCTGCTGCTGGCTCTGGCTCAAGCTCTACCAAAGGACTCGGAGTAACAGCCGTCCTGGAAGTAGAAGCTACTGCAGTCCCACGTCTGATCACGCTCTTACGAGCAGTCCATCGAACCCTCGGTCCTCGTCCTTGGGAAGCAAGTCGGGAAGCAGTATGCCTCGGGATCTCGAGGGGTCCCTCTGGTGAGGTATATGATGCTGGCATAGTCCTCTCTCCCTGAATAGCTCGTCAAGCGTCCAACACCTGCGTCATCCGAGTCGGGAAGCTCACTGTGCGCTGTGAAGTCTCCTGTCTCAATACCATACCACCCTCTCGGAAGCTCTGTACAACATCCCCAGTATAAACAACGCGACGGGAGATGGGGTCGAACTCCATCACCGCGGGCATCCCAATGTCAGGAAAATCAAAGATGATCTCCGATGATGTCCTCATCGCCGCTATCAGCACGCTCTTAGTCATCGCCTGGGTCACCATCATTGGTTGAAGGCACCACGGGAAAGGGTCAACTTCTCAGTAAATCAGGGAATAACAATCATAACAATAGGCAAAAACAACTATATGCACAATACTCAAGACGCAACTCAAGACTCACACAAGACTCAACTCAAGACTCATATTCTCACGACACTTGACAATTTCCGGAAAGTAACGCCGATCCATCCACTGAATACCAACCGTAGCATTGGGCTCTCCGCTCACCCTAGGACATTCAGGTCAGGTTTCTTGACGCTAGGACGTCTAGCTAAGCTGCTGAAGAACCAGCCGGAGCCGTTTAGGGGATCCTAGCACCCTAGGTTAATCAGAACGAAGCTCAAAAACGTCACGACAACTCAACGACTTGACTATACTCTCGCACTCCAATGAATAGGTCGCCGCATACGATAATTCACGAAGCAAATTGAATAAATATTTAACCGCATATGAAATAATATTCATGCCAAGCTCAAAATAGTGCGAAACAGTTTAGTAGTATAAGCAATTCATTTCAACCAATCACAACTCAGTAAACAACGCAAATTGACAATTCAGTTCATCCCTCTGCAACTCAGTAGAGTTGACAGAGAGGAAATCAAACAAGTGTGGGAGGTTAGGGATAGCTGTCAACCACTTGCTGACAAGCCCACTAAATAATCATAATTACAATTTTAAGAAATAAAAGTCGAAGGGGTACGAGACCCACACTTCGAACCCTCAGGTTCTCAGACTTCTTCGCATAAGGCTGAAAATTAAATTCCTATCAATATCTAAGTTGCCCTTACCACAGTTAGTTGCTAGCGTGGTACTGCGCGCCTCGAGCCCACATCGCACGTTCTCCAAATTCGTAACTCCTATCATCACAAGGAAACTTAGCACAATTCTAAGAACTAACTAGAAACATCGGCTCTCAAAACCTAACCCTTTTCTAACTAAGTATTCACTCAAGCATTTAATTACTAACAACTTGAAAGAAATAGGTTTTTAAAAAATTAAAATCATTTCTTGAAAGGTTAACATAACACATATCTTTAATTCCTTGAAAACCTTAAAATAAGCATACCTCAATTAACCATTTTTTTATACATTTCCAAAAACCTAAAACACATTTCATGCAAGCATTTAAACAAGTTCATACTAAATAATTTCCTTCCATGCAAAAAAATTTGCAAAACTTCTTTGTTTACAATCTAACAACCCATTTCCAAATCATTCACCTATACTCCAAGACATCAAAGCATCAAGGCATACATAAGGCATAACTCAAAGCACCTTTCAAATATAATACTAACAATGTCAATAACTCAAGAGCAACCCAATCAACTTCCAAAAAATGATTTTCAAACTTAACCAACATCATATAACCACTAGCACACTTAAGGAAATTTAAATCAAACATCAAAACTATTTTCTCAATACTTATAACCAAAAGATTTTCAACAACTTCTAAACTAACACTTAAATCCCAATTTCTTCACCAAATCAACTTCAACACAATAACAATTACTAACATCAATTAAAAGAAAGACACAAAATAATTTTTCTCTTCCAAATCCACTCCTAGGGCTCACGGCCCCAACCTCCCTTTTTCCAAAATTTTGCAACTCATCCCCCAAAATCAATAACACCAATTTTATCAATTCTTTTACTTCATCAAACCACATTTAAAACACTCAAACAAATCATCATCCAACTTAAGCATGTTATTCAACATTCAAGAGTCTCACATAAAGATCAAATTCAATCCAAGAATAGGTTTTTCATCAAAATTTACCCAAACAAAGTTTTAGTTCCAAAACTTTAACTAAGACAACAACAACTACATCAAAGAGACTCATTCAACCAAATTATTACATGCTTCAACAATTAAATCCCACAAATCCTCTTTGCCAAGAATAGGTGTTAATCTCAAAAACAACCCAACAACATGTTCATTCTAAAACTACCACTCCAATCAACAACAACAACACAAATTAAACTCAATTAACCCATTAATTTCATGGATTCACTAAGGATTACATCCTTCCCTCTTTTTCCCCTTAGGATTTCACCCTAGGGTTCCAAGATTAGGGGGTTTGGATGTTCACTTCCCTCATTTATCATAATCCAACACAAAACAAAGCATAAAAATGGAGAAGAAAAAGAAAGGAATCACCACCTCTCCTCCCCTTGATGCTCGCGGCCAAGGGCTGTTTTGGGGGAAGAAAATGCTTCCCTCAACCTTGCTTGGTGATGAAATAGATGAGAATGAATGGAAGAAGAAGTTGGTAGCAAGAAAGATGAAGAAGAAAGGTGAAGGAGTTCAAGTATGGAGAAGCTTGGAAGCTATGGAGGTGGAGAGCTTCTCTTTCTAGAAAATGAGGAAGAAGATGATATGAAGGTAGAGAGAAGGGGGGGTCACGAAATTGGGGCTGCATATAGGGCTCCCCTTCTTTTATTTTACTTAAAAATAATTTAGGCAAAATTAAAAATAGGATAAGTTAGTAAAAGGTAATTTTCAAATCCTTCACACATTAAGTGACACCTAGCAATAAAGTAAAGGTGCTAATCACATCAATAAGTCCTACCCATCTAATCTCACACCTCTCATGATTACCCTCTAATTCTAGAGTCTAAGGGTTGTTAAAACACGGCGTCGAAAAACCGCGTTACCAATAAATTCACGAAAATTAATTCAACGGGAAATTAATTCATCGCGTGATAATATTTAATTATAAATAATAAAAAGCATGTCAAACACTCAGAAATAGTCTCAACAAGTTACGTTTCAATTTTCATCGAAATCGGAGTTCGTTTAGAATTTTATCTGCGGCTAAACTGCCCGGCGATTCGAAACACGACAAAACTTCGTTAGAATTTTTTGACGATATTCGAACCGTGAATTAATATAAAATATTAACTCTCAAATATACTTTGATCTTGATTTAATTAATTAACTTACTTAGAGAACAAGAAATTGCTTATTATAGCATAAATACGATAAAATACACTAAATAACCCCAAATAACGCATCGTAAAAATTACGAGTGTTACAACTAAGAAGGCTAAAGAGGCTTTGGACAAAGAAGTCAACTATTTTCTATCTCTCAAACTAACTCTCGAAGGCCCAACTCTCAAGATAGTCCAACTAATCCAAGTTGATGAAGAACCCAATGTGGGGGAATGATATCACCCTAGTCGTTCTTTTAATTTATTTAAATTAAGGATTTGAAACATTTTTAAATTTTAGTTTTTGGTTGTATTTTCTATTTGGGATAGTCCTACTTGTTTTGGGCTAACTAAGCACATAGGATCTTAGGAAGTGTTTCAGTTTTTCTAATTGGGCTTAGCCCATATCTTTAAGCTAGGTTTAGGCTTGGGGAGCGTTATCTTGCTGCCTCCTCCAAGTAGGTTTAGTCGCCACACCCTATTAGGAAAGGAGGAAGGGAATTGATGACCATTATGGCTATAAAAGCCTTTGTACTCTCCTAATTCGGGACTTTTGGAAGTCAGATTTTATTGCACTCCATTGAGATTTTGTCAGAGCTAGCCTCTTAGGTTCTTGGGTGAACCATCTCTGATTCTTATCAAGAGCTTCCTTTCTCTTGTGGCGAATCTACACCGGACTTATCACTCTCTTGAGCGTGTGGCATCTTCTTCCATTTTCTATCTTATTTCCATCTTTTTATATTATTCTGTTTGCTATGCTCTTTTACTTATGCGCCATTAGTTCTTAAAGTTTACACCTTTGGGCATTTCAATCACCTTGTTTTCCTTTTGTATGTACCATTGCTAAATTAAGAACAAAGCTTGTATTTGTTCTTCCTTCTTCAATAGAAGTTGCGCAAGTGTGAGGATTAAGGAGTCATATTCCTAAAGTTCACATTTTTTTTATTCAGTCTTAATCCTTATAACAAGAGTCGATTCGAGGACGATCCATTAAAAACTATATGCATTCAGCTTGGATCATATCAATTACTATCTAGGGATTCACAATCCACTAATGAGAGGGGGTCACCCTTGACACTATGACCATACACTACTCATCATACTCACAAGTAACATAATTATTCAATCAGCATGTTATAGATATATCAATAAGAATATCAATAGTCACAATTCAATCATGTGCAAACCATCAATCATCATCAATCGGCGTATAGATTTTTCTTAACGTCGCAAAATCTATGTTAGTTGATAGATCTACGGCTGAACGTGACAAAAACACAAGAAATGGGGGTTTGAATTGGGTTTTAGAAATCTTTTCACAAAGCTTATGAGTTTTTGAAAACCTTTTCAAAACAACTCTTTAACAAAATAGCAAAGTAGGTAAGTAAAGAGAAGAGAAGAGAATGAAACAGTGATTTATACTAGTTCACTATACCTGATAGCTACGTCTAGTCCTTTTGCACACTTGAAGGATTTCTCCACTATAATCAACCTGATTACACTTGAGAGTATAATACTGCCAAACTGGCTATGCTCACAACTTCTTAGAACAACTTAGTGCAGTCAAGTCTCTAAGGAATACAGCCACTACTGGGCTAAATATAGTATTCAAAAATGGTTTAAAACAATATCAAATAACTCTCAGCAGAGAGGATATACAATGAAAAACTTAAGCACAAAGAATAACTTTCAAACTGAAAGAATAAAACAATTAAGTGCTTGTTCAATGTGAACTCAGATACTTGGAATGATTCTTGGTTGCTCACTTTGATTCACAGCGTTTCAGTTTCATTAACCTACTTTAGTGAATGAAGTAGGGTATATATATCTAGGGTTGTGAATAGTGCCGCTGTGACCTAACAGCTCTTTTCACCAGTGGACAAAACTTCAGATCCCCTTTTTGTGGCTTTAGTAAGTCACGTCGCTTTCCACTCTGCTCTTGCATACTGACACATCAGACAATATCAGGATCTTTGTCCCTTGTGAGCTTTTTGAAAATTAGACACTTCTTGAGCAAGTTTTCTGATGATTATATACGTTAACATTCCCTTTAGCCTTTGATTCCTCATACATTAAAATACTCATCAATGAGGTCTCTTAAATACATGAAGTAGCCTTAAATGAATACTTAGTCTGAGTTCGAATCAGAGCATCTGTCAAACAGACAATGTTTGTTACTGAGATACTCTGTTCACAAGAGTAAGCTTAAAATAGAGGTAAGTTTTTCAGTACAGAATTTGTTAGCTTTTCATATAAGAGAGTCTAGTAGAAACGAATGAAGGCTTCCACTATGTAGTCTATTCATAGTCTGTGGAACGTTGTCAAAAAACAAAGCGTTGACTAAGACAGAGCATGGTCTTACCAGAGCATGGTCTACCAGAGCTTTGACTACTAACCGAGCGTTGAACAAAACAGGTGAGGCTATCAGACGATGACGTCAGCAATTTTCAGAGGATCAAAGCCAGACTCAGATTCATGAAACTGAAAGTGAAAAACATACTTTCACTTAGTCTTCTGAGATAATTCCTCCTGATAAATAGTGACTTCTGCACACTAACAAACACATTAGAGGATAAATTGTTCTATTAACTATTTGTTATCATCAAAACAATTAAGGGTCATTGTTTCTGAATCCACTTGATTCCAACAATCTCCCCCCTTTTTCATGATGACAAATACATAGATTGATGAACAATTTTCCATTAGAAAAATATTTACCGTGGAAAACTTCCCAAGTAATCTCACGACGCTTTGCCGTCAAAGTCTGCTTCACTCCTTTCCACCAGTACTCGGCATCACCTAGCAGCAAGTAGGTTGCATAGTCCATCTTAACATTCTCTAGGCAGTGGAGTGCGTCGAAGATCTTCTCTATCTCCTGCATCCATAGATCTGCCTTGTTTGGATTTGGCTTGCCGTAGAACTTCGGTGGGACATGCTTATGGAAATCAGTTAATCCTCTAGCCTCTGCATTTTGTTATGCTCTCTACTGTTGTTGCAGATTTTGTTGGATTAAAGCTACAGTCTGCTGAGTTGTAGCATTAGACTGTTGAGTCGCAGCAGCTGATTGTTGAGCCATAGCCGCCTCCATCTCCGTCATCGCTTGAATTGCTCGATCCATATTGGAGTTATCAGATCCGGTCGTAGGGTCTCTGCGAGGTGGCATAAGATTCCTCCAAGGTTCAAAAACCTGTCAGAACCTAAAAATTAAAGAATGTGTTAACACACACTGCTTCAGTCAAGAAACAATTCAAACAATTGGCAAGCAAAACTGCTTCACTCAGCAAACAATTACAATGCAACACAACTAGGTACCCAATAAACATAACCCGACACGGTGACCAGCTCCAAATTCCCTATGTACAGTCCGGTTAGAACCGAACTGCTCTGATACCACTATTATAACGACCCGTTTCCGGACCGCTACTAAAACTAAAACCAACCCTACATGCGACGCACTTTTTAAAATAGTACTCCTGTGTCCTTTGGAAAATGCGGTCTATTTTTTATAAAAAAAATAATTACATCCGCAAGCATACACAAAGTTGTCACAGCTCTTAGAAACATGGTGCAATCTAGGGCACAAGACACATGCTCTGGAAATAAATACATATATATAAGCAAGTAGCCATAGGCAGTGCGTACAAAATAAAAAGTGCATAAACATGTACAAGAGTATACACCTATGGTATGAAGACCCTCGTGAGAGCAATCATACCCTAGGGGTACTCCCGGCACACACCCACGCAGGGGGCTGCTCCAAAAGTATGCCACCAGTCTACCCTGCAGTACAAAAAGACATTCACCAACCCGACTGGTCACCAAAACAAATTGTACACTATAAACAAGATATTACAGTCATCCAAAATACAAAACAAGTAGTCAGACAATCATAACAACTACAGATAGCTATCAGAATCCTCGGACGGATCCTCCTCATCATCATCCTCCATCGGGTCCGCCGCATCCTCTCCAGTCAAGTCTATGAAAGGAACCGTAGCAGGTATACCCTCAGACACGTCCTCCTCTACCAGCACCTTCTCAATGAATCCTGTGCCACAACATCCTGTCTCACCGCACTCTCGACATACCGGTGAAAGATGTCCCGGTGGAGTAGGTGTCCTGACAATCATGGGGGAAGCTGGCTCTGTCTCAGGTTCAGGCTCTGCCAAAGAACTCGAGGTAGCTACCGCTCGAGATGTAGAAGCTCCAGCAGTCCCACGCCTGATCACACTCTTTCGAGCGGTCATCCGAAATCTCGCTCCCCTAGGCAGAGGTGCATAATGAGTAGTAATACGCCTCGGAATCTCCAAAGATCCCTCCGGCGAAGAAGATGATACTGGCATCGCCTACTCTCTCTGAATGCTGCACCAAGCATCCACCACCTGCATGGTCCTGATCGAAAAGCTAACTGTACGCCTAGATGTCTCCTGTCTCAACACTAGTCCATCAACTTGGAAAGTCTGTACAACGTCCCCTGTATATACAACACGGCGGGAGATGGGGTCGAACTCCATCGCCGCGGGCATCTCGATATCTAAAACATCAAACACGATCTTCGGTGATGTCGTCATAGCCGGTATCCCCAGGGTCTTCGTCATCGCCTGGGTTACCATCATTGGTTGAAGGAACCACGGGAAAGGGTCAACATCTCGAATAAACATCAAAACGACAAACATAAAGCAAGAGACAATAAGATGCACAAATGCCCATAATGCAACTCTCGACACACTTTCTCACGACACTTTGGACAAATTTCCGGAAGTAACGCCGAACAAGCTGCTAAAATCCAGCCATAGGCTTTGGGCTCCACGACCACCCTAGGATATTCAGGACGAGTTCCTTGACGTTAAGACGTCTAACTAAGCTGTCAAAAATAAAGGGGTTCCTAGCACTCTGAGTTTATTCGGGATATAGTTCAAAAACGCCACGACGACACTTTCTCCACCCCAATGAATAAATCGACGCATATTATGATTCAAGGAAGCATAATGAATAAATCAACTAATATGATAATTCAAGAAAGCAAACTCGAATAATTATTCAATCGCCTATTAAATAAGTATTCACACAAAGCTCAATACAAGACAACCCAATTCAACCGTATCTAGTATTCAAGTCATATCACAACAGTCGGAATACAATTCATCCCTCTGCAGCTCAGTGGAGTGACAGAGAGGTAATCAAACAAGTGTGGGGAGTTGGGAACAGCTGTCAACCACTTGCAGACAAGCCCACTAAATAATCATAATTAAAGTTTTAAGAACTAAAAGTCGAAGGGGTATGGGACCCTCACTTCGAACCCTAAGGTTCTCAGACTTCTTCGCTTTATAACAGAAATTTAAAATCTATCCATATCTACAAGTTGCCCTTACACATACTATACATACATAAACACCGAGAATGTGAAGTGCCCTTACCACAATTCGGAGTCTAGAAGTTCTATCATCACAAGGTAAGCTTAGCACAATTCTAAGACTCAACTAAAAAAACTTAGGCTCTCAGCACCTAAACCCTTTTCCTAACCAAACACTTCCACGTAGAAACTTAATTTAAATACTAAGTCACATACTTGAAATATTTGTGCAAAGAATTATCTCTTTAAAAAAAACTATACATAATACATTATCAATTTTCTTGAAAACCTTAAACTGAAAAACAACTTCAATTAACCAACATATTCATTCAAGCATTATATCCAAACTTGGGAAAAAAAAAGGTTTTGCTTCCATCCTCCCTTATGGCCTCTCGGCCACCACCCCTTTTTCTCTAAAAAAAAATTGTAAAACTTTCTTTTAAATAGGTAAACCACTTCTATACTTATTCCCAAAACTCAAACAACATCATATAGCAACTAGCCCACATAAGGAAACTTAAATCAAGTATCAAAACCATTTTCACAATTTCTATAAATAAGGGTTTTTCAATAACTTCTTTACTAACTCCTTGATCCAAATCTTTTCACCAAACCAATTACAATACAAGACCAATATATTAATCACCAACTAAAAGAAGTATGCAAAACAATTTTTCTTCTCCTTTTTCCAACCTAGGGTTCACGGCCCCATCACCATTTTTGAAACAAAAATTGCAAACTTCACCCAAAATTAACAACACCATTTTAATCAATGCCTTTCATCCATCACAACCATTTATTACCCAAACAAATCATCATCAAGTATAAGAATACTCTACAACATTTCAAGAATCCCCAATTTTCCAATAAATTACCTAATCATGGTTCTAATCCAAAACTATAAGCACATACAACAACAACAACATCAATTAGACTCAATTAACCATCCAATTGCTTGATTCACCAAGGATCACATATTATCCCCTCTTTTTCTCCCTTAGGTCACGCCTAGGGTTCCAAGAAATGGGATTGAAGTGCTCATCTCCTCTTGATCACAATCAGGCACAAAACCAACACAAAACAAGCATGAAAATGAAGAAGAAAAAGAAAGAAATCACCACCTCTCCTCCTCCTAGAGCTCGCGGCCTAGGGCTGTTTTCGGGAGAGGAAATGTGATCTCAACCTTGCTTGAATGGAGAGGTAGAGGATGATGATGAGTAGAAGAAATTAGTAGTAGGAAGTATAGAAGCTTGGAGGTGAAGTGAACTCAAGAACAAAGAAAAAAGAAAGTGGCCATGGAAGAGCTTTGGAGCTTCTCTCTCAAGAAGGTGAAGAAGATGAAGTTGTAAGGGTTAGAGAGAGAGGGGGCGTGGTTTTGGGCAGGTTTAGGGGGTGGGGTTATTTTTTTTCCACTTAAAAATAACACTTAGTTAATAAACCGTCTAATAAAGTGTTAAAAGGATTAATCACACAAGGGTTGACACCTGATCATAAAGTAAGATGCTAATCACATCAACTAATCTATCCCATCTAATCTCACATCTCTCATGATTACCCTCTAATTCTAGAGTCTAAAGGTTGCCAAAACACAGCGTCGAGTAACCGTGTTACCGATTAATTTCCCGCCGATAAATTCGCGAAAATTAATTCAACGAGAAATTAATTCACCGCATAAAAATAAATTATCATAAATAATAAAAACAATTTAAAACACTCACAAATAATCGCAATAAGTCACGATTCAATTTTCATCGAAATCGGGATTCATTTAAAATTTTATCTGTTGCAAAACTGCCCGGCGATTCGAAACGCGACAAAACTTCGTTAGAATTTTTTGACGATATTCGAACCATGAATTAATATGAAATATTAATTCTCAAATTCAATTTGATCTTGATTTATTTTAATCACTTATTTAGAGAACAAGGAATTGCTTATTATAGCATAATTACGACAAAAATTACACTACAATAACGCTAAATAACGTATCGTAAAAATATTAGTGTTACACGCACAAGAGCAAACTGAATATTCATCCGGGAGCTACTAAGATGTATCATGATCTGAGGAAGCACTTTTGGTGGCCTGGGATGAAGAAGCAAGTGGCGGACTACGTGGCTTCATGTTTGACATGTTAGAAAGTGAATGTGGAACATCAGCGACCAGTCGGGATGCTACAATCACTTGACGTGCCAGAGTGGAAATGGGACAGTATTTCCATGGATTTCGTAGTAGGATTGCCAAGGACACATTTTCTACCTGTTAGATAGACTTTCAACGTGGAGAAGCTGATAGAGATCTACATAGCAGAGATTGTATGATTCCATGGCGTGCCTTCTAATATCATTTCTGATAGAGATCCAAAATTCGCATCTCATTTCTGGAGGGCACTATAGGAAGCGTTGGGGACCAAGCTCAAGCTTAGTTCGGCGTATCATCCTCAAACAGATGGACAGACCGAGAGGACAATCCAATCACTTGAAGATTTGTTGAGGACTTGTACATTGGTGTAACATCCCAATTTTTAAGAAAAGATTACTTTAACAATAAAATTCCAGTTACTTGAAAGTAAGTCGTAGAGACTGATCACCTTAATAATTTACTGCGAGTACGGGAAATTATTTTGAGTTATTTTGAATAAATTGTTTATTATAAATAATTATTACTCATGATGTCAATTCTAATTAATAGACATCGTAGACGTATGCTGCTTTTAAGGCGAATTCATTAATTATACTTATTATAAATTTTCTGCGTGACGCGGTAACGCGTATTTTTGGTTGACTAAGAAAGTGAGTGAATTAAATCAAGATAAAATTAAATTTAAGAATTAATATTTAATATTAATTCATGGTTCGAAAATCGTCATAAAACTCTAACGAAGTTCCGTCACGTTTCGAATTGCCAGGTAAATTTTATCTGCATTAAAATTTAAAATGAACTCCGATTTCGATGAAAATCGAATCATAACTTGTTGTGAATATTTTTGAGAGTTTTATATTATTTTTAATATTTATGATAATTTATTTTCATGCGGTGAATTAATTTCTCAGTAAATTAATTTTCGCGAATTTATCGGTAATGCGGTTACTCAACACTGTGTTTTTTGTAACGACCCATTTCCAGATCGCTACGAAACCAAAAGAAGCCTATATGTGACGTGTTTTAAAAACGGTACTCTTGTGCCCTTTAGAAAAATGCGGATATTTTTTTTTTAAACAATAGTGCCTGTAAAGCACACACAGAGTACTTACAGCGTTTCGAAACATGGTGCAACTAGGACACAAGATTCAAATGCTGATAAAGCATACATGCATAAATACATAAGTCATACACACAGTATGTGCAAAATAACAGAGTAGAAAATGTGCAAAGAAATACACCTATGGTATGATGACCCTCAAGAGAGCGATCATACCCTGGGGTACTTCCGGTAGACACCCGCGCAGGGGGCTGCTCCAAAAGCAGAACCACCAGTCTACCCTGCCATAGCAAAACATCACAAACCCAACCGGTCACCAACCAACTATACGCAAAAGGTATATATATACCACAGTCCTCCACAAAAAAACATAATACCAAACAACGATCAACATGCACTCAAGACAAATAAAGGTCGTTGCCAGAATCCTCAAAAGGGCCCTCCTCGCCATTGTCCACCAACTGATTTTCCACTTCCTCGCCATCGCCTGGGTAACCATCATGGATTGAAGGCACCACGGGAAAGGGTCAACTTCTCAACAATTCAAATATAACAAATTCACAAAACAATAATCAGCAGCAACGTATACAGTTCACAAAGTTCAATTCAAAATGTTTGCTCAAGACTAGACTCACGACTCATCTCACGACTCATTTTCTCTCGACTCGACAATTTTTTTCTGGAAAGCAGACGCCGATCCATCCGCTGAATACCAGCCGTAGCTTTGGGATCCTCGCTCTCCCTAGGTAAGAAGCTCCGGTTCCTTAACGCTGCGACGCCTAGCTAATCCACCATAAACGAAGGGGACATAGCACCCTCAGTTGTCCGGCTCACAACTCAAAAACGTCTCGACGACTCGACAATGCTCTCAGACTCAATGAACAATTCGCCGCATACGATATTCAAAGAGTTATACGCAAGATTATTCGACCGCATATCAAAAAATAAGAGCATGCTTAATATGAAGAAACACAATTCAACAACTTAAGTAATAAAAGCAGTTTGCATGAAGAGACGCAATTCAACAATACAACAAACATAAACAATTCACAGCTCAACAACAACAGACAACAATCAACTCACAGAATCCATCCCTCTGCAACTCAATGGAGTTCACAGAGAGAACGAACAAGTGTGGGGGGTTGGGGACAGCTACCAACCACTTGCAGACAGGCCTACTAACGGTCTACACAATCTGAAGAAATAAAGGAATGGGTTGCACCCGAATCAAAAAGAACGGTTAGGGGTTTACCCTCAATCTCACAATCTCCTTGGATGAGGACATCATGCTAAAAAAATATGTTCATGCCAAAATAAAGAACAACCTAATCAATTTTTTTTTTCATGCCATTTTAGTCCCTCAAAAATCACTTTTTCACAAAACATGAACTAACTCATATACTAACTCATGCATATCAATTCCAATAGCCTTAAAACTACCTAAAACATAATATTCAACACTTATACACATGATCCAATCTCCTAAACCTATATTTTCCATAATTAAAGAATAGGTCTCAACCATAAACTATCAAGTTAGACATGCAAAATCAAAACTAAAACTTAAAACAATCATCATACAACCTCCATAAACTCAATTAAACCACTAATTAGGTGATTCAATGAGGATCACACCATTTTCCCCTTTTCTCCTCTTAGGGTTTTCACCCTAGAACTCAAGAAAAGGAAAAAGAATGTTTCATTTCCTCTTGATCATCATCAACCCATCAAACAATATTAAACAAGCAAGATAACAAGATTGAAAAGCAAAAAAAATAAGAAGCAACAAAGGGGAGGGGGCACGGTTTTCAACAGTAAATGGGGAGGGAAAAATAAATTTTTCTCTTACTTAGATGATGAGGATGAAGAAGAACTAGGTAGAGATGAAGGTTTGGAGTAACTTTGGTGAAGATTGCAAGTTGAAAAGCTTAAGAAAAATGGAAGAAAGCATTCATGGAAGCTTGGTATTCAAGAAGGGAAAAAGAAAGAAGATGAGGGTTTGAGAAGATGATGGAGGCGTGAATGAGGCTGCATATAGCCTTGGTCTTCTCCTTTTATAATAATAAAAATAAGTGTAGTTAGTAGGAGTAGTTAAATGAAAGATTTTTTTAAAACAAATCACACAACTAATGATACCTAGCAATTATATTAGATGTTAAAGATATCACCTCTAACCTCACATCTCTCAAAATTACCCTCTAATTAGAGTCCTAAGATTTAAAACGCGGCGACGAAGAACCGCGTCACCGATAAACTCGCGAAAATTAATTTTAGCGAGAAATTAATTTATCGCGTGAAAATATTATGTCATAAATACTAAAAATAACAATAATCACTCAAAAATATTCACAAGAAGTTACGATTCGATTTTCATCGAAATCGGAGTTCATTTAGAATTTTAACTGCGGCAAAACTGCCCGGCGATTCGAAATACGACGAAACTTCGTTAGAATTTTTCGACGATTTTCAAACCGTGAATTAATATAAAATATTAATTCTCAAATTTAATTTGATCTTGATTTAATTAATACACTTTCTCAAAGAACAAGAAATTGCTTTATTATAGCATAAATACGACAGAATACACTAAATAACGTTAATTAACGCAAAAAAAAATACGCGTTACAATACTCCCCCTCTAAAAATAGTTTCGTCCTCAAAACTATAGGTGAGTTACGTACCGTGAAAAAGCTCTGGATACTGAGTCTTCATCTTCTCTTCTAGTTCCCAGGTGGCGTCTCCGGTCTTCGGGTCCCATACGACCTTAACGAGTTGTATCTCCTTATTCCTTAGCTACTTAGTCTTTCGGTCTACAATCCTTGCAGGTGACGCTTCGAAAGACAGATCATCTTTCAGTTGGATCACATCCGATTCGATGACATGAGAAAGGTCGGAGACATATTTTTGCAATTGCGAGACGTGGAAGACGTCATGAATGTTTGATAAAAAAGGTGGCAAGGCAATTTGATAGGCCACTGGCCCGATACGAGGGAGAATCTGATAGGGTCCAATGAATTTAGGAGTAAGCTTTTTGGATTTGATCGCTCGACCAACTCCAGTGACAGGGGTAACTCGGAGAAATACATGTTCTCCTTCTTCAAACTCCAATGGTCGGCATCTTTGGTCTGCATAGCTTTTCTGTCGGCTTTGAGACGTCCGCATCCTATCTCTGATTAGTCGGATCTTCTCGGTAGTCTGCTGAATCATATCTGGTTCTACGATAGAACTCTCGCCATTTTGGTACCAACAAAGAGGCATTTGATACTTACGTCCATACAATGCTTCATACGGTGTCATGCTGATACTCGCGTGGAAACTGTTGTTATAGGTGAACTCTACCAGCGGTAAGACATCATCCCAACTTCCTCTGTGGTCCAAGGTGCACGCTCGTAACAAATCTTCCAGTGATTGTATCGTTCTCTCAGTCTGACCGTCGGTCTGGGGGTGATATGCTGAGCTTAGTTTGAGTTTGGTTCCCATAGCTTCTTGTAGTTCCCCCCAAAAATGAGATGTGAACTTCGGGTCTCGATCGGAAATGATAGAAGAAGGTACACCATGTAAACGCACAATCTCCGCGATGTAGATCTCTGTCAACTTCTCTACATTGTATGTCGATCTCACTGGCAAGAAATGAACTGATTTAGTCAGTCGGTCGACGATTACCCAAATCGAGTCATGCTTCCTCTGCGTTCTCGGCAATCCCACGATGAAATCCATAGAAATGCTGTCCCACTTCCACTCTGGTACGATAAGCGGTTGTAGCATCTCTGCTGGTTGTTGATGTTCTACCTTCGCCTTCTGACAAGTTAGACAGGAAGCTACATACTCTGCTACTTGCTTCTTCATTCCAGGCCACCAAAAATGCTTCTTCAAGTCCTGATACATCTTCGTAACTCCTGGATGAATACTCAAACCACTCTTGTGTGCCTCGTCGAGAATCAACGTCCTCAGCTCAGCTACGTTGGGTACACACACACGTCCATTGCATCTTAAAATATTGTCCATTCCTACCTTGAACTCAGTTGCTTTTCCTCGTGCCATAAGCTCGATATTCTCTTGCAGTAGCTTGTCGTGAGCTTGGTGTTCCCTAATCTCCTCCAATAGGTCGCTAGAAATGGTAAGCATTCCAAATCTCAGCTTTCCTGGTGACACTTCCATGCTCAGCTTCAAGTCTCGAAACTTTTCTAGCATCTCCAACTCCTTGATCATCATTGCTGAGACTAAAACGCTTTTCCTGCTTAGTGCATCAGCTACCACATTCGCCTTCCCTGGATGGTAATCTAAAGTAAAATCGTAGTCCTTCAGAAATTTTGTCCATCTTCGTTGTCGCATGTTGAGCTCTTTCTGATCGAATAAGTACCGCAAGCTCTTGTGGTCGCTGTAAACAGTGAACGTGCTCCCATAGAGATAGTGCCTCCAAATCTTTAGTGCAAAAACCACCGCAGCAAGCTCCAAATCGTGCGTAGGGTAATTCCTCTTGTGAGTCTTAAGCTGTCGCGAAGCATAAGCCACAACTTTCCGATGTTGCATCAACATGCATCCTAAACCCTGGTGTGACGCATCACAATAAACCTCGTAAGGTTCTTCTGGTTGGGACAGAATCAACACAGGTGCGGTTGTCAAAAGCTCCTTCAGTCTCTGGAAACTGGATTCACACTCTTCTGTCCAAGCAAACGGTTGATCCTTTCTTGTAAGCCGTGTGAGTGGCGCGACAATCTTCGAGAAACCTTTGATAAACCTCCGGTAATAGCCTGCTAAGCCCACAAAGCTTCTGATATCTGTCACGGTTTTCGGTTGCTCCTAAGCTAACACAGCTTCTATCTTGGCTGGATCCACAGCTATTCCGTCTTTAGTTATCACATGTCCGAGAAAGTTCACTTTTTCAAGCCAGAATTCACACTTAGCAAGGTTGGCATAAAGCTGCTTCTCTCGGAGTATTTGCAGTACTTGACGCAGGTGCTCTTCGTGCTCCTCTCTACTCCTCGAGTAAATCAGGATGTCGTCGATGAACACTACCACGAATTGATCCAGAAATGGGTGAAAGATCCTGTTCATGTAGTCCATGAATACTGCTGGTGCGTTCGTCACCCCAAAAGGCATCACTAAATACTCGTAGTGGCCGTATCTCGTCCTGAAAGCGGTCTTGGGAATATCCTCTTCCTTCACTCGAATCTGGTGATAACCTGACTTTAAGTCAATCTTGGAAAACATGGCAGCTCCCCTTAGTTGATCCATCAAATCATCGATGCGCGGTAGCGGATACCGATTCTTGACAGTAACCTTGTTGAATTGGCGATAATCCACGCACAGTCTTGATCATCCATCCTTCTTCTTCACTAACAATACTGGGGCTCCCCATGGCGACACGCTGGGTCGTATGAACTGCTTCGATTCCAAGTGCTCAATCTGAGACTTCAACTCCTTCATCTCAGCTGGTGACATTCGATAGGGCGCTATTGAAATTGGTCCTGCTCCTGGAAGCAAATCAATGGAAAATTCGATTTCTCTGACTGGCGGTAGTCCTAGCACATCTTCCGGGAAAACATCGATAAAATCGCAAACAACAGGAACATTCATCACTTCGATCTCCTGAGAAACTTCCGAATTAGCCAGGTACATGTATTCCTGGGTCCCCTCTTTCAATGAAACACCAATGTGATTAACAGATAGATAGTTGGAAATTCCGTGGTCGGGAAAAACCACGGTTTTTCGGGCACAGTCCAAAAGGACATGGTGGTGGGATAACCAATCCATCCCGAGAATGACATCTAGACCCTTAAGTGGTAGACAGACCAAATTAACCACAAATTTTCTACTCTGAATGACCACTACACAATTAAGGCATGCAGTGTTGGTAACTAAGGTTTTAGCAACTGGGGTAGTAACTACCAGCTTGAATGGTAAAGCAGTCACAGTCAATTTCAAACGGTCTACACAATCTGAAGAAATAAAGGAATGGGTTGCACCCGAATCAAAAAGAATGGTTAGGGGTTTACCCTCAATCTCACAATCTCCTTGGATAAGGCCATCATGCTAAAAAAATATGTTCATGCCAAAATAAAGAACAACCTAATCAATTTTTTTTTTCATGCCATTTTAGTCCCTCAAAAATCACTTTTTCACAAAACATGAACTAACTCATATACTAACTCATGCATATCAATTCCAATAGCCTTAAAACTACCTAAAACATAATATTCAACACTTATACACATGATCCAATCTCCTAAACCTATATTTTCCATAATTAAAGAATAGGTCTCAACCATAAACTATCAAGTTAGACATGCAAAATCAAAACTAAAACTTAAAACAATCATCATACAACCTCCATAAACTCAATTAAACCACTAATTAGGTGATTCAATGAGGATCACACCATTTTCCCCTTTTCTCCTCTTAGGGTTTTCACCCTAGAACTCAAGAAAAGGAAAAAGAATGTTTCATTTCCTCTTGATCATCATCAACCCATCAAACAATATTAAACAAGCAAGATAACAAGATTGAAAAGCAAAAAAAATAAGAAGCAACAAAGGGGAGGGGGCACGGTTTTCAACAGTAAATGGGGAGGGAAAAATAAATTTTTCTCTTACTTAGATGATGAGGATGAAGAAGAACTAGGTAGAGATGAAGGTTTGGAGTAACTTTGGTGAAGATTGCAAGTTGAAAGCTTAAGAAAAATGGAAGAAAGCATTCATGGAAGCTTGGTATTCAAGAAGGGAAAAAGAAAGAAGATGAGGGTTTGAGAAGATGATGGAGGCGTGAATGAGGCTGCATATAGCCTTGGTCTTCTCCTTTTATAATAATAAAAATAAGTGTAGTTAGTAGGAGTAGTTAAATGAAAGATTTTTTTAAAACAAATCACACAACTAATGATACCTAGCAATTATATTAGATGTTAAAGATATCACCTCTAACCTCACATCTCTCAAAATTACCCTCTAATTAGAGTCCTAAGATTTAAAACGCGGCGACGAAGAACCGCGTTACCGATAAACTCGCGAAAATTAATTTTAGCGAGAAATTAATTCATCGCGTGAAAATATTATGTCATAAATACTAAAAATAACAATAATCACTCAAAAATAGTCACAAGAAGTTACGATTCGATTTTCATCGAAATCAGAGTTCATTTAGAATTTTATCTGTGGCAAAATCGCTATACGATTAAATACGAAACTTCATAGAATTTTTCGACGATTTTCAAACCGTGAATTAATATAAAATATTAATTCTCAAATTTAATTTGATCTTGATTTAATTAATACACTTTCTCAAAGAACAAGAAATTGCTTTATTATAGCATAAATACGACAGAATACACTAAATAACGTTAATTAACGCAAAAAAAAAATACGCGTGTTACATTTTTAATACACTTAGGACTCTAGAATTAGAGGGTAATCATGAGAGATGAGAGATTAGATGGGTTAGACTAGTTGATGAGATTAGCATCTCACTTTTAATTTAGGTGTCACTTAAGTGGTGGTTTATTTTATGCTTTTCCTTAATTGTTTTAACCAAGGAAAATTAGTTTTATAAAAATAAAATAAAATTTATCCCTCTCTTTTAGGGGCTGGAGGTCGCAGCCCTCCCTCACTCTCTACCCCTCATTTACCTTCTTCTTCTTCATTTAGAGAGAGAAGCTCCAAGCTCCTTCCATGGCTATCTCCATCTCTCATCATTTTTGGTTTGTTTCATCTCCAATCTTCACCATTTCTTGCTTCCAAGTTCATCTTCTACTTGATTACCTTTTCTCAACCTTGTAAGTGAGTTGCAAGCCACTTCCCTCTCCTTCCATTTCAGCCCCAAATTGTGGGTGTGTGTATATATGTGCAGTCTTGTGTTTTCTTGCTTTATTCTTGTCTTAATGCTTTGATTGTTGCTTGATCATGATCAACAGAGAAAATGAGCATCACATTCCCAAATTCTTTGAACCCTCGGCGCAAACCTAAGGGAGAAAGAAGGGTGATGAGATCTTATTGTGAATCTTGCAAATTAATTAGTGCTTTTAACTTATTTGATGATGTTGTTGTTGTTGTTTTAGTTACTAGTTTTGAATTGGAAGTTGGATCGAGTAATTTTTGTTGAAAACCCTTGTTCTTGAAGGGACTTGAAAATGGTTTTGGGGTCTTGATTAAGCTTTCCTTTGTGTAATGGTTGGTTGTTTGCAATTTTTTAAATGATGTTATTAATTTAAATTGGAAGTTTGCAATTTTTTTGGAAAAAGGGATGTGGTGGCCGAAAGGCCTAGACGAGTTAGGGAAGGAAAATTGTTTTGAAAATTTGATTACAATGGATATATGGATATGTTTGTAGGCTTTGGAAAATTTAGGAGAAGGTTTGATTGAATTTGAGTTTGTTTTGAGATTTTAAGGCTATGAAGCACAATTAGGGAAATTGGGTTCCTTGAGACCCAAAGTACCAAGTGGAGCCTTGATGTTAGTGTTTGAGAAAAGAATTAAAAAATGATGTTGTTTCATGTCTTAAGCTTTCAAGAAAAAATAATGATGTACTATGTTTTAGTCTTTTTCAAGAAATGGTTCTAGTTTTGGAAATTTACTCTTTAAATTAGTTAGTAAAATAAGTTCCATGAGTATGTAATTTATTAAAGACTAGTATTTTAAAATATGTTTCTAAGTGTAAGTGTTTTGGTTATTTAAGAGGTTTTTGGGTTTTGAGAACCTAGGAATTAGAACTAAGTCTAAGCCTAAGGGGTTATTTTGAGTGGCTTAGGATTGTACTAAGTTTTGTTGTTGTGTTATGACTTGTGATACCCGAGTTCGTGCTGCGTGAGACCGAGACGTGTGTTGGCTCGAGACTTAACGATTGTGGTAAGGGCACTTCATATCCTACGTGTTTATGTTTTGTGCGTAAGGGCAACTTTAGAGATTGATAGGAATTTAATTTCAGGTATTTATGCGAAGAAGTCTGAGAACCTCGGGGTTCGAAGTGAGGGTCTTGTACCCCTTCGTTTTACTGCTTTTTGATATACTGATTATTTAGTGGGCTTGTCTGCAAGTGGTTGGCAGCTGTCCCCAACCCCCCACACTTGTTTGCTTGCCTCTCTGCCAACTCTATTGAGTTGCAGAGGGATGAACTGAGTTATTTGATCGTCGTTGTATGTTGAGATATGATTGATTGTGCTGAGTTATGATTGATTGTGATGAGTTGTGATTGATTGAGACGAATTGCTTATACTGCTGAACTGTTCGCACTGTTTTGAGCTTGGCATGAATATTATTTGATATGCAGTTAAATAATTATTCAATTGCTTCTTGAATTATCGTATGCGGTGACTTATTCATTGGAGTGCGAGAGTTTAGTTGAGTCGTCGAGTATCATGAAGTTTTTGAGCTTTGATCCGATTAACCTAGGGTGCTAGGATCCCCTAAACGGCTCTGGCTGTTTTTTCGGCAGATTAGCTAGGCTTCATAATGTCAAGGAACCTGAGCTAAATGTTCTAGGGTGAGCGGAGAGCCCAAGGCTACGGCTGATGTTCAGTGGATGGGTCGGCGTTACTTTCCGAAAATTGTCAAGTGTCGTAAGAATATGAGTCTTGAGTTGAGTCTTGTGAGAGTATCTTGAGGGAGTGTATTGAGTTGCATTTTGAGAATTTATGCATTTTGTTATCTCGTGTGTTATGGTTGTTGATTTATTTGTGTCGAAGCATGTGAGTTCCATAATGTCTATGTAATATGCTTTGTTATCAAATATGTTGTTGTATTTGTACCTATCTTTTTGTAAGAAGTTGACCCTTGCCCGTGGTTCTTTCAATCAATGAATGTAACCCAGATGGCGGAGTAGGCGGAGTGTCCGGGAATGCTGACCAATGGAACGGATGATAGACTGTCCGGCATCTACTTGTATGTTATGCTTGTGGTAACTTACTAGTAGTCTAGTAAGGGGTGTAGCGTGTCGACCAGCTACAGGATATTTGCAGTTCATTTCAGTGTTGTAATAAAATGTCTATTATGTTTCCAGACATTTATTGTCATATATGAATTGATGGAATAAGTGAGTATGGTTAATGTGGTTATTTGGTGTCTTTAATTATTCACCGCCATGTTTCTAAAATCGCTGTAATACTCTGACTGCCCCTTTTAAGAAGTTTTGAAAAAAAAAAATATAGAACCATACTCTCAAAAAAGTGCAATGCAGAGTATTTCGCCTTTCAGAAATATGTTAAATTTTGTCAGTATACTAGTTTAGTAGCGCTCTGAAAACGGGGTGTTACAATAGTGGTATCAGAGCAGTTCGGTTCTAACCGGACTGTGAGTTGGGCAAACTATAGTTGGTCAAGTATCGGGAGGATATAAGTTAGCCTGTTGGGAGTCAAGATGTGTTTTGTTGTGAGTTGAACTATGCTTGTGTGGTTGTTCCTCAAGTGGATTAACTTTACTTGTAATTGTTTGGATTGTTCTTAATTGGAGCAATGTGTCCTGAGACACACGAAATTGTTGTGGGATTCTAATGAGGTTGTAAAACCTTGTGCGAATCCAATAACTTTGAGACGAGCGATTCTTCCTACCAAATCGGATAGTTCAAGAAATGGACTAAAGACTTCGGATAGCAAAGCTGAGGCAGGGATAGTAGGTGTTGTTGCGCAACAAACTGCTATGGATAATCAACGTGAACTGCTAAGACCGCCGGGAGATGACCAAGTTGCAGAGATTAAAGGATTGGTTGACCTTTCGTCACCATGGAACTCTTAAGTCCTTCAGGAAATAAGAGATGAGATTCCGGGATTGGTTGCAAGTGACGTTGTTACTATTATTATTATTACTATTATAATTATTATTATTATTGTTTAACAAGATCTTTGGTGTATTAGTGATCCTACATATAGATCACGTAAATGATTGATGTATGAAGTATTTTGATAGGTATCTTATTTGAAAATCAAAAAAAAAAAATTATGATTTTGTGAGTGTGACGTGTTTGCCACTAACATTTGTGTTTTCACAATAGTCTATTTTTGCACTCCTGTGATTATATTTGATTGATTGCGTGAATGTTTATTTATTATGAGCGTATTCATATTTTTCCAACGAAAATATTATACGCGATTAGTTCTAGCAAGCGTTCATTAAATGTCTCGTGACAATTTAATTCACGCGAGATCCATTTAACTCCGTTGAATGGACTCTAAAGGTTTAGTGGAATTCGCAGGTAATAGTTTTTGTACGTGGCAAGTTATGTAGCTAGCATTGGGTAGTACCCAAAATCCTTGTTCCAAACTTTGTCCTGATTTTTCATATCTTAGGAGATTCCCTTTAGGTAAGAACCAAGTATAGTGGGATGACACATTTTCCACCTTTCCTGTAACGACCCGTTTTCGGACCGGTACTGTACTAAAAATAAACCTGTATGCGACGTGTTTTTACAACGGTACTCTTGTGTCCTTCAGAAAATGCGGTATATTTTTTTTAAACAATAGTGCCCGCAAAGCGCACACAGAGTACTTACAGCGTTTCGAAACATGGTGCAACTAGGACACAAGTTACGTACTGGAAATACATACTTGCATAAACATATACAATCAACATACACAGTACGTACAAAATAAAACAGAGTAGTAATGTAAGAGAAAATACACCTAAGATATGAATACCCTCGAGGGAGTGATCATACCCTGGGGTACTTCCGGCAGACACCCACGTAGGGGGCTACTCCAAAAGTAGAACCACCAGTCTACCTTGCATCAGCAAAACACCACTAGCCTAACTGGTCACCTACAACTGTACACAAAAGACATACACTACAGTTATCCCAACATGACACAAACAGACAAATAGTCAACACGCAATCAAGACAAATAAAAGTCGTTGCCCGAATCCTCGAAGGGGCCCTCCTCGTCATCGTCCACCAACTGGTCTTCCGCGTCCTCGACATCGCCTGGGTAACCATCGTGGATTGAAGGCACCACGGGAAAGGGTCAACTTCTCAACAAATCAAAATATAACAATTCACAAAGCAATAAGCAAGCAACAATGTATATAGTTCACAAGGCTCAATTCAAAATGCTCGCTCAAGACTCGACTCACGACTCATTTTCTCTCGACTCGACAATTTTTCCGGAAAGCAGACGCCGATCCATCCACTGAATACCAGTCGTAGCTTTGGGATCTTCGCTCTCCCTAGGACATTCAGCTCCGGTTCCTTAACGCTGCGACGCCTAGCTAATCCACCATGAACGAAGGGGATCTAGCACCCTCAGTTGTCCGGCTCACAGCTCAAAAACGTCTCGACGACTCGACAAAGCTCTCAGAATCGATGAACAATTCGCCGCATACGATATTCAAAGAGTGGTACGCAAGATTATTCGACCGCATATCAAATAATAAGAGCATGCTTAATATGAAGAAACACAATTCAACAACTTAAGCTATAAAAGCAGTTTGCATGGAGAAATGCAATTCAACAAGCAATATGCAATTCGCAGCATTATTCAATCTCATTTCAAATAATTGCATAACTTAATAATATCAGCAGACATTGCATGCTTGACACGCAAATCAAGAAATCCATCCCTCTGCGACTCGATGGAGTTCACAGAGAGGAACAAACAAGTGTGGGGGGTTGGGGACAGCTGCCAACCGCTTACAGACAAGCCCACTAAATAATCAATATATCAAAAAAAAAAACGAAGGGGTACAAGACCCTCACTTCGAACCCTGAGGTTCTCAGACATCTTCGCGTACGTACTTGAAATTAAATTCCTATCGTATCTAAAAGTTGCCCTTACCACAGGCTGTCGCTAACGTAGCTCCGACCTCCTTAGGTCCACGTCGCTCGGTCTCCGGTATTACGATTCCTATCACCACGAACAACTTAGTACATTCTATAAACTCCAAACTAACTTAAGCTCTCAAGCTTAACCCTTTTCTAACCAACAATCCACTCAAGAATTTAAATCATTAACTACTTGAAAAGAAATAAGGTTTTAAACCAAAACACTACTTGAAAAAGGTAACATAACACATAACAATTTAGAAAAATGCTAACTTACTTGAAAGAGTAAAGTTTGAAACTAAAATCTTTTCTTGAAAGTTTTAAGCAAACACCATGCAATTAACAACCTTCATAAACTCCAAGCCTAGAACACATACTCATGCAATCTTTTTGTCAAGTTCACAAATAAAATTTTCCTTCCAAAAACCTCCTAGGCCTCTCTGCCATAACCTCTTCTTCTTTAAAAAATTTTGCAAAAACTCCTTTTCATTACTACTAACATTTTCAAGCCATCCAACCACATTTAAAGGCAACAAAACATCAATTCTTATCTAAACATAATTCATGCACATTTGAAACTTGTTGTAAGACATTTTCTAATTCAATTTTCATTCCAAACTCAATTCCTATAACAATTAAATTCATCAAACATGCTATATATCAATCAACACATGAGCTAATCATTTAAACTAAAATACTAAGTTCCCAAAAACTCATTTTCAACTTTTTCAAGAATAGGTTTTTCCCCAAAATTTCTTTCAATCAACCAAATCCCAATTTAAAGAATCCTAAGGCATTTAATACACTGCCATTATCATGCTAAAAATCATGTTCATGCCAACTAAAAATTAAAGAACAACCTAATCATGCTTCACATGACAATCTAGTCCTTCATAAACTAGTTTTTGCATAAAACATAACCTTTAATCAAGCTAGCTCATGCATACACATGAAAAACCGATTTATTTCTCGCCGGAACAATCCCAAAAAATTAATTCGCGAGGAATTAATTCTTCGCGTGATAATATTATTTCATAAATAATAAAAATAACAATAATCACTCAAAAATGATTAAAACAAGATACGATTCGATTTTTATTGAAATCGGAGTTCATTTAGAGTTTTATCTACGACGAAACTGCCCGGCGATTCGAAACGCGACGAAACTTCGTTAGAATTTTTCGACGATATTCGAACTGTGAATTACTATAAAATATTAACTCTCAAGTATAGTTTGATCTTGATTTAATTAATTCACTTACTTAGAGAACAAGAAATTGCTTTATAATAGCGTAAATACGACAAAAATACACTAAATAACGCTAATTAACGCATCGTGAAAATACGCGTATTACAATACTCCCCCTATAAGAATAGTTTCTTCCTTGAAACTACAGGTAAGATGCATACCATGAAAGAGTTCTGGATACTGGTTCTTCATCTTCTCTTCCAATTCCCACGTAGCGTCTCCAGTCTTCTGGTCCTATACAACCTTAACCAGTTGTATCTCCTTGTTCCTTAACTGCTTAGTCTTTCGGTCTACAATCCTTGCAGGTGACACTTCGAAAGACAGGTCATCCTTTAGTTGAATCACATCCGGTTCGATGACATGAGAAGGGTCGAAAACATATTTTTCCGCAACTGCGAGACGTGAAAGACGTCATGAATGTTTGATAAGAAAGGTGGCAAGGCAATTTGATAGGCCACTGGGCCAATACGACGGAGAATCTGATAGGGTCCAATGAATTTAGGAGTAAGTTTCTTGGATTTGATCGCTCGACTAACTCCACTAATAGGGGTAACTTGGAGAAATACATGTTCTCCTTCTTCAAACTCCAGCGATCGGCGTCTCTGGTCTGTGTAGCTCTTCTGTCGACTCTGAGACGTCCGCATCCTATCCTTGATCAGTTGGATCTTCTCGGTAGTCTGCTGAATCATGTCTGGTCCCACGACAGAACTCTCGCCATTCTGGTACCAACAAAGAGGCGTCTGACACTTACGTCCATACAACGCTTCATATGGTGCCATACCGATACTCGCGTGGAAACTGTTGTTATAGGTGAACTCCTGGCGATAAGACATCGTCCAACTCCTCTGTGATCCAATGTGCACGCCGTAACAAATCTTCCGGTGATTGAATCGTTCTCTCGATCGACCGTCGATGCAGGGTGATATCTTTGAGTTAAGTTTGAGTTTGGTTCCCATTGCTTCTTGTAGTTCCCTCCAAAAGTGAGACGTGAACTTCGGGTCTCGATCGAAAACGATAGAAGAAGGTACACCATGTAGACGGACAACCTCTGCGATGTAGATCTCTGTCAGCTTCTCTGCGTTGTATATCGATCTCAATGGCAAGAAATGTGCCGATTTAGTCAATCGGTCGACGATTACCCAAATCGAGTCATGCTTCCTCTGCATTCTCGACAGTCCCACGACGAAATCCATAGAAATGCTATCCCACTTCCACACTGGTACGTGGAGCAGTTGTAGCATCCCTGCTGGTCGTTGATGTTCTACCTTAGCTTTCTGACAAGTTAGACAGGAAGCCACATACTCTGCCACTTGCTTCTTCATTCCAGGCCACCAAAAATGCTTCTTCAAGTCCTGATACATCTTCGAAACTCCCAGATGAATACTTAAACCACTCTTATGTGCCTCGTCGAGAATCAACTTCCTCAGCTTAGCTACGTTGGGTACACAAACACGTCCATTGCATCTCAAGATGTTGTCCACTCCAACCTTGAACTCTGTTGCTTTTCCTCGCGCCATAAGCTCAACCTTCTCTTAAAGTAGCTTGTAGTGAGCCTGCTGTTCCTTAATCTCCTCCAATAGTCCGCTAGAAATGGTGAGCATTCCAAACTTCAGCTTTCCTGGTGACACTTCCACGCTTAACTTCAAGTCTCGAAACTTCTCTAGCATCTCCAACTCCTTAATCATCATTGCTGAAACTAAGACGCTTTTCCTGTTTAGTGCATCAGCTACCACGTTCGCCTTCCCTGGATGGTATTCCAAAGTAAAATCGTAGTCCTTCAGAAATTCTGTCCATCTTCGCTGTCGCATGTTGAGCTCCTTCTGATCGAATAAGTACCTCAAGCTCTTGTGGTCGCTGTACATGCTGAATGTGCTCCCATAGAGGTAGTGCCTCCAAATCTTTAGTGCAAAAACCACTGCAGCAAGCTCCAAATCATGCGTAGGGTAATTCCTCTCATGAATCTTGAGCTGTCTCGAAGCATAAGCCACAATTTTCCGATGTTGCATCAGCACGCATCCTAATCCTTGGAGTGACGCATCGCAATAAACCTCGTAAGGTTCTTCTGGTCGGGGCAGAATCAACACAAGTGCTGTTGTCAAAAGCTCCTTCAATCTCCGGAAGCTGGATTCGCACTCTTCAGTCCAAGCAAATGGTTGATCCTTCCTTGTAAGTCGTGTGAGTGTTGCGATAATCTTCGAAAAACCTTCGATAAACCTCTGGTAATAGCCTGCTAAACCCACAAAGCTTCTGATATCTGTCACAGTCTTCGGCTGTTCCCATGCTAACACGGCTTCTATCTTAGCTGGATCCACATTCCATCTATAGTTATCACATGCCCAAGAAAGTTCACCTCTTCAAGCCAGAATTCACACTTAGAAAGGTTAGTATAAACCTGCTTCTCTCGGAGTATATGCAGTACTCGACGTAGATACTCTTCGTGCTCCTCTCTATTCCTCGAGTAAATCAAAATGTCGTCGATGAACACTACCACAAACTGATCCAAGAATGGGTGAAAGATCCTGTTCATGTAGTCCATAAACACTGCTGGTGCGTTCGTCACCCCAAATGGCATCACTAAGTACTCGTAGTGACCGTATCTCATCCTGAAAGCAGTCTTGGGAATATCCACTTTCTTCACTAGAATTTGATGATAACCTGACTTTAAGTCAATCTTGGAAAATATCGCAGCTCCCCGTAGTTGGTCCATCAAATCATCGATACGCGGTAACGGATACCAATTCTTGACAGTAACCTTGTTGAGTTGTCGATAATCCACGCACAGTCTTGATCGTCCATCCTTCTTCTTCACTAGCAACACTGGGGCTACCCAAGGCGACACGCTTGGTCGTATGAACTGCTTCGACTCTAAGTGCTCAATCTGAGACTTCAACTCCTTCATCTCGACTGGTGACATTCGATAGGGCGCTATCGAAATTGGTCCTGTTCCTGGAAGCAAATCAATGGAAAATTCGATTTCCCTTGTTGGCAGTAGTCCCGGCACATCTTCTGGAAAAACATCGAAAAATTCACAAACCACCGGAACATTCTTCAACTTGAGCTCTTGAGAAACTTCTGAACTAGCTAAGTACATGTATTCGTGAGTTCCCTCTTTCAATGAAACACCAATGTGATTAACAGATAGGTAGTTGGAAATTTCGAGGTCGGGAAAAACCACGGTTTTTCGGGTACAGTCCAAAAGGACATGGTGGTGAGACAACCAATCCATCCCGAGAATGACATCTAGACCCTTAAGTGGTAAACAGACCAAATTAACCGCAAATTTTCTACCCTGAATGACCACTACACAATTAAGGCATTCAGTGTTGGTAACTAAGGTTTTAGCAGCTGGGGTAGTAACTACTAGCTTGAATGGTAAAGCAGTCACAGTCAACTTTAAACGGTCTACACAATCTGAGGAAATAAAGAAATGGGTTGCACCCGAATCAAAAAGAACGGTTAGGGGTTTACCCTCAATCTCACAATCTCCTTGGATGAGGCCATCAGCTTACTCTGCTTCTTCTCCACTCATACAGAAGACTCTGCCTTTAGCCATTGGGCGTTTTCCTTTAGCCTTTGCTGCGTGCATTGCCGGTTCAGCCTTAGGTGTCGGACAATCCTTGGCGAAGTGCCCCGGCATCTTGCAGTTGAAGCACACATCTTCTTTCTGGACACAGTTGCTTGCATAGTATCCTGGCCTTCCACAACGATAACAGGTCACATCGGTACCAGTCTGACTTCCGCTCCTCGCATTCTGGGCCATCGAGCGATATTGTCCCCTGCTGTTGTTCCCCTGGGGTCGGTTGTAGGGCTTCTTCTGTTGCTTCCCCTTTTGTGCAAACCTCTGTCCCGTGCTCTGAGGTCTCATCGGTCCACCTGGGCCAGTCTTCTTGTGGCTCCTCATTTCTTCTACCTCAACACGACGATCGATCAACTCATGGAGATTCCTGATTCTCAGGGACACCACTGACTTTTGAATATCAAACCTCTCTGAAATCTCTCACTCAGCCATCCTTGGTCAGTTCGGTCGCGAAATGGACTGAAGTACCTAGCAAGTGATTCAAACTTCGCAGCATATTCGGAAACCGTCATGCCGCCTTGTTGCAGTCGAAGGAACTCCTGCTCTTTCTCCGCCCGTGCTGTGTCAGGAAAATACTTGTCCAAGAGTCTTCCGCGAAAAACCTCCCAGGTTATCTCACGATGCTCCGCGGTCAATGCTTGCTTCACACCCTTCCACCAATACTCAGCATCCCCTAGCGACAAGTAGGTGGCGTAGTCTACCTTCACATTGTTTGGGCAATGAAGTGCCTCGAAAATCTTCTCGATCTCTTGCATCCATAAATCAGCTTTGTCCGCGTTTGGCTCACCGTAGAACTTCGGTGGGTCATGCTTTCGAAAGTCTGCCAATCCTCTCGCTTCAGCATTCCGCTCAGCTCTCTGCTGTTGCTGCAAGTTCTGTTGGGCCAAAGCCTATTCTGTTGGGCCATTGCATTAGACTGTTAGGTTGCAGCATCCGATTGCTGGGCCATGGCCGCCGCCATTTTTGTCATAGCCTGAATCGCTCGTTCCATGTTGGAGTTATCTGATACAGCTGTAGGGTCTCTGCGAGGTGGCATTAAATTTCGAAAAATCCAAAACCTGCCAGAAACTCACAAACAAATGATGTGTTAACACACATTGCTTCAATCAAGAAACAATTCAAACGATTGACAGATAACTGCTTCACTCAGCAAACAATAACAATACAAGTCAACCAATCACATCAACCAGCACAACCCGACAAGGTGACCAGTTCCAACTTTCCTATGCACAGTTCGGTTAGAACCCAGCTGCTCTGATACCACCATTGGAACGACCCGTTTCCGGACCGCTACTGTACTAAAAATAAACCTGTATGTGACGCGTTTTTAAAACGGTACTCTTGTGTCCTTCAAAAAATGCGGTATTTTTTTTTTAAAACAATAGTGCTCGCAAAGCACACACAGAGTACTTACAGCGTTTCGAAACATGGTGCAACTAGGACACAAGTTACGTACTGGAAATACATACTTGCATAAACATATACAATCACCATACACAGTACGTACAAAATAAAACAGAGTAGTAATGTAAGAGAAAATACACCTAAGATATGAATACCCTCGAGGGAGTGATCATACCCGAGGGTACTTCCGGCAAACACCCACGCAGGGGGCTACTCCAAAAGTAGAACCACCAGTCTACCCTGCATCAGCAAAACACCACTAGCCCAACTGGTCACCTATAAATGTACACAAAAGACATACACTACAGTTATCCCAACATGACACAAACAGACAAACAGTCAACACGGAATCAAGACAAATAAAAGTCGTTGCCCGAATCCTCGAAGGGGCCCTCCTCGTCATCGTCCACCAACAGGTCTTTCGCGTCCTCGACATCGCCTGGGTAACCATCATGGATTGAAGGCACCACGGGAAAGGGTCAACTTCTCAACAAATCAAAATATAACAATTCACAAAGCAATAAGCAAGCAACAATGTAGACAGTTCACAAGGCTCAATTCAAAATGCTCGCTCAAGACTCGACTCACGACTCATTTTCTCTCGACTCGACAATTTTTCCGGAAAGCAGACGCCGATCCATCCACTGAATACCAGCCATAGCTTTGGGATCTTTGCTCTCCCTAGGACATTCAGCTCTGGTTCCTTAACGCTGCGATGCCTAGCTAATCCACCATGAACGAAGGGGATCTAGCACCCTCAGTTGTCCGGCTCACAACTTAAAAACGTCTCGACGACTCGACAAAGCTCTCAGACTCGATGAACAATTCGCCGCATACGATATTCAAAGAGTGGTACGCAAGATTATTCGACCGCATATCAAATAATAAGAGCATGCTTAATATGAAGAAACGCAATTCAACAACTTAAGCAATAAAAGCAGTTTGCATGGAGAAATGCAATTCAACAAGCAATACGCAATTCGCAGCATTACTCAATCTCATATCAAATAATTGCATAACTTAATAATATTAGTAGACATCGCATGCTTGACACGTAAATCACGAAATCCATCCCTCTGCGACTCGATGGAGTTCACAGAGAGGAACAAACAAGTGTGGGGTCAGACACCGCCAACCGCTACGCATAAGCCCACTAAATAATCAATATATCAAAAAAAAAAACGAAGGGGTACAAGACCCTCACTTCGAACCCTGAGGTTCTCAAACATCTTCGCGTACGTACTTGAAATTAAATTCCTATCGTTCTAAAATTTGCCCTTACCACAGGTTGTCGCTAACGTAGCTCCGACTTCCTTAGGTCCACGTCGCTCGGTCTCCGGTATTACGATTCCTACCACCACGAACAACTTAGTACATTCTATAAACTCCAAACTAACTTAAGCTCTCAAGCTTAACCCTTTTCTAACCAACAATCCACTCAATCATTTAAATCATTAACTACTTGAAAAGAAATAAGGTTTTAAACCAAAACGCTTCTTGAAAAAGGTAACATAACACATAACAATTTAGAAAAATGCTAACTTACTTGAAAGAGTAAAGTTTGAAACTAAAATCTTTTCTTGAAAGTTTTAAGCAAACACCATGCAATTAACAACCTTCATAAACTCCAAGCCTAGAACACATACTCATGCAATCTTTTTGTCAAGTTCACAAATAAAATTTTCCTTCCAAAAACCTCCTAGGCCTCTCGGCCATAACCTCTTCTTCTTTAAAAAAATTTGCAAAAACTCATTTTCATTACTACTAACATTTTCAAGCCATTCAACCACATTTAAAGGCAACAAAACATCAATTCTTATCTAAACATAATTCATGCACTTTTGAAACATGTTGTAAGACATTTTCTAAATCAATTTTCATTCCAAACTCAATTCCTATAATAATTAAATTCATCAAACATGCTATATATCAATCAACACATGAGCTAATCATTTAAACTAAAATACTAAGTTCCCAAAAACTCATTTTCAACTTTTTCAAGAATAGGTTTTTCCCCAAAATTTCTTTCAATCGACCAAATCCCAATTTCAAGAATCCTAAGGCATTTAATACATTGCCATTATTATGCTAAAAATCATGTTCATGCCAACTAAAAATTAAAGAACAACCTAGTCATGCTTCACATGACAATCTAGTCCTTCATAAACTAGTTTTTGCATAAAACATAACCTTTAATCAAGCTAGCTCATGCATACAAATTCAAGTAACCTTGAAAATAATTCTAATCACTTTATTAAACATCTAACACATAATTAAACATCACACCCTCATGTTCTCATAGTTCAAGAATTGAAAAATTACTAGAACTATCATGTTACACCTAATTAATTTAAACCACAACTTCAATCAACACATATTCAATCCCAATAACACAATTAAGCATTTAATTAGTTGATTCCTCAAGGATCACACCATTTCCCTCTTTTTCACACCTAGGGTTTTCACCCTCAAGTACCAAAGGGAGATTAGAGATGTTCATCTCCTCATATTCATCATCAACTATCCAAACAACATCACAAATCAACAACATTAATTAAACTAGAACAACAATTAAAACAACACAAAGGGGGGGGGGTTGGGCACAATTTTGGGATTCATTTTGGGGTGGAAAATTCTTTTTTCCTCCTCATATAAATGCTAGGAAGAATAGCTAAGACAAAGGAGAGAATCACCTAGCAAGAAATCAAGTTTTGGAAGCAAAAATCAAGTGTACAAAAGGAGGGTGGGTGGCGACTTAAAATCAGAAACTTGGGGGGGAGAAAATTTAATTTTTCTCTTACCCAAATGATGTAGATGATGAGGAACTATGTTGGGGTGATGATCTAGAGCAAGTTTGATGAAGAAATCTAGCTCAAAAACTCAATGGAGGTGGAGGTAGCTTCAATGGAGCTTGTCTTGCTCAAGGAGAGAAAAGAGAAGAAGATGGGGGTTTTTGGGGAGAGGGTGGCGTGAAAAATGGGGCTGAAGTGGGGGGTATCACCCTTCATCAAGCTTAAATAATCTATTTAATAGAATTAGTACTAATAAAAATAGATTTAATTAATAGTTTTTAAAATAAAACCACACACATGTGACACTTAATCACTTTTAGAGATGCTAATCCCATCACTCACTCAAACCCATCTAATCTCACTTCTCTCAAGGTTACTCTCTAATCTAGAGTCTTAAGATTTAAAAACACGGTGACGAGAAACCGAAAAACCGATTTATTTCTCGCCGGAACAATCCCGAAAAATTAATTCGCGAGGAATTAATTCTTCGCGTGATAATATTGTTTCATAAATAATAAAAATAACAATAATCACTCAAAAATGATTAAAACAAGATACGATTCGATTTTCATCGAAATCGGAGATCATTTAGAATTTCATCTGCGGCGAAACTGCCCGGCGATTCGAAACGCGACGAAACTTCGTTAGAATTTTTTGACGATATTCGAACCGTGAATTAATATAAAATATTAACTCTCAAGTATAGTTTGATCTTGATTTAATTAATTCGCTTACTTAGAGAACAAGAAATTGCTTTATTATAGCGTAAATACGACAAAAATACACTAAATAACGCTAATTAACGCATCGTGAAAATACGCGTGTTACATTTCCTCCCTTAATTGACCGGTTGCTTGTTCACAATGACAATAGGTGGGGAAAAGAATATTGCATCAATATTGGTGTGGTTTAGTGGGGGACGAGTTGTCTAACTATTATGGGGTAGTACCTAAGATTTCACCAAGTCTTACCTTCACCTTACCTTAAGAAATAACATTTTTCCTTGAATTGAAACTAGCCAGACAAAACTTAGAGGAATCAATGCCCTCCTTTCCTTCTCCTTGGCCGATCACCTTAAAAAGAAAGTGGGGGAATAGTTAATTGCATCATTGGCTTAGTGGTGGGGTGAGAGAACCTAGTCCCCTCCCTTTTTTTCCTTTTGTACATCATGAATAGGTCCATTTCCAATGATTTCATTGTTATATAGTCCCTTCCTTAGGTGAATACCCAAACCATGTAGTAGTGGGGTGTGTGTGAGAGCTGCATTTTCTTCTACTTCCCTCTTAGAAAACCGAGAGCCTCAGGATGATTTTGGAGGAGGATTCCCTCTTCTCTGCTTGTTATTTGTTGATGTGGGTGCTATTGTTGATGTTGATAATTTTGAGAATTTTGATGTTCTGCTTCTGTTAAAGTCTTGGCACCGCGAGTTCTAGGAGGAGCTCTAGGTGGGTATCTCAATTTTTGTTTCAACTCCTGTATTGATTGAATCTTTTAGAGAAATGAACTTGATTGTCAGTGATCTTGTTGAAAGTGGTTTTAAGTTTGTAGATGATTTTGTTATATTATGATTTAGTAGGAAGTGTTGAAGAAGTTAAATTTCCTTTGTTGTAAAAGATGATTTCAAGGTATCTTAACTGAACTTTGATTTAAAGACGTTCTTGACCTTATCTTCTCATGGGAAACCAAGTTTTATGTGTGTGTACTGTTGAATTGAAGTGACCACCCATGGCCACCTATATTTAGGTGTGAGATATATTTCAAATCTTCCTGATTCCAACCCTTGATAATTTTGTGATTCGTGTTACTTTAGAAGATGTAAAGACAATAATTTTGGTGTTAATCTTTTGAACTATAAGTCTATATATATATGTAAGAATGGTTTTGAGAAAGATTTTTGGAGAAGGGTTTTGGAAAACTTTATTTTAAATCCTTGCTTGATTTCTTAGAATCTTATAAGTGGTTTAATATGTTTGTTTTTAAAGCTTTGTTGAAAGAAAGTTAGATATTTCCCCTTAATTTTGTTGTTGAAGCCGTGAGCTTCCCGGGAGAAAAAAAAAATTGATTGAGTTGGAATTTTGTAAATTATTATTTTAGTATTTCAAGACAATGAAACACTAAGGTTGAAGAGAATCTTTGTATTCCTAAACTAAAGTGGAGTCCTGACCATTTAGTATTAAAGAGTATTTGATGTAGTATAGTTAGCTCGCGTTCGATTTAGGAAAGAGTTGATTCTGAAATCCTTGAACTTGAACCAAGTTAGGATGGGGAAATAAGTTTAGGACGTAAAGTTTGGGCTAGTGATTTAAGTGTTTTAGTATATTGTTGCTTGGCTGATTTGTATTTTAAGGCCATGAAACACCCAATGTTTAAAGGAATTCTTAGGGTTCTTGAACAAGGTGGAGCCTTGGAAAATATTTATTTTTTTAAAACCTTTTAATTTTAGTATGAGTTTTATTGCTGGAAAAGATTTGAAAATTTGGGTGTAAAACCTTTATTTGTGTACTAGCTTTATTAAACCCGTGAGGGTGATTAGTAATTTTGAATTGTTGATCTAAGTTTTGCTTGCTTGATGTGCTAGAGCTTGTTAATTAGCTATTTTAAAAGTTTCATAATTGCTTGGTTCCAAAAGAAAAATGATTTTCTAGTGTTTTAAAGTTAAAAGATTTGTTATTAAATTCTTGGGCAAGTGTGTAATTTTTATAGTGCTCTAAGAAGAGAAAAATGATTTCGAGTTCTGAGTACGTAGTTATAGGTGTGTGAAATTTTCTTTAGGAAAAGCTTTGATTTAAAAGGGATTTTAAAGATAAGCGAGTTATTAATTTGGTTTTAACCTTTGAACTGTAGTGTGTGTGATAATTTTGAGACAATAAAAACCTAATCTCGAAGGAACCTTAATGTCCATGAGAATGGTTAAGTCTTGAGAAAAATAAAATTGTGTTTTATTAGTTCCTTGTATTGGTATATTCCTAAGGAATTGATAGTTCATTTTAGAAAAATATTTGATTCGAGAAATTTCTTTTAATCTTTTTGGGAGTTTTAAGTGAATTTTTGGTATTCATTATATGTGTAAACCGTGGTTGCACGTGAATAGGTTAGTCTTCTTTTCGTAGTAATGGCGTGTAGCCGTAGTCAATTTCGTAATCGTGTTCGTGCTCGAGTTCAGGTTCATGACCGTGAATGGGCAGAGATCATGGCTCTGGAATGAAGCGTCAGTCAATCGTGAGGATTTCTTCGTCCACTAACTATGCTTACTTTTCGGTGTGCTATATGTATATATATGCTTAGTGTCTTCAAGTATGATTGTAATTATTGCATGCTATACTATGTAGCTATAAATATTATAGTACTACGTACAATAATAAGTATTGTGAATGCTTATGTGTACAAATTATTTTACGGTTTTGAGTAAAGTATTTTTTCCTTATTTTACTATCCGTGTAGTTTCGAGGACGAAACTATTTTAAGGGGGGGTATTGTAACATCCCAAGTTTTAAGAAAAGAGTACTTTAACAATAAAATTCCAGTTACTTGAAAGTAAGTCGTAGAGACTGATCACCTTAATGATTTACTGCGAGTACGGAAAATTATTATGAGTTATTTTGAATAAATTGTTTATTATAAATAATTATTACTCATGATGTCAACTCAAATTAATAGACAGCGTAGACGTATGCTGCTTTTAAGGCAAATTCATTAATTATACTTATTATAAATTTTCTGCGTGACGCGGTAACGCGTATTTTTGGTTGACTAAGAAAGTGAGTGAATTAAATCAAGACAAAATTAAATTTAAGAATTAATATATAATATTAATTCATGGTTCGAAAATCGTCAGAAAACTCTAACGAAGTTCCGTCGCGTTTCGAATCGCCGGGTAAATTTTATCTGTATTAAAATTTAAAACGAACTCCGATTTCAATGAAAATCGAATCGTAACTTGTCGTGAATATTTTTTAGTGTTTTAGATTGTTTTTAATATTTATGATAATTTATTTTCACGCGGTGAATTAATTTCTCAGTAAATTAATTTTCGTGAATTTATCGATAATGCGGTTACTCGACACCGTGTTTTTAATACACTTAGGACTCTAGAATTAGAGGGTAATCGTGAGAGGTGAGAGATTAGATGGGTTAGACTAGTTGATGGGATTAGCATCTCATTTTAATTTAGGTGTCACTTAAGTGGTGGTTTATTTTATGCTTTTCCTTAATTGTTTTAACCAAGGAAAATTAGTTTTATAAAAATAAAATAAAATTTATCCCTCTCTTTTAGGGGCTGGAGGTCGCAGCCCTCCCTCACTCTCTACCCCTCATTTACCTTCTTCTTCTTCATTTAGAGAGAGAAGCTCCAAGCTCCTCCCATGGCTATCTCCATCTCTCATCATTTTTGGTTTGTTTCATCTCCAATCTTCACCATTTCTTGCTTCCAAGTTCATCTTCTACTTGATTACCTTTTCTCAACCTTGTAAGTGAGTTGCAAGCCACTTCCCTTTCCTTGCATTTCAGCCCCAAATCATGGGTGTGTGTATATATGTGTAGTCTTGTGTTTTCTTGCTTTATTCTTGTCTTAATGCTTTGATTGTCGCTTGATCATGATCAATAGAGAAAATGAGCATCACATTCCAAAATTCTTTGAACCCTAGGCGCAAACCTAAGGGAGAAGGAAGAGTGATGAGATATTATTGTGAATCTTGCAAATTAATTAGTGCTTTTAACTTATTTGATGATGTTGTTGTTGTTTTAGTTACTAGTTTTGAATTGGAAGTTGGATTGAGTAATTTTTATTGAAAACCCTTGTTCTTGAAGGGACTTGAAAATGGTTTTGGGGTCTTAATTAAGCTTTCCTTTGTGTAACGGTTTGTTGTTTTGTGAAAGAATTGGCATAGGAAATGATGTTATTAATTTAAATTGGAAGTTTGCAATTTTTTGGGAAAAAGGGATGTGGTGGCCGAGAGGCCTAGAGGAGTTAGGGAAGGAAAATTGTTTTGAAAATTTGATTATAATGGATATATGGATATGTTTGTAGGATTTGGAAAATTTAGGAAAAGGTTTTATTGAATTTGAGTTTGTAGGTTTTATGAAGCAAAGGTGACACCTTTAGCATAAGACAAAAATCGTACAAGGCAATTGCAAATTGCAGATAGTACGAAAACGGTAATGTGTACTATTCTGATATTCTCTGGAAAGGATGAAAAGGACTACATTTCAAATTACCTCACTCAATGGCAAGGAGATATTTTTACTGCAACGGTAATACCCTTGAAGACTCCTATAAATACCCTAAGGTATTCATTGAAGAAGAGTTAGAAAAACTGTGAAGAAACTTCATTCTGAAAGCAATATTACTCAAGTGTGCAATCAAGCTTCGTGCCAAGTTTCTGGTCTACATTGAACTGAACTCAGCGTCTTATACTTTCTTTTAGAAAACTATTCTGTTTTGAGCTTAATCTTTTCATCCTCTCTGTGAGAGTTATTTTGATTGTTATCAACATCATAATCTCTTTTGTAAAACAGTATTTGGCCTAGTTAAGGCTCTGTTCCTCAAAGACTCGACTGTACTGAGTCGTTTTGAGAAGTTGAGAGTATTGTCAAGTTTGTGATAGAAGAATACTCTTGAGGAAATTGTAATCAGTTGATTATAGTGGAAAATCCTTCAGGAACGAAGGGACTAGACGTAGTTACGAGTTGGTGGTGAACTAGTATAAATCTCTGAGTCTCATCCTTTATTGCTTTACATTATTTATCTTTACCTTGATCAGTAAAACAAGTTTTTATAAACTGTTTAAATTTCTGCATTCGGTCCTATTTAATTCTCTGCATCCGATATACAAAACAGTTTTGAACAACTTGTGTTGAAGTTTTTACGTATAGTTTACGAAAAGTTTTTAACACAATTCAACCCCCCTTCTTGTGTTCACGTTCAATTGGTACCAGAGTTCGGCCTCTTGGTTGAGCACTTAACAGTGTTAAGAGAAAAGATCCTATACTGTGAACATGTCTACTAAAGGTGGTCATATGAACCGTCCTCCTCTATTCGATGGAGAAAAATTTGATTACTGGAAAGATAAGATAAAAGCTTTCTTTGAGACACAACAACTTGAGTCAGGATATAGTTCAAAGTGGTTACATTCATCCGACTCATCCTCGTGGTGTTGAGATAGCCAGAGAAGATTGGAATGATGAACAGAAAAAGAGATATCAAATCAATCAAAAGGCTAGACTCATTCTTATCCTGCGGTGTGACAGAAAAAGAATATGATAAATGTGGCAAATTTGATATCGCCAAAGAAATGCAGGACTCACTTGTTTTATCTTACGAAGGCTCTGCTAAGTAAGAGAAACCAAAGCTAGCATGTTGGTTCGCCAATATGAGTTATTCAAAATGGAAGATGGTGAAAACATTGAAACCATGTTTGGAAGATTTCAAACACTTGTTCATGGGTTGCAGTGCCCTTGGAAAAAGTTACACTACACCGACCATGTTAGAAAGATCTTAAGAAGCTTGACTAAGCAAAGGAGACCCAAGGTCATCAGCTATTCAGAAGCAAAAGATCTAAATGTCTTACGACTTGAAGATCTTATGAGTTCGTTGAAAGCTCATGAACTTGAGCTAAATGAAGAAGAACCGGTCAAAAAGGGCAAGTCTATTGCCTTAAAAGTCTCTCAACATAAAGTCAGTTCTTCCAAAGCCCTTCAGGCTGAAGAAGAAGAATCAGAAGATGAAGCTTCAGAAGGAGATGTTGACACATCAGAAGATGAGCTTGCGTTTATATCCAGGAAGTAATGTGGAAGAAGAGAAACTTCAGGAGGAAGTTTCATAAGAAAGATACTAAGGACAAGAAAGAGAGCAAGGATAAGGCTCAAGTCATTTGCTATGAATGTAAAAAGCCTAGACATTTCTAGTCCGAATGTCCTAATCTTCAGGATCACTCTGAGTCTGATGCTTGCATTGTACTTACTGCAATAAACCTAGTCATTTGAAAAATGCATGTACTGTTTTTAAAACTGTGAAGGATAAGCCTCCTTCAAGAACTAACAAGAAAGGACCCAAAAAGATATGGGTACCTAAAGATAAAATAGTCTATGTTGCAGACATGCTTAGCAACAAAGTCAACACACCTATCTTGGTACTTAGACAGTACATGCTCGCGTCACATGACGGGAGAAAAGCATATGTTCCAAGAACTAAGGCCTAAAGAAGCTGGATTCGTTGGTTTCGGAGGAAACCAGAAAGGTAAAATAGTTGGAATTGGTCACATTGGTAAAGGCTCTCTTCCCTCTATTGATAATGTACTATATGTTGAAGGACTTAAACATAACTTATTGAGCATAAGTCAATTATGTGATAATGGTTATGAAGTCATCTTTACAGAAACTGGATGTCTAGTAAAAAGCAAGAAAGACGGCTCTACTTTCTTTACTGCTAAGAGGAAACAAAATATTTACAAAATTGATCTCTCTGAACTTGCAAAACAAGATGTCTAGTGTCTCATGTCTGTTGACGAAGAACAATGGATTTGGCACAAGAGATTGGGTCATGCCAATTTGAGATTAATCTCAAAACTAAACAAGCACACCTTGTCGAGGCTTACCAAATCTTAAGTATCAATCCGATGCTCTCTGTGAGGCATGTCAAAGAGGAAAACAAGTTAAAACTTCTTTTCATTCAAAAAATGTTGTTTCAAGCTCTAGACCACTTGAGCTTTTGCATCTTGATCTTTTTGGTCCAACAAGGACAGCCTCTTTAACTGGAAAGAAATATGGGTTAGTCATTGTTGATGATTTCACTAGATGGACATGGGTTAGATTCCTTGCTCACAAAGATGAGTCAACAAGGTATTTACTGTATTCTGCAAAACAGTTCAAAATGAAAAAGGAATTTGTATATCTTCTATTAGAACTGATCATGGGGGAGAATTTGAAAATGAAAGCTTTCAAAAATTTTGCGATGATAACGGCATCTCCCACAATTTCTCCTCTCCTAGAACACCTCAACAAAATGGTGTTGTAGAAAGGAAAAATAGGCCCCTCCAAGAAATGGCCAGGACCATGATCAATGAGGCTAATATTGCAAAACATTTTGGGCGTATAAAGAACACAAATTGTTACATTCAAAATAGAATTTCTATTAGACTTATTTTGAAGAAGACTCCATATGAACTGTGGAAAGGAAGGAAACCAAACATATCATATTTTCATTCATTTGGTTGCACGTGTTACATTTTAAATACTAAGGATCGACTTGGTAAGTTTGATTCAAAAGTCGACAAAGGAATCTTTTTGGGATATTCTAAAGATCTAAAGCTTTTAGAATATACAATAAAGAAACTATGACAAGGGAAGAATCCATTCATGTCAAATTTGATGACAAGAAGCCTGACACACCATGTCGAGCTAGATGAATTATTTTCGTAATTAAATATAGGTAATACTACAAATAGTGAACCTACATCTTCATCATCCTGGTGACCAGACACAAGAATCTTCGTGCTCAATTCGTAAAGAGCTGGAAGTACAAAGCCAATCATCCTAAAGATCAAATCATAGGAAAACCTGGAGATAAAGTAAGAACCAGATCCTCTTTTAAAGAGCATGCAGATATGGCACTACTCTCAGAAATGGAACCTAAAACGATTAATCAAGCATTGAAAGATGAAGGCTGGATTCTGGCCATGCAAGAAGAGTTGAATCAGTTCCAAAGAAACGATGTATGGAAGCTGGTTACCTTACCAGAAGATAAGCAAGCTATTGGCACTAAATGGGTATTTCGAAACAAGCTTGATGAAGATGGAAAGGTTGTGAGAAACAAGGCAAGATTGGTTGCTCAAGGGTACTCACAGGAAGAAGGTATTGATTTTACAGAAACATTTGCACCTGTTGCAAGGTTAGAAGCTATACACATTTTGCTTTCTTTTGCTGCACATCATGATATAATTTTTTATCAAATGGATGTGAAAAGTTCTTTCTTGAATGGTTTTATAACTGACGAAGTCTTTGTAAAACAACCTCCTGGATTCGAAGACATTGAATTTCTAGAACATGTCTTCAAACTCAAAAAGGCCATTTATGGTCTTAAGCAAGCTCCCAGAGCTTGGTATGAAAGACTCAGTACATTTTCGATGAAAAATGGATTTACCAGAGGTCTAGTAGACACTACTCTTTTTAAAAAAAACATCAAACAAGCACTTTATAATTGTTCAAATATATGTTGATGACATTATTTTTGGAGCTACTAATGAAAGCCTTTGCAAAGAATTTTCTAAGCTAATGCAGGCTGAATTCGAGATGAGCATGATGGGTGAACTGAAGTTTTTCCTTGGAATTCAAATCAAACAATGCAATGATGGTATATATATACATCAAAGCAAATATATCAAGGAATTGCTAAAGAAATTCAAAATGGTGGATTGCAAACCTATGTGTACTCCTATGCATCCCACATGTATTCTTGGTAAAGATGAAACTGGTAAAAAGGTAGATCAGAAGATGTACAGAGGTATGATTGGATCTCTACTTTATCTTACAGCTTCAAGACCTGATATTATGTTCAACGTCTGTCTGTGTGCTAGGTTTCAATCAGATCCTAGAGAATCACACTTGAGTGCTGTTAAAAGAATCTTTAGATATTTGCAAGGATCTACTAATCTTGGTTTGCTTTATAAGAAATCAAAAGATTACAAGTCAGTAGGTTTCTGTGATGCTGACTTTGCTGGAGACCGAATTGAAAGAAAAAGCACAAGTGGAAGTTGCCAATTCCTTGGAGCAAATCTTGTATCTTGGTCAAGCAAAAGGCAAAGCACGATTGCACTCTCAACAGTAGAAGCTGAGTATATTTCAGCAGCAAGTTGCAGCTCTCAACTTCTATGGATGAAATATCAACTTGAAGACTATCTGATAAAAGAGAGTAACATTCCTATCTTGTGTGACAATACTTCTGCAATCTGTCTTACTAAAAATCCCATATTGCATTCACGAGCCAAGCACATTGAGATTAAGCATCACTTCATAAGAGACTATGTTCAGAAGGGTATTCTAGAAATAAAATTTGTAGACACTGATCATCAAATGGTGACATATTTACAAAATCCTCACAAGATAGATTCAATTTTATAAGAAGAAATTTAAATTTTCATCTTATAGAAGAATGATTAATCTCAACTTCAGATAATATACAAAATCTCAAAGATCTGGTATGACATAAGCATGTATATGAATAAGCATCTTATTTGTCATATGCATCATAACTCATCGTCTGGTGAATCGGTAAGGCGTCCGAAAGCACACCCACACGTGTCACACGTGTTAAGGACTTAAGCGTCTCATCACATCTACTGAGTCATAATTATTTATGTCTTTCGATAAAATCTTTTTCTTGATCTTGCTTTTCTTTTGGCGTCTGCATTTAATGAAAAGGCGAATCTTTATTTTCTTTTCTTTTTGATTTAATTTTTATGTGGAAATACGAAACGATTTTTTGAAAAAGGACTGTACCATTTTCTATCAACTTTCCTACTACTCCACATTTTTCGCTCCATCACTTCCCTCTGCGTTTTCTTGCAAAACTGTTCTCTTTCTCTCTGTCTCTCTCTCTCTCTCTCTGTGTGTTTTCGAACCCTAAAACCTCCATCACCTTCTCTTCAACTGCTACAATGGCCGACAGAAAGGTTGGACAATACACTGTTGCTTTCGACGTCTTCTCTGAGGCAAAACTTCTGAATGAGAACCGGGTTGATTTTTAGAACTTCAAGCTATACGGTTTTGATTTTGAAGAAGGTCTTGAGAAACTGGGCTGGAAAAACTACTTCATCTGGGGACCACTGACGATCTTGAGCTACACTATTAAGGAGTTCTGGGGGAATGCGTACTTACTTCTGGGGGAAGTCATAGAAGGACACATAGAGGCTTCAAACTACGCTTCACCATCAACTCTAATGCTCAGACGATCAAGTGTCTGGTGAAGGAATCGCTACCATGCAACCGGGCCGATGCTTACAGAGGACTTGAAAACGCCAACGAAGCCCTGTTTGAGAACTACCGTGAATCGAAGAAGAAGAACATCACTCCCACGGCCAAAGACTTGAAAAGCCACTACCGGCATCGCACAAAATCATCGCCAAGAGCGTGATTCAAGGTCGCTCGACATAGTGAACTACGAGCAAAAGTTCATTATGAGGAACTACATGGATGGGAAGAAAATCAATCGCCAAGGTTGATTATCAACAACTGATAAATGCCCTTGTCTTCTCAAGGAAGAGTGTCGATAAGAAGAATATCGTCAAGATAATCCCTTATGGAGTTCTTCTCTCCATTATGATGATCAAAGACGGCATTGTGAGGAAGCTGACTGACTCCATCAACACAGAGGAAAAAGAAAAAAACTTTGGTGTTAGCGCTGGTGTTCGCCCAGAAGGTTTTTGAGTCAACAGTTTGGTCAGATGCGACTAATTACCGGCTCTATGATCAAGAAAGTGAAAATAGAGCAACAGAAGGAGAAGTGAAAAGAAAACCACCGTAAGGTCAATGACCGTGTGAAAAGACCTGCTGAGTCTCCTTCAAGGGAGACAAGAAGAACAAAACAGAAGGTGGCTCCTGCACCTACTGTTGAAGAACCAGAAGATGAGGATAGAATTCCCATCAGAAAGGTCTTGGAGAAACAGTTTAGGCCAGTAGCTGAAAAGGATACTTCAGCGTCCGGTCAAGGGAAGCAAATCCCTCCTCCTCCTCCTGCTGTTGTTGTCACGAGAGGATCGAAAAGAAGGTTGGTTAAGTCTTCAGAGATTAACCCAAAGGTACTTAATTTTACTGTTGATGAATTAGTATCTGTCTTTGATGCTCATGATGTTATTCCTGCACCCCCATTGTCTGTTTCACAACCACAAACACAACCACAAACCAAGAAAACCAGAATGAGCCTCCGACAAACCTCTACCCTCCCTAAATCTACCCAACCATCATCCTCTACACTCAACCTTGACCTACCACAAAATTCCTCAAATACTTCACTTACCACATATATTTCCAAACTTCACTCTCATCCCTTTAATCTATTATTCAAAGTACCTCCCATTAATCCCTTTAAACCCTACACACCTAAAACCTATAAAATCACCAAAACCACTCCCACCTTACTCACCATTACCCATAAACCTACAGACTGGTGGAAGGAAGAATGTCTCATGTATTAACAAACCACAGCTTTGTTAAGTATGAGATATATCATAGCATCTACAATCGCCCCTCCACATGGCATTTGAAAACCTTCACCTCTGAGTCGCCAGATCGAGATTGCCTCTCCGATGAGTGCTACCTTCAAGGATGGAGAAGACCACTTTCAGATGTCATTTAAAGGAAGATTGAGACCAACATCCGTAGTAGAGCAATTCCTTCTCTCGCTGACCTTCCTAGATCCCTACCACAAACCGAACCGCTCACATTGGAAGAATGCGGAAGGTGGATCACAGATGAAGAAGTCGCCTTCATGGCACAATCGCCTTGAGATGAAGAAGATTGAAGTAATCGACAGCTCAGTGATCCTTCGTCTGCAATAAAGGAAGATTGTACCGCATGCACAAAGATGGCTACCTTGGTCTATCCCTCGAGAAAAGGAAAGAACCTCGCTTCCTGGCAAGCGACCATTCAAGAAGATCGGGCTCACGGAGTATGAGAAGGCTCCCAAGAAGTACAATCTTAAGGAATTCTCTAAGCTTCCGATTGCCAAGATCTCTGAGGATCATGCCAGAAGGTTTTACCTGAATTCTCTGAAGGAAGATGAATGGAGAACTGGCTCCTCAAACTGCTGCAATGCCGAGAAGGCAAATATTCCAACAGTTGGCACAATCAGCAGAATTACTGACATCAATCTGGGAACAGTTTACTTCGATGATATGTTCAGATGCTCAGTAATCAGACCACACGACTGCATGAAGACTTATGTCTAATGGGCTGCAGTGACAAAGCACTTTGACATTGGATTCACTTGGAGTCAATGGTCGAAGACATGGAAAGACAAAGCTTTGTTACCATGCCTCGTCCCCCTGGTGCTTACAGAAAATGATAGGGAAAATCTGAGAGGATTGTACCTGGCAGAAAATGAAGGAATCTCTTTTGCTTCTGAAGCATTGAGTGAATTCATCAGAAGGTTATGGGGAGAAGAAGCTGGGAATAAGTTTGAGGCTTTCACTGCTGACGTGCTTCTGCATAGGGAAACGGTCTTCATGGATTTGCTGTATCAAGAAGAGGTGGAGAAAAGGAGAATAATTCAGTCAGAATCTGAGCAGAGGAAACTTGGAAGTCTCATCAAATGGTTTATACCAAATGATGCATTCTTTCAAAAGGCTCAACAAAAGAAGGACTTGAGACTGAAGTTTTCCAACTGGGTTCTAGTAGAGCATCAGAAGATGAAACCTGCACCAGAAGCTGGACCTTCTACTTCTACTCCTACAGTTGAAATGGTCACCATTCCTAAAGCAGAGTTTGAAGAAATGAAGGCTACTAATCTGAAAGTCACTCAGCTGGAGAATGCACTGAAACTTCTATATGAACGTCTCAACATCCCTCCTCCACCACCAAACCCTTAAAATTTTTTATATTTTTTATGTGATATAATTTTTTTTTGGTGCTCTCTTATTTTTTTTATATATATTTAGTGTTTTTATGATTATTTGACTATACATGCCTTTATCTGATTATCTGTTTATATACATTCAAATTTTTCTAAGCCATCTTTTTGACTATGATGTGCTTTACACTCTTTTTGTCTGATGACAAAAGGGGGAGTAAAAGAAGTAAAAGAAAGGTCTGATGAACACGTGAGAGTCTGATTAAGTCTGATTAACAAATTTACCGTCCGATGAATACACTAAAACTGAATTTATCATGCATATCATTTCATACATAGCATTTGTATGGTTATTCATTGCTCTAATATCTATTAACTGCATTGATATTCATTGACCCAATAATCTAACAATGATCAATAAAGTTGGTAATATGCAAATCTTTTTGATAAAATGAAAATCAGCATCCGATCTCACCTTGTTAAAAATATGCTCTGATTCATCTATGTATTTTTGCGACCACTTAAATGAATTTGTTTATCAACAATCGCCTTAATACTAGAATTGTCTTATACATGAAAAGTGTTAAATTCAGGGGGAGACCTTTGATGTTATTTTGAAATTAAATTGTTCATCAACCTTAATATTTGTCATCATCAAAAAGAGGGAGATTGTTGGAACCTAAACGATTGAGAAGTTTAGACCCTCATTAATTTTGATGATAACAAAATATTTCTCAAGAGAACTATTTATCTTCTAACATATCTTTGAGTGTACAGGTATCAAAAGCTTCATTTATATATGTACAAATCACTCAAGAAAGAAGAAGAAATATACAAAAGAATTGAATACAATCCACTAGTGTCAGCATCCGAACCCACTTCAGCGTCTTGCTAACAGCAAGCGTCCAGCAGTGTGACTTCTTGACACGTGGAACACTCAATTGCTACGAGCGTCCATCCTCTGTTCTGAGCGAGCGTCTGATCTCTTTAATGAAGCACGTGGTGATCACGTTTTTGCTCTTAGCCTCGATCGCTCGGAATGGAATTCGAATTTGATTTTGTGCGCTCATTTTGATGTACGAGGAAGCAAAGGTGACACCTTTAGCATAAGACAAAAATCGTACAAGGCAATTGCAAATTGCAGATAGTACGAAAACGGTAATGTGTACTATTCTGATATTCTCTGGAAAGGATGAAAAGGACTACATTTCAAATTACCTCACTCAATGGCAAGGAGATATTTTTACTGCAACGGTAATACCCTTGAAGACTCCTATAAATACCCCAAGGTATTCATTGAAGAAGAGTTAGAAAAACTGTGAAGAAACTTCATTCTGAAAGCAATATTACTCAAGTGTGCAATCAAGCTTCGTGCCAAGTTTCTGGTCTACATTGAACTGAACTCAGCGTCTTATACTTTCTTTTAGAAAGCTATTCTGTTTTGAGCTTAATCTTTTCATCCTCTCTATGAGAGTTATTTTGATTGTTATCAAAATCATAATCTCTTTTGTAAAACTGTATTTGGCCTAGTTAAGGCTCTGTTCCTCAAAGGCTCGACTGTACTGAGTCGTTTTGAGAAGTTGAGAGTATTGTCAAGTTTGTGAAGAATACTCTTGAGGAAATTGTAATCAGTTGATTATAGTGGAAAATCCTTCAGAACGGCGGACTAGACGTAGCTACCAGTTGGTAGTGAACTAGTATAAATCTCTGAGTCTCATCCTTTACTGCTTTACATTATTTATCTTTACCTTGCTCAGTAAAACAAGTTTTTATAAACTGTTTAAATTTCTGCATCCGGTCCTGTTTAATTCTCTGCATCCGATATACAAAACAGTTTTGAACAACTTGTGTTGAAGTTTTTACGTATAGTTTGCGAAAAGTTTTTAACACAATTCAACCCCCCTTCTTGTGTTCACGTTCACTAGTATTTTAAAATATGTTTCTAAGTGTAAGTGTTTTGGTTATCTAAGAGGTTTTTGGTTTTGAGAACCTAGGAATTAGAACTAAGTCTAAGCCTAAGGGGTTATTTTGAGTGGCTTAGGATTGTACTAAGTTTTATTGTGGTGTTAGGACTTGTGATACCCGAGTTCGTGCTGCGTGAGACCGAGACGTGTGTTGGCTCGAGACTTAACGACTGTGGTAAGGGCACTTCATATCCTACGTGTTTATGTTTTGTGCGTAAGGGCAACTTTAGAGATTGATAGGAATTTAATTTCAAGTATTTATAAGAAGAAGTCTGAGAACCTCAGGGTTCGAAGTGAGGGTCTTGTACCCCTTCGTTTTACTGCTTTTTGATATACTGACTATTTAGTGGGCTTGTCTACAAGTGGTTGGCAGCTGTCCCCAACCCCCCACACTTGTTTGCTTGCCTCTCTGCCAACTCTATTGAGTTACAGAGGGATGAACTGAGTTATTTGATCGTCGTTGTATGCTGAGATATGATTGATTGTGCTGAGTTGTGATTGATTGAGATGAATTGCTTATACTGCTGAACTGTTCGCACTGTTTTGAGCTTGGCGTGAATATTATTTCATATGCGGTTAAATAATTATTCAATTGCTTCCTAAATTATCGTATGCGGCGGCTTATTCATTAGAGTGCGAGAGTTTAGTCGAGTCGTCGAGTATCATGACGTTTTTGAGCTTTGATCCGATTAACCTAGGGTGCTAGGATCCCCTAAACGGCTCCGGCTTGTTTTTCGGTAGATTAGCTAGGCGTCGTAACGTCAAGGAACCTGAGTTGAATGTTCTAGGATGAGCGGAGAGCCCAAGGCTATGGCTGACGTTCAGTGGATGGGTCGGTGTTACTTTCCAGAAATTGTCAAGTGTCGTGAGAATATGAATCTTGATTTGAGTCTTGTGAGAGTGTCTTGAGGGAGTGTCTTGAGTTGCATTTTGGGAATTTATGCATTTTGTTATCTCGTGTGTTTTGGTTGTTGATTAATTTGTGTCGAAGCATGTAAGTTCCATAATGTCTATGTTATATGCTTTGTTATCAAATATGTTGTTGTATTTGTACCTATCTTTTTGTAAGAAGTTAACCCTTGCCCGTGGTTCTTTCAATCAATGAATATAACCCGGATGGCGGAGTAGGCAGAGTGTCCGGGACTGCTGACCAATGGAACGGAGGATAGACTGTCCGGCATCTACTTGTGTGTTATGCTTGTGGTAACTTACTAGTAGTCTATTAAGGGGCGTAGCGTGTCGACCAGCTACAGGATATTTACAGTTCATTTCAGTGTTGTAATAAAATGTCTATTACGTTTCCAGACATGTATTGTCGTATATGAATTGATGGAATAAATGAGTATGGTTAATGTGGTTATTTGGTGTCTTTAATTATTCACCGCCATGTTTCTAAAATCGCTGTAATACTCTGACTGCCCCTTTTGAGAAGTTTTGAAAAAAAAAAAAATAAGAACCATACTCTCAAAAAAGTACAATGCAGAGTATTTCGCCTTTCAGAAATATGCCAACTTTTGTCAGTATACTAGTTTAGTAGTGCTCTGGAAACGGGGTGTTACAGTTGGACAACAGAGGAAGTTGGGATGACATTCTACCGCTAGTCAAATTCACTTACAACAACAGTTATCATGCGAGCATTGGTACAACACCTTATGAAGTAATGTATGGACGCAAGTGCCAGACGCCTCTTTGTTGATATCAAGACGGCAAAAGCTCTATGGTGGGACCAGACTTGATTCAACAGACTACTGAGAAGATACGGTAGATTAGAGAAAGGATGAAAGCGTCTCAGAGTCGATAGAAGAGTTATACAGACTAGGGTCGTTGACCGTTAGAATTTGCAGAAGGAGAGCCTGTATTCCTTCGAGTCACACCCACAACTGGAGTTGGTCGAGCGATCAAATCCAAAAAGCTTACTCCTAAATTCATTGGGCCCAATCAAATTCTTCGTCGTATAGGTCCAGTTGCATATCAGATAGCTTTACCAGCTTTCCTGTCTAATATTCATGATGTCTTTCACGTCTCGCAGTTGCAGCAGTATATTCCTTACCCATCTCACGTTATTGAACATGACGTGATTCATTTGAGAGATGACTTGTCTTTCGAAGTATCCCCTGCAAAGATTGTTGACAGAAAGACTAAACAACTGAGGAACAAGGAGATTCAGCTAGTCAAGGTGGTTTGGGACCAGAAGACTGGTGATGCGACTTGGGAACTGGAAAAGAATATGAGAGAGCAGCGTCCAGATTTGTTTCTTGGTAAGTATCTGACTTGTAATTTCGAGGACGAAACTATTTTTAGAGGGGGAGTATTGTAACATCCGTATTTTTGCGATGCGTTATTTAACGTTATTTTAGTGTAAATTGCCGTATTTATGCTATAATAAGCAGTTTCTTGTTGGCTAAGTAAGTGATTGAATTAAATCAAGATAAAATTAAATTTGAGAATTAATATTATATATTAATTCATGGTTCAAAAATCGTCGAAAAATTCTAACAAAGCTTCACCGTGTTTTGAATCACCGGATAGTTTTTATTCGTAATAAAATTTTAAACGATCCCCGATTTCTATGAAAATCGAATCGTAACTTGTTGTGACTATGATTGAGTGTTTTCAATTGTTTTTATTATTTATGATAAATTATTATCACGCGGTGAATTAATTTCTAAGTAAATTAATTTTCGCGATTTAATCGGTGAAAGAATTAATTGGTAACGCGATTACTTGACGCCGTATTTTTTTTAGTACACTTAAAACTCTAGGATTAGGGGGTAATCATGGGAAGAGAGGGATTAGATATTTAGACTTGTGATTAGATTAGAATCTAGCTTTTTAAGGTGTAGGTGTCACACTTTTGGTGACTAATTATTTTATACTTATCCTAATTACTTTTTAACCAAGTGTTTTACCTTAATTAAAATTCTTTTAAGCCCTTCCCTTTTTTTAAGGAGCAGGCCGCGACACCCTCCCCCATTTCACCTTCATTTTATTTCTTTTCCTTGTTTTTTGAGAGAGAAGCTTAAGTTCTCATCCATGGCTTCCATCATCATCATCTTCATCTTCTTTGGCTTGCTTTCATCTCCATTCTTCAACCTTACTTGCTCCTACTTCTTCTTCTTCTTGATTACTTCTTCTTAACCTTGTAAGTAAGCATAAAAACCAACTCTTCCTTCCCCATTTTTGAGCCTAAAACCATGGGGCCTTATATAGGTGTAGGAGATTATTTTCTTGCTTCTTTCTTTGTTTAATGCTTTATGTATGGCTTGATTATGATCATGAGAAAGATGAATACAATTTCCTCCAATTTTTATAAACCCTAGGTTGAATGGCCTATGGAAAAGGGGTGTGGGATTTCTCATATGAATCACTAAATTGATTTGTGGTTCTTATTTCTGAGTGATTGTTATTGTTGTTGTCATTGTCAATTTTGGCTTTGGATCAAAGGAATTGTGAATTTTGTGAAACCCTTGAGTGCTTGAAAGCCATGATAGGGTAATGGAGTTGAGTATTGGATTTGGTTTGGAAAAATAAAGTGTTTTGGGAAAGAGAATTAAGTGTTGAATGATGTGGTTGATTGAATTGAAAATTTTAAAATTTGTTCCCTAGTTTTTGGTGTGTAGGCCGAGAGCTCTAAGGACTTGAGGAAGGGTAAATTTTTGTGTTCTTAGCTTAAATTAGTTGTATTGGATTGCATTTCAAGTATGGAAAGTTTAGGAAATAGTTTGATTAAATTGGAAGTTCTTTGGATTGTTAAAGGCTATGAAACACTTAAGGCAAATTAGGATTTTGAAATCCTAAAGTCAAGTGGAGCCTTAATTTAAGGATTTTGATGAAGAGTATTTGATCTTAGTGTTGTTTCATGTCTCAAGTTTTAAAAGAAGTAAGTTTTAGTATTTAAAACCTTGTTTTTTTCAACTTTGTGTATTATTTCAAGTAAGTCTTAAGTCTTTAAAAAAATTTAATTTCAAGTTGCTTATTGTTTCAAGTATGTGTACCGTATTATAATTATTTTTGGGGATTGAAAACCTAGGAGTTAGAATTGAGTCTATGCCTAGGGAATTATTTTTGGGTGGACTAGAATTGTACTAAGCCTTGATGTGTTGTTTAGGATCCTTGAGGAGTTGTTCGTGCTGAGTAGGTTGTGACGTGCTTGACACGTGCGCTGTTTACTTTTAGCAAGGGCTACTTCTAAAAAAAACTAGAGTTTAGATATTGAAATGCTAAGATGTGGGTTATGTTTCATATGCTTATGTTTGCTGAATATTGAATTGTGGATGCAATTTGATTAGATTTGCCGAATTATTGTGATACTGAGTTGTTGGACTGTTGAATTGATTATGTGGTATATGTTGGATATATGCTTAATTCATGCGGGAATATATGTCGTTGGTGGTGCTGGATAATTAAATATTTATTTGATGTTGGATAATTAAATATTTATTTGATTATGCCTTATTGAAATATCATATGCATGATATATTCATTGGAGTAGGTGGAATGCATTGTCATGCATTGTGGTATAACTTCGACCTGAATATCCTGGGATGATGGATAGCCTCATGGCCAAAGGAACTCAAGGGCGTCGTTAGTCGAACCATCGCATGGGGGCGTGTTCGCCCTGCACGCATAACGATCGACCATAGCGCATGTAAATCCTAATCATAAACAGTGGCATGTAGTCGCATTTGTAAGCATTGTGCATATTTATTGAATTGCATGTTATGTTGTACTATGTTATACTTGTTTATTTAAGAAGTTGACCCTTGCCCATGGTTCCTTCAATTAATGATGGTAACCTAGAGGATGGCGAATGCGATAGAGATCCCGGCGATGACAACGTCGCCGGAGGTGGTCTTTGACTTCCCAGATATGGAGATTCCTTTGGCTATGGAGTTTGACCCCACTTTAGGCCGAGTTGTATATACAGAGGATATGGTTAAGGCTTTCCGTGTAGTTGGACTGGCAGTCCGGGAGAAGATCTCTTGGCGTACCGTAAGCTTTCCTGTCATGGTGGATCAGATTGTGGATAGCTGGCGTTGCACTCAGCAGGATCGAGTGCCACCGACTACTTCTTCTACTTCGGCTGATGAGTCCTTTGAGATACCTAGGGAGATGACTTTTCGTTATGCACCCATTCCTGGTGGTTCTAAGGTTAGGCGGACCGCTCGTAAGAGCGTGGGCATGAGGCATTGGGCATTGGGAGCCTCTACTTCGTGAGCAGCAGTAGACACACCTAGTCCCGTAGCGAATCGGAGCCAGAGCCAGAGGCTGTGCCGACTCCTTCCGTTCGTATCAGGACACCCACCCCGCCTGTGGATCCTTCTTCTGTTTGTCGGGAGTGTTACGATGTTGGATGCAATGGCGCGGGATGGATAGACGAGGTGCTGGTGGAGGAGGTGAGGCCGGATGGAGTACCCGCTTCTGTACCTTTTATGGATTTGACTAGGGACGATGAGGACGATCTGATGGAGGAGGACGAGGAGGACCCGTCGGAGGACATGGGTAGTGATGTGTAGTTTGGTTAGTTGGTGACGTCTGTTTTGATTGTACATAGTTTTGGCCGATGACCAGTCCGTTGACTTGTTAGTCTGTTATGCTAGTGGTTGGGTAGATCTGGAGTTTACTTTTGGAGCAGGCCCCTACATGGGTAACTGTCGGGAGTACCTCAGAAGTATGATCTCTCTTGTTAGGGTCTTCATACTTTGGGTGTATTCCTCATGTGAATATTTATTTACCTTTGTATTTTGTACAAGCTGGTTATGTATATCTTTTGGAAATGTATATATGTTTTTCAGTGGCATCTATCTTGTGTATGGTAGAACTCCATCATGTTTCTAAAACGATGAGGATACTCTGATTGTGTTCTGCGAAATACATTTGTTTATAAAAATAAATAAATAAATAAATAAATAAATTTACCGCATTTTTCAAAGGACTAAAAGAGTATCTTTTTGAAAAGATCGTTGTATTTAGAGTTAAGTTCTAGTTAGTAGCGCTTCAGAAATGGGGTATTATATTTTAACCCTTTGAGACACTCTCCAAGTAGGACCAGTAAGAAATCTCCTATTTCTTTCAAGTTAATCCTTTTTGTGCTTCTCAAACCAGAAGTGCACAAACTGCCAATTTTCATAGAAGTCCTCTTGAGCATGTGCAGCACTGACACCATCCATTTTGTCTTCTTCAATGCATTTCCAGATATCAAACTCAAAGTGTCTCTTAGCCTTGAACAATTCATATCCAGTAAACAGTCGAGGATAAGGCTCAGGCACAATAACTGCTTCACGATGGTTAGGAGGAGGTTCACAACCAATTTGAACAGCTGGAGCAGGAGGTGCAGAAAGAAGCAGGATTGGTGGATCAATGAAGGTTACATCATCATCTTCCAGTTTAAGTTCTTGAACTACTTCAACAGCAATTGTAGCAAAAATGACCAGGTCATTATCTACAATTGGTTCTATAGTAGATTCGGGCTCAGGCAGAATTGGTGAATGAGGTGGAGAAGGGATTTGTGTTGGTCAAGGTAGTAGGATAGCAAGGGGCTGAAAGGTAGTGAGGGGTTGAGCATCACAAATCGTATCAGAGCCAGGTTTAGGGGATTGGAATTCCTAGATAATAAGCTCAGGTTCTGTTTCAGGATGTGATGGTAGGTTTAGGTCAGGTTGAACTAATGGAGGTTATGGTAGGTTTAGGTCAGGTTGAACAACAGAGAGGGGCTCAATGTAAGGAATTGAGACTTTGGGTAAAGGTCTCTGTCTTTGTCACAAGGGGACATGATCTTCTTCTTCATCATTATCAGATGAATCAGAGGGTAATGAAGGCAAAGGCTTTTTAGGAGGAGAGGGTTTAGCCGGGGTTGATTTAGAAGGTTTAGGAGAAGGAATAGGTTTAGAAGTTTGGAGAGGAGGAATAGGGTTTGAAGGTAATGGTTGAGAGGAGTGTGAGTGTTGGGTTGCAGAAGCACCTGTAGCAGCAGTGCTAGTACCATAAACAAATTCATACAAGTTAACAACTTGATCTAATACCTTGGGTCTCTTTGCAGTAGGGAGATCAGCCAACTTGGTTAATCTCTTTAGCTTTATACCAGTTGCAGTAGCAGGAGTGCCAGAGGCAACAACAGAAGGAGCAGTTGAGGGAGCAGCAACAGATGGTGCCTATTTCATAGGAGGAGCAAAGGTTTCTCTTTGAAGAAGACCTCTTGCTTTGCGATCCTCATAGAACTTGCGAGATTCCTCCTGAGATTTTGCAATAAGCTAAGCAATTACTTCCTTCTTATCTTCATGTTCCTCTGTCATCAAAAAGGGCATGCATGCTGGTCTCACTGGATGAACCAGTTGAGTAGGCTTATGGCAATATGAATGCCAGCACTCCTGGTAACCCTCCTCATAGACTGAGCAGGAGCATCATAAGTCATCTTCCTTTTTCCCTTCCTGGCTGGTCTATTCTCAGCTTCTTCTTCCTTTTGCATCTCAGCAATGATCTCAGTAGATAACACCCTCATCTTCTTCAAGTTATCATTCTTGAAGATTGGGGCACTTATAGTTTGTAGTGCAACTCCAGCTTCTTCAGTATTTAACCCTTGAAGATGCTTAATAAGTCCTTGGTTTCTTGCATGGATTTTTAGTGCACACATATTTATAGGGAAGGCAATGCTTGTGCTGACAGATTAGCTAATTATGGTGCTGGTACTCAGAGTCTTCTGTGGTGGAATACCATCCCTAAGTTCATTAGTGTGGATTTCTATAGAAATAGAGTAGGCCTTCCTAACTACAGATTTAAATAATGCTTTTGCATAGGCTTTGGTTTGGTCCTCCCATGTCTTACACGTGTATTTTTGTTTTTTTCTAATAAAATAAGGGAGGAGCACTCTTTTTCCTTCTTGGTGTTTTTTTCCCTAAGGAGGGTTTTGCGCCAAAAGGTTTTAACGAGGCTCCTTACCTTCTTTTGTCTAAAAAAAAAAGTCCTTGATTAGCCAGAAGCGCAGAGATCACCCTTCCATAGGGTATATTCAAGTTCTTCCCTTTCCTAGAGAAGATAACGTTTCTGCGCAGGTGGTCAAAAATGAGACTTGGCATATTGAGTTTGGATTTAACCTCATAATACCACATGATAAACTTGTGGTCAATGCTTACTGTGTCAACAGACCCAGATTTGGGAACAATGCAGTTCTTAATTATTTTGAACAGCACCCTGAACTTGTTCTTCATATTTGCAGCCTTCAAATCTTCCAGGTTCTCATAGATAGAGGAGTTGATGGTATCCCAGCCACCATACTCGCTTTCCCAGTTGCTTGTAATGACTCTTTCAGAATTAGGGCATTTGATTGCATCAGCAATCAATTCCTGAGTAACCACTATGTGTCTCCTTTGCACATAGCTGTAAATGGAGTTGTATTTACATGTAGCAAACATCCAGAATTTCTTCACAAGTTCTTGATAGATGGGGCAGTTCTCCATGCAGAAGAAATCCATGATCCCATATCAACAAAATCAGTTATGAAGGTGTACCCATTATCAGCTAAGTCCTAGAAATCAACTTGATGTTCACACATCACTTTGAGTTGGTGTTGTTTTGCATTCACCAAAGTAGGTTGAGGTTCCTCCTCAGGACCATACACAACTTGTTGTGGAGCAGCCATTGCAGAGAAAGAGTAGTAGAGAGCAAGTAGCGTAACAGAGGTTTAGGGTTTCAAAAGTGTGGCTTCTCAGAGAGAGATAGAGTTAGTAGTGGGTGAAGTGAGTGGAGTGGATGGGTAATAAACGTGTTGAAGAAGGCAAACCGCCTTGTTCAGTTTTCAAAATAAATGAATTAAATAAATTATCGTTTCATAAATGAAACGTGTCACGCACAGTTTTAAAGAGGCGCAGTAAAACTGTCCTCGGGCAATAAAAACAATTATGACTTAGCTAGATTAAATCTCATCCACTAACACATCAACCAGTCTTACAGAGACACATGTACACAAAAATTCCCAGAGGGACTTTGTAACAGACTCACATGAAAATGAGCAGTTAACAACAACAGATGATACACACAATGAATTTAATAATTAATAAATAAATAAATATAATATAATATAATATAAACAGAGGCACATATCAAAAACAGACGCACACATAACAACAGAGGCACATGTCAAAATAGACTTACGTAAAAAACCAGAAGCACATTTGAAAAACATACGCAACAACAAAAACATAGGTAGATATGCAATCAGACGCAGGCATTTCAGAGGCACAAAATCAGAGGCATATATATTCAAATTAAACACTTATTCCTTTATAAGATAAAAATTCAAGTTCCTTCTTATAAAGTTGAATCTATCTTCAGTAAAGGGTTTTCTAAAGATATCTGCCCATTGATGGTCAGTTTCAATAAATTTCATTTCAAGTATCCCTTTCTGAACATAGTCTCTAATGAAGTGATGTTTAATTTCTATATGTTTAGCACATGAATGCAAAATAGGATTTTTAGTCAAACATATTGCAGAGGTATTATCACCATGTATAGGAATGTTACTCTCTTTTATCTGATAGTCCTCAAGCTGATACTTTATCCATAGGAGTTGTGAGCTACAACTTGCTGTAGATATGTACTCAGCTTCTGCCGTGGATAGTGTAATTGTGATTTGCCTTTTGCTAGACTGTAGCGACCGAAAAATCCAGAGGGATTTGTTCGAGTTTAATGGAGCCGCCACCAATAATTTATTTCGAAGAGAAAAATATTGGAAAAACCTTTGTTGAAGAAAATGGTCCATGAGACCAGATTTGGGTTCGGGAGTCGATTATGTGTAGGGAAGGTATTAGCACCCCACGACATCCTTTCGAAAAAATGTTACCTCTAATTAATTGTGCAAAATTTATATTAACTTCTAAAAAATATTTATCTCCCTTTTATTAAAAAAAAGACAAGGATTTACAATGATGAAATAAAAAAAGGCTTAATAAAAGTTGTTCATTTTTGCGCTTGACAGGAGTGGGCACCTGCTCCTACGTATCTCCGGGTGCAGTGGAAAAATCAAAGGCTACGTAGTTCTTGAATAAAAAATGGTTGTGTGTTTGTTGATTTTAATTAATCAATTGTGACTTAATTTTAATGGTTTGCATAGTGATTAAACCAAAAGTGGTTTTGGCGTAGTCACTACTAATATTTTAAAATATTTTATTTAGATTGTCGCAATGACCAAACCAAAAGAGGATTTGGAGTAGTCCTTGATTTTATTTTATTTTATTTTTAAAAAAGAGTTTGCATAGTAAACAAACCAAAAGCGAATTCGGGGTTGTCACTACTAATATTTATTCAAGAAGATTGAAGAATTTTTCAATGAAAAAAAAATATGGTTAATAAATAAAAAGGATGAGGGGAACATTCATGTGTTTCTTTTTAGGAACTCCAGATTGGGTCAAAATCAGTGGGCTAAAGCCCAAAATAAAAATAAGAGGGGTCAGAAATAATAAAAAGGGGAGGCATAAAAAAAGGATGGGCTGAAGCCCAAACAAACAAAACCAAAAAAAAAGAAAAGAACAAGAAAAGAAAGAAAAAAAAAGGGGGAGGGGGTAAAAAGAATGGGCTAAAGCCCATCTAAAAAAAGGGGAAGAACTAACGAAAAAAAATAAAAAAAAGGAGCAGATCATGAAACAAAAGGGAGGGGATGGTCATTTGTGTCTCAAAATTCATTTGGGTTTCATTTGAAACCCTAGGACACAAGCTGCACAGCGCAACCATGGAAGGGGAAAAGGAAAAAACAAATCGTGGGGTGTGGGAGGAGAGGGAGAGTGAGAGAGATCGTGGGAGAGGGAGGAGAGGAGAGGGAGATGGAGGGAGAAAGGGGTGTGCTGCGAGAAAGAGAGGGAGAGTGAGAGAGATCGTGGGAGAGGGAGGAGAGGAAAGGGATGTGTTGCGAAAAAGAGAGGGAGAGTAAGAGTTCTACCTTCTTCTGCTCTTCTTTCTTCTTCTTCTCCCTGCTTCTTCTCTTTTTTTTTGCGTTTTTGCTTCTGTTTCTTCTCCCCTTTGTTTTTTTTTCTGACTTGGTGAATTAGGGCTTCAGTGTGGAGCCTCTAATTCTTTGATTGGTGGTAAAAACGTCCAGAATTCTCCTCTTTTCTTTGTTGTTCTGTTGTTGCATTTATAGAGCAAAGGGCTTCAATAGGACAATGGTTGCTGACCCTTGTATTGGCTGTTTGCTGCAGGTATGGTTGGTGATGCAGAGGAGGGCTGGTGGTTCTGGGTAGTGCCTGCAAAGCTGCTTGGTTGGAGAAAAAATGGAAAAAAGCAAAGGAACAAGAAGAAAGCATCTTGGACCCATTCTCCAAATGCTTCGCCTGCTTGCTTCGCCTCTATTGTTGTTGGTTGTTATTGTCGTGGGTCGGAGTGGCAGGGCGCCAGACTCAGCTTTGCTTTGCTTCTTTTTGCTTTTTTTGTTTTTTTTCTGATTTTGTAATTATTTTGGGCTTGGTTTGTATGGAATGGACTGTAATGGACTGTTGGTATTTTTGCAATTTTTGTAATGGACATGGTTATTATTATTGGACTTATGCTTGTGATTATAATTTGTAACAAAAAAGGCCAGCAACTTGTACCTCCCCTTTTTTATTGCAATTGGGCTGAAATTAGCCCAAAGGATTTAACAAAAATGAACCCAAAATGTGTTGCTAAGAATAAAGTACAACCAAAAATAAAAATAAATTACAGGAGGTAGGTGGACAAAATTAGGGTATAACAGCTGCCCCTCTTTAGTTATATTTTATTAGAAAACGTGAATAACAAAGGTTTTCATATTTTCGTCATAAAATAGAAGTAAAGATAAAGACACTAATTTTATCCCGAACCAGGATAGGCAAAGGATGACAACAAGGGATTGACGCTCGGTGCGTTTAATCGGAAAGCAATAAAGAAGGATCACCGCTAGGTCGGGTACTGACGCAGTAATCAAAAGGCAATAATGAGGGATTAACACTTGGCGCGTTCATCGGAAAGCTATAAAGAAGGGTCACCACCAGGTCGGGTACTGACGTGGTGATCGAAAAGCAATAATGAGGGTTCGACGCCAAATAAGGTATTGACGCGTCGATGGGAAGCAATAAAGAAGGATCACCGCCAGGTCGGGTACTGACACGGTGATCGGAAGGTTCGACGCCAAGTAGGGTATTGACGCGTCGATTGGAAGCAATAAAGAAGGATCAACATCAGGTCCAGAACTGATATGTTGGTCAAAAAGCAATAATGAGGGATTACCGCCAGGTTGGGTACTGACGCGGTAATCTTAAAGCGATAAAGAGGGAGTGATACTTGGCGTGTCGCTTTAGGAGGCAAAATAAAGGACCAATGCTCGGCACATTGTTTTGAAAACAATACTGAAGGATCGATACTTGATGCATGGACCAAGCGTAACAAAGCGGCTGAAAAGGTGGTGATATGAAGATGATGCATGAATAGATGATATGTGATGCATGTATGCAATGCGACTACTATTTTTATTGCACTGGTTCCCAATCCCGTATGATCTCTAGTTCTTAAAGATATGGGACAGACTGAGGTTCATCGGGTTTATTCATACTATGCTTTAGACTGGGAGGGAGCGCGAATTATCGATGCAGCGCTAGTTACTTTTTAAAGGTAATCCCTTTGCCCTTTTTGAAACTTATTTGCTGAGATTTGGTGTTTTCCCGTGATTCTTAAGATGCATATAATAACCATAATGCTTTTCAGTATCATCACATATTTCACAATTCGGTGCCCGTTATCATAAAACAACATTTTGAAATACGAGAACAGAGGTGTTTGGTATTCCAAAAGAGTCATGTGTACAAGGACTGAAGTTACACAGACTTGAAAATACATCAAGAAAAATGCGGGAAGAAGGAAAAAAACAAAGAAAGACAATAACTAAGCAGATATTTTATAGTTTGTGTCTTTGTAGGAACAATTGCCAGCTTCCCATATCCACAACTTTGAATACTCACTACTCTACTTCTGAAAATATATAGAATGACCCCAGTTGGGTAAGAGCCTTTTGATGCATCAGCTGACTTTAATGTCCAATTTCAGACCCTAACTTCTGCTCGGATTGCCTTTTCAAGTTTTCAATCCAGTGGGGCGCTTTAATTTTTGCCTAGTTTGCCCTTTCAGGTTTTCAACCTAGCGAGCTCATTTTTGCTTGGCTCTTTATATATTTTTTAGGCATAATATTTTTTGACTGCATCAGAGTTTACTGGGAGTGGGAGATCTTCACCGTCCATCCTTGTGAGGATTAAGGCTCCTCCAGAAAAAGCTTTTTTCACAACATACGGGCCTTCATAATTCGGAGTCCATTTTCCACAAGAATCCTTTTGGATGGGCAAAATCTTCTTGAGTACTAAGTCTCCTTCTTAAAATTCCCGAGGCCAAACTTTCTTTTCATAAGCCCTCTTCATCCTGTGCTAATATAGTTGTCCATGACATAAGGCCATCACTCTCTTTTCTTCAATGAGGTTCAATTGATCCAGCCGAGCCTGAACCCATTCTGCCTCTTCTAGTTTTGTCTCCATCAATACCCTTAACGAGGGGATCTCGACTTCAATGGGAAGCACTGCTTCCATTCCATACACCAGCAAGAAAGGGGTCGCCCGTGCGAACCGAAGTTCGATAACCGTGCAAGGCAAAAGGGAGCATTTCATGTCAGTCTCTAAATGTTACAACCATCTTCTGGACAATCTTTTTGATGTTCTTATTTGCAGCTTCAACTGCCCCATTCATCTTTGGGCGGTACAGTGAGGAATTATGATGTTGGATCTTGAAGTCATTACACAGCTCCTTCATCATCTTGTTGTTCAAATTAGTCCCATTATCAGTGATGATCTTATTTGGCAAACCATAGCGGCAGATCAAATCTCTCTTGATGAATTTGACAACCACATTTTTTGTCACACTCACATATGAAGCCGCTTCAACCCATTTAGTGAAATAGTCGATTGCGACAAGAATGAAGCGATGTCCATTTGATGCCTTAGGTTCAATGGGTCCAATGACATCCAATCCCCACATTGAGAATGGCCATGGTGCTGTTAAGATGTTCAAAGAGACTGGTGGCACATGGATGTTATCGGCGTAAATCTGACATTTGTGGCATTTCTTCACATAACCGAAACAATCAGTCTCCATAGACAACCAATAGTAGCCAGCCCTCAAGATTTTTCTTGCCATTGCATGCCCATTTGCGTGAGTCCCAAAGGAACCTTCGTGAACCTCTCGTATAATCTTTTCTGCCTCAGTCTTATCAACACACCTGAGAAGTACCATGTCATGGTTTCTCTTATAAAGAACTTCGCCATTTAGAAAGAATCCCATTGCCAACCGCCTTAATGCCCTTTTATCATTCTCTGAGACATTAGGAGGATATTCTCTACTTGTGATGTATCGTTTGATGTCGTAATATCAGGGTTTGCCATCAGGCTCTCCTTCTATTGCTAGGCAAAGCGGTGTCTTTGGCCCATGATTCTCAGTATTTTTATGAGCGGTAGGTTCTCCTCATTCGATTTTGAACATTGATGATAGAGTAGCTAAGGCGTCAGCTAGCTGATTATCTTCATGGGGAATGTGATGGAAGGTGACTTCATCAAACTGCTCTGTCAATTCTTTGATGTGAGCATGGTAAGGAACTAATTTGGAATCCCTCATTTCCCATTCGCCTTTTAACTGATGGATGACCAAAGCCGAGTCTCCATATACTTCGAGAATTTTGACCTTCGATTCAATGGCCGCCTGAATGCCCATGGCACATGCCTCATACTCTGCCATATTGTTTGTACAATCGAAACACAATCTCGCAGTAAATGGGATGAAATGACTTTCTGGAGAAATCAGCACAGCTCCAATCCCATGTCCCAATGCATTAGAAGCACCGTCAAATAACAAGATCCATTTTTCATCGTCAGGGGTTTCTTTTCCTTCAAATAGAGCCATTATGTCTTCGTCTGGGAAATCACACTGCATTGACTGATAGTCTTCCACAGGTTGATGAGCCAAGTATTCAGCTAAGGTACTGCCTTTAATTGCCTTTTGGGTGACATACACAATATCATACTCAGATAACAACATTTTGCAACGAGCAATTCTTCCTGTGAGAGCAGGCTTTTCAAAAATATACTTGATCGGATCCATTTTGGACACCAAACAAGTTGTATGGGATAGCATATATTGTCTCAAATGATGTGCGGCCCAGGCTAACGCTGCAGAACATGTCTGCTCTAACAATGAATACCTCGTCTCGCAGCTAGTGAATTTCTTGCTCAAGTAGTAAATGGCATGCTCCTTCTTACCAGATTCATCATGTTGTCCTAGCACACAACCCATTGATTCGTCCAATACTGTTAAGTACATGATGAGGGGTCTCCCTGGCACAGGGGGCACCAAAACCGATGGATCTTGTAAGTACTGTTTGATTTTCTCAAAAGCTTTCTGGCAATTGTCGTTCCATTTGGTTTCCTGATTCTTACACAGCAGCTTGAAAATTGGCTCACAAGTAGCAGTTAGCTGAGATATAAACCTGGCGATGTAGTTCAATATTCCCAGGAATCCACGAACTTCTTTTTCGGTGCGAGGAGTTGGCATTTTAGGATTGCTTTTACTTTGGCCGGATCAACTTCTATTCCTTTCTGGCTGACTATAAACCCTAGGAGCTTGCCTGACCTTACACCAAAGTTACACTTAGCCGGGTTTAACCGGAGTTTATACTTCCTCAATCGTTCAAAAAGCTTTTGTAGGTTAGTGACATGATCTTCCTCTGTTTTGGACTTTACAATCATGTCATCCACATAGACCTCTATCTCTTTGTGCATCATGTCATGGAACAAAGCCACCATTACTCTTTGGTATGTTGCCCCAGCATTTCTTAATCCAAATGGCATTACTTTGTAACAGAAAGTTCCCCAAAAAGTGATAAATATGGTTTTCTCCATATCTTCGGGAGCCATCTTGATTTGATTATAGCCAGAATATCCATCCATGAAAGAGAAGACAGAGTGTTGAGCAGTGCTATCTACCAGGACATCAATATGTGGCAAAGGGAAGTCATCCTTAGGGCTGGCCCTGTTTAGATCTCGATAGTCAACACACATTCGGACCTTTCCATCTTTCTTTGGGATCGACAATGTTAGCCACCCATTGAGGGTATTTTGCTACAGCCAGAAAGCCGGCGTCGAACTGTTTTTTTACCTCATCTCTAATCTTGAGCGACATCTCTGGTTTCATTCTTCTCAACTTCTACTTGACCGGTGGGCACTCATGTTTCAATGGCAATTTGTGCTCGACTATGCTATTATCTAATCCAGGCATATCTCGGTACGTCCACGCGAAAACATCAACATATTCAAATAAGAGTTTAACCAATTTTTCTCGCTCACTGTCTCTCATTGTGGTACCGATCTTAACTTCTTTCTTGTCGTTTTCAGTGCCCAGATTGATTGTTTCAGTTTCTTCCTCGTGGGGTTGAATCACTTTAGCTTCTTGTTCCACCAACCTCATTAATTCAGGAGGGGTTTCCCAATTGTCCTCATTATCTTCCTCAGTATGATTAATGGGGTATTTAAAATTATAGTATGAGTTACTGGCATCGTTATTTTCAAAGACAATGTTTTTGGATCTGCATTAGTTAAAAATAACGAAATGAAAAACGGGAAAAGATGAAGAGAGATGAAAAAGATGGAAAAGGAAAGAAAAGAGAAATGATTGGAAAATTCAAAGTGCATTTTATTGATAATGATACTGAAATAAAACATGTGCGCCCTTTTGACAATAAATTATTCTAAAGCCTTGGGCAAAGCAATAGAATTTGCATTACATAATTACTTTGAATCAAAGATCACGGAAAACTCAACGATCTCCCAATTTCCAAGTTCTTCATTTAGCGAGCAAGGGTGGACAAGGTTGACATTGTCGTTCTCTGCACTGCGATCGTCTTTGATAGCTGCTATCTGATTCGGATTCAATATTCCTGTACTCCGAAAGCTTTGCCTGATGTCGCAGATAAGGATATTCTCATCTTTTGGCTCCCTGCCTTCCAATCTAGCTATCCTCTTTTCTTTTCTTTCTTTGCCAATTCTCTTTTTGTCAAACCTGTTAGGTTCGTATCCCAACGCATATCTGTTTCTGTTATCTGGAAGTTCTACCAGCATCACGATCCCTTGTTCATATCTTCCCAATCCACATCCGGCCTGATACCCTCCTTTCATCATAACTTTACCGATCATCATGGAGGTTTCAGACAGCTTTGGTTTCTTCATTAGGACTCCTTCTCCCGCGAAGGTGGCATTCGCAGTCTCCAACGTTTGAAAAGACATCTCAAGAGCTTCTTCTGTAGCCTCGATATAGTGCGTGGTGGATGGCTTGCTTACTAGCATCTCTTCTTCACCAGAGACAGTCACCAACTTATTATCCATTGAAAATTTCAGCTTTTGGTGTAAATTTGAAGGCACAACTCCAGCTGAATGGATCCATGGTCTTCCAAGGAGGCAGTTGTATGCTGGTACGATTTCCATCACCTGAAAGACTACCTCGAATGTGCGAGGGCCGACCTGTATAGGTAGCTCGATTTCTCCAATAACCTCTCTTCTAGACCCATCAAAGGCTCTTACCACCATGGTACTGGGCTTCATATACGATCCATCAACAGACAACTTTGCCAAGGTAGATTTTGGCATAACATTTAGAGATGACCTATTATCGATTTAGTACCCTAGCAAGGATATAGTCCCCACACTTCACAGAGATGTGCAATGCTTTGTTATGCCCCATTCCTTCAACTGGAATTTCTTCATCAGTGAAGGTAAGGTAATTACTAGCAACAATATTACCCACAATCCCATCGAATTGGTTCACCGTGATGTCATGGGTGACATGGGATCCAGTTAGCAGTTTCATGAATGATTCCCTATGACGCCGTAATTCAAAGAAAGCAGTGATAACATAGATATTTTTGCAGGAGTATGATTCAACTGATCAACCACCTTGTATTCACTCTGCTTCATAAATTTCAGGAATTCACAAACCTCTTCTTCAGACACTACTTTCTTGTTTTCTTCTTCTTTCTTTGCCTTCTTACCCACATCTTTATCAATGGACTCTTCTTCTTTATCCTTTCCCTTGCAAGCTTTGTCCATGAGTCCGATAGGGGTATAAATTCGTCCACTTCGGGTCATCCCACCGATTCCTGAGATGTTAGTGATAGCAGGATTGCCAGATCCAGACGCCGCTTTTAACTGGTCAACCCCTAAATTATCCTTAAAGACCTTCATATTGTAATCCCATGGCACTGCATTAACGTTCTTGAAAGGGAAAGGAGTTGGTACATGAATAGTTATCAGTTTAGGCACGCCTCGGACTGGCTTTAAATTTCCCTTGTTGTAGCAAATCTCCAATGGTTTTGGAAAGGTCGTGTTTTTATCTTCACTTGACTGAAGGGTCAATATGTTTTCATCTTTCTTCACACAACCTACCTGTATCAAGTGTCTGTCTAACAATTCTTGGAGAATTTGCCTGAATTCCTCGCATTCCTCTATGCAATGATTGTCATCAGGATGCAAGCTACACAAGTCCCTCTCATCGTATTTCATCTCAATTATACCGAACTTGTAGAGTTTGGCGTAAATGATCCTTAAGGGAGTACGAACATCTTCCACTTTCATTATCAGGAGCTGATTCCTAAACTCTTCAATAATGGCGTTGACTGCTGAACCTCCATGACCTGGAAGGGGATTATTACCCCCATTAGGACCATCCTCCTTAAAACTCAACCATTTGGCATTGATCAGATCTTGAACCACATACTTCAAAGCCTTGCAATTTTCAACAGTGACTCCATCGCCTGCATGAAACTCGCACTTGGCATTTGGGTCATACCCTCTTGGGAAAGGGGTTGAAGTGGTTTCATTGAGCGTGGAGAGACCAAGGAGTTACTGATGAGGTGATGGAACAAATCCGTATAGGTCGTGGGAATGGGATCAAATTGGACTGCTTTCTTTTCTTGGTCATTTGGTTGTTTCTGGTTTTGGTTCGGTTGGGCGGGAGCAACTGGTTGTGCTTGTGTTTGGATGGGGGAAGGTGGTCGAAAGGGCATCATTGGTTGGTTTGGCCGGGGGGTTGGATTATGAGAGGCGGCGGCAATGTATGGAGGTGGAAAGTAGGGGTATGGAAAAGGATGTGGGAAATTGGTAAAGAATTGGGGTGGTTTTCCTTGTGTTTGTCCTCTCGGGCTCGTTATCACAGCATTGGTTTCCCCTTCTTTCTTCTTTACGAAGTTAGTCGGGGGTCTCTTAATATTACTAGTTCCAGCAAAACTTTGGGCAATCTTTCCATTCCTCATTCCTCCTTCAACTCTTTCCCCTACGATGACCATATCTGAAAAGTTTGATGATACGCTTCCGATCATTTTGTCATAGAAGGGTGATTGAAGAGTATCCATGAACATGGCCACCATTTCTTTTTCAATCAGAGGCGGTTTCACTTGGGCTGCCAATCCTCTCCATCGTTGGGCATATGAGACCGCTCAAGGTGTGTGTACCAACTTGACGCTGCCCCTGTTAAACTATCCTGGAAGAAGTGAACCAGAAGTTTGTCATCATGTGCATAGGACGCCATCTTTCTACAGTACATGGTCAAGTGACTTTTCGGGCAAGTTGTCCCTTTATACTTGTCAAAGTCTGGCACCTTGAACTTCGGCGATACAACCACATCTGGCACGAGACACAGATCTGAAGCGATACCTGAGCCGAGATAACTCACTCCTTCTACAACCCTTAGTCTATCTTCGAGGATTTGCAATTTTGTATCAGACCATTGATTCCCAATTGGGACGCTCAGATTAGGTCCCCCCATAGCTGGAGACCAGGCAATGCGGTTAGTCTGGGGATTTAATGGATTTCCTTGAATATAATAGGGGTAACCAAATGGTCGGGGATTCACTACAGGAGTCACTAAGGGCGTATTGGCTCCTTGAGTATTCCCGACATGGGGTGGTGCATAACTAGGTGGAAAGGTATATGCCATGAAGCCAGGAGTTGAGCTTTGAACTGGTATGGTTTCAGTGCCAGAACCAGACCCTTGAGCTACATCTTGCACAACAAGTGCTTGGGAATCAGTTTCTGTAGAGTTATTGTTAGCACCTGGCGGTGTGTAACCGGGCGGGAGACCAAATAGTGGGAACTGTGGTACTTGATTCTGAGGGCCTTGAGGGTTATGGTTCGCAGTATCATCATTGGCCATAGGTGGCGTGTAACCAGGTGGGAGCCCGTAAAGTGGGAACTGTGGTACTTGATTCTGAGGGTTGCTAACTGGTGAATGTGTAGGACCATGCGGGTAAATTGTAAAAGGTACCATCATCCCTTGAGTATTGAGACCATATTGCAACTGCATAGGACCGAAGCCAGGTGGATGGGAAGGTGTAGCTTGACTCTCATCATTCACTGCTGGAGATACCCCATTTGTAGTCCTGTCTTTGTTTAGGGACTGCAGAAGCTCCAAAACCTTGCTCATCTGTTCCTTCAACTGGTTGACGTCCTCTTTCATCTCTTGGTCATCCATGATCTTTGATTGAGAGCGAGTTCGATAAGGGTGTCGAGGAACCAGTTTGTTTGATTATTTTCTTCTGAATGATTAAAAAAAATGATATGAGTATGTGAGAAAGGAAAAATGAATGAATGGATGTGGATGTATGAGTCTATTCATTTTGTACCAGGGAACTGTAGTCCTCATTGCTTTGTTGTAATTATCCGTTTATTTTTTTTAAAAGCGTTAAGTAATTTGGAGAATAAAATGGGATCAATAAGCAAAGTGACAAATCCTTTGTTGATGAGAAAGACAAATAGTACAATTCATTCAAACTAAAATCTCATCAATTAGCTGTCCTTTTCTTCTTCTTAATAGGACAACCAGTCTTTTCTCTTAACTCTTCTATCAAACTTTTTCAAAATTCAATAAACTTTTAAACATTGACTGCAGTATTTAGTGGTACATCGCCGCGTCAGCCTCCTCTAGACGCCTTGGGATATCTATGATTGCTTGATTGGCCAAACTTGCCAACTTTGAAAAACAGTCCCTCCAATGCATGCCTTCATTCCTCAGTTCATTAAAGAGCGCTTGATTTTCTATCTGACTGACCAGTTTTGTAAAACAATTCTCCCAATACATGCTTTCATTTTTTAGGACGTCATAGATCTTCTCTTGGTATTCAATATAATTCCGCAACTCATTTGTATCTTCTTGTTCTTTTTTCAGCGCCTCTTGATACTTCACAAGCATCTCTTCCATTTCTTCCTTGCACTGCTTCTCCTTTTGGGCTCGGTTCTCATACCCAGCTACCACCTTCTCAAGTTGCTTTAAACCTTCAAGCTCCTCTTGCAAATTCTTTTCGGTAACCGAGGATTTTTTCCACAATCCTTTCCATATATAGGCGTTATTTATAGCCTTATCCCTCTCTTGATTACGCAAGCTCAATTGTTCATTTGCACCTCTTAGACAAAGTTGTATATCATGTTTGTTTTTTTCCTCTATTGCTGCTCTTTTGTTGCTTCTTTCGATGAATTTCCCTTTAAGAGTGTTTTCTGAACGTAAGTTCCTGTTCTCCTGAAGTGCTTTTTCAAACTTTGCTTGTAAACCTTTTTTTTCCTCTTCAGACTTCAGCAGTGATGCCTTAAGTTCTTCTACCTCTTCATTTGTAATAGGGATTGGTTCAGCTGTCTCTTGCTTGGGAGGAGGTGTCCCATTGAAAGGCAGCCTGATTTCCTGAACTCTATCCTTAACCCACTGACGGTAGCTTTCTTTGGCGTCAGTGCTTCTTTTCCCAAGTATTTTCCCCTTTCGGATGACTTGGTTCCATGCCTGCCTGATCCTTTTGTGCTCCTCTGTATCTTTCTTATCTATCCCATACACAATGAAAGGGGTTATCAACTCTTCGGCTGGGGGATGCATGATGGGATAACACAATTGTCTTAGTGATATAGAGGGGTTATAATTTATGCAACCCTTCGTTCCTAAGAGCGGCACATTTGGGAAACTGCCACACTGGTAGATTACCTCATTCACTTCTTGCCATTTGGGATACCAACGAATAGTCTTCTCATTAAGGCCGCGTAGATATTGAGCCCACTCTGGTTTGCTCTTAGTTTTCACGGAGCACCAATTGGAATCAACAATAGGGCATAGTGCTCTTCGCCCCTCATGAAATACATGGGTGACAAGCCATACATAGAGCGCTGGTAGGCAACAAGATATCCTCTTCTTTTTCTTCTCATGACAGGTATTAAGGATGTAATATGTATCAGCGAGCACAGCGGGTACAGGGTTCTCGCCCTTGTTTTTTACTGCCATGAAAACATCAATCGCTGCAAAATCAACATGGTCTTCTATCTGTGGGAACAGAACAATCCCAAAAATGGCAAGGGCTAATACATCCATGAAAGCAACTCATTCTCCACCTTCAGATAATGACTTTAATCTCTCCACTAGGTATGCTAGTGGGAAGCCATCAACACCATTTGGATTTTTCATCTTGGTTTTCAACTTACTTTCCTCAACTTTTAAAATTGAAGCGACTGTTGGGTAGGAGGGATAATGTCCTATATAATGGTAAAGCTTAGTATTTTCCAAAGGGTACCCTAAAATTTTCTCATACTCTTCTAAAGTGGGCGCCATTTGGAAATCTTGAAATGTGAAGCACCTCATCGGGGGATCATAAAATTGAGCTAGTGCAGTAACAGCCTCTACTTGTACATCTACCTCCATCAATGCAAGAATCTTCCCATATTTATCATTGAAGGCTATGCGGTTTTTCCCTGTTAGCAACTTCCCAAATTCTTTTAAACCTTGTATTTCTGGCATCTTTGCTTTGGCATGTATGAGCTTTTTTGAAACTGTTTCCTTATTTGATCCCATATTATTTTGCTGTAGATACTTACAAGCTAGCTCTTCCTTACGATTCCCTGGTGAACCTATTCAAAATAAAATGAAATGAGGATGAATGCAATATGTTCAAACTTTTATCATGTTTGATTTAAAAAAAAAATGCATGAACATGACGAATGATGCAACTACTAATGAAAGGGACATATTTTGAAATGTTTGTAAATGATGGGATGCCTATACTACTTTGAAAAGAAGCATTTAAAAAGGTCAACCAAAAGTAAGACTGCCTCTTTGTGTCCTAAACAAGGTCACTCTAAATTAGAGGATTTCTATCTCTGATGATCTATAGGTCATTCGACTTGTGAACACTTTCATAGGTGGTTCTAACACTTCCTCACCAAAGGTCTCTAGAGCCAAGTACCATTTCGAGATGTGACCACCAATAGGAAGAGGATCCTACGTGTGGGCATCCACGAAACGGTCGCACTCTAGATGAGGTTCTCGTGATACCCAAATCGAAAGTAGATTCGAAGTGACTATCACTAACAACCTCTCACTCCCTAAGCTGCACTCGGGCCCGGGTATAGGGTCCCACTCATAAGTGTGTGTAAAAAGGTGTGTAAGTGAGGTGTGTGATGGAGGCAACCTAAAATTACCCAAGCTGCAAAACAAATGAAATATACAAAATATGGTCTTCTAACCTAAGGTTCAATATATGCATAATATTCACAACAAATATTCACAAAAGAACAATAAATAAATAAATAAATAAATAAATAAAACAAGAGAAACTAAACATAAGAGTTAACTAGTTAGCACAATCAATTATTTAGGCTTGACTCTCTAAAAAAAATGTCCACAGCGGAGTCGCCAGCTGTAGCGACCGAAAAATTCGGAGGGATTTGTTCGAGTTTAATGGAGCCGCCACCAATAATTTATTTCGAAGGGAAAAATATTGGAAAAACCTTTGTTGAAGAAAATGGTCCTTGAGACCAGATTTGGGTTCGGGAGTCGATTATGCGTAGGGAAGGTATTAGCACCCCACGACATCCTTTCGAAAAAAGGTTACCTCTAATTAATTGTGCAAAATTTATATTAACTTCTAAAAAATATTTATTTCCCTTTTATTAAAATAAAAGACAAGGATTTACAATGATGAAATAAAAAAAGGCTTAATAAAAGTTGTTTATTTTTGCGCTTGACAGGAGTGGGCTCCTGCTCCTACGTATCTCCGGGTGCAGTGGAGAAATCAAAGGCTACGTAGTTCTTGGATAAAAAATGGTTGTGTGTTTGTTGATTTTAATTAATCGATTTGTGACTTAATTTTAATGGTTTGAGTAGTGATTAAACTAAAAGTGGATTTGGCGTAGTCACTACTAATATTTTAAAATATTTTATTTAGATTGTTGCAATGACCAAACCAAAAGAGGATTTGGAGTAGTCCTTGATTTTATTTTTATTTTTTTAAAAAAGAGTTTGCATAGTAACCTAACCAAAAGCGGATTCGGCGTTGTCACTACTAATATTTATTCAAGAAAATTGAAGAATTTTTCAACGAAAAAAAAAATATGGTTAATAAATAAAAAGGATGAGGGAAACATTCACGTGTTTTTTTTAGGAACCCTAGATTGGGTCAAAATCAGTGGGCTAAAGCCCAAAATAAAAATAAGAGGGGTCAAAAATAATAAAAGGGGGAGGCGTAAAAAAAAGATGGGCTGAAGCCCAAACAAACAAAACCAAAAAAAAAAAGAAAAGAACAAGAAAAGAAAGAAAAAAAAAGGGGGAGGGGGCGTAAAAAGAATGGGCTGAAGCCCATCTAAAAAAAAGGGAAGAACTAACGAAAAAAAATAAAAAAAAGGAGTAAATCATGAAACAAAAGGGAGGGGATGGTCATTTGTGTCTCAAAATTCATTTGGGTTTCATTTGAAACCCTAGGACACAAGCTGCACAGCGCAGCCATGGAAGGGGAAAAGAAAAAAAAATCGTGGGGTGTGGGAGGAGAGGGAGAGTGAGAGAGATCGTGGGAGAGGGAGGAGAGGAGAGGGAGATGGAGGGAGAAAAGTGAACATGAACACAAGAAGGGGGGGTTGAATTGTGTTGAAAACTTTTCGCAAACTTTATGTTAAGAACACTTAGAACACAGGTTTTTCAAACCAGTTTGTATATCGGACGCTGGAAATAAACCGGACGCTGAAAAGCAGTTTGTGAAAACTTGTTTTTAACACAGTAAGATAAAGATAAATATAATGCAGTAAAGCAGTAAAGCAAGAGACACAGAGATTTATACTAGTTCACTACCAAACTGGTAGCTACGTCTAGTCCCTTCGTTCCTGAAGGATTTTCCACTATAATCAATTGATTACAATTTCCTCAAGAGTATTCTACTGTCACAACCTTGACAATACTCTCAACTTCTCAAAACGACTCAGTACAGTCGAGCCTTTGAGGAAACAACCTTAACTAGGCCAAAACAACTTTTACAAGTAAGTTGAATACAAGTATAAATAACTCTCACTGAGAGGATAAAAAATAAGCTCAATATAGAAATGCTTTCTAAAAGAAAGTGTCGGATGTCGAGTTCATTCTTGTAGTCCGTAGACTTGGCTCGAAACTTGATTGCTTACGTAAGCGGTGCTTTGAGTATTGACTCTTTGTAGTGGATAGCAATAGAGCTTGTTCTCAGTAAATGAAGCAATATTCTCTTGTAGAGTTTCAGCAGTTTCTTCAATGGGTACCTTGGGGTATTTATAGGGGGTAGAAAGGATATTACCAAGCATAAAGAAAATGGCTCCTTTCCATTGAGTGAGGTGATTTCAAAAAGCTGTCTCTTTCTTCCTTTCCAGAGAATATCTCAGTAGTACACATTACCGTTTTCGTACTACCTTGCTTTTCACAATTGCTTGTACGATTTTTGTCTTGTAGCTAAAGGTGTCACCTTTGATACCTCGTACAACAATTTTGGCGCATAAGATCAAATTCGAAATCCGTTCCAGATGCTTCTGAGAGGAAGAGCAACAACGTGACCATCACGTGATATAAAATGAAGTTCAGACGCTCGCTCAGAACGGAAGATCGGACGCTCATAGCAAATGGATAAGACTAGTGTCACAAAAAGATAATTCCAGATGCTCACGAAGACAGTTTACTAAGATGAGCCGGATGCTGACACATGAAGTGTATCCTTCTCTTGAGAGCTTCTTCCTTCTTGTTTAAGTGGCTTAGAAATATATGTAATATTAGTATCTGCACACTTCAAGAATTGTTAGAACATAAATTGTTCTCTTGTGAATATTTTGTTATCATCAAAATTAATGAGGGTCTAAACTTCTCAATCGTTTAGGTTCCAACAATCTCCCCCTTTTTGATGATGACAAATATCTAAGGTTGATGAACAATTTAGTTTCAAAATGACATCAAGGGTCTCCCCCTGAATTTAACAATTTTGATATATAAGAAAATTCTAGTATTAAGGCGATAGTTGATAAACAAATTCAATTAAGTGATCGCAAAACAAATACGTAGATGTATCAGAGTAAGATCGGATGCTGATCAAAAAGATTGATTTAATCAAATTGTATCAAATATATTGATCATTATAAGAGCACTAGTACCAAATTTATTTATCATTATAAGAGCACTAGATCAATGAATGTTAGCGCATTAATAAATAACCACACAAGTGCTATGTATGAAATGCTATGCATGATACTTTAGTTCCAGCGTATTCATTGGAGTATGAACATCGGACGGTGGGTTAGTCAGATTTTCACGTGTTCATCATGCCTTTCTTTTACTCCCCCTTTTGTCATCAGACAAAAAGAGTGTAAAAACACATCATAGTCAAAATAAGACTTAGAAAAAATTGAATATACGTCAGATAATTAGAGCAAAAATAGTGTATATATATAAGTGTATCAACAAAAATAAGAAATATCACTTAGTATCAAAAAAAAATTAAAGCAAAACAAAGTTTAAGGGTTTGGAAGAGGTGGTGGAGGGATGTTGAGACGTTCATAAAGTAATTTCAGAGCAGTCTCCAGCTGAGTTACTTTCATGTTTGTGGCCTTCATCTCTTCAAACTCTGCTTTGGGAATAGTGACCATCTCAACTGCAGAAGTAGAAGTAGAAGGTCCAACTTCTGGTACGGGTGCAAGTTTCATCTTCTGATGCTCTGCTAGCACCCAGTTGGATAGTTTAAGTCTCAAATCCTTCTTCCGTTGAGCTCTTAGAAAAAATGCATCATTTGGTATAGACCATTTGAAGAAATTTCCAAGTTTTCTGAGCTCAGATGCTGTTTGAATTTCCCATTGATACTTCACATCTTCTGGATACAGCATATTCATGAAGATGATTTCTCTGTGTAGAACAACATCGCAAAGGAAAGCATCAAACCTATTTCCAGCTTCTTCTCCCCATATATTTCTGATAAAGACACTTAATGCTTCACAAGCGTAAGAGAGTGCTTCATTTTCTGCCAGGTAAATTCTTTGCAGATTTTCCCTGTCATCTTCTTCTAGCACTAGGGGGACGAGGCATGGTAATATGGCTCTGTCTTTCCAAGACTCAGACCACTGACTCCAAGTAAATCCAATGTCGAAGTGCTTGGTCACAGCAGCCCATTGGTCATATATCTTCATGCAATAAAAGGTCTGACATCGAGCATCTGAACATATCATCGAAGTAAACTGTTCTAAGATTGATGTCAGTAATTCTGCTGATTGTGCCAACTGTTGGAATAGTGGCCTTCTCTGCATTGCAGCAGTTGGAGGATCCAGTTCTCCATTCATCTTTCTTCAGAGCACTTAGATAATATCTTCTGGCATGATCTTCAGAGATTTTCTTTACCGGAAGCTGGGTAAACTCCTTGACTTTGTAGTCTCTGGGCGCTTTCTCATATTCCTTAGGCCCTATCTTACTGAATGGCATTTTGCCAGGTGCAGCTTCCTTTCTTTTTCCAGGAATAGACCAGGGTAACCACCTTTGCCTATCTGGAACAATCTTTATAGAGACAGATGATGGGTCTCTATATTGTCCAATGACTTCAAGCTTTTTCTGCTCATAGCAATGAGCCATCATACAGGCTTCAGCTTCTGTAATCCATCTACCACATTCCTCTAATGTAAGAGGTTCATTCTGGGGTAGGAACCTTGGTACATCAACAGAAAAGGGGATAGCCCTGCTGTTTGGTTTGGGTCTCAGCCTTCCTTTAAAAGACATCTCAACATTGTCTTTTCCATCCTTGAAGACAGCATTCATTGGAGGAGATATCTCCAGTCTTGAAGCTCCGGAAGTGAAGGTCTTCAAGTGCCATACAGATGGGTGATTGTAGATAGAGTTAAATGACTCATATCTGACAAATTTTGGTCTAATGTCAAGAGGGATAGGTTTCTTTGGAATTAGGGCAGTAGTTTTAGGTGTCACTACTGTGATATTATACTTGGGAAGAATGTAGGGTTTGAAAGGATTAAATGGAGTGACTTTGAAAAGGAGGTTAAAAGGATGAGAATGAAGTTTGGAAATGTATGAAGTGAGGGAGGTATATGTGGAGGTTTGAGGTGAGGAGATGGTAAGTGTATTGGTCTGTGTTTGGATAGGTTGTTTGAGGGCTATAGAGGTGGTTGTGTTTCTGGTTTTCTGTGCACGGGTTTGAGTGGCTGATGGTTGTGCAACAGATCTAGGTGGAGCAGGAATGGTATTATCAGTTTCAAAAACAGATACAGAATCATCAGTAGGATTCAGTACCTTTGGTTCAAGTTCAGACTGCCTGACCAATCTCTTCAGCGTCTGTCTAGGGGCAGCAGCTGGAGGCGGACGATGAATTGCCTTCTTTTGTGCACCGGACGCTGAAACTTGTTTCTCGACTTCCGCTTGCTTTTTCATCGGGACCGACTGATGGGAACGCTGTCCTCATCTTCTGATTCAGTCTTTCTTTTAGGTGCAGAAGCCACCTTCTGCTTCTTGCTTCTTGTCTCCTCTTCTGGAGAATCAGAAGTCCTTTTCACACCGCCATGTAACTTCCGTGGTTTTGTCAAAAGTAGACTTCACGAGAGGGACCAGATTCTATTCCCTATTCCTTTTTCACCTTCTTCATTTGTTCACCAGTGATCAATTTCATTCTGACCGAGCTGTTAACTCCGAAGGTGTCAGGGATCACAACACTTTCAGTGCCAAAATACTTCACCTTTTCTTGATCTGGCAAAGCAGTCAGCTTGTTTACAACCAGATTCTTGGTCATCATCTTAGTGAGCAGAACACCATAAGGAATGCACTTGTAGGTGTCTTTCTTGTCAGCATCTCCTTTCCTCGAATTAACCAAAGGCATTAATCAGGTTGTTGTAAATCACTCTTGGCAGGTTTACCTTGTTACCAGCCCTGCAGTGCCTCATAATGAATTTCTGTTCATAGTTGACTATGTCACTAGAGCCAGCCTTCAACCAGACACTCTTGGTGATTATCTTGTGAAGAACTCAGAATGACTCTTCAAATTCTTTGCAAGAGGAGTTTCACCAGATTCTTTCAACTGTTTATAGTTCTCAAACAAATCCTCATTGACCTTCTCAAGGCCATGAAATGCATCACCAATCTGTAGTAAACGATACCTTCACAGGGACAACCAGTGACTTCAGAGATGTTGGTAACGGTAAAAATAAACTTGTAACCTCTCACAGTTCCTTCAAAAATACCACCTTGGTGTAAACGAGCGTTACCCCAAAATTCCTTAATAGCAGTAACTAGAACCTCAATCTGTTTCCAAAAGAAGTAGTGTTCCCAACCCATTGCCTTGAAACCACTGTAGAAGTCGAAGCCATAGAGTTTGAAGTTTTCTAAATCAACCCGATTTTCCAGCAAAACTTTTCCTTCAGCCATGGTGTCGTAAATGGCAGTATACTCAGAGGTTGTTACACCAGACATGATTGTAGTTGAGAGATAGAGAAATGGAGGTTTAGGGTTTTAGGACAGTCACGAAGAGAAGAGAGGAAAATTGTTTTTCAGACTGAAAACAGAGAGTGATTGTGGAGCGAAAAAGAAGGAGTAGTGGGAAGGTTTTGTAATTGGTACAGTTGCTTTTTAAAAATATCGCTTCGTATTTCCACATAAAAATTAAATCAAAAAGAAAAGAAAATAAAGATTCGCCTTTTCATTAAATGCAGACGCTAAAAGAAAAGTAAAATCAAGAAAAAGATTTTATCGAAAAACATAAACAATTATGACTCAGTAGATATGATGAGATGCTTGAGTCCTTAACACGTGTGACACGTGTGGATGTGCTCGGACGCACGCAACCGATTCACCAGACGATGAGTTATGATGCATATGACAAATAAGATGCTTATGCACATACATGCTAATGTCATATCAGATGCTCATATGATATCTATCATAAGACGCTGAGATTATTCATTCTTCTATAAGATGAAAGTTCAAATTTCTTCTTATAAAATTGAATCTATCTTCAGCAAGGGGTTTTGTAAATATGTCAGCCCACTGATGATCAGTGTCTACAAATTTTATTTCTAGAATACCCTTCTGAACATAGTCTCTTATAAAATGATGCTTAATCTCAATGTGCTTTGCTCTAGAATGCAATATAGGATTTTTAGTAAGACATATGGCAGATGTATTATCACAGAAGATAGGAATGTTACTTTCTTTTATCAAGTAGTCTTCAAGTTGATACTTCATCCACAGAAGTTAAGAACTGCAACTTGCTGCTGAGATGTATTCAGCTTCTGCTGTTGAGAGTGCAATAGTGCTTTGTCTTTTGCTTGACCAAGATACAAGATTTGCTCCAAGGAATTGGCAGCTACCACTTGTGCTCTTTCTTTCAATTCGGTCTCCAAAGAAAGTCAAGATCACGTAAACCTACTAATTTGTAATATTTTGATTTCTTATAAAGCAAACCAAGATTAGTAGTTCCTTGCAAATATCTGAATATTCTTTTAACAGCACTTAGGTGTGATTCTCTAGGATCCGATTGAAATCTAGCACACAAAGTGCAGACAACATAATGTCAGGTCTTGAAGCCGTAAGATACAGTAGAGATCCAATCATACCTCTGTCCATTTTCTGATCTACCTTCTTACCAATTTCATCTTTACTAAGAGTGCAGGTAGGATGCATAGGTGTACACATAGGCTTGCAATCCAGCAACTTGAATTTCTTCAATAATTCTTTTATATATTTGCTTTGATGTATATAGATACCATCACTGCATTGCTTGATTTGTATTCCAAGGAAAAACTTTAATTCTCCCATCATGCTCATCTCAAATTTAGCCTGCATAAGCTTAGAAAATTCTTTGCAAAGGCTTTCGTTAGTGCCTCCAAAAATGATATCATCAACATAGATTTGAACAAGTATGAAATGCTTGTTAGAGGATTTTCTGAAAAGAGTAGTGTCAACTAAACCTCTTGTAAATCCATTTTCCATTAAAAAGGAACTTAGTCTATCATACCATGCTCTGGGAGCGTGCTTAAGACCATATAGTGCCTTTTTAAGTTTAAAAACATGTTCTGGAAATTCAATATCTTCAAAACCAGGAGGTTGTTTAACATAAACTTCCTCAGTTATAAAACCATTTAGAAAAACACTTTTCACATCCATTTGATATAGTGTTATCTCATGATGTGCTGCAAATGAAAGTAAAATGCGAATAGCTTCTAGTCTTGCAACAGGTGCAAAAGTTTCAGTGAAATCAATACATTCTTCTTGTGAGTAACCTTGAGCAACTAATCTTGCTTTATTTCTCACAACTTTACCATCTTCATCAAGCTTATTTCTAAATACCCATTTAGTACCAATAGCTTGTTTATCTTCTGGTAGAGTGACTAGCTTCCATACATCATTCCTTTGGAACTGATTTAGATCATCTTGCATTGCTAGAATCCACCCTTCATCTTCCAAAGCTTGATCAATCGTCTTAGGTTCCATTTCAGAGAGAAGTGCAAAATCAACATGCTCCTTGAAAGACGATCTGGTTCATACTTTATCACCAGGTTCTCCTATGATTTGATCTTTTGGATGATTGGTTTTGTACTTCCAGCTTTTTCTTGCTTCAGTAGAATTCTTCGTCTGGTCACCACCGGATGATGAAGATGCATGTTCACCGTCTGACTTGTCATCGAGGTTTAATTAAAATAACTCATCTAGCTCGACATAGCGATGTCAGGCTTCTTGTCATCAAACTTGACATGAATGGACTCTTCAATCACAAAGTTTCTTTGTTGTATATTCTAAAAGCTTTAGTCTTTCGTAGTATCCCAAAAGATTCCTTTGTCACCTTGGAATCAAACTTACTAAGTCGATCTTTAGTATTCAAAATATAACAAATACAACCGAAAGGATGAAAGTAAGAAATGTTTGGTTTTCTACCTTTCCACAATTCATAAGGAGTCTTATTCAAGATAGGTCTTATAAGAATTCTATTTTGAATATAACAAGTCGTGTTTATCACGCCGCCCAAAAATGTTTCGCAATATCAGCTTCATTGATCATGGTCCTGGCCATTTCCTGGAGGGACCTATTTTTCCTTTCTACAACACCATTTTGTTGAGGTGTTCTAGGAGAAGAGAAATTGTGGGAGATGCCATTTTCTTCACAAAATTTTTGAAAGTTTTCATTTTCAAATTCTCCCCCATGATCACTTCTAATAGAAGAAATACAGATGCCTTTTTCATTTTGAACTGATTTGCAGAAAACAGTAAATACCTTAAAAGACTCATCCTTGTGGGCAAGGAATTTAACCCATGTCCATCTAGTAAAATCATCAACAATGACTAATCCATATTTCTTTCCAGTTAAAGAGGTTGTCCTTGTGGGACCAAAAAGATCAAGATGTAAAAGTTTAAGTGGTCTCGAGGTTGAAACAACATTTTTTAAATGAAAGGAAGTTTTAACTTGTTTTCCTCTTTGACAAGCTTCACACAGGGCATCAGATTGGAACTTAAGATTTGGTAAGCCTCTAACAAGATTGTGCTTGTTTAATTTTGAGATTAACCTCAAATTGGCATGACCCAATCTTTTGTGCCAAATCCATTGCTCATCTTCAATGAATAAGACACTTGACATCTTGTTTTGCAAGTTCAGAAAGATCAACTTTATAAATGTTTTGTTTCCTCTTTGCTGTAAAGAATATAGATCCATCATTTTTGCTTTTTACTAAACATCCATTTTCTGTAAAGACAACATTATAACCATTGTCACATAATTGACTTATGTTCAATAGATTATGTTTCAGTCCTTCAACATATAAAACATTATCAATAGAAGGAAGAGAGCCTTTACCAATGCGACCAATTCCAACTATTTTACCTTTCTGGTTTCCTCTGAAACCAACGAATCCAGCTTCTCTAGGTCTTAGTTCTTGGAACATATGATTTTCTCCCGTCATGTGACGCGAGCATCCACTGTCTAAGTACCAGAATAGGTGTGTTGACTTTGTTGCAAAGCAAATCTGCAACATAGACTATTTTATCTTTAGGTACCCATATCTTTTTGGGTCCTTTCTTGTTAGTTCTTGAAGGATACTTGTCCTTCTTAGTTGTAAACACAGGACATGCACTTTTCAAATGACCAGATTTATTGTAGTAAGTACAATACAAACATTTACTATGATTATTGGATTTATCAGATGCTGAATCATTTACTAAAAGAGGTTCATCTGATATATAACCAAGACCATGAGTTGTCGTTTTACTGACTCCCCAAATCATAGAAGCTTGCTTTCTTCGAGTTACACTCTCTTCAAGAAACTTTTGAAATGCATGTTCATAGTCATTTGATTTGCAATTAGGATTGCAAGTAACTACAGAGCTTTTGACTTGAGAGCTCTCAGCTTCTGGTTGCTTGTTGGCTTCCAGACGCTGGTTATCCACCGTAATCGATTTTCGTTTTCGCCACTGGTTCTCTTCATTGAGTACAGAGTTTTTATTGTGTAAAGAATGAAAATCTTGTGTTAGTTTTGAAAATTTCTTTTTCAAATTCTTATACTCAATAGAGAGAGTGGCAGAATCCTTTAACAGATCATCAAATGCAAGTTAAAGTTCAAAATAAGAATCATATATTATTACCTCTTCAACTTCTTCTTCTGAATCAAGATCAGTGTCTGCCATGAGGGCAATGTGAGCTTCCTCTTCTTTATCTTCCTCAGAGGAGGATAAGTCAAGATCTTCCCATGTTGCCATGATACCTTTCTTCTTTTTCTTTAAGGAGTTTCTTGTGGGCTTTTCCTTAAGATTAGGACACTCGGACTTGAAATGTCCAGGCTTCTTACATTCATAGCAAATGACTTGGGCTTTGTCCTTGTCTTTGCTTTCCTTCTTGTCTTTTGTATCTTTCTTCTGAAACCTCCTTCTGAAGTTTCTCTTCTTCCACATTCTCTGGATCTTCTTAGATATGAAGGCTAGCTCATCATCTGATCCATCATAATCTCCTTCCGAAGCTTCATCATCTGATTCTTCTTCTTCAGCCTGAAAAGCTTTAGAAGTACTAGGTTTATGTTGATTAACTCTTAAAGCAATAGACTTACTCTTCTTGGTAGGTTCTTCTTCATTTAGCTTAAGTTCATGAGCTTTCAAAGAACTCATAAGATCTTCAAGCCGAAGGACATTTAGATCTTTTGCTTCTTGAATAGCAGTGACTTTAGGTCTCCACTGCTTAGTCAAACTTCTCAAGATCTTTCTCACATGATCAGGTGTAGTATAACTTTTTCCAAGGGCCTGCAACCCATGAACAAGTGTTTGGAACCTTCCAAACATAGTTTCAATGTTTTCTCCATCTTCCATTTTGAATAGCTCATACTGGCGAACCATCATGCTGGCCTTTGTTTCTCTTACTTGGGCAGAACCCTCATAAGACAAAACAAGAGAATCCCAGATTTCTTTGGCAGTATCAAATTTACCACATTTATCATATTCTCTTTCTGTCATAGCACAGATGAGAATAAATCTAGCCTTTTGATTAGTTTGATGTCTCTTTTTCTGATCATCAGTCCAGTTTTCCCTAGGTATTGCAACACTAAGGGCATTAGCGGGAGAAATGTATCCACTTTCAACTATATCGCATAAATCAAGATTTTGTGTCTCAAGGAATGCTTTCATCTTATCTTTCCAATCATCAAATTTTTCTCCATTGAATAGAGGAGGACGGTTCATATGACCACCTTCAACAGACATGTTCACAGTAGGATCTTTACTCTTAACATTGTTAAGTGCTCAACCAAGAGGCCGAGCCTCGATACCAACCGATCGTGAACACAAGAAGGGGTTGAATTGTGTTGAAAACTTTTCAAAACTTTATGTTAAGAACACTTAGAACACAGTTTTTCAAAACAAGCTTGTATATCGGACCTGAAATAAACCGGACGCTGAAAAGCAGTTTGTGAAAACTTGTTTTTAACACAGTAAGATAAAGATAAATATAAAGCAGTAAAGCAGTAAAGCAAGAGACACAGAGATTTATACTAGTTCACTACCAAACTGGTACCTATGTCTAGTCCCTTCGTTCCTGAAGGATTTTCCACTATAATCAATTGATTACAATTTCCTCAAGAGTATTCTACTGTCACAACCTTGACAATACTCTCAACTTCTCAAAACGACTCAGTACAATCGAGCCTTTGAGGAAACAGCCTTAACTAGGCCAAAACAACTTTTACAAGTAAGTTGAATACAAGTATAAATAACTCTCACTGAGAGGATAAAAAATAAGCTCAATATAGAAATGCTTTCTAAAAGAAAGTGTTGGACGCTGAGTTCAGTTCTTGTAGTCCAGAGACTTGGCTCGAAACTTGATTACTTACAGAAGCAGTGCTTTCAGAGTATTGACTCTTTGTAGTGTATAGCAACAGAGCTTGTTCTCAGTAAATGAAGTAATATTCTCTTGTAGAGTTTCGGCAGTTTCTTCAATGGATACCTTGTGGTATTTATAGGAGTTATAAAGGATATTACCAAGCATAAAGAAAAATGGCTCCTTTCCATTGAGTGAGGTGATTTCGAAAAGCTGTCTCTTTCTTCCTTTTCAGAGAATATCTCAGTAGTACACATTACCGTTTTCGTACTACCTTGCTTTTCACAATTGCTTGTATGATTTTTGTCTTGTAGCTAAAGGCGTCACCTTTGATACCTCGTACAACAATTTTGGCGCATAAGATCAAATTCGAAATCCGTTCCAGATGCTTCTGAGAGGAAGAGCAACAACGTGACCATCACGTGATATACAATGAAGTTCAGACGCTCGCTCAGAACGGAAGATCGGACGCTCATAGAAAATGGATAAGACTAGTGTCACAAAAAGATAATTCCAGACGCTCACGAAGACAGTTTACTAAGATGAGCCGAATGCTGACACATGAAGTGTATCCTTCTCTTGAGAGCTTCTTCCTTCTTATTTAAGTGGATTAGAAATATATGTAATATTAGTATCTGCACACTTCAAGAATTGTTAGAACATAAATTGTTCTCTTGTGAATAATTTGTTATCATCAAAATTAATGAGGGTCTAAACTTCTCAATCGTTTAGGTTCCAACAAAAGGGGTGTGCTGCGAGAAAGAGAGGAAGAGTGAGAGAGATCATGGGAGAGGGAGGGAGAAAATGGAGTGCTACGAGAAAGAGAGGAAGAGTCAGAGAGATCGTGGGAGAGGGAGGAAGAGAGGGGTGTGCTGCGAGAAAGAGAGGGAGAGTGAGAGTTCTACCTTCTTCTGCTCTTCTTTCTTCTTCTTCTCCCTGCTTCTTCTCTTTTTTTTTTTTTGCGTTTTTCCTTCTGTTTCTTCTCCCCTTTGTTTTTTTTTTTTGGACTTGGTGAATTATGGCTTCAGTGTGGAGCCTCTAATTCTTTGAGTGGTGGTAAAAACGCCCAGAATTCTCCTCTTTTCTTTGTTGTTCTGTTGTTGCATTTATAGAGCAAAGGGGCTTCAATAGGACAATGGTTGCTGACCCTTGTATTGGCTGTTTGCTGCAGGTATGGTTGGTGATGCAGAGGAGGGCTGGTGGTTCTGGGTAGTGCTCGCAGTCGCTTGGTTGGAGAAAAATGGAAAAAGCAAAGGAACAAGAAGAAAGCATCTTGGACCCATTCTCCAAATGCTTCGCCTCTGCTTGCTTCGCTCGCTGTTGTTGGTTGTTGTTGGTGTGGTCGAGGGGCACGAGCCAGACTCAGCTTTGCTTTGCTTCTTTTTGCTTTTTTTGTTTTTTTCTGATTTTGTAATTGTTTTGGGCTTGGTTTGTATGGAATGGACTGTAATGGACTGTTCGTATTTTTGCAATTTTTGTAATGGACATGGTTATTATTATTGGCCTTATGCTTGTGATTATAATTTGTAACAAAAAGGCCAGCAACTTGTACCTCCCCTTTTTTATTGCAATTGGGCTGAAATTAGCCCAAAGGATTTAACAAAATTGAACCCAAAATGTGTTGCTAAGAATAAAGTAAAGACAAAAATAAAAATAAATTACAGGAGGTAGGTGGACAAAATTAGGGTATAACATAGACCATGAGATAAGGTTTGCTCCAAGAAATTGGCAGCCACCACTTATGCTCTTTCTTTCAATTCTATCTCCAACAAAGTCTGCATCATAGAAACCTACTAACTTATAATTATCTGAATTCTGATAAAGCAAACCAAGGTTAGTAGTTCCTTTGAGATACCTAAATATTCTCTTAACAGCAGTTAAGTGAGATTCTCTAGGATCGTATTGGAATCTTGCACATAAGCACACACTAAACATAATATCAGGCCGTGAGGCAGTACGATAAAGGAGTGAACCAATCATACCTCTATATACCTTTTGGTCTACCTTGTTACTAGATTCATCTTTGCTTAAAGCACATGTTGGATGCATTGGTGTGCTCATTGGTTTGGTTTCCTCAAGCTTGAACTTCTTCAAAAGTTCTTTCACATATTTAGTCTGATGGATATTGGTTCCATCTTAACATTGCTTGATTTGAATTCCAAGGAAGACTTTCAATTCTCCCATCATACTCATTTCAAACTCATTCTACATAAGCTTAGAGAATTCCTCACAAAGAGATTCATTAGTAGCACCAAGGATAATATTAGTAACATATATTTGAACTATAATAAAATGCATTTTAGATGATTTTCTAAAGAGTGTAGTGTCCACCTGTCCTCTTTCAAAATCATTTGACATTAAAAAGGAACTCAGTCTGTCATACCAAGCTCTTGGGGCTTGTTTAAGTCCATAGAGAGCCTTTTTAAGTTTAAAGACATGCTCTGGATAAGCAATATCTTCAAATCTAGGTGGTTGTTTTACAAACACTTTCTCACTTATAAAACCATTTAAAAATACACTATTTACATCCATTTGATATAAAGTAATACCATGATGTACAACAAAAGATAATAAAATTCTAATTGCTTCAAGTCTAGCTACAGGAGCAAAGGTTTCAGTATAATCTATACCTTCCTCTTGTGAATACCCTTGAGCAACAAGTCTAGCTTTATTTCTTACCACTTTGCCATCTTCATCAAGTTTGTTTCTGAAAACCCACTTGGTTCCAATGGCTTGGTTATCCTCTGGAGGAGGCATAAGCTTCCAAACATCATTTCTCTGAAATAGATTGAGCTTTTCTTGCATAGCAAGTATCCATCCATCGTCTGTTAGTGCTTCACAATTGTCTTGGGCTCTATTTTTGACAACAAACCAAAGTCAGAGTGTTACCTGAGAGATAATCTTGTTCTAAATCTATCACTTGGTTCACCAATTATCTGGTCCTTAGGGTGATGAGTTTTGAACTTCTAGTCTGTTATCGTCTCTTCTTGAGTCTTGTCAGCAGACGCAGAACCAGAGCCAACACCTGTGACACCATCATCTATTTCTTTGCTTATCTGCATATCTGCAAAGACATCATCTAGCTCTGACGTTTCATTGTCAGGCTTCTTATAATCAAATCTCACATGCATAGACTCATCAACAATTAATGTTTCTTTGTTGTATACTTTGTAAACTTTAGAGCGTTCAGAATATCCCAAAAAGACAGCTTCGTGTGATTTTGAATCAAATTTTCCAAGACGACACCTTTGTATTGAGAACAAAGCAGTCACACCCAAATTGGTGAAAATAAGAAATGTTGGGTTTTCTTCCTTTCCACAATTCATATGGAGTCTTATTCAAGATAGGTCTAATATAGATTCTATTTTGAATATAACATGCAGTGTTTACTGCTTCTGCCAAAAAGTGCTTTGCAACATTAGTTTCGTGAATCATGGTTCTGCCCATTTCTTGAAGAGATCTATTTTTCCTTTCTACAACACCATTTTGTTATGGTGTTCTAGGGGATGAAAAATTGTGAGATATGTCATACTCTTCACAAAAGTTTTGAAATGATTCATTTTCAAATTCTCCACCATGGTCACTTCTAATTGTTGTAATACAAAAACCTTTTTCATTTTGTACTTGTTTGCAGAAAACAGAAAACATTGCAAATGACTCATCCTTTTGAGCAAGGAATTTTACCCATGTCCATCTAGTATAGTCATCAACAATTACAAGACCATATTTCTTTCCAGACAAAGATGCAGTTCTAGTTAGTTCAAATAAATCTAAATGCAAAAGTTTAAGTGGCCTTGAGGTGGAAACAATATTTTTGGATTCAAAAGAAGATTTTGTTTATTTCCCTTTTCGGCATGCTTCACAAAGAGCATCAGATTGATACCTAAGATTTGGTAAGCCTTTAATAAGTTCTTTCTTGTTAAGCTTTGAGATTAACCTCAAGATGGCATTAACCAATCTTTTGTGCCAAGTCCACTGCTCTTCATCAACTGGCAAAAAGCATTTTACATTTTGATTTGCCAACTCAGAAAGTTTAATTTTATAAATATTGTTATTTCTCTTTGCTTTAAAGAAAATGGAGTCATCTTTCTTGCTCTTGACTATACAGGCATTATCACTAAAGCCAACATCATAACCACTATCGCATAATTGACTTCCACTTAGTAGGTTATGTTTCAGGACATCAACAAGTAAAACATTATCAATAGAAGGTAGAAATTTCTCACCAACTCTTCCACTTCCAATGATTTTACCTTTCTGGTTTCCTCCGAAACCCACTGTTCCACTCTCTTTAAGTTGGAGTTCTTGGAACATATGTCTTTCTCCCGTCATATGACGTGAGCACCCACTGTCCAAGTACCAGGACTGGTGTTTTAGCTCTGTTGCTAAGCAGATGTGTAACATATACAATCTTGTCCTTAGGTACCCAAATCTTTTTGGGACCTCTTTTGTTAGTTCTAGAAGAAAACTTGTCCATCTTATTTTTCAATTCATAACAAGTACTTCTAATGTGTCATTTCTTATTGTAGAAAGTACAAAGTAGACAGTCACTATGATTGTTGGTATCTTTGGATTTCAAATGTGTCTTTTGAAAGGTGGGTTCCTCTGGTTTGTAACCAAGACCACTTTTACCATTTTGGCTTACTCCCCAAATCATAGATGCTTGTTTGCATCGTGCAACACACTCAGATCCCTCTTCATATTTTGAAGAGTTACATTCAATCTTTTCCTCATTCTTAGAGCTGTCACTCACCAGACGGTGGTTTTTTAGCTTTGAGTTTCTCATTCTCTTCATTGAGTGTTTGAAATTCTTTTGAAAGTTTTGAGAATTTCTTTTTCAAAGATTTATACTCAATGTTGAGTTTAGAAGACTCATCTAAGAGTTCATCAAAAGCTATTTGAATATCAGAAGATGAATTAGAATCTACCTCTTCATCTTCTTCTTCACTGCCTGATCCTATGGTAGCCATCAGAGCCATGTTGGCTTGTTCCTCATCCTTATCATACGATGATGAATCAGAATCATCCCACGTTGCCATGAGACCCATCTTCTTCTTGTCTTTGAAACCACATTTCCTTGGTTTCTCTTTCTCGAGTTGTGGACATTCAGACTTAAAATGTCCTGGCTTTTTGCACTCGTAGCAAGTGACTTGGCTTTTATCCTTGTAGTCCTTCTTATCCCTTGAATCCTTCTTGTGGAACTGCTTCCTAAACCTTCTTTTGTTTTTCCACACGTTGAATTTTCCTTGATATTAAGGAAATTTCTTCGTCTGTGCCTCCACCACTCTCATCAGACGATCCATCGTTTGCTTCTAGTTCAGCTTGAAGAGCTTTGGAGGAGGATGCTTTGCTTGTAGATTTCAAAGCAATGGACGTTAATTTCTTAGGAGGCTCTTCTTCATCTAGCTCAAGCTCGTGAGCTCTCAAGGAACTCAGAAGATCTTCAAGTCACAAGGCATTCAGGTCCTTGGCTTCTTGAATAGCCGTGACTTAGGTCTCCACTTCCTTGGCAGGCTTCTTAAGATTTTTTTTACATGATTAGCAGTGGTGTAGCTTTTCTTAAGAACCTTTAGACCATGAATTAGTGTTTGGAATCTTCCAAACATAGTTTTAATGCTTTCACCCTCTTCCATTTTGAAGAGTTCATATTGTCTAACCAAGATGTTAGCCTTGGTTTCTTGCACCTGGGAAGTACCCTCATAGGCCAAAGCAAATGAGTCCCAAATTTTTTTGACAGTTTTATTTTTCCCACATTTCTCGTACTCTTTCTTAGAAATGGCACAGATAAGAAAATATCTTGCCTTTTGATTTAGTTGATAGGCTTTCTTATGCTCATCTTCCCATTTATCTCTAGGAATGGGTTTATTCTTGGAATCCACTGGTTCAGAATATTGTTTTTGAACCATATCCCAGAGTTTGAGTTGTTGAGACTCGAAGAACGTTTTCAGTTTTCTTTCTAGTAGTCATAATTTGTTCCAGTGAACAAAGGAGGACGGTTAACGTGACCACTGGCTTCATTGCTTGCCATGTATAAAGAATAAGATCTTTTCCTCTTACACTGTTAAGTGCTCAACCAAGAGGTCGAGCTCTGGTACCAATTGAACGTGACAAAAACACAAGGAACGGGGGTTTGAATTGGGTTTTAGAAATCTTTTCGCAAAGCTTGGAGTTTATGAAAACCTTTTCAAAACAACTCTTTAACAAAATAGCAAAGTAAGTAAGTAAAGAGAAGAGAAAAGAATGACATAGTGATTTATACTAGTTCACTATACCTGATAGCTACGTCTAGTCCCTTCACACACTTGAATGATTTCTCCTCTATAATCAACCTGATTACACTTGAGAGTATAATACTGCCAAAATGGCTATACTCACAACTTCTTAGAACTACTTAGTGCAGTCAAGCCTCTAAGGAATACAACCACTACTGGGCTAAATGCAGTGTTCAAAAATGGTTTGAAACAATATCTAATAACTCTCAGTAGAGAGGATATACAATGAAAACTTAAGCACAAAGAATAACTTTCAAATTGAAAGAATAAAACAATTAACTTGGAATGATTCTTGGTTGCTCACTTTGATTCACAGCATTTCAGTTTCGTTAACCTACATCAGTGAATGAAGTAGGGTATATATAGCTAGGGTTGTGAATAGTGTCATTGTGACCTAACAACTCTTTTAACTAGTGGACAAAACTTCAGATCCTCTTTTCGTGGCTTTAGCAAGTCACGTCGCTTTCCACTCCACTCTTGCATATTGGCACAGTAGATAATATCAGGATCTTTGTCCCTTATGAGCTTTTTAAAAATTAGACACTTCTTGAGCAAGTTTTCTGATGATTATATACGTTGACATTCCCTTTAGCCTTTGATTCCTCGTACATTAAAATACTCATCAATGAGGTCTCTTAAAAACATGAAGTAGCCTTAAATGAATACTCAGTCTGATTTCCAATCAGAGCATCTGTCAAACAGACAATGCTTGTTACTGAGATACTCTGTTCACTAGAGTGAGCTTAAAACAGAGGCAAGTTCTTCAGTAGAGAATTTGTTGGCCTTTCATATAAGAAAGTCTTGTAGAAACGGATGAAGGCTTCCACTGTGTAGTCTATTCATAGTCTGTTGAGCGTTGATGATGTGAGCATGGGTGCCCTGAGTATGTGGAAAGAAGCCTAAAAGGATACACTCAAAAATGCATGCAAAGATGTTCTATTCAAGGCTAAATTAAGGGACGTTCAGGAGCTTGTCATTTTTTTCACGTGGAATTTAAGAAGAAAAGTCATGCACATCAAAGAAGATCCTTGGGTCAGCAAGCATTTCAAAGGGGAACAATTGGTACTTTTAATTGGCTGGAAATGGTAAGATCTTTATTGGTGGTCAACTAAAGATCAAGATATGCTCTAGGAGTAATTGAAGAGATATTAAGGAGCTGGACAACAAATACGTGATCTTAACCAATAAATGGCACCAGGCCAGCGCATGGAATTAGTTGACCCAATTAGTACTCTTGAACGTATTTCCATATCTGATGGCTTCCTTATTCAAATTGGACAACACCTATTTTTCTCAAACTTTGAAGATCTTTGGGCTGATTAGTCACGTTGCTAGCTTTTATGCTATTTAATTGTTTTTTTAGGAAAATAATTGTAATGGCTTAAAAGCCTATTTATTTGCTTTATTTTAATTAGGATTTAAATTCTTAGTTTATTATTTCAGATTTGGTTTGATTTAAACTAAAAATCTAAAAATAATAATTAGATGGTATTTGAATTTTTAGGGTTTCATTGAGTCAATTAGGACTAATGCCCTATATATTGTAATTGACTGTTATGAATAAAGGGGAAGTTGAATTTTGAGTAAAAAAAAATTGAGAGATGATTCTCTTTGGTTCTCGGAACAGTTCTTAGAGCTTATCGGCTTGCTGTGGCGCTCAATCCCGACTTATCAATCGGAACCTCCATAGACGATTGTGGGGTCCTCCTGACTTATCAATCGGTTTTCCATCCCGATTGTGGCGTCCTCACCGCCTCCACCTTCATGACTCCCGATTTAGTTACCGACGGCTCCGATGATCGTATCAGTTGACCAAAAACAGAGCATTGACCAAGACAGAGCATGGTCTACCAGAGCTTTGACTCAATGTTTTAAAAACCGGACCGGAGATCTAACCGGCGAGACCTCCGGGTCATGGTTCAATTGGTTCAACCGGTTGAATCGTCGGTTGAACCGGATGATAATTAATTAAATAAATAAAATAAATAATTCAAGTCATAATTTGTAAAGGAAAATTAATTAAAATATCCATAATTTTACAACAAAAACTCACAAATAATAAAATAATTATAAAAAATATAAAGGACAAGCTTACCTTCCACAGCCACCTACGGATTTCAAAACACAATTAAAGTGAAATAAATACTTAAAAGCAGGAACCAATGTATTTTTTGGAAAGATACAAATGAATAGAGACGTAGGGTAGTGTATAAGGGTTAGTTCTACTGATATTTTTTTTTTGTGAAAACAATTAATTAACAAATAAATATGGACTTGTTCCACTCTCTTCCAGAAAGTAGAGGAAGGCCGGAAGAGAACCAACACCCCTTCTCTCATGTTTTCATGTCTTGTATCATCGGAGATTCTTAGACTCAGTTCTTCTTTTCCTTTTTCACGTATTCTTGGCTCTATCTTTTTTGATTTTTCCCTATTTTACTCATTGATCTGAGGTTGAAGAAACTGCACTGGTGTGACTGCTCCATCTACACACCAGATCCAACGATTCCCTTTCTTCAGTGAGCTTCTTCTCCATTGTTTTTTCATTTCTCAAAAACTGCATGTGAAGGGGTGCTCGGACCGGCCATATCACCGGGTTTCGGCCGAAACAAAACTGATCAAATAAGAAGAAAAAAAAATGAAGTTCAGTGTTATTTTCTGGATCGGCCGGTTATGCAAAACCGGGTCCGGTTCCTTGGATCTTCCGGTTCTTGCTGGATCCAGGCGGGCCAACCGATTTTTTGCCGGTTCCTTCTGACCACCAATTTGTTTGGTCTGACCAGACCACTCAGGCTGCCAAGTGACGGCCGAACCGGTCGGACCGTCCGGTTTGGTCCAGTCCGGTTTAAAAAAAGTTGCTTTGACTACTAACCGAGCGTTCACCAAAACAGACTGAGGCTATCAAACGATGACGTCAGTAACTTTCAGAGGATCAAAGCCAGACTCCGATTCATGAAAATGAGAGTGAAAAGCATACTTTCACTTAGTCTTCTGAGATAATTTCTTCTGATAAATAGTGACTTCTGCACACTAACAAACACATCAGAGGATAAATTATTCTATTAACTATTTGTTATCATCAAAATAATTAAGAGTCATTGTTTCTGAATTCACTTGATTCTAACAACGGTGACTATCCTTAGCCACCACATACCGCAACTCCCTCCTAAGGGGTTGCTGATATCAACCTCTAATAAGGTTTGAGGACCCCTATGCATGCTAACAGTACTATCTTACTACATGTTTTCCCTAGTAATTGAGGTATCCTCCCTTTCACCTAACACTCCTAGCAAAGCTCCTATTGGACAACCTTCACCCTCGACCCCTACTCGCGCTCCTACCCTGGGTTACTCCTCTGAATATCACTCTTCTCTCAACCTCAAGGATTGCCTATTAAGAGCTTTCTGATGCACATGATCATCACTCGAGGCAAGTGCAGAGCGTACTTACTCCTTAATGGTCCTCTAAGTCTCACACATTTCTCAATCTCCAGGATTGCCCACTAAGAGCTTTTTGATGCACAGGATCCTCACTCGAGGCAAGTGAAAAGCAAACTTACTTCTTAGATAAAGTTCCTAGATAGAGAAAGTCTAGAGAGAGAAGAGGATTTGGTGTAAGAAACGTTGGGAGGGTGAGCACCTATTTATAGGTGAGTTCTGACCTCATCGCGTCGCGATGGCCCCATGTGTAACTACCATTGCATGGAGATGGTACCCCTACCTTTACATGTGTCGCAGTTTGAACGGAGACAGTTGCCACACATCATCGCGTCGCGATGGTTCCCTCTCACAAATACCATCGCGTCGCGAAAGTACCTATAAGAAAATATCTGATTTTTCTTTTTCTAGAAGGTTCTAGGAAATTCCACACCTTTGCGGGGGTATTTTCATCCTTTTAGGGTTTCTAGACCTTTCCTAAAGTTTATAGGGCCCACTTTAAGCCCATTTTATCCCTAATCAAGGTTTTTAACTTCAATTTATCACCTAATTACGTTTCTAATATCAACTTGAGATTATTAGAAAATTGGGATGTTACAAGTCACAGATAAAATGGGAGAGACCTAAGGACATATCCACTTGGTGGACAATAAGGACATTTTCCCCAACTTGATTTTGGAATGCCAACCTACAATTTTACCTATAATTTACCAAAAATATTAGAGAAACAAATATGAATATTACCCCCAATCACCTTTTAACCCACTATACATAGGAGTATTGCACCCCATGAGTCCAAATTTATGGATCCATAGCTAAGTTATAGACTCTTAATGAGGTGTTATTGTGTTTATTCCCACATGTCTCCAAAACAACTGCTTATATAATATATAATGATAAAAAATAGTTGTTAAGCTATGCATATGACCCAACATTTCTTAGATAGCATCGAAAGAAATATTTTAGAATTAAATGACAGAAACCATAATTTATTACATAGTGATATGGACCCCAATGCTGCTGCTGCTATTAATAATGGGCCTGAGGCACAGCCCAATACAGCTACCACAAGGCCTATCCGAAACAAGAGGCTTCCAGCCAAGTATAATGATCATCTTCTTTACAAATAATAATCCATTCTATTATTAGCTATTATTAGTTATTATTAGCTATTATTAGCTCTTATTAGCTTTGATTTGCTGTAATATCAATTTATATCTTCCGTTACCTTTCGTTTGGTATTCATATTAGCTAAGGCTATATAATGCTTGTACTGACTCTTATGAGACGATCAAAGAATAATTATTCAGAAAACTCACTTCCTTTCCTTTATTAATGCTTTAGGAGGATTTGCTCAATCCTTATAAAATTGAGCCGTATCATTGGTGCTTTCATTGAGATTTCTCCCTCCTTCCATGGGTTCTCCAACTCCACCTCCGGATACCATGGCTGATTTGATCCGACAGGTTGCTTCTTTAACTACGCAATTTGACACCATGCGTAAACGCATTGAAGATACTGCTGCTTCATCACGTTCTTCTACGGACAATCGACCTCGCCTGAAACTCGATGTGCCTCGTTTCGATGGGACCGATACTCATGGCTGGATCTTCAAAATTTCACAGTTCTTTACTTATCATCAAACACCAGAAGAGGAGCGCATTACCATTGCCTCTTTTTACCTTGACGGAGCAGCACTGGCCTGGTACCAGTGGATGTACCGAAATCGCCAAATTGCGTCTTGGGCTCAATTCTTGGAAAAGTTGGAAACACGTTTCGCCCCAACAGCCTTTGATGATCCTCGTGGCCACTTGTTCAAGTTGACTCAATCAACGACGGTGTTCGCTTATCTCACCGAGTTTGAAGCATTGGCAAATTGCTTGGAAGGTCTTACTGACGTGGATCTACTTAGTTGCTTCATTTCTGGCTTGAAGAGTGATGTACGGCGTGAGGTAGTCACACAACAACCCACTTCGATCTCCCAAGCAGCGGGTTTGGCTCGCCTGCAGGAAGAAAAGTTGCAAGACATCGAACGCGCTTCTCGTTCCAGACCTACATCGTCTTGGCAACCGCCTTCCATAGCTCGCCCTATTCACAAGGCTCCTGAGGTTACTTCCCCAGCGAAAACTACATCAGGCTTGCTACCCACTCCTCCGCTGCCGCGCTTTCCGCACCTCTCCGCCCCGAATCGATGAACGGAGAGAGAAAGGCTTATGCTTCAATTGTGATCAGAAATGGTCCAAACAGCACAAATGTGGTGCCCGAGTTTTCTTGATGCTTGCTGACAATGATGATTCTTTTTCTATTACAGCCGCTGAGGAATTACTCGCAGATTCCATTGATCCAGGAGGAGTTCTGACGCCACAACCGGAGGTCCAACCGGCACAATTAAGCCTTTTTGGCCCTGTCTGGTGCTCCAGCAGCTGATACAATTCGGATCCTTGGGTATATCGGGTCACACCCGGTGCGTGTCCTTGTTGACGGAGGCAGCACGCATAATTTTATACAAGATTCAATTGCTGAAGTATTGGGCCTGGTCCATGATTCTATCAAGCCATTTAAAGTTTTGGTGGGTAGTGGACAAGAATTATTATGCTCTCAGATATGCCCTGCTGTGTCTATCACATTGCAACAACACACCTTCACTATAGATCTGTATCGCTTGGGTCTTCGTGGGGCAGATATCATACTTGGGGCCCAGTGGCTAAAGCAAATTGGCCCAATTTTGATGAATTATGCCACACTGAGTTTATCTTTCTTTTACAAGGATCAATGCATTGAACTTAAGGGTGAGTCTCCAGCCCCAACCGTGGGCCTCCACTATTTCTAGAAAGCAGCCCGTTTTGATTCATCAGCCCAATTCTTTTCTTTATCCATTATTGAACCCCAACCCGACACAAACCCAACGCTACACCCATCTTCCTCAACCAATCTCTCTACCACTGAAACTGAACCACTCGATCCACCATTCCAAACACTCATCGCTAAACACGGCCACCTCTTCTCCGACCCGTCCACCTTGCCTCCACCTAGAACAACCGATCATACCATACACCTTTATTACCAAACTCCTCGCCCGTAAACGTACGACCTTACCGATACCCCCATTCGCAGAAACGAGAAATCGAATTACAGGTATCTAAACTTCTCTCCACCGGATGGATTCAACCCAGTAATAGCCCCTTCTCCTCCCCTGTGTTACTATTAAAGAAGAAAGATGGTACATGGCGTATGTGCGTGGATTATCGCGCTCTTAATTCACTCACGATCCGTGATAGGTTCCCATTACCCACAATTGATGAACTTCTGGACGAACTTGGCCATGCTCGCGTCTTTTCAAAGCTGGATCTTACCTCTGGGTTTCTCCAAATTAGAGTGGCACCACAAGAAATTCCGAAGACAGCATTTAGGACCCACGACGGCCATTACGAGTATCGAGTAATGTCGTTCGGTTTGTGCAATGCTCCTTCAACGTTTCAGGCAACCATGAACGACATATTTAGTTCAGTTCTTCGCAAGACAGTTATTGTTTTCTTCGACGATATCTTGGTCTTCAGTGATTCTATGGAAACTCATTTGGAACATCTTTCTCAGGTATTTTCGATCCTTGAAACTCATCACTTTCATTTGAAAACTACCAAATGTTCCTTCTGCCAGTCTACAATTGCTTATCTGGGTCACATTGTCACTGCTGGAACGGTTGCGCCAGATCCTCAGAAAATTCAAGGGGATTTGGATTGGCCAACTCCTAAGTCTGTGAAGAACTTACGTGGCTTTTTGAGTCTTTCGGGTTTTTATCGTCGCTTTGTGCGAAATTATGCTACCATGGCACACCCTCTTACATCCCTCTTGAAAAAGAATGCTTTTGAATGGACCTCTGTTGCGCAACAAGCATTTAATCAGTTGAAAATTGCTCCGTCTACGGCACCCGTTTTGTCCCTTCCAGATTTCACCATACCCTTTGTAGTGCAAATAGATGCTTCTGGACAAGCAATGGGGGCTGTATTGTTAACAAGGCGACCATCCTATTGCTTATTTTAGCAAAATTTTCTGCCCTCGCCTCTCTAAGGCTTCTACATATATTAAAGAGCTTCATGCCATTACAAGTGCGGTCAAACGTTGGCGCCAATACCTTTTGGGTCACTTCTTCGTCATTCAAACTGATCATCGAAGTTTGAAAGAGCTGCTTACTCAGGTAATTCAGACGCCTGAGCAACAATTTTATTTGTCCAAGTTATTGGGATACCATTATGACATTCAATATAAACCGGGAAAAACGAATATTGTTGCTGATGCCTTGTCCCGCTGCTGTGAGCCCCCTTCAGCCGAATTGAATTTACTCTCGGCGCCTCAGTTCTTGTTCATAGATGAGCTACGTGAAGAACTTCAGCAGAATTCTTCATATCAGGAATTATGTCAGAAGGTAATTTCTGATCCCACCAAATTTCCTGAGTTTGTTTTATCTAATGGCTTATTGTTGATGAAAGGACGGATTTGGATCCCTGCCAATTCAAAATTTAAGGTCCTCCTATTAAAAGAATTTCATGAAACACCTGTGGGTGGTCACGCTGGTGTTATCAAGACACTCAAAAGGCTCTCTGCTAATTTTTATTGGCAACATATGCGTAAGGAGATTAAGGATTTTGTTGCTCGGTGTTTGGTCTGTCAACAAACGAAGTATTCTACTACCAAACCAAGTGGCTTACTACAGCCGTTGCCCATACCATCAAATGTTTGGGAGGACATTTCGTTGGATTTTATCACTGGTTTACCCCTTTCCGGAGGATATTCAGTCTTGTTGGTTGTGGTGGACCGATTTTCCAAATACACTCATTTAGGTGCCTTACCCTCTCACTTCACTGCTTATAAGGTTGCAGAATTGTTTGTCAACACGGTTTGCAAGTTACATGGCATGCCCCGCAGCATAGTGTCTGACCGTGACCCTGTTTTTATCAGCAAATTTTGGTCAGATCTGTTTAAGTTCAGTGGTACTTTATTACGAATGAGTTCTTCTTACCACCCTCAAACGGACGGTCAAACGGAAGTCACTAACCGCACAATTGAGCAGTACTTGCGGGCATTTGTTCATCAGCGCCCAATGCTTTGGCATTGTTTTTTGCCTTGGGCAGAAAATCATTACAACACTTCATATCATACTACTGCAGGTTTGACACCATACCAGGTTGTATATGGTAAGGAACCTCCCACAATTGCAACGTATGTCCTTGGTACTTCCAAAATTGCTGCCACTGATGATCTACTCAATGAGCGTGAAGAAGTGCTTGCCATGTTGCGCAAGAATTTGACAAAGGCCCAAGAGAGAATGAAGACTCTTGCTGATAATCACCGTCGAGATGTATCTTTTGAGGTCAATTCTTATGTTCATGTGAAGTTGCAGCCTTATAGGCAAAGTTCTGTTTCTGGTGTTAAGTATAATAAGCTCCAAAAGCGCTACTATGGTCCGTTTCGTGTTTTGGAACGTATTGGCCAAGTAGCATACAAGTTGGAGCTCCCTTTACATTCAAAGATTCACAATGTGTTTCATTGTTCCCTTTTGAAACCATACTTGGGGCCTATCCCTCCGGACGCACCCATTCTTCCTAATGATTCGGTTGACAATCACCTTATAGTGACTCCCCTTGCCATTCTCAACTCACGTATTATTTCAGTGAATGGCCAGCAGATGCAGCAAGTTTTAGTGCAGTGGAATGGACTGCCACCTGAAGATACCACTTGGGAAAATTGGCAGGATTTGCAAATTAGTTACAACCTTGAGGACAAGGTTGAATTTGATGGGGTGGGTGTTGATATGGACCCCAATGCTGCTGCTGCTATTAATAATGGGCCTGAGGCACAGCCCAATACAGCTACCACAAGGCCTGTCCGAAACAAGAGGCTTCCAGCCAAGTATAATGATCATCTTCTTTACAAATAATAATCCATTCAATTATTAGCTATTATTAGTTATTATTAGCTATTATTAGCTCTTATTAGCTTTGATTTGCTGTAATATCAATTTATATCTTCCGTTACCTTTCGTTTGGTATTCATATTAGCTAAGGCTATATAATGCTTGTACTGACTCTTATGAGAGGATCAAAGAATAATTATTCAGAAAACTCACTTCCTTTCCTTTATTAATGCTTTAGGAGGATTTGCTCAATCCTTATAAAATTGAGCCGTATCACATAGCAACTTTTTGTAATTTCTTGTTAGAAACACTCACAACTATTGGACTTCGCACATTATGGGTGCCATCTAACCATGTCAATGATGATACAAGCACAATTTCACTTTGAAATTTCCCACCAGTGATAGTGACAACAAAAGACTGTTTCTCATTCAATGTTTTGAAGGACAGAATCTCTGGTGCCACTGTAATGTTGATGTGTGGATTTGGTACGATAGTCACCTTATAATTTGAGTGTGCTAACCCAACATTTGTGACTGTTCTATTAAGCCTTACAATGAAAGGTTCCCCAGTATGAACGTCAACTGCAAGTGCAGGATAATTAAGATTTTTTACTAAGGTTCTATCAGGAGCTCCATGGCAATGGACATTTTCACCAGATATGGCTTTGAGTTTTTTCCTATCATAACCTAAATTGCAAAGCATTTTGATATAATCCTCCTTGCCAATGTCATAAATAAGACCAGGATTTACAGCCTGAACAGGATTGACATGCCCTGATCCATAAGAATATTCACCAATTCGATCTGTAGAAACATTCATGGGTCGTGCTGAAGTCATAATAGCTGATTTAATGGCTGCTGGTGACCAATCCAAATGAAAAGTTTTCACATATGTAGCTATTCCGGCAACATGGGGACATGACATAGATGTTCCAGATATTATGTTATATTGAACAGATCTTTTGTCAGCAGGATCCTCTGAAGGTGAAGCAATTGGTGAATATGCAGCCAGGATATCTACTCCAGGGGCAGTAATATCTGGTTTGAGGATTTCTGGAACTTGGAGATTCGGCCCACGTGCGGAAAACTCAGCTACACTAGGGGCAGTATGATCTTCAATAATCTCACTCTTGAGTATTTCACCTTTTGGATGTTTTGTTGAATTTATGTAGGATTCTACATGACTATAGTCAGGGTAATACAATGACACAGAAGGTAGTGACGTAACTGTGGGTGTATAACCTTCACTATATACCCCTTTGATTGCACCAACTGCCCCATCAACATAATCACAACCACCAACAAAATAACCACATAAAGCTATCTTTCCATTTACATCACTAACATTTGTAGAAATAGGAAATCTTGTTCCATTTGATGTGAAACTATTTATTGATTTCCCTATTAGTGTTGCTCCACTCCCAAGAACGATCTTGTCAATGAATTGACGATTTATAGTACTTGATGCAACAGTTAGTAGCCATGGCGCTACACTTGCAACTGTGCCCAACGTAGGGCCAGCATTGCCTGCAGAGTGTACCGTGAGAATCCCTTTTCCCATAGCATGAAATGCACCAATTGCAATAGCATCTTGATCAAAGTTGAGTGCAACAATGGGTCCTAAAGAAATGGAAATAATGTCAACTCCATCTGCAATGGCATCATCAAAAGCAGCCAAGACACTAGATTCTTTGCACATTATTCCACCACACACTTTATACATAGCAACTCTTGCTGATGGAACTCCTCCCCTTGCAATTCCATGTGCTAATCCATAAAAACTCACATCATTAACTTGGTTTCCTGCTGCTGTTGATGATGTGTGACTCCCATGGCCATCACTATCTCTTGCAGACTCTTCTACATAAAACCTTGCCCCAACGATCTTCTTGTTGCAAGTGAAGTTCTTGCCACCTGCACAAGTACCCTTCCACTTTTTGGGAATGGGACCAAAACCATGATCATTAAAGCTCTCTGATTCTGGCCAAATGCCAGTATCAAGAAATCCAATCACTGAATCACTCTCAACAGTGTGGCTTCTTTTGACTGACTGAGGAAACCCCATGAAATCCCAAGATTTTGTTGTGTGCTTTTGAAGAATTTTGCTTGGGAACACGGAGATGACAACTTCCATCTGAGCTAGCTTTTCCCTTTGTTGATCAGTTAGCATGGCAGCAAACCCATTGAAGCTTCTCTTGTAACTATGAATGAGGGATTTTGTTGAATTGCTGCCACCAATGACTTCTTGTAGCATGTTGAGATGATGAGAGGTTGGAGAATATGGTGTCTTAGGAAGTGAGCCCATATACACGATATAAAGCTTTTGATTTTCATTAATAGCTTCACATGACAGGGAAAACATGCATGCAACAATGAAAGGGATATATGAAACATAAATGGCAGCAGAACTGCAGTTGGCCATTGTCAATGAAGCGAATGAATACTCCTCATTTTTGTGTGCTTAAATACGCCTTTTCTCATATTTTTTATTATTTATTATTTTTATATTTTCATTTAAATAAATAAGTCATTAAATGAAAATAAATGGTAAGTGTTTCGTTCCTTTGTTATTCTATTTCTGTTGCTTTTTATAAGAACATACGACAAATTTATCAAGACCAACAAAAATGATTTAAGTTATTTAAATTAAAATGTTATTACGAAAATATCCATAGTATTAAATGGTTGAATACGTGTCTTTTAGGGTCCCTAATGCAAAAAATACTCCACTTGCATGGAGATTGGTGAGTATCTCATTAATATACATAATAAATTAAGGGTATAAAAGGAAGTTAATGGTTAATACAACTGAAAATGAGTTTATGTTTTTTATAATAAAAATGCTAACGAGTGTCATTAAGGAATTGGTTAAGGCATTAAAAGAGACAAGTTTGTATAGGAAAACAATGTATTTATTGTATCGAAAATTGTTTAACTTCTACTCTAAAGACAAAATTTCATTTTCTGGATTCCTTAACCAATGCCATTAGGACACTCATTAACAAGATCCATTTTATAATTAGGACAAAAATAGGACACTTTTTTTTCTTATAAATAGGATCGGAGATAGTATTATTATTTTTAATTTTAACATAGAATATACTACTCCATAATTAATTATAAGTTTTAGACCAAATACATATATATATTTTTTATAATTAAGTCCGGAGGGAGTATCTTTATAGAAAAGTGAAACTCCAAACATTAATTATCATTAAATGACATATTTAATATTGTCATTAAATGTCATTAAATAGCATGAGGTCATATATTAACAACCTGCGCATATCTCTCCCTATTTATCTATCTTTTTAATTTACTTTTCTACAGGAGATCAATCCACGGATAATCTCAATTTGGTTCCTGAAATTTGTCACTCGTATTAACTTGATCCTCAATTTTATCGAAATTACTAAGTAATCCCTAGAATTTGAAAACGTGTATCAGTTACATCCCTCTGTCAGTTTTTTATGTTAACAAATTCCAAAATAGTCATTCAATTTAGTCACTTATTAGTAAACAGGTCTCTGTGATTTATAACTCAATGTCAATTTGATCTCTGCTAAATTGACGGAGGGACGTAACCGATACAGGTTTTCAAAATACAGGGACTAATTTAAAATATTGATAAAGTAAGGGACCAAAATGAATTTTTTTCCCAATTTTAGGGACCAAATTCGATATTATCCCAGAGACGAATCCATGTGTTCTTGTTTAGGAATAATTACAACCCTTAGATTAAATGATTTATGGCCTTTGGATCAACTTGATTTTGCTCCCTTTTCCGTTATCAGTCCAAATACAAGCCCTTATTCCACGTCCCTTTTTAGTACTTCCTCCATTCCATATTAATAAAAAATTATAAATAAATGAAAGAGCATAACAATTTTATAAAATTATTCTTATTAACCATTGGTTATTAACCATTGTCATAAATAATTAGTGAAGTATAAAGACTTCGGAATGATGCACATAATATAAATTTTGGGATAAAACGGAAAAAAAATAATTAATATTACCTTGAAAAAGATAAATTGGTACTTATTTTAGAACTTATTTTTTTTCAAATACGACACTTATTATGTGACGGAGGTAGTAATTCTTTTCAATCTCATCTCTTTTTTTTAAAATCTTCTATCTCTTTCTTCTCTCTTTGTCACTCTCTCGGTCTCATTTCAATTTCAATTTTATTTTATCCCCCCTTTCTCTCCCTTATATGTGCAACAACACCCCCTTACACCTCTCTCTCTTTCTAACCCTAGCCTCTACTAGTCTCTTCCTTCTTCCTTATCCACCGGAGGGGGTGGTTTTTGGCCATTTTTTGGCCTCGAACCACCCCTCTACATCGTTTATTTCTCCTCATTTTATCTAAATAAGTGGTTTTTCACATAGATCTAGATTTTCTTTTGTGTTTTTCCGTGTCTTCGTCGTCTGAGTGCGGCGTTGTTTTGTTCGTTATCTTGGTGCGGCGTTTTTTGGTTTTCCGTCTTATTGCGGGGTTCGTTTGGTTCCGATTAGCATATGAGCTTTGTTCTATTACAAGATCAATCAACACGTGGGCGTTAACGTTACAAATCTGGAGTGCTAATGGTGGTCACTGCCAACCTCAGTATCCTTTCTCCCCTACAAATGGCTCATGAGCATATGGTTCGATTGGTCATCTCCGAGACCACCTATATTCGATTTGAGTCTGCACAGAGTAAAGTAATAACCCGTAACTGAATGAGATGGCTTCTCACTTCTCTTTGACCATTGACCGTACTTGGAAGCTTTTGTTTTGACTATTAGGATTAAGATGGCTTGGTAATGCCATATTGGCTTCTGTTCTGATTAAGCGTTTCATTACCGTGTACTTGGATAACTTAGATATTCGTGTTGATTTTCAATTGTGGATGGAAAATGCTTCAACACATTCTGTTCAATCTGGATGTATGAATCTTTTTCCTAATTATTGAATAAAATTTGATTACCGTCAAAAAAAAAAAACCCTTACACACCCCCCTCTCTCTCTCTCTCTATCTCTTCTGTTGACCTTACATTTCAGACAAAAAGCAAAACCTCTCTTTCTCATTCTTCGAACATCAAGTTTATCGTCAAATTGATTTCAATGTTGTTAGACTCCAAGTATGACCTATAAGAGACGGTTGTATAAGTCGATCGTTAGGGATTCTCCTGCGATATGCATTTGTTTCCTTACTCAGATCTAGAAGAGTTGGAATGAGATTTTGAATTGGTATGAATTTCTAAAATATTGAATAATATAAATTATACTTTTTAATGTTTAACACCTTTACTTTTAAATTGCTAAGTAATTTGGTCTAAAGATTAAATAATATGTTTTTTATAGACTATAATGGAATTAATTAATGGATATAGAAATTTACACTAAGTAGTTAGAGATAATTAAGAATGGGTTTTAAGCATCATGCACTTAGAATTGCATAATTAGATAACACCAGTGCAGAAGAACGTTTTAACACCGGTTAAAATGGACATTTTTTGCGGGTTTTAACACTGGTATAGATAGTCCCGATGTTATATATCGAAGTTTTTTTATACTGGTTATTTAACTGGCGTAAAAAATAAGCCTTTTACACCTGTTATAAGCTAAACCTGGTGTAAAAGACTTAATTGTCACACCTGTTTTTATTGATAACCGGTGTAAAAAGTACAGATTTTTTTATTTTTAAATCTGTTTATTTTTTTCCATACCTGCTCAGATGCACTCTAAATGACAATAAAATTAGGCACCAAATTTGACAAGAATTGGCAGCAAAATTGGCATCAAATATGCCCAAAATTCAAACTATTTAAGCTAGCAGTCAATTTTACACATAAAAAAGCAATGACATATCTACATTACGTGATGATATCTACAGCCCTGTTCACTCCCTACATTACGTGAAGAAGAAATATAGGGTTTATGATTCTTCTTCACATAACGTAGGAAGTGTAGGATTGAAGCAGTAGAAGAAAAGATGCAGTGAGGAGGAAGCTGATGAACTTTGTCCCCAAGACGATGGCTAAACCAATGAGTTATTCTCTGGATTCTATGATGATGTCAAGAGAATAACTCCTTGGTTTCCCTATCACTTTGGGGACAAACTTCATTAGTTCCTCCTCGTGTATCTTTTCTTCTAATGCTTCAACCCTACACTTCCTGCATTATTATCTGAAGAAGAAATATAGACTTCATGATTCTTCTTCAAATAATAATGCAGAAAATGTAGGGTTGAAGCATTAGAACAAAATATACAGTGAGGAGAAAGCTGATGAAGTTTGTCCCCAAGATGATGGGAAAACCAAGGAGTTATTCTCTTGACACCATCATAGAATCCAGAGAATAACTCATTGGTTTCGCCATCATCTTGGGGACAAAATTCATCAGCTTCCCCCTCACTATATCTTTTCTTCTAATGCTTCAACCATACACTTCCTGCATTATGTGAAAAAGAATTATGAATAACATATTTCTTCTTCACATAATGCAAACGGTGTCAAAGCTAGTGGTGGCAACTAGAGGGGTAACTAGGACAAAATCGGGTAGTAGATTCCTCTGAAAGAGTCGATGGAGTGTACTCGGGTGTGATGGGAGAATACTCCGGTGTGGATGGAGTATACTCCGAGATCTCATCGTCATCGCTGGAGATCTGAGCAATGTCCGGCCCTCGATGAACCTCCCTGGCAGCTATGGGCCTCCTGGGAGAGGGTGGTCTCCTCTGAACTATGCGCATACGATGAGTCGGGTCCCAACAATCAGTACCTACATGGGGATCAGCATACACCCCAAGCATCAAATCGCGATCCTCAATTCTCACGAAGCTAGCTCAATACTCCCTCGCAGTCATCATCGGCCTGCTTATAGACAGACGTGACCTCCTCGCAGCCATCCGAGTATGACGCCCCCCACAACCATGTTTTCCCCTGAAGACATCGTCTGTTATCAAAATAAATAAATAAATAAAAAAGGAGTAATTTCAACACTAGGAGTATCATCAAGACAGAAAAATAACTTAGTAAATAAAACCTAAAATCCAAGGAAAACAATTGCATGCTATACTTTGGTACCTAATATTTTTATTCAATTTTTAAGCTTGAAGCTTCAAGAATCGCACAACAACAGTGGACTCTAACAATTACATTTATTCACAAATATGCATGCAAACTACTCCTTTTTTTTAAGGACATGGAAACAACTTCAAAAAGCATCTAATTTCATTATGTTCATCACAAAACCAAGAAACATCGGTAATTGAAATCCAAAAAAAAATGAAAACAAGAAGCGAGTTCATCAACAATAACAACAAACCAGCCATAAGAAGAAATAACATACCTGTGAAATGAGAGCGACCGTGATAGTAAAGGAGACAAAAACGGTGACGACGGTAACATTTGTGTAAATGAGAATGAAAACGATGATGGAAATGAGAACACGAACAAAAACGAGAGAAAGATGAAGGAGAATGAAAATGAGAAATAGAGAGAGAGAGAGAGAGACAAAGAGCTTTACCAGGGAACACGAACGGAAGAACGGCTGTTGGAGGAAGGTGGTGGTGGTGGTTCTTCATGAGAGTGAGAGAATGGAGGCGGTGGTTCTTCATGAGAGTGACCGTGAAAGGGTTTCTGGAAGAAGAAGGAGAATGAAATGTTTTCTCGGTCCCGCGAATTATAAGGTAGAAAACAACATTTTCACACCGGTTTTTGACAAAAACCGATGAAAACGTTATAAAATATAAACTCTTTTAAACATTTTACACTGGTTTTCGAAAAGCCTGGTGTACAATGTTTATACAAAATCAAGACATAATTGCAAAATTGCCACCGCATTAACATTATACATCAGTTGTACAAATAACCGGTGTAAAATGTTCGTATAAATTGTCTAATTAACATATTAATTGCAAAATTACCACCACGTTCACATTTTACACCTATTATATAAGAAACTAGTATAATATGGTCAATTCTTATATGTTTCATGTGCTAGTGTAAATAATTAAGGAGTTAAAATAGATTATGAGTGACTTGTAGGATGATATACTTAGGATTGCATAAAATATAATTAAGCGAAATCTTAGTTTGACTAATCCAAATTCTTAAAAGGTTGATGAAACTGCACATGGGCCTAAGACTAGTGTGGGCCCAGTAACTTAAGAAATTGGTTTCTAATCTATTCAAGACTCTGTGTGGGTCATTACTCAATGTAATGCCTAATTCTATACGACTAACTAGGGCTGAGCACTGGTCGATTTTGATCGGATTCAAACTCAAAATGTGCAATTCGAAAGAAGCCGAATAAGGGAATATCTAACCCATTTCTGTCCATTTATGTAGTCGGATTGAGCGGGTGGCAGTCTTGTCAGGTTGGCGGGTGAGCGGGTGGGTTAGGGCGGTTATGGTGTGGAGATGTGCGCAAAACAGAAAAAAAGAAATATGATGGCACTGTCGGTGCTCAGTCGGTGAAGATGCTGCGGTTACAACGAGAAACTGCAGAGGGAAGCCATGGGAGGCACAGGTGGTGGTAGATCTACCACAAAGGAAGACAACAGACTTGGCTTCTTCTCCATTTTACCCAATAGCCCTCTCACCACGTCTTTTTTAGCGCCCAAAAACCTCGGTTTCTTCTCCATTTTACCAAATGTTGTGTGGTTCAAGTTTCAAAGCTGAGCAGTAATGGCCTTCGCTTCCAAGACTTAGGAGGAACCAGAAGGGTCTGATTGGCTCCGAGAAGAAATTGAGAAGAGAGAAATAGGTGAGAAAGAGTGTGAAAAGAGAGAAATAGAGTAGAATTGAGGTATTGATTAGTTTAAGAGAAAGAGATGAGAAAGTGAAGAAAGACAAGTGTGTTTAGTTGGGTGGGGTAAAAGTGTAAAAAAATAAATAAAGTTTGCTTTTCAACTCATCAAGGTACAATAGGAAAAAGAAGTGTGTTTTTCAATTCTGATCACTTTCTTCCCAGTAGAGGGACGAAACAAAAATTTGGTGGGGACCACCAATTTGTTTTCTCACAAATTCTGTGGCAACCAAACTGAAAAAATTGAAAATTTCTATGATAACTCTCTCGTATCAATCTCTCTCATATCTTTTTAACCTCTACCAATCAGACCAGAAAAAAGAAGCAAGGCTGGCCTTCAACCCTTGATGTACAGTGTGAATAGGGAGAAATTTACCTTTGTGGGGTATTTTGAACCCAAAATTATGTATTTGGTGTAACTCAGAATTTATTTACGTGTCTAGTTTACTTTTTTATTTTATGAGTCGTGGTTGCCAACCACGACTTACGTTTTTCCTTTTTTTTAATGTGAGTCGTGAATGTCATTCACGATTTACTTTTTTTTTATATATAAGTCATGAACCATAGTCACGACACACCCTTTTAATATATTTTTTAAATTTTATTTTTTAATTAAGAAAAAACCTTATTTACATGACTTAAGTTTTTTTTATTTTTTTAAAAAAATTAGGACAAATCATGGACGACCAAAGGATCCAAAATATAAATTTTGAGAATTTTTACATAAAATTTGGGTCAAAAAGACAGTCCAATTAGTTAATAAAGTGCAAAATGCTGTCCGGAATTCGGTGAAATTTTAAATCAAAATTTTAGTGGTAGCTTATTATGATATAATAAGTTTGATCTATTAATTTATTTTCAAGCCTGTTTCTAGACAATACAACTTTTACATAATAGTTTTGAATACAATCAAATAACTCTCAAAGAGATGATGAAAAGATTAAGCTTAAAAACAATAGCTTTCTAAAAGAAAGAATATAAGACGCTGAAGTTCAATTCTTGGTTCTCAGAAACTTGGCAAGAAACTTGGTTGCACACTTGAGTAATAGCTCTTTCAGAATATAATTTCTAGCAACCTTCTTCAATGGAGACCTTGAGGTATTTATAGATGACCTTGAGAATAACACCGTTGCAGATATTTTCAGCTCCAAATCATTGAGTAAGGTAATTTGAAATAACACGTCCTTATCTTCCTTTTCAGAGAATTTCAGAATAGTACACTTTTTTGTTATGTACTATCTGCTTTTTAATCATTTGCTTTATACGAATTTTGTCTTATCCCAAAGGTGTCACCATTGATTCCTCGTACATCAAATTGAGTGCACAAAATCAAATTTGAAATTCGTTCCAGGAAAGCTGAGGTAAAAGAGCAAAGGGAATAGACGTGACCATCACGTGCTTCATAAAGAGGCCGGATGCTCGCTCAGAAATCATAGAATGCTCGCTGCAAATGAGTATACCACGTGTCTTATGATAGCAATACCAGACACTCGCTAGAGTGTAAGAACAAGACGCTGGAGTGAGTCGGATGCTGACACTAATGAATGTATTCATCATCTTGTGATTTTCTCTTTCTTGCTTGAGTGAGTTATAAAACATGAATGATTTTAATACCTACACACTTCAAGACTTTATCAGAAGTTAAATTGTTCTCTTGCAAATACTTTGTTATCCTCAAAATTAATGAGGGCCTAAACTTCTCAATCGTTTAGGTTCCAATAGTTGAGAATTGCAGGGCTAACACTAGTCCTTCTACAAATCTAGATGTTCCCTCTGTCCCTATGGCTTCCCAAGAACCTCTTAGGATATCATCCTCCTCCTCCTCGTCGTTATCCTCCACGTGTTCGCAAGTCCACTCAATTACCAGATTTTGTCTATGCCACTTATTCCACTTGTATTGCTTCTTTCCTAACCTCTATTCAGAGTTAGTCTGAGCCCTATTCCTACAAAGAAGCTATTCTTGATCCCCTTTGGAAGCAGGCTATGGCAGAGGAACTCTCTACTTTATATAAGATAGATACTTGGGACCTGTTACCTCTTCCACCAGGAAAACATGCTATTAGGTCTCGTTGGGTATACAAGATCAAATGTTGGATCGGGCACTTACCACTAGGCCAAAAGTTATAGCTGTTAGGCAAGGCGCAACCCTTTTTACTTAATCATAACAACCCAAGCACCACGTGTCAACTGTGACTTGACCCCACCTGGGCCTCCGCCACGGGACAATTGATGCCATAACCCGGCAACACCAAAACCAAGTCTGATGGGTCTATTGAGCGTTACAAAGCCCGTCCTGTTGCTAAAGGATTCTTACAACAATATGGCATGGATTATGATGAAACCTTTGCTCCTAATGCCAAGATGACAACAATTTTCACTCTTATCACAGTTGCATCTGTTCGCAAGTGACATATTTCTCAGTTGGATGTTAAAAATGCATTCTTAAATGGTGATCTTCAAGAAGAAGTTTACATGGTACCTCCACCAGCTGTAACATCCCAACTTTTATGAAAATTATTTTATAGTTTTCGACCACTTGAAAATAAATCATAGAAATTGATCACCTCAATGGTTTGTTAAAAGTACGAAGAACTACCAAGATTTATAGTAAACAATTTACTGTTTTAGTAATTAATTCAGATTAAGAGACAGTGTAGACGTATACTGTTTTTAATATGAATTAACATCGAAAAATGTGAAAGATTGCTGTTTGATTAAAGAAAATTATTTTATTGAAAGAGAAATAATTTTCAGGATTTAATAAATATTTTAAGTCATGGTTTGGATTTTTATTGTCTAGTTATTGTATTAATTGTCTGTTTTATGTCTTATTTAATATGACTATTATTTTAAAAATTTTGTGTTGATAATTTTATTATTTGAATAATATCTAGTTAATAAGAGAAATTGAAATTAGTGATCCTCACTAATTTACAGTTTTTATTACGTTGCGAGAATTCTATCGAATTCTGCCGTAACTAGGCTATTGTGTGTGTTTCTAATTGAAACATGCCCAAACGTGATCCAAATTTTATAAAATTTGAGATCTTAAAATTTTCTAATATTTATGATTTACTGGAAATTTTGCTGGAATTTTTGGGCATCAGAATAATATAGGGTGTTTTCTACGCCAAGAATTGCATTACGGTAGCGTTTTAACACGCAAATCGAGAAAGCGACATTCATAGAAATACTTCTAATATTTTTAGGGAGATTTTGGTTGATTAATAATTTTTTATTATAGAATAATTTATTAGATTTATATTTGGAGTTTTTGATATAAAAACCTTAATATACACGTAACGTCGTGTACCCGGTTGATCGAAAACGCGTCGTAGCGACACCCTTACTTGGTGAGCAAGATTGTGGGCTGTAGGTGGACCAATAGGATGCAAGCCACATGATGGTAGCACACCATTTTGAATGGAGGCTTTTGATTGGCTTAGGAGGTAATGGGTATTTAGTTTTGTTGGTTAGTTTGTAAGTAATTAGTTAAATTCCAACTAAATGAACAAATCTATTCCATCCATGTCCTAGCTGAAAATTTCGTGGCCTCCTTCCTCATATGACCAGCCCCATTCTATTTTCTCCATTGTTGAAGAACTTGAGAAGAACTTGAAAGAGAAAGTGTGGGTTTTGAAGGATTTTGGAGACAGAGCTTCCATCTTTACTTCTTTGCTATTCAATCCTTGTTCAATCATCACCTAACCTCTTGGTAATCTTCATGAACTGCCTCTTATGTTTCTTGAGTTTCATAAAATGAGTTTTGTTGATTCTTTGATTTGTTGTTGCCTAGAAGTGTTAGATTGTGTTAGAATAGCTTGTTTAATCCTTGAATCCATCAATTTCCTCCTTGATTACACTTGTTTGATCATTTAAAATTTGAGAAATCCTAAGAGATGAAAGGGGCCGAATTTATAGGGCTGTTAGGGGGTTTATTTTTGGCTTTATTTTGTGGTTTTGGAGTTAGATCTTTGAGGGTTTTAGCTTAGTACACTTAATCTAGTCATATACATGATTATACAAAGTTTTGTGAAATTAATTTGGAGATTTTTTTGGGGCTGGAAACCGTGGATTTTGAGCATGATCTTGATGATGTTTTAAGTTGTTTTTCAAGTATTTTAAGTGTTTAATAAGTTAGCTTTTGGTTAAGGTTTAAGAACTAAAAAGAGTGTTATGTTTAAAGCTTTGAAATGGTTAAAATAAAACAATTTTGGGGGCTGTTTGTGAGGCTTAAAAATAGTAAATTTTAAGCATGATTTGGGTGAGTTTCAACTTGTTTTTAATTGTATTAAAGTGGTAAAGAAGTTTGGTTTTGGTCAGAGGTTTGATTAAATAAAGTTTGCATGATTTAGGAGTTAAAGGTTTAAAACCTTGAAGTTGTTTTTGAAATTCCAAAACCGTGGCCTTCAAAGGGATTTTGTGACTTATTCTTGACTTGCATTTATGCTTAAAAATAGTTGTAAAAGTGGTTGATGATTTGATTTAGCAAAAGAATTCAAAGAAGCATGATTTTGGAAAAAGTTTTGGGTTATGTCTTAAGAATTGTTTTAAACTTGTAATGAATTTAATTCTAGAATTTTGTAACATGTTCTAGTGTTTTGAAACGTGGTTCAAAGTTGACAAAACACTATTCATTTGGTAAAATACTATTCCAATTGGTAAATTTTGGTTTAGCTATTTTTCTAAGTGTGTAGCTTTTGTAAAAACTTGAAAACTTGCATGGTTTGAATTTGTTTCATAGCATATGATTAAGTGTGATCCAAATAGGTCAAGTTAGAAAGATTTTAGGCCCTTTTTAGGACTAAAACTATGGCTGCCCTAGAGTCTTAGACTTGGGTTTTTTGGTTCTAATTGGATTAAGTTTGCATTGTTAAGGTTCGTGCATAGGGCTCGTGCGGGGAACGACTTGACGATAGTTCGGATTTACCTTGCTTGGATTGTTAAAACGCCCAAGGTAAGGGAAATTCTTACATAATGAGTTTGGGCTTTTTGCCTTGTGTGTTGTTTGCTTGATTGTTGATTGATTGTGGGGTAGTACTTGTAGTAATACTATGTGCTGTTGAGATGTTGTAGCATGAACTGTTGTGTATTGATTTGGCCCTGTGTGGCAAGACTGAATTGTATTGTGTGACTTAAATCATACTTGATTGATTTAATTGGACTTGAAATTGATAATAATATGTAGCATGTTCTTGGCCCTGCGTGGCATTATGAGTTGTATTGTTTTCCTTGAATCACCTTGGATTTCATTGGAACTTGGTATTGAATTAGAATATGAAAAATATTATTGCTAATAATGGATTAATTAACAATGCGTTGATCGACTGCTATTGGTTGACAATTTACATCGGTAAATCTGATGCGATTCCACAAGCCGAATTCTGATTTCGTAAACAAATTGTTAAGGGCGTTTTGATTTAAAAGTAAGCGTGAGGGTTTTAGTACAATTAGCCAAAGCTTGCAAGGAAATTTCAATGGAATAATAGTGGAGAAAGGAACTTGAAATAAATAGTACAATTTGCGAAAACGGTTGAGTTAAATGATGCGCCTGGGAATTCTTCCAGTGTGTTATTTAGCACAACTAGGGTTTCAACGACCTAGAACTAAAAAGTATTTTCAGATACATAGAGTGATACAAGAACTGAGAAAGAGATTTCATGATTCGAGATTTTCGAAAGAATAAAACATAGGGAACCTAGTGTTCCTATTGAGCATATGGGTCATGTGTCCTGTGCTGGGACTTAATGTCCTACTTGCGTGCGCTTTTTCTTGATTAAGGATTGGACCTAGTGTTTCGTATGGCATGCCTAGTATCTTAACCTAAAAGTTGAGCCTAGCGTTCCGCATTACGTGCCTAGAGTTCTGATCTAAGATTAGGACTAGCATTCCACAATTGAACACCCGGACTATGTGTCCTGTGTTGAACTCTTAGTTAATTGAGACTTGAAAACCCACTAAGTTGAGTGAGTGAGGGTTCGTCGATCTGCATTGATTAATTAAAACATTACTCTGGCACTCACTACTATGAGCACGCCATATTGTAGAATTTGTTGGATATCACTCGGGCGTTCACTACGGTGAGCATGCCATACTGTAGAATTTGTTGGATATCACTCGGGCGTTCACTACGGTGAGCATGCCATATTGTTGAATTTGTTTGGATATCACTCGGGCGTTCACTATGGTGAGCATGCCATATTGTTGAATTTATTTAGATGCATACTAACCATTGAGCATCGACACTCGGAGCATTTGATTGGTCTTAAAGACTTCAAAAGACGAGTTGTCATGTCACTCGTAGCATTTGATTGGTCGTACAGACTTCAAAAGGCGAGTTGACACTGCATCGCCTAAGTAGAGGCAAGCCAAAGTAGTGGCAGCCAAAGTAGTGGTAAGCCTAAGCAGAGGCTATCTTGTTCAGACGTTGGGGAAGTAGTCTCCGTCATACTGCTGACCTATTAAGGCTGCAGGTGTATACACAACTAGTCATACTGCATTGACATGCATAGCTAACCACATTTATGATATGTGATGAGTTAGATATTGTGATGACTTGATCACTGGTCTGTTGATAGACTTGCCTGCTCACATGCAATAGTTTGATATTGTAGTGACTTGATTGTGGATCTGTTGGTTGTTTTGTTTGTTCACATGCAATAGTTTGATATTGTAGTGACTTGATTGTTGATTTGTTGGTTGTTTTAGTTGCTCACTTGCAATGCTTGATATACCATGCTGATTGTGTGCGGTCTATTAAGTATGTATATGTATATAAAAGCATGTTGTTGTATTATATATGTATATATTGTTTGCATGCGACATAGTCTATGATAAACTCGTGGACAAAGGATTTACCCTTGCACTGTTGTTGGATTGGATATCCTTATGGATGTCACTTCCAGATGGAGTTCGGTAGCTGCTTCAGTTCGTCCTTCCAGGAGCATTGAAGATTGAGCCAGTGGAGGAAGATTTCTCTGAGTACTTCGTGTTTGGTCTTACTGAGCTGTCTCTCAGTAAGAGTTATAGTTGTTGGCCAGCTTAGCTTAGGGTTTTGTATTTGTTGTTTTGTAATTACTCTTTTCAAAAAACCTTGCCTTAGTGCGAAATGATTATGTTATGTGAAGTATTATTTTGTGATGCATTATACTCTGATATTTGTAAAAGTCTGAATTGGCATCATTTAGAAAACTATAGTACTCTATGTCTCATTTTGAAAAGGGTTTCAAAGGAAAGAAAATGAAAAAAAAATTTACTCCTATTTTTCCATTGCGAAATACATAAGAGTACTTTTTAACTGAAAGCATACAAGCATTAAATGTTTTCAACATCAGATTGGGTTGCACAGTAGCGCTCCGGGAACGGGGTGTTACACCAGCTGTTTCTGATAATTCGGGGGAGGTGTGTAAGTTAAAGGAGGCTCTCTATGGTCTTAAACAAGCTCCTCGAACTTGGTTTGAGAAGTTCTCCACTATGATTGCATCTCTCGGCTTCTGTTCTAGCGATCATGATTCTGCTTTGTTTCTCAGGTCCACTTCTCATGATCGTACTATACTCTCATTATATGTTGATGACATGATTATTACAGGGAATGATGTTGATGGGATTGCAGAGTTGAAATTACAGTTAGCCAAGCAATTTGAGATGAAGGATTTAGACACTCTTCGCTATTTCTTGGGGATTGAAGTTGCCTATTCTCCTAGAGTTTATATTCTCTTTCAATCTAAGTATATTCCCAATATTCTTGAACAAGCCCGTCTCTCTAATACTCAAGCAGCAGACAGCCCTCTTGAGCTAAAAGTAGAATATGCCTCCTCTGATGGTGTACCCCTATCGGATCCCACCTTGTATTGTACATTAGTTGGTAGGTTGGTGTATCTTACCATCACTAGACCTAATACTGCTTATGCAGTGCATTGTGTCAGTCAGTTTGTCGCTTCTCCTACTTCAGTATATTGAGTAGTTGTTCTTCACATTCTCCAGTATCTTTGGGGCACTCAGTTTCAGAGTCTTATATTTTCGTCATCTTCTTCTTTGGAGTTGTGTGCTTACTCTGATGCTGATTAGGCTGGTTACCGCACTGATTGTAAGTCTACTACTGGGTTTTGCATCTTTTTAGGAGATTCTCTAATTTTTTAGAAGAGTAAGAAGCAAGACATTGTCTTCCGCTCGTCAGTAGAAGCTGCATATCATGCTATGGTATCCACCACTGCAGAGATAGTTTGGATGCATTGGTTACTTGTTGATATGGGTATCTCCCTCTCTGGACTGACTCCTATTACTTGCATGTAATAACAAAAGTGCTATTCAAATTGCCTACAACTCAGTCTTTCATGAACACACAAAGCACATTGAGATTGATTGTCACCTCACACGCAATCATCTTCAACATGGCGCCATTACATTACATTATGTTTCTTCCTCCATGCAGCTTACTAACTTGTTTACAAAATCGCATTCTATTAAACGTTTTTGTTTCTTGATTGACAAACTCTTGATGCTCCCTGTTAATGCATCGTGAATTTGAGGGCAGGTGTTAGATAATGTAATATATTACTATTAAGGGTAGTTTTAGTCTTTTGTATCTTTAGTATTTATACTTTTATATTGCTTTGTATTATGAAGACTTTGAGCATTCTAAATCTATTGGAACCCAAGACTCCTTTATCCTTCTCCTTTCCTCTTCTCCTGTTCTCTTCTCTATGGATTCTTATTGTTAACAATAACTAGGCTGGAATGTAACATTATTTATCAGTAGTCTATTTGTTTATAGCATTTCTTTGTGCTTAGTTTACTCAGAATCTTGACCCTAACGTACAGGAAATTGAAACTACAAAAATGTCATTACAGATTATTCTGTTGTCCATTGGAGATCATTTCTATTGGCAAGCCTAATGACAAATCAAAATGGTGCTACTAGGGGAATAGAAAGTAATGTTTTAAAACTCGGACCGGACCGACCAGTCCCACCGAAAACTGGAACCATGTCCGGTCCGAGCAGCCTTTTAAATCGGTTGTGCAACTAAACCGGTGATGATGTCATTTACTCGGGGTGAATAGAAAGACTCGGTTATCAACTCGGCCGGGTTGACTCATGCAATACTGACAAGCTAATAAAATTACATTTTCAAATGTTGCACCAAAGGGGATTCGAGCCGCAGACCCAAGCATTAATCCACAAATGCCCAACCACTATGCCAACGTCATGTTTTGGTAACTCTAAGTAACTAAGTTATATAAATTCCATAAATACCGGTTTAATTAGTGACCATCTGGTTTGACCTTTAACTCACTGACCTAGTAGCCTGACTGAGTCGACCACCGATCCGAGTTTTAAAATACTGATAAAAAGACCTACAGTCCTACCAAAGCCATTCCCTTCGTTCTCTTCTGCTTTAGAAGTAACATTGCTTGAATTTCCCCTCTCTATATCTTACATGTTGTAATCTTGAATAATTAAAGAATTGGATTAGTATAATCAACATCTTTAATTGGCCAACAGAGTGTCCATAGTAAAACAAAGTCTTCCCCGTCTTCTTCCATATCTGGGTTTTCTACTTCCTCTTCTCCTGGTGGCCCCTTGGGGGGGCGGAACGATAACGCTGATAGCAGTTGTTCATCGCCGAACGACGGTTTCGTTTTGACGAGCTCTGGGGAAGAAAATTCTTCCCCATTAGTGTATCCTCCTCCGGGGCTTTTTGTCGAAGATTATGAGGGTAAGAAAGTGTCCTCGGTGGATCCCATAGAAATCCAACATCTTTCTTTAAAATTACAGAAGTTTTTCAGACAGTCCTTCACCGGGAGAGAAGTAGGAGAATGGTTGATCAGCATAGATAAACATAGACCTCATTTTCCCGGCGGTGCCTTGGCCAGGTCGGAGATGGGCAAAAAGTTGCTTGAGAGGGATGATTATTACCTGCCCCCAAATACTGAAGACTTCGGTTGGGTTGCGAAAGATGCACTCTGTACCCGCTCCTTCTATTCATCGAAAGAAAGTTTTTTTATTAATGTTGAGGTCTCTGGATGTTGCGAACGGCATTTGTAACTTTGAAAATTGGAAGGTGTGTCGTCCTAGACTCGACGCTCGGATCTGTTCGCACTCTGACAAGATTTTGATGTTCATGTACGAGGTTCTTTTTAAAGAGATGGGGTTCAGGCTGCCTTTCTCTGCTTTCGAGGTGGCGATTTTACACCATTTGGAGGACGCTCCTTCACAATTACATCCAAACGCTTGGGCATTTATTAGGGGTTTTCACCTACTGTGCCCCTATTTGAAAATCGAATCATTGATTGAGGTATTCTTCGCCATTTTTCCCCCTTTGTGGATCAAAGAGGATTCGGCAGCACGCCAAGGGTGGGTTTCGCTGAAACAAAATGGAAAGGTCTTTGAGTTGTTCTCGGAGTCCCACCATGGTTTCAAGTCGAAGTATTTTATCGTTGAAGCCGTCAGCGAAGCCGCTATGCAGAACGTCTATATTCCTGTGGAGGTGCTTGACGAGAATGGGCAAGTGTTTATCGACTGGCATGAAAGGTTCCCGTTCTGTTGGAGCAATAAACATTTTTCATATCACAAGAGTGAATTCACAAACAAACCCTCCGAATTGGACGATAATGCGCGGCTCAGCATGAAACGAATTCAGGGGTTTGTCGAGAGGTGATGCGTTCAATATAGCATATAGTTTAGTATCAGTTTTGCATCGCATCTTAGTCGTTTAGTAGTTTTAATCCATGTTTTTCATGCATTTTGCTTGATATGAGTAATGCACTTGGTTTTGGTTCAATTGTGCAGAAAGGAAGATAATTGGCCTAGGAAAGTGGAGCAAAAATCACTCAAACGGACAGTGGGACCAAACTCGGAGGCAAATTCCTAGAAGGGGGAAACTTTTGAGGTGACACGGCCTGGTTGTGTCTGTGTCACGGCCGTGCCTTAGTTGCTGATCGCAAAGAACAAGTTTCCAACAAACAGTGTATTCCACGGCCAAGCCGTGCCTGGGGTACGGCCGTGCCCCGACTCTTAATTTTGCACATCGTGTTCTCAACACAACATGGCCAGGCCGTGCCAGGCTCCACGGCCATGCTGCGGGTCACTTAGACTTTGCTATTTTGTGTTTTTTTACCCGTTTTGGCTTAATTTTTCACTCCTTTTTAACCTAGCTATAAATAGACTTTGGAAATACAGAGCTAGGGGTTCAGAATTTTTGGAGATTAGAAGAAACTCAAACGTATTTGATGATCAAGGAGAAATTGAGGAATTAATGGAGTCTCTTCCAATTCTCTCATCTCCATGGATTAGTTTCTCTTCCTTCATAAGGAACTAAGCCTCCTAGACTAGGGTAAGATGAATTTTATAGATACTTTTATGTAATCGAATTCAGAAGTTCAATGCAAGTTAATCTATGTTATTTGATCATTTATCTCTTCTCTTAATGCAATTTGATAATTGATCACTATTGAATTGAATGAGGGTCTTAACATCAATTGGAAAACTGAGGTTTTAGACTTGCTATGAGATCATTGGACATGCTTAATAGGGTTATAGGAATATAATTCTTGTAGTATGCGTTTGTTTGAATCTTTGACCTTTATGCTTGATCCAATTAATTTGAACCTAAGGAATTAGGGCTTGTTAATTTAATCAAAGGTATTAATAGGAAAGGGATTTTCATTAATCTAAACTTGTGGATTTAAACTTCAATTATTTCATAGTTGCTTGCATTGCATTTGAATTCAACAACATAAAGATGGAAACAAATGGATTCTATCCCTAGTCGTTTTTAGTTATTGAAATATAAATAGTGCGTCTTGTTCCGTTTTCGTCTTTCGATACAAGTAACAAAGATTTTAAAGTTCAAATTATTACAAGGTTCGTTAAGTTAAATAATCAATCTCAATCCTGTGGATTCGATCTTTTATTACTTGACGACGAAATCGTACACTTACGATTTTGCTTAACAAGTTTTTGGCGCCGTTGCCGAGAATTGTTAAATTGAATTTTAACAAGGCAACCGAGTACTTTTTGAACTATTTTTTTATTTATTTATTTTTTGTTTATAAAAAAAATTAATTAATTGTTGCTTTGCTACTTACCTTTTCTTTTAGTTTTGTGCATGCGAGGTAAACAAACAAGTGAGCTGTTGTTTGACCTAGAAATCGAAAAGACCGCAAAGGCATTAATGAAGAAGGCAAAGGAAGCAAGACAACGACAAAAACGAAGCATCTACTTCTCAAGTCATAACTCAAAAAGTGATGGGGGACCAACCACGTACTTTGGGTGATATTGGGAGAAGGAACAACTATCCCAGGGCTGTCATGGCCTACCAACAGGTGAAGGCAAATGCTAATTTTGAGATCAAACCTTCGCTGTTGAATACTCTCAAGCAAAACCAATTCGTTGGGGAGGAAATTGAAGACCCAAATTAGCACTTGTTAACTTTCTATGAAATCTGTGACACCTTCATGCTGAATGGAGTGATAGAGGGAAGCAAGAAACTAAGACTTTTCCCTTTTACCCTGTGAGATAGAGCAAGAGATTGGTTGTACACCTTGCCTACAGGAAGCATCAATACTTGGGATGACTTGGAGGATAAATTTATAACCAAATTCTTTCCACCCTCCAAGTTCATCAAAAGAAGAGGTGAAATTCATGGGTTCCAACAGAGTTAGAGTGAAAATTTGTATGAGGCATAGGAGAGATTCAAGCTTCTTCTAAAGAGGTGTCCTGGCTATGGGTACGATGAATTTAATCAGATGCAAATGTTTCGTAATGGGTTGAGGCCAAACACAAGAATGATGTTGGATGCCTCAGCTGGAGGTACAATTAACAACAAGACAGTTGTAGAAGCGAGAACTTTAGTGGAGCAAATGGCTTCCAATGAGCAGTTGTGTCAAAATGATAGAGGAACACAAGGTAGAAGAGGAGTCCTTAAGCTAGAAACGCAAGATGCACACTTGGCTCAAAATAAATTACTCTCAACAATTGGAAGCTATCACAAAGGAGCTGAAAGCATTGAAAACGGGAGCTTCTACTCCCGCTCAAGTGAACCAGTTGAATCAAACCTTGAGATGTGATTTTTGTCGAGGGCCTCATGAGAATGGAGGTTGCGATGCAAAGGGAGATTCAAATGAGCAAGCTAATTACATGAACACCTATAATCCAGGGTGGAATAATCACCCCAACTTCTCTTGGAAGCAGTAAGATAACCCATCATCCAGCAAACCTCCTCAACCTCAACAGCAGGGGAAGCTTAGTGACTTAGAAGAAGCTCTTACTCAGTTCATGAAGATGACTCGATCCAACTTCTAGAATCATGAGTCTCATTTCAAAAACCAAGAGGCTTCTATAAAAATAATGGAGAATCAAATTGGATAACTCTCAAAGCAACTTGCGGAGTAATCAAAGGGTAAGTTTTCTGCTAGCATAGTAGATAATCCCAAGAATGAAAACTGTAGCGCTGTTACTTTGAGAAGTTGAAAGTTGTTGTCTGAAGTAGAGAGAAAGAAAAAGAGCGGAAAAAATGAGATGGATGGAGTTGAAAAAGAGAGAGTGGAAGTAGAAAAAGAAGTAGAAAGAGAAAAAGACGGAGAGTAGAGAAAATATTGAAAAAGAAGAAAAAAGAGAAGGTGAGGAAGACATAGTTGTGACTAACAAGCTGCAGGTAAAAGAGAAGCCCAAGGTGATTCCTCCATATATGAAGCTTCCTTATCCTTATCTGAGCAAGAAGAGCCAGAAAGATGAATAGTTTCCTAAATTCATGGATATCTTCAAGCGCCTACAGATCAACATTCCTTTCACAAAAGCTCTAGAGAAAATGCCCACATATGCCAAGTTCATGAAGGAATTGCTGACTAAGAAGAGAAGATTTAAAGAAGATGAGACAGTAGCTTTGACAGAAGAGTGCAGTGCCATTATTCAAAGAAAGCTTCCTCCAAAGATGAAGGATCCTGGAAGCTTTACAATTCCTTGCACCATTGGGAATTTATACATTGGCAAAGCTCTGTGTGACTTGGGAGCTAGTATCAATTTGATGCCCCTATCTATGTTGAAAAGGTTGGGAGGAGGTGAAGTCAAGCCCACTAGAATGTCACTTCAGTTAGCGGATTGATCAGTTAAATACCCATATGGGATATTGGAGGATGTTCTGGTTAGAGTTAACAAATTTCTTTTCCCAGCTGATTTTGTGATTCTTGATATGGAGGAGGACAAGGAGGTTCCTCTTCTTCTTGGAAGACCTTTCCTAGCTATAGGGAGAGCCTTGATTGATGTCCAATAAGGTAAATTAATTTTGAGATTTCAAGATGAGAAGGTAACTTTTAATGTTTTTGAAGCTATGCGGCATCCTGATGATACTGAAAGGTGCTCTAGAGTTGATGTGATTGATGATTTAGTTGGAAAATTTTTTAAGCAAGACCAACCTTCACATCCCTTGGAGAAATTAATAGTTAATTCCATTGAGGAAGTGGATCAACAGATGGAGGAGGAGATAGAAAGATGTCTTGCACAACTTGAAGCTCTACAGGTTGAAGATGCTATTATTAAAAAGAAAGAAGACTTGCGAGGTGGAGAGATAGAGAAGAAAGCTAGCCTGGAATTAAAGCAATTGCCCTCACATTTGAAGTACGTTTTTCTTAGAGATGATGCTTTTAATCCGGTGATCATAAGTAGCTCCTTATTGAAGCTTGAGGAGGAGAAACTTGTGAGAGTGCTTAGAGCACACAAAGAGGCAATTGGATGGACTATCTCATATTTAAAGGGCATCAGTCTAACTTTTTGCATGCATAAGATAATGTTAGACCAAGAGTTCAAGCCAGTGGTTCAATTGTAGAGAAGGCTCAATCCGACTATGAAAGAAGTTGTGAAAAAGGAGGTATTGAAACTTCTGGAGGCAGGAATGATCTATCCTATTTCTGACAGTGCATGGGTGAGTTCGGTACATGTGGTTCCAAAGAAAGGAGGAATGACGGTGGTGAAAAATGAGAAAAATGAGTTAATCCCCACTAGAACTGTCACAGGTTGGTGGATGTGCATTGACTACCAGAAACTTAACCAAGCCACCCGTGAGGACCACTTTCCCCTCCCATTTATGGACCAGATGCTTGAGAGATTGGTTGGACAAGCTTACTATTGTTTTCTTGATGGCCATTCCAGTTATAATCAAATCTCTGTTAACCCAGAAGACCAGGAGAAGACTGCATTCACTTGCCCATTTTTAGTTTTTGCTTATAGACGAATGCTTTTCGGTCTTTGCAATGCTCCTGCAACCTTTTAGAGATGTATGCTTTCTATTTTTGCTGATATGATTGAAAAGTCTATTGAGGTTTTTATGGATGATTTTTCTGTGTTTGGAACTTCCTTTGGTGCTTGCTTGGCTAACCTAGAGGGTGTTCTTAAAAGATGCATCGAGACCAATTTAGTGTTGAATTGGGAAAAATGTCATTTCATGGTGAAAGAAGGAATTGTGCTTGGTCATAAAATCTCATCTAAAGGTATAGAAGTGGACAAGGCAAAAATTGATGTAATAGAGAAGTTACCTCCTCTGTTGAATGTGAAAGGAGTGAGGAGTTTCCTTGGGCATGCCAGTTTTTATAGACGATTTATCAAGACCTTTGAGTTGCTAAAAGAGAAACTTGTTTCAGCTCCTATAATAGTTTCACAAGATTGGGATTGACCCTTCGAGTTAATGTGTGATGCTAGTGACTATGCAGTGGGGGCTGCTTTGGGGCAGCGAAGAGACAGATTCTTTCATACCATTTACTATGCTAGCAAGGTACTAAATGAGAACCAAGTCAACTATGCAACCACAGAGAAGGAGTTGCTCGCTATAGTGTTTGCTTTAGAAAAATTCCGTTCCTGTTTGATTGGTTCCAAAGTTGTGGTGTTCACTGATCGCGCGGCAATTAAGTATCTTATGACTAAGGTTGAATCCAAGCCAAAACTCATTCGATGGATTTTATTGTTGCAAGAATTCGACCTTGAGATCAAAGACAAAAAGGGGAGTGAAAATGTGGTGGCTGATCATTTGTCTAGGCTGGAGAATACTGATATTACAGCCAAAGAGTTGGACATTCTAGAGGAGTTCCTAGATGAGAAACTGTTAGCTGTGACTGAGAGGCCTTGGTTTGCAGATATGAAAAATTTTAAGGCTGCTGGTGTGATACCAGAAGAACTCACTTGGCAACAAAAGAAGAAGTTTTTCAAAGATGCTAACTATTTCATTTGGGATGATCCTTATCTTTTTAGGCAACTCCCAGATGGATTACTTCGAAGGTGTGTTGCACATGATGAAGCACAGAAAATTTTATAACATTGTCACAATTCAACATATGGAGGTCATTTCAATGGTGAAGGCACAGCTGCAAAAGTGCTTCAATTCGGATTTTATTGGCCTTCAATTTTTAAAGATGCCTATGATCATGCAAAGAGTTATGACAAGTGCTAGAGGACGGGAAGCATTTCCAAGCAAAATGAAATGCCCTTGAACTCCATTTTGGAGGTTGAGCTTTTTGATTGTTGGAGCATTGATTTCATGGGGCCATTCCCCTCCTCACTCTCTAACCAATATATATTGGTATCTGTTGATTATGTTTCAAAATGAGTAGAGGCAGTGGCAACTCAGGCAAGTGATTCTCAGACTGTTGTGAAGTTCATTAAGAATAACATATTTTCTCGGTTTGGGGTCCCTAGAGTGCTAATTAGTGATGGTGGATCACATTTTTGCAATTCCAAATTGGAGGTTGTGCTAAAAAAGTATGATGTGAAATACAAAGTTGCTACTCGTTACCACCCTCAAAGCAATGGGCAAGCTGAAGTGTCAAACCCGGAGATTAAGAAGATACTTGAGAAAACAGTGAGTACATCAAGGAAAGACTGGGCCCAGAAGCTTAATGATGCTTTGTGGGCATAAAGGACAGCTTATAAATCTCCAATGGGGTTGTCTCCCTACCAGTTGGTTTATGGCAAAGCATGTCATTTGCCAGTTGAGCTTGAGCATAAGGCGTTTTGGGCCTTGAAGTTCCTTAATTTTGATTCAACCTTGGCAGGAGAGAAAAGAATTCTGCAGCTGCATGAATTGGATGAGATGCGTTTGCATGCCTATGAGAATGCCTCCATTTACAAACAGAAGGTTAAAGCTTATCATGATAAGCACATCGTGCAAAGAACCTTCTATCTTGGGCAGCAAGTGTTACTCTTCAATTCTCGTTTGAAGTTATTCCTGGGCCAACTCAAGTCTAAGTGGTTGGGACCTTTCATTGTTAAAGAAGTAATGCCACATGGAGCAGTAGAGGTGGATAAGCCTTCATCTCAAAGATCTTTCAAGGTAAATGGTCAACGACTGAAGCCTTATTTGGGAGGAGAGCTTGACAGGGCAAAGGTTGCTCTAGTCTTGCACGAGCCTTGAGCATACCATCACGCGTCAAGCTAGTGACGTTAAAGAAGCGCTTCTAGGTAGGCAACCCAAGTTGAAGAAGAGTGCATATTTGGAAGAAAAAAAAAGATAGCAGTGCAGTGAAACACGGCCTGGCCGTGTTCTGTGCCACAGCCGTGTAGCGTGAAAAAAAAAGATAGCAGTGCAGTGAAACACGGCCTGGCCGTGTTCTGTGCCACGGCCGTGTGGCATGAAAAGAAAAAAAAAGAAAAAGGGACAAATAGCGTATTCCACGAGCAAGCCTTGCCTTTTGGCACGCCCGTGCCCTTAGTCCACCAGCCCGTCCCCCACTCATTTTCCTATGCACCATCCCTTACCCAATCTTCACCCCAACTAATCACAACCACCCATTTCCACTTCCTTCAAATCAGTGGCCAGTTTTTAGCACCACCATACTTACCCTACGCCCTGCCACACGTTACAGAAACCCAAATTCAAATAAACCACACTTCAAACACTTCTTCTCCCTCTTCTCAGCTGCCCCTCCAGCCACCATCCTCACCCAACTGCGCCCTCGCCCTCCCTCTCACCAGCTACGCCCTCACCCTCCCTCTCACAAGCCGCGACCTCCCTCCTTCTCCTCACCACACCGCCGCCCCAGCCACCATCATCCACATATTCTCCTCCACCATCTTCTTCGACCACCAACACCTTCCACCATCTTCTTCAACCACCAACACCTTCCACCATCTCCTTCAACCACTGCGACCTCCCTCTTTCTCCTCACCACATTGCCGCCCCAGCCACCATCATCCACATATTCTCCTTACCACACCGCCGCCCCTCCACCATCTTCTTCAACAGCAGCAACACCTCCCTCTTTCTCCTTCAATTCTCAACCGAGTCCTCCCTCTTCTCTGCATCACCCCCATTTTCTTTTTTCCCCAACCCTGTGTGTTTTGGTTACAGGATAGTATGGCCTCAAAGAGGCAACGGGGTCAAGCCTCGGGCTCCAACAAATCACTTCTGTCAAAGGGGCGGGGAAGGGGCAAGAAGAAGGCGTCCGAAAATCCATATGGAATTCAGTTCCAGGACGACATTCAAGAGGCAAGGTATAATTCTCTTGCCGCAAGAATAATTGTTCCCACCTATTACATGGATGAGCCTACTCTGTTAACTCTAGGATTGCTAGAGGATGTGAATTTTTTATTTGCGAAGTGGGCTGGACAAAATTTGTGGGAATGAAACATTTTACTTACGTAAGACTCACCCTGGAATTCCTATCATCTGTTAATGCAAATGTTTTATATGCGGAGCATTGGCCAGAGGATCACACTGCCAATTTGATAACCTTTCAGTTATTCAATATTGAGCATAGAATTTTATTGAGTCAATTCAATGCCATTTATGGATTTTCATATGGTGGTCACCGGAGGATCCCCAACGAATTTTCTGCCAGAAGGTTTTGGGGGCCAACTTACAAAGTCTGACACTTATGATTCTTCTTCGTCAAAATCGTCCAAGTTGTGAAACCCTTGTTTTCGTTATGTTCACCGAGTGCTATCAAACACATTGTTTGGACGTGGGGATAGTGATGGAGTTGTCCGTCAGACTGAACTCCTATTCTTATGGAATATGTTGCACCCTGAATTTCAACTAGATTTAGGTTCCCACCTTATTACCCACATGGTCAAAGTGTGGAAAGCTTCAGCTGAAAAAATTGTCATCGGTGGTTTGATCACACCCATTACTGAATCTCTTAGTTATCGGACATCTGGGCTTCAACTAGTTCGTGGAAGCAACCATTTAGATATCGAGACCTGCCTTGCAATGAAAATGGTAGTCAAGGAAGGCCAATGCTATTGCTTGGTGTTCCCTGATAACTCGGAACCACATCATTTGCCCGACCAAGAGCATACCAATATTAGAAACCCGAAGAATTGGAATTTCCCTGGAGGCCCCCAGCCTGAGCCCCTTCAAGAAGATATTCCTGAGGCGCCCTCTGCAGGTTCATTACCTCCACACTTTGCTCCGCCTCATCAGCCACCTCCTGGCTCTTATGCTGCATTACAAGCAGAGATGGCTACTCAAAGGGTCCAGCTGGATGGATTACACCACACTGTCCATAACATCCAGGACATGGTCTCCGCAATGTATAACTGGCACCTTCAGCAATATCCTGGCCAGTTTCCTCCTCCTCCCCCTCAGTGAGTTCTTTTTGTCATCCTTATCTCAATTTAATTATTTACATTGGGGACAATGTAAATTCTTAAGCTTGGGGTAGGCGTTTTTAATTTTGCATAAAGTATTTGCGTTTCATATAGCCTTTGCATGTCCTTGCATGTTCTTAAGCTTGTGTTGTTCGCATCATTTTATCCCCCAAATTATCATGCTATGTGTGCCACAATATTGTTGGAATGTGAGATTGCAATGATTTGGAACCCAATTAATTTTTCTTGTGATGGGCTTGAAGGTAGTATTCTTAATATCCATAGGGATAATCTTGTGATAAGTTGATGATTAGCATGTGGCGCTCTGATTTGATGTCTTTCACTGATTTGAACTTCTAAATGTGAGACTTGAGCTTCATTTGGGGCTTGTACTTCATCATTTTTATGCCCCTTCTCCTTGTATGAGTGTGTCCCTCTTGATTGTGCTATCTAGAACTTGACTTGAAACCGTTTCAAAACTTGAAATTTTTTGATTACACACTTGAATATGATTAAGGCATTTTAGGCATATTTTCAAGCCTCCAATTTTTGAATGAAAGCTTCGATTAGTTGTCCCTTTTGAGCCTTGATTGATATGAATTTTCTTGGTATCCATCAAATGTTTATTGTACCTTTTAGAGTATGTTTAAGGGAGCAAATGGATGTTTAATAATGTTGTTTTGATGCTTGAACTTGGGATCTCTTCTATTGTTTAGTTCCTCCCCAATAATTATTGCAAAATTTCAAATGAGGGAAAATAATAAAAAAATAAATAATAAATAAATAAAAAAACAACAAAAGAGGAGCAAAATAAAAGCTTTTGAATGCAAAAAGGGAAAAATGGATTGCTCCACTTATTCTGCTTTAAAAGGGTTGCTTTAATTGATCATTTTGAAAGCCCTTGAATTTCCCTTTTCTTGTTTTATCCCACCTTATATTCCATATCCCATGGCCACGTTACAACCTGTTGAAAGACCTTTTGATTCTTGTGTGTTTTCATTAATTATTCGCTGAGATTTGGTTAATGGTCAAGCCTATAGTAGAGCACTTTCACTAATGGATTTGAGCGCATTGTCTTAACCGTTATACACTTTGAGAGTGGTAAGGAGAGTGCCCCTATCAGTGAGAGACATGATTTCTGAGAGCCTAAATTTCTAATTGGACTTGATCTTGATTGTCACTATTGTCTTTGTTAGCCTTGAGCCTGTTACTTGATCTTGCTTTTATCTCGAGGTCTTTATCTGTTGCATCTCTTATTTTCCCTTTTCATCTTTGGCCACAGCAATTGCTTGAAGACAAGCAAAATTCTAAGCTTGGGGTAATTTGATGTGTTCAATATAGCATATAGTTTAGTATTAGTTTTGCATCGCATCTTAGTCATTTAGTAGTTTTAATCCATGATTTTCATGCATTTTGCTTGATATGAGTAATGCACTTGGTTTTGGTTCAGTTGTGCAGAAAGGAAGGTAATTGGCCTAGGAAAGCAGAGCAAAAATCACTCAAACAGACAGTGGGATCAAACTCGGAGGCAAATTCCTAGAAGGGGACAACTTTTGAGGTGACACGGCCTGGCCGTGTTTGTGCCATGGTCGTGCCTTGGCTGCTAATCGCAAAGAACAAGTTTCCAACAAACAGTATATTCCATGGCCAGGTCGTGCCTGGGCACAGCCATGCCTCGACTCTTAATTTTGCGCATCGTGTTCTCAGCGCAGCACGGCCAGGCTGTGTGAGGCTCCACGGCCGTGCTGCGGGTCACTTATAGACTTTGCTATTTTGCATTTTTTTTACCCGTTTTGGCTTAATTTTTCACTCCTTTTTAACCTAGCTATAAATAGACTTTGGAAATACTGAGCTAGGGGTTCAGAATTTTTGGAGATTAGAAGAAACTCAAACGTATTTGACGCTCAAGGCGAAATTAAGAAATCAATGGAGTCTCTTCCAATTCTCTCATCTCCATGGATTAGTTTATCTTCCTTCATGAGGAACTAAGCCTCCTAGACTAGGGTAAGATGAATTTTGTAGATACTTTTATGTAATCGAATTCAGAAGTTCAATGCAAGTTAATCTATGTTATTTGATCCTTTATCTCTTTTCTTAATGCAATTTGATAATTGATCACTATTGAATTGAACTAGGGTCTTAACATCAATTGGAAAACTGGGGTTTTAGACTTGCTCTGAGATAATTGGACATGCTTAATAGGGTTATAGGAATATAATTCTTGTAGTATAAGTTTGTATGAATCTTTGACCTTTATGTTTGATTCAATTAATTTGAACCTAAGGAATTAGGGCTTGTTAATTTAATCAAAGGGATTAATAGGAAAGGGATGGATTTTCATTAATCTAAACTTGTGGATTTAAACTTCAATTATATCATAGTTGCTTGTATTGGATTTGAATTCAACAACATAAAGGTAGAAACAAAATGATTCTATCCTTAGTCGTTTTTAGTTATTGAAATATAAATAGTGCGTTCTTGTTATTTACTGTTTTCGTCTTTCGATACAAGTAACAAAAATTTCAAACACCTCATATTGTTTCAATAGTTCAAATTAATACAAGGTTCGTTAAGTTAAACAATCAATCTCAATCCCTGTGGATTCGATCTTTTATTACTTGACGACAAAATCATACACTAGCGATTTTGCTTAACAATAGGCTTGAGCCCCGACAATATGTGAATAAAAAGGGAGAAGAGGTCTCCGAGAAGCGATACATCGACACTCATCGCCTTCTTAAATGCAAAAGTCAAAAGGAGGCTGATGATTGTTTAGGTAATTTTGTTGAGATTTCCTTGTTCATGGTTCCCCTTTTATTCTTCTAACTCATTTTTGCTCTTGCAGATTCGATGGCAACTTCGGCATATTTGGCAAAATTGAAGAAGAAGAGTTCTGCTAAAAGGACTCCTTCTCCATGGTTGGAGAAGGTTCCAGCCAAACTGCTCCACTTCTCACTTCGTCTTCTGGAGCTTCTCCAGTTCAAGTTAGGCCCGAGGTCATCGCTACTCGAGATCAGGTTGCAACGGTAAGAGTTCAAGGTGTTGAAGGTGTTGTCTCGACTATAGCAGCAAACGTGGTTGAAGAGGTGTCTTCTTCCACTAAGCAAGTTCCTGCCCAGGTTCTTGAAGAACCTCCTGTCAAGAAGATGAAGAGGCCTCTTCTTCTGCCCAAGACCTCGGTTCCCTCTCTCACTTTAAAATTTGGGGGGAAATTGGGTAAGGGGAAGGAGACGGTTCAGCCTTATGGCGAGGTTCCCCCTGTTTGGTCTCGCAGCGATGTGCTGAGAGCAGACGAGGTCGGGGGTTGATTCCTGCATCCAACGAAGCCTACTTCAATAAACTCTCCAAAAATGCCAAGGAGAGTTCATTTTTTGAGAACATGACTTGGAAGTTGTGTGACCTGCTGGTTACCAAGTGGGTATTTGAGAAGAACCGGCATGTGGAAGTTGAGCTCGAAGGCCTTCGCAAAAGCAAGTCTGATTTTGATGCGAGGATCAAGTCTTTGGAGGGACTTGAAGTCAATCTTCGTGTCCAATTGGAGTTTGCCAGGAAGGAGACCACCAAGTGCAAGAACGAGGTGACCAAGGCCAAATGTGAGGTGGGCAATTTGTTGAAAGACCTCGAAAGCCTTTCCTCCGAGAAAAAGAAACTGATCGAGGAGCGAGAAGAGATCTTATTAAGGATCAAGGATCTCGTGAAGTCCAAAGAGAACCTGAAGTTGGATGTTCTTGAATCCCAACGTAAGGTGGAAGGGTTGAATACAGAAAACGAACAACTTTCCAAGGCAAACCAAGAACTCTCCAAGCTTTCCGAGGAGGTTCCGGTTTTGACGGCTGAGAAGGTAGAGTTGGAAAAGCTGATTGTGAATGTTGGGGATGAGTTGTTTGGAAATGCTATTGCCCAAATTCGGCTTCTCAATCTGGGTATTATCCTCAACTTGACTGGGATGACCTCGGATGGGGTAGTCGAAGGGAGTTCGATTATGGACGGCTCAATAAAGGAGGTCCTTCTTACTGTGCCTACCCCAACTTCCGAAGTGGCCCCTCCTTCGACTTCCAAAGCGGGTCTGCCTCCCAAGCCTTAGGATTTCTTGTATTCCTCGTTCTTTTTTGGATTTTGCTGTCTTTTATGTAATGAACAAACTGGTTGTAATATCAAAGCAAGTTTTAACTTAGTAAAATGTTTACCTTGTTTTACTTCGCTTGTCATTTGTTTGGGACCTCGTTACTCACGAGGGTTTACCTAGTGAGGGATGTTCATCAATCTATTGGCCAGACAGAAAATGACATCGTTTGTCATCAATTTCGACTTGACGCTCTTGTTTTCGGAAGGAAACAGCGGAGGTCGGTTAACAACACTCTTGTTTTCTACACGAGGTCGTTTAGATGACACAAATGCACTCTAGCACGAGGTCGTTCGACAACACAGGTGCACTCTAGCACGAGGTTATTTAGACAACGCAAGTGCACTCTAGCACGAGGTCGTTCGACAACGCAAGTGCACTCTAGCACAAGGTTGTTTGATGATGCTCGTGCACTCCAGCACGAGGTCATTTGACAACGCAAGTGCACTCTAGCACAAGGTTATTTGAGGACACTCGGGCACTCCAGCACGAGGTCATTTGACAATGCAAGTGCACTCTAGCACAAGGTTGTTTTGAGGACGCTCATGCACTTCAGCACGAGGTCGTTTGAGTATACATGCTTTTCACATGTTGTTTAAATTGCATTTATGTTCCTTTGAATGTGCTTTTATTGCTTTGACGATTGCATGTTACAAATACACTCATTTTCAGCTATAGTATTTCTTCAACTTTGCCGCATTCCAAGTTCTTGGAATTGGCTGGCCCTACAATGTTTCGAGGTTGTAGGCGCTAATACCGGTCTTTGTGGTGACTCGGTAAGGGCCTTCCCAATTGGGCGCAAGCTTTCCTTGCGAGGCATTCTTCAAATCGATGCCGGTGCGTCGAAGGACGAGGTCGCCAGGTACGAACAAACTAGGGATAATGTTTCGGTTGCACCTTGTTGTGATCTTTTGTTTAACTACGACCTCGTTGAGCGACGCCAGTTCTCTGCATTCATCAAGGAAGTCGAGCTCTTCTCGCAAGTATTGAAAATTGTTGATGATTTGTGGGGGATGTGAGGTCCTCCAACTTAGCTTGCTAATCTCAACGGAATAACAGCTTCGGTCCTATATGTGAGCCGAAATGGGGATTCTCCCATTGTTGAATGTGGAGTTGTACGATATGCCTAGAGTACTCGGGGAAGTTCTTCTGCCCAGTTCCCTTTTGCTTCATCTAACCTTCGTTTCAGACCTCGTAGAATAACCCGATTTGCGGCCTCATCTTGACCGTTTGTCTGGGGGTGTTATACGGAGGTGAAATGCTGCTTAATTCGGAGATCCTCCAAATTCTTTCCGAAACCACGGTCTGCGAACTATGTTCCATTATCGGTAACGACGACCTCGGGGATCCCGAACCTTGCTAGGATGTATCTTTTGAAGAACTTAATCAAATTCTTCGTAGTTATTTTCGCTAGTGCTTCTGCTTCCGCCCACTTGGTAATAGTCTATCGCCACAGCTAGATATTTCACTTGTCCAGGAGCCATTGGAAATGGTTCGAGGATGTCGATGCCCCACCAAGCAAAGGGCCATGGAGTAGAAAGGGATGTTAGCTCCACTGGAGGAGCTAAGTGGGGGTCCCCGTGTCTCTGGCATTTATCGCACTTCTTAATGAACGACCTCGTGTCTGCGTCCATTGATGGCCAATAATAACCTGCTCGAAGGACTTTCTTTGCGAGGGAATGTCCTCCGAGGTGTTGCCCATATATCCCTTCATGAACTTCGGTTAACATGTACTGGGCTTCAGTGCTATCGAGACATTTCAACAGGCGAATGGAGAACCCTGTTTGGTACAAAATACCCTTGACGATGGAGTAAAAGCATGCTTTCTTTCGGATTTTGGCGGCCTCCTTCTCATCTACAGAAAGTTCGCCATACTGAATGAACTTCCGAATAGATGTCATCCAATTATCTGCTACATTGATCACGTCATTAACACTTGCATGGGAGATTGCGAAGCAAAACTTTGGAAGAATCTCCGGTGATTCGACGGGCATAGTGTCGACTACTGAAGTTATACTGGGCTTGGCCAGTGTTTCCTGTATCATAGATCTGTTGTTCCCCGAGGTTCGCGTACTGGCGAGTTTGGATAAAATGTCCGCTCGGGTATTCTGTTCTCTCGAAACATGTGTGATCTCGACTGCAGCAAAGTCGTTCTTCTTCCTTTTTACCAATGCGAGGTATTTTTGGAGGAGGGGATCTTTAGCCTGGTATTCTCCATTGATCTGGGATACTACTAACTGAGAATCGGTTCTGAGTTTAACTTCTTTAGCACCGAAGTCTCGAGCTAGTGTAAGCCCTACCAAACATGCTCTATACTCTGCTTGGTTGTTTGAGGTGGGGAATGAAAATTCCAAGGAGAACTCGACGATAAGCCCGTCGTCTTTCTCGAGTAACAATATAGCACCACTGCCCTTTGCGTTGGACGATCCGTCAACATGAACTGTCCATTTAGAGCAAGGTTTGGTGGCTCCCAGAGCCATCTCAGCAATGCAATCTGCTAAGCATTGGGCTTTAATGGCTTGTCGTGCTTCGTACGATATCCCGAATTCGGACAACTCAACTGACCATTTGATCACACGTCCTGCCAGGTCAGGCCTGCATAAGATCTGTTTGATCGGTTGGTTTATCCAAACTACGATGGGATGTACGAGGAAATATTGTCTCAACCATCAAATTGCGACCACTAATGCCAGTGCGACTTTCTCAATTTTCTGGTATCTCAGCTCAGGGTCTTGAAGTGCTTTGCTCACAAAATAAACTGGTTTTTGGCCCTTGTCTGTTTCACGCATGAGGACGGAGCTAAGAGCTTCATTAGCTACTGCTAGATAGAGATAAAGGACCTCGCCTGGGGAAGGTCTTGTCAATACTGGTGGTTGTGACAAAATACGCTTCAGTTGCGACAAAGCTTCGTCGCACTCGAAGGACCATTCAAACTGATTCCCCTTTTTGATTAGTCGAAAGAAGGGTAAAGCATGTTGGGCTGATTTCAAAATGAACCTTGTAAATGAGGCAAGCATTCCAATGAGTTGCTGGATGTTCTTCTTTGACGATGGTTGTTGCATTTCTGTAATTGCGCGGCACTTGTCTGGGTTTGCCTCAATTCCTCTCTCGGTTAAGTAAAAACCGAGGAATTTGCCAGCTCGTACTTCGAAAGTACACTTTTCAGGATTCAACCGCATATTGTGGCGTCGGACACCGCCAAAAACTTCTTTTAGGTCGACCACGTGGTCAACCTCTTTAGATGTTTTCACGATCATGTCATCCATTTATACCTCCAGCATTCTTCTGATCTGGTTCTTGAACACTTTGTTCATCATACGCTGATAGGTGGCTCCGGCGTTTTTGAGGCCAAAAGGCATTACGTTGTAACAGTAGTTGCCTTTGTCGGTCATAAATGCCGTTTTTTCTTGATCGGCTGGATGCACGGGAATCTGGTTATAACCAGAGTATGCGTCCATGAAAGATAATAATTGAAAACCGAGGAATTGTCGACGAGTCAGTTGATATTAGGGAGGGGATAGGCGTCTTTGGGGCACGCCTTATTAAGATCAGTATAATGAACGCACATGCCCCATTTTTCATTAGACTTTTTGACTAGTACAACATTGGATAGCCATATAGTGTATTTAACTTTCCTAATCAACTCAGCCTTAATGAGATCATCAATGGCTTTAGTTGCAGCTTCAGCTTTCTTGGGATCTTGCTTGCGACGCCTCTGAGCCACCCAGCGAGCTTTGGGGTCGAGAACGAGTTGATAGCAGGTGATGTCAGGAGAGATGCCAGGCATGTCTGCAGCAATCTAAGTAAAGAGATATGCGTTGGACTTCAGGCACTCTGTTAGCTGAAGCTGAACCTGCTCGGGGAGGTCAGCACCGAGGTTCACGATCTTCTCTAGGTCGTCAGCCAGTTGAACTCAGATAAATTCGCCATCAGGCACTGGCCTTTTGATTTTTTACTGGAGCTCTCGGGCTAGGGGTCGTTGTCTTGGATTTCATCTTCGAGCTCAATCCTGGCGTCGAAATCAGTAAGGTTGACCTTCGAAGCCGCTTTTGCATGTGCATGCTTCTTAGCAGATGGAGGTTGTTTCTCCTCTCCTGATTCATCGACCTTCAGAGATAAGAGGTAGCACCTCCTTGCAGCCTCGAGATCGGTTTCCACGGTGATGATTTTGTCGTCATCACTATGGAAACACATTTTTAAATGAACGGTCGAGGTAACGGCTCCGAGCTCCCCTAAGGTTAGGCGCCCAATGATGCAGTTGTAAACAGACTTGCATAGAAGTACGATGAATTGGGCTTTAACAGTTTTGGAAGTTGGCACTTCCCCAAAAGTTACCATCAGTTCCACATAGCCCAACGGTTTCGTCTTATAAACCATTAAAACCGGTCAGATCAGACCCCGGGTATGATACGAGATCTTTCTCTGGTAGTTTCAAGGTTTTAAACAGTTCGTGGAAAATGATATCTGCCGAGCTCATCTAGTCTATCAATATCCTCCTGACATCGAAGTTGGCCATGTAAGCTTTGACTAACAGGGGGATCAAATAATTTGGCTTTCTGTTCACCAGGTCCTCGTCGTAAAAGGCGAGCGGTGGTCTTCCTTTATGCCTGCTGGAGGAGGGAAAAACTGTGGAAACAGTCATTATCTCCTGCGGCTTTTGCTTTGCCGAGTTGACGCTAGCGCCTCCCTTGTCAAAAAATCCCCCAGAAATGACTAGGGCGACTAGGGCAGGTCGAGGTCTTTATTTGCTTTCTTCGGACTCGCGACCTGCCTCGTCGAGTTGTGCCACTGAAGCTTATTCTTTCCTCTTAGGTCGAGGAGATCGGGACCTCGACCTCCTGTCGCTAGATCATGGCTTCCCTTTCACATACTTCGACAGTTTTCCCTTCTGGATTAACTGTTCTATCACGTCTTTCAAGTGGTAGCAGTCATCAGTGTTATGTCCCGCAAACTTGTGAAATCGCCAATACTTTGACTTGTCGATATTTGGCCTGTCCTTCGACGGTTGCAAAAACTTTACCCCAGCATCCCTGAACTCGGTGTTTGCGCATTCGTTCAATATACGCGATCGTGCTGCGTTTAGGGGAGTGTACTCGTCGTACCTCTTCAGTCGGTTTTCTTTGTCCTTGCGCGATTTGTCCTCGCGCTGTCCGCCAACCTTCTCTTGGGTTTTATTCTTGACTTTTGACGCCATCAAATTTTCTTCGTAGTTCATGTATAACTTCATCAGAGCATTTCTATACAAAGATCGCTTCCTTATTGAAACGCTTAATGTAGTCTCTGATAGGTTCATCCTTCCTTTATCGGATTGCAGCGAGTGCCTCTGTCGACTTTGGATGCACTTTGGATGCAGTAAAATGGGTAGAAAATTGATCTGTGAGCTCGGACCAGGAATCTATGGAGTTTCTCTTGAGGGCCTGGAACCAAGACATGGCCGCTTTATTTAGAGTAAGAGGAAAGATCTTGCACTTGACTGGTCCCTGGGCACTTTTGTAGCCCATGACGGTGTCGAAGCAACCGACGTGCTTGTCTAGATCGGTGGTGCCATCGTACGAATCGAAAGGTGGTGGTTTTTGAAGGTGCTTTGGGATGGAAACTTCACGATCCTAGAGGTGAAAGGACCAAAAATCTCACACGCGTCATTTTCTTCGTCACTCTGTGAGAAGTGGACGAAAGTGATTGAGCACGGCAGAGACGAATAGTGCGCTTAGGTGATTTTGCTCAACGGCGCGAGACAACGGCGGCTCTGTGAGGAGGTGTGTCATTGTTCACGATCGTACCTCTGCGATGAAGAGAATGATCTGGAGAACGACGATGACGCGGCGGAGAGTGCCTCGCCTCAGGCCCCGAGAAAGGCTTTTTGGCGAAGCTCTTTCACACGACATTTTTTCGTTTCTTATTCTTCTGCTTGGAGGAGAGCGGATCTGAGATGTGAAGCAGCGAGGCGGAGAACGGTCTAGAGACCTGCTACGGCAGAGTGTGGCATGTGGAGATTGGCACGAAATCGCACCATGGCGGCGATGATGAACAGAGCGGCGAGTCTCAGATTCTCTGGATCGCTGAGGCGATGGAGAGATTTGATCTTGCTGGTTCTCGATTTGCGTTGCAACATGAACGAAAATCTCTTGCTACTGATTCTCCATGCGATCAAGACACTAGTTCTGAACTGCATTGCTTCAGTGTGACTTCGCATAAACTCACAAAATTCACAGAGGAGGAAGGCGGCGGTAGGAGCGGTTTCACCAGTTTCTGTTGTAGCCGGAGTGGTGATGAGCGGAGTAGCATCGACCTGAGGCGGAGGAAGATTCCTCAACCTTTCATACTCGACCGTGAACGATATTCGTTCAGGCTGAGGTGGATCCACCGGAGCGATCGGAGATGGAGCGATCAAAGGATTCGGCGGATTCAGATTCGCGCAGAGCTGAGAACTGCGAGTTGTGACGGTGCGCTTCGATCCAGTCATCGTGAAAAATGAAGAGAACTTCAGAAGAGATGAGATGGAAGAAGTTTCCCACAGACGACATCAATGTTCTTATGTAGAACTCAGAGGACGGCCGGAGTGAAGCGGTGCGATGATGCTCGCAGTCGTTGACGACGGCGCGAGGGGTGATGTACTTGCAGAGACTCCGATGCCTAAGTCAGTTTAGTTAGGAGGTGAGGTAAGCAGGAAAAAGTGAATGAATAACCTGGATCGTAAAGGAGATCCTTTTTATAGTGCTCGAAGACGATTATCGGAAATAACCGCTCCCGCGAGATTCGGGGTACCGTCAGATCGTGTCAGGCTGTGATGAGCTGGTGTGAGGACCTGAAGACCGTTGGATCTGCCACATCAACCTGGCTCCGAAGTGGTCGAGCGAACTGCGCGCAGGAATGGGCCTTCGCGCGCGCCTTGTTGGATTGGGCCTTGGCCCAGTCTGAAACAAATACAATATGTCTTTACGTTGAATTTACAAGAGAAGTTAATAAAAAATGAATTTACAAGAGGAGACATTATTTCCTTAGATAAGATCATATTGACCCAAGAAACCTTTTTCTGACAAAATCACTGGGTGGCGCAGAAGTGAGAAAATGGGTGGAAAAATCGAAAGAAAGAAAAAGAAAAACAAAGCTTTGAGGTTGAGGCGGTGGGAAAGAAATGGGGATGATGGAATCAAACAGAGAAATAATTATAAACAGAGAAAGTCATGGTTTTTCTTATTGGGAAAAAACTGAATTGTAACTGAATTGATGCTGAGTCTGCTTATGTTCGTATGTCATATTTTGATGATGTGAAAATGCCAGCGTGTAGCTCCATTAGACATGTCATTTTTTTTTTATTGGAGTTTGACGGCCAGGGACGAAAATGAAAATGGATCAAATTGCAGGGATGAAAACAAAATTTTTTTTATAGGGACTAAAACCAAAGTACCCCATATTTGCAGGGATGAAAAACAAATTTATTTTGATGACGTGGAAATGTCATCGTGTAGCTTCATTAGACACGTCATCTTTTTTTAACGGAGTTTGACGGCCAGGGACGAAAATAAAAACGGGTCAAATTGCAGGGATGAAAACGAATTTTTTTTTACAAGGTCTAAAACCAAAGTACCTCATATTTAGAGGGACGAAAAATGTACTTAATGAAATTATTTATTTACTCCATGTATCTTATTTTACACGACAAAAGTGATAAGGACGTAGGATCAATCAATCAATCAGAGTAGCCCAGGACGTGCGTTGGTACACTCTCAACCCGTGCTCCTTTTTTATCCCAAGTTCCCAATATTTCTACTAAACACCGTGGATTCAGTGGTGGTTGGCCCACTAATGGAATCACAAAACACCCTACCCTATTTCAATTCAAATCATTTTAAAGTCGCTTAAATATGATTTGATTCGCTTAAAAATTTAAAAAAGTTTGTTTTTAGTCCAAAAAAAATTGAATGTTTTTAGCACTTAAATTTGAAAATATTTTTCTATTAGTCCTTCATTTTGACGCCGTAATGTGGCACTTATGTGGCAATATTTTTAGGGGACTAAAAACGAATTTTTAGAATTTTTGAGGGATTAAATCATATTTAAGCATTAACGACGTCAGAGTGAGGGACTAGCAGAAAAATATTTTCAAATTTAGAGACTAAAAACATTCAATTTTTTTTGGGGACCAAAAATAAACTTTTCAAATTTTTGAAATACTGAAATCATCAAAGTTTTTAACCTCACGCCATACAAAAACACAAAATAAAATAAAATAAAGTAACAGCTATCAATTTCAACGTTTTATTTTAAACGCAAAACAATCAAATACTGGTTTTTCCATGAAAACTCAAAGATAGCAGTAGCAGTGCAAACGAGGTTCTCCCAAATCTTCTGAGAGTGGTCGCCTCTGCGCTTTTGTGGCTGGAGTCACGATGGTGTTGGCTGACTGGCTGAGTTCAGCACCATCACAGGCACAACACCTGTCTTAAACACGGTCGGGTTCGATCACCGCTGGGATAAAATTTCTAGAACCGAGCCTAACCGCCAGCAACCGTCCTTAACTCCGTTTTTCAAACTGATGACCCGACAACCCGTGACTATCCGCCCGTTATGTCGGATGTGGACGCGGTTAACTCGGATTCCGTCGGGTGATACATTTTTGCTCACCCCTACGACTAACCAGTTAGAGCATGTTTATGGACTAAATGGACCATCCAAGCCTAATTCTTAACTACCCTTTTTAAAATTGATACCGGTCCTTTCGAATTTATAATTACTATTTGTTTGTCTTTGGACAACAATTTCAATCAAATCATAAGTCAATGTCATTTAGAAATTATAGATTACCGCTGCTAGGAGACTAAGAGAAAAACAGAGGAAAGAAAATAGAAGGAAAGAAAATGAGAAGAAAAAAAAAAGTAAAAAAATAGATGATTATTTAATGGTTTGGTTTGAGAGAAAATGAAAGGAAAAGGAGAGAGGAAAGAAAGAAGCATATATATAAAAGGCAAAAATATTCCTAACTAAAAATATCTTCAAAGAATAAATATTTTATAAAAATTAAAGATAAATTGAAATATTAATGCATTAAAAATATTTATTTTATCAATAAAATAAAATTAAAATAAATAATAGAAAATGAAAAAATGTTCTTATTAATTTACAGACCAAGAATAATAAAAAGAAACAAAAATGACGTTAACTTTATTAAAAAAAAATCTATTGAATTCAAATTAAAACCTGCAACATCATAATAAAATCTATTATTAACAAGAGCTTTTGTGTAATTCAATTTCAACATTGTGAGGTTCGCATTTTTCTTTTGGATTTGCGTATAAATGATTTTTGCCTCGATTAATGTGAGATGTTTCTTTCCTTCAATTTTCATTGAAAAACCAAATAATAGAAAAACTTTCGAGTTGCGTGTTTTCAATCCTCCTTCGATTTTTTCCTTTCGTTTCGGCTGTTCCAAACATACGCTAAGGGATGTGTGGTGGCCACAAAGACTTGTGAGATAGTTAGGAATGATACTATTAATGGGTTAGTGTAGCTATAACGTGTTGGCGCACAGCAACCTAGACAGCATGACAAGTGGTGAGGGTCAGTTGTGGTTCCTTCTGTTGGCGACTTTCTGGGCAACACTGGAGCTTCTCGGGTTTATCTACTCGCTCAATTTTTCCATCCCTTGTAGGAGACTTATGGCAGTTAATCTCTGTCAACCTTGGAGCTAACACCGAGGCTTCTGAGGGGTTGTGTGAGTCTTCCCAGGACGAACCTCGTGCAGGCTTCCCTTTGAAGTAAATCAAGTAAAACACAAGAAGGGTGTTGAATTGTGTTTTAGAAAATCTTTTAGAAAATAGTGAAGTCTCTCAGTTTCAAAGTAAGTTTCAAATACAAGCTTGTAGTATAAAATAAGATAGGTGATTAAAAGAAGACAGGTAAGGAAAACAGACGGGCAGAGAACAAAGAAAAACATAGCGATATATCCCGGTTCACTATCAAATTGATAGCTACGTCCAGTCTCTTCTTTCTTGAAGGATTTTTCACTATAATCAAATTTATTACAAAAACACTTGAGAGTATACTACTTCCAAACCTTGGCTATAATCATAACTTCTCAAAACAACTCAGTACGTTCGAGCCTTTGAGGAACAAGCCTTCACTTTGCTTTTATAAACTTTGATGAAGAAGTTTTGAAATCAAAGATAACTCTCACGCAGGAGAGGATTTACAAATAAGCACAAAGAATAACTTTCAAAAAGAAAGTGTTTTGCAATAGTAGTTTGTTTGGAATTCCAGACAGACAGGGCTTTGGCACTAGATTGAACAGTTCTCAGCTATAATATCGTTGTGTGTTGCAGGCTTGAAAATTTTGAATTTGTCTGTTGCCTTTGTCTTCTTCTGAGTAGTGGTGATAGTTGTTGTACACAGATCCTAGCTTTTAAAAAAAGTAATTATCCTTTTTGTATGGTTTGTGTAACATCATCAATTTTCTAACCTTGCTTAATGTGTGTTCATGTGTGATTAAGTGTGTTTCTTTGTGTTTGATTGTGTGTTAGATCGCGTATCTGTCTTCTGTGTCATCGTGTGTTCACTGTAACACCCCGTTTCCGGAGCGCTACTATGCAACCTAAGCTAATACTGAAAACATTTGGTGCTTATATGCTTTCAGTTAGAAAGTACTCTTAAGTATTTTGCAATAGAAAATAGGAGTAATTTTTTTTCTTCCCTTTTGAAAACCCTTTTCAAAAATGAGACATAGAGAGTACTATAATTTTCTAAATAATGCAAAATCATTCTTTTGCAAATATCAGAGTATAACGCATCACAATCAATACTTCTCATAACATAAAACATAACATAATCGTTTTGCAATGAGGCGAGGTTTTCTCAAATAGAGTAATTACAAAACAACAAAGACAAAACCCTAAGCTAAGCTGGCCAACAACTATAACTCTTACTGAGAAACAGTTCAGCAAGATCAAAACATGAAACATTCAGAGGAATCTTTCCCTACTGGCTCGATCTTCAACGCTCCTAGAAAGACGAAACTGCAGTAGCTATGGAGCTCCATCTGGAAGTGACATCCATAGGGATATCCAATCCAACAACAGTGCGAGGGTAAATTCTTTGTCCACGAGTTTATCATAGGCTATATCGCATGCAAACAATATATACATATATAATACAACAACATGCTTTTATATACATATACATACTTAATAGACCGCATGTATCATCATGGTATATCAAGCATTGCATGTGAGCAGACAACTCAACCAGCAGATTAACAATCAAGTCACCACAATATCAAATAATTGCATATGAGCAAACAAATCGACCAATAGATCAACAATCAAGTCACCACAATATCCAACAATTGCATGTGAACAACAATTCTATCAACAGAGCAACGATCAAGTCATCACATATCATAAATGTGGTTAGCTATGCATGTCAATGTAGTATGACTAGTTTGTATATACACTTGTAGCCTTAATAGGTCAGCAGTATGACGAGGAATTTATTTCCCAACGTCCGAACAAGATAGCTATACATTAGGCTTCCCTCAATTTAGGCTTGCCACACATTAGGCAATGCAGTGACAACTCGTCTTTTGAAGTCTTTAAGACTAATCAAACGCTCCGAGTGTAATGACAACTCATCTTTTGAAGTCTTTAAGACAATTCAAACGCTCCGAGTGTCGATGCTTAATGGTCAATATGCATCCAAACAAATTCATCAATATGGCATGCTCACCATAGGGAGCGCCCGAGTAATGTTTTAATTAATCAATGCAGATCGACAAACTTCAACTGTGTTTCACATTCGAAAAGGTGGAGGGAGTTCAAAGTTTAAGCACTACAATGAGCATCCATACTACTCAAGTAATGCCCAAGTATTCTTCATCACGCAGTGAACTGAGATGATGAGAAATACCCCTTAGAGTTCAAACACAGGACACTAGGTCCAGGTGTTCAACTGCAGAACGCTAATCTTAATCTTAGATCAAAACTCTAGGCATGTAATGCGGAACACTAGGCTCAATTTTTAGGTTGTGTTACTAGGCACGCCATACGGAACACTAGGTCCAATCCTTAATCAATAAAATACGCATGCAAGCAGGACATTAAGTCCCAGCACAGGACACATGGCCCATATGCTCAATTGGAACACTAGGTTCCGTATGTTTTATTCTTTCAAAATCTCGATCTTTTGAAATCTCTTTATCAGTTCTTGTATCACTCCTATGTATCTGAAAATACTTTTAGCTCTAAATTGTTGAAACCTTAGTTGTGCTAAATAATATGCTAGGATAATTCCCAAACACATTACTTGACTCAACTGTTTTCAAAATTTACAATGTTTTCTTTTTAAAAGAACCTCTTAAACAACTTCTAACCCTCTGATCCATAAAGTGTGTTTGTACACTGACTTATTTTAGAAGATACCTTTAGTTTACTATGAAAACATTTCTCGGCTCATGGAATCGCATCAGACTTATCGTTGTAAGTCGTCAAACCAATAACAGTCGATCAACGCATTATTAATTAATCTATTATCATCAACAATATCTTGCATATTCCAATCAATATCAAGTTCCATTTAAATCCAACATGATTCAAGGAAAACAACACAATTCATAATGCCACGCAGGGCTAAGAACATGCTACAGCATTTCATACAGCACATAACAATTCAGTAAGCTACAACCTGCTACATACTTTCCCCAATTTCAAGTCCAATCAAATCAATCAAACATGATTTAAGTCACACAATACTATTCAGTCTTGCCACACAGGGCCAAATCAATACATAATAATTCATGCTACAACATCTCAACAACACATAGTAATACTACAAGTACTACCACACAATTTAACCAAACATCAAACTAACCAACACACAAGGCAAAAAGCCCAAACTCACCAATAAGAATTTCCCTTACCTTGGGCGCTTTAACAATCCAAACAAGGTAATTCCAAACTATCGTCAAGTTTTTCCGCGCACGAACATTAACAACACAAGTTTCAATCAATTAGAACCAAAACTCAAATCTAAAGCCCTTAGGGCAGCCATGACTTAGGACTTCCTAAAGCCTAGGAATTACTCGACTTAATTCCTAATTGGTTCTATCTAGTCACATAACATGATACAAGTTCAAGTCATGTAAGTTTTCAAACTTTTATAAAAGCTACACACTTAGAAAAATACCTAAACCAAAATTTACCAATTGGAATAATATTTTACCACTTTGAATAGTGTTTTCCCAACTTTAAACCACTTTTCAAAGCACTAAAACATTTCACAAAAATTTGGAAACAATTTCATTATTGTTTTGAAACAATTCTCAAGACATAACACAATTCTTTTTCTAGAAATTAAACCTCTATGAAAGATTTTGCTAAATTGAATCATCAACCACTTTTTACAACTATTTTAGGCATAAAAACAAGTCAATATCATTTTCCAAAAACTATTTGAAGGCCACGGTTTCAAACTTCAAAACAACTTTAAGATTTTCAAATCATGCTTATAAGTTACTGTTTTTAAGGTCCTAAAACAGCCCCAAATTTATTTCATTTTAAACCATTTCCAAAGCTTTAAACATAACAATCTTTATAGATCTAAACTTAACCGAAAACTAACTTTTTTACACACTTTAACACATTGAAACAAATTAGAACATGCACATAATCATTCTTCTAAGCCACGATTTCCAGCCCTTAAAAATCAAACCATTCAACTTCTCAAAACTTGTTAAACATGCATATATGACTAGTTTAAGCATACTAAACCAAAACCCCTAATTATCTAACTTCAAAACCACCAAAAATAAATCAAGATCAAGCCCCCACAATAGCCCATGAATTCGGCCAGAACCAAGGGTTAGGGTTTTCCAATTTTTAAATACTCTAACATGCTTAATCATGGAAGGAATTAAAGGATCAAAGGACTAATCTCACAAATCTAGAAAAAAACAATCACTTTCTAAGCAAAACAACTCTAAAATCATTGAGATCTCATCCATGGCAACCATGAGAAGAGGAAAGTGAGTTAGAACACTTACTAACAGGATTGATGATGGTTGATCAAGAATTAAGAACAAGGATTGAAGGTTGCAAGCTTAAACACCAATTTCCTTCAAGAATCAACACTAAAATCATGAGGAACAACACTAATACCATGAAAACCCAACCATGGCAGCCATGAAGAAAAGGAAAATAAGCTTACCACAATGACGGAGATGATTGAATAAGAAGGAAGGAGAAAGGATTAGGATTTAGCTTCCAAAATGACAAGATTAAGCACCTAAATCAACTTTCTCTTTCTAGAATTTTTTCCAAGCTTTCCAACAATGGAAGAAGTGAAATAATGAAGTCTAGTTCAGCTAGGGAGCCACGAAAATTTTGGGGACAAGGATGGAATGAATTTGTTCATTTAGTTAGGAATTAACCAAACTAGTTACAAATATTAACTAACTACAATTACATAACCACCAATCCTATGCCTACACTTGTCAAAGAACATTCTAAGGATGATATTCAGCTCCCCTAGTTGTTGGATGCATCTCCCCTCATCCGAAAATATCTAGATATTTTGTTTCGCCGCTGCTCGCCAATCGAAAGCAAGTTACATATATTAGGGTTTTTCTACCAAAAACTTCAAAAATAAATCTAATAAATTATTCTATAATCAAAAATTATTAATCAACCAAAATGTCCCTAAAAATATTAGAAGTATTTCTTTGAATGCCTCTTTCTCGATTTACGAGCTAAAACACGACCGTAATGCAGTTCTGCGCGTAGAAAACACCCTATATTTTTCTGATGCCCAAAAATCCCATAAAAAATTCCAATAAATTATAAATATTGGAAATTTCTAAGATCTCAAATTTTATAAAATTTAGATCACGTTTGGGCATGTTTCAGTTAGAAACTCGCTCAATAGCCAAGTTACGGCAGAATTCGATAGAATTCTCGTAGTGCAATAAAAACTGTAAATTAGTGAGGATCACTAATTTCAATTTCTCTTGTCATATAAATATTATTCAAACAATAAAATTATCAAGACAAAATCATTAAAAATAAAAGTCATATTAAATATGACATAAAACAGACAAATTAACAAGTAACTAAACATCAAAAATCTAAACTGTGACTTAAAAATATCTATTAAGTCCTAAAATTATTTCTCATTATAATTTTCCTCAATCAAATGGCCATTTTTCACATTTTTCAGGATTAATTCATATTAAAAACAGTATACGTCTACACTGTCTGTTAATTTGAATCAATTACTAAAACAGTAAGTTATTTACAATAAATCTTTGTTGTTCTTCGTACTTTTAACAAACCATTGAGGTGATCAATCTCTATAATTTATTTCCAAGTAGTCGGAAACTATAAAATAATTTTCATAAAAATTGGGATGTTACATTCACGAATGAGAATTATGAGGTTTTAAGGGCTAGATGGAGGTAGAGGAGTCCTTGTTAGGAATTTAATATAAGTCTTAGAAGCCATGTGAAATTTGAGAGCAATCGGAGTTGGAACTAGGGTTTTTAGGTACTTTTAATCTATGTGCAAGTGCGAGCTTTAAAACATGTAATTAGGGTTTGAGATCTTGATCGTAAGGTTGACTAGATATTCCAGATGTCTAGAATGATGTTTGGATGATAGGATATCAAGTTTTGAAGGGTACGGGTGTTAGAATCGGAGAAATCACAAAAATTAGGGCAAGAAGCGTGTGGAGCGCGTAGTCAAAGTCAGAACTTATCCAAAAGTGACACTTGGCATTCTACAATTGGACCACCTATTTTTTTAATGATGTGTTGACACATGTCTTTCCAGGATTGGACCATTTGGGGAGAGGGAACTTCGCCGCGAAGGAACATGGAAGGAGGTGTGTGGTTGAAGACAAGATTTATAGTTGATGCCTTAAGCAGCAAATCCTTATATGTATCAGCCATGATGATCAATGAGTTAGAACTAGTGGAACAGTTTAGAGATTTTGGTCTTAGAGTACAGTTGTATAAGCATAGGATGTGTTTAGGAAAGGTATGTAGTGACTAGTGAAGTCTTACAGCTAGTAAAGGAGAAACAACAGATAGATGCACATCTACAGAATATGAAGGAGTTAATGGATGAAGGGAAGGTTGCAAAGTTTAAGATGGGTTGTGATGGTGTCCTTAGGTTTGAAGACAGGATTTGTGTAATAGCCCAGACTAATTTAAGGATTGTCGATTGTCTCCACAAACTAACACAAGACTTTTCAGTGTGCTTTGTCCTTATATACACGCTTTCTGGAAAACTTCCCAGAAGGTCTCCCATCCCAAGAGTGCTCCACGTCAAACACGCTTAACTATGGAATTCTTATGTTTTAGGCTCTGGAAAAGAAGATGCATCATGTTGGAATAGGTAGTACTAATCAATTCTTTTAAGTCATCCTTCAACCGTGCAGTTTCATACCTATACAGCCTCAGGATCCCTCCCATTTCGATGTAAATTCGGTTCATTCACGTGTCACTTTGCCTAGAAGCTACCAGGAGCCACTCTTTGTCCATGCTCAATGCATCGGTGATCACTCCTTGCACTCGTCAGCCTCAAGCGTCACATGCCCACCAGCTTCTGCATGGTTCTTCCCCGAGCCACACCATAATGGGAGAGGTCTGCTCTGATGCCATTTGTAATAGCACAGACTACTTTCAGGATTATCGACTGTCTTCACAAACTAACATAGTTCTTTTCAGCGTGCTTTATCCTCACTCACATGCTTTCTGGAAAACATCCCAGAAGGTCACCCATCCCAAGAGTGCTCCACGTCAAGCACACTTAACTATGGAGTTCTTATATTCTGGGCTCTTGAAAAGAAGATGCATATTTTTGGTATAGGTAGTATTAATCAATTATTTTAAGTCATCATTCAACCGTGCAATCCCATACCTGCACGCTCTTTGTCCATGCCTAATGCATCGGCGATCACTCCCTGCCATCGTCAGCCTCAGGCATCACAATTTGTATACCCAGTGATGTCGAGATTAAAAAGATATTCTATAAGAAGCCCATAAGAGTAAGCTTAGTTTCTACCCAAGTGCTACTAAGATGTACCAAGATCTGAAGAATATGTTTTGGTGGCCTGGTATGAAGAAGGATATAGTTAACTATTTTTTGTCTTGTTTACAATGTCAGAAAGCTAAGATAGAAAGAATGGAAATGAGATGAAATAGCAATGGACATTGTAGTGGGATTACCTAAAACTCCTAAGAAGTTTGATGCAATTTAGGCAGTCATTGACAGGTTGACTAACAGTGTTAATTTCATTCTAATAGGAGAGAGATATCCCTTAGAGAGATTTGCTCAGATTTATATTAAGGAGGTAATGAGGTTATATAGTGTGCCTTCGAGCATCATTAGTGATAGAGACCCTAGATTTACTTCTAAGTTTTGGAATGAGTTGCAACGAGCTTTAGGGACTTAATTAAGATTGAGTTCAACTTATCATCTACAAACGGATGGTCAGTCAGGACAAACAATCCAATCCCTAGAATACCTGCTAAGAGAATACGTGTTAGAGCGCGTAATAAGTTGGGATAAATTTTTGCCTTTAGTGGAGTTTACCTATAACAATAGCTTTCACTCAAGTAAAGGCATGACACATTTTGAGACATTGTATGGGAGGAGATACAGGACCCCTTTGTGTTGGTTTGAGACCGAAGATAGCCAAGTGTTAGGTCCTGAGATGATGCAGCAGACTACATGTAATATCCAAAATCTAGAACCAGAAATAATTAGACTTTAAAAAATTAAAGTAGTAATTTACAAGCTCATGGGTAATTAGATGTCCCTAAACTAGCCTACGATAAGTTGAATAATGTTCAATAAATTTAGGTTTCTTTCTTCTTCTATAATATAAATTGTGAAAATGATTATTATAATAGTGTATTATAATATCATGAAATTAGTTTTGTTTTAAGGTGTGTATTTATTTATATTATTTATTATCTATGTAGTATTATAAATATATGACTAATATTATGTTATTTAAAACATGATACATACGTACATATTATTAGAGAGACCAAAAAAAAAAAAAAAAGAAACGAGAAAAACTAGTATCGAAAGAGTGAAGCCAAACTATTTTATATCTCAAGCTTTAATACTTTTGAGTATTTTATAATACGATATTAGTTATTACAAGCCAAATAGGGTTTTGATATATCCCTAAAAAGAAGGATTTTGATATAAGACTAGTATTATACCCGTGCATATGCACAGGGGCGACGCATTGTTGGTACCAATTTTGGATGAACAGTTAAGTTACTACTTGATTTTTGAATCCAGTTAAGTTACAATCTGTAGATTTTGTTAATGAATCGGAATATAATGCATCAAGGTACAATTATATATCCAGAATATTGTGTCATCTTTTATCTGTCATTGAATTATAGAACCACAACACATTGATAGTTATAGAGTATTGTAATTCAACATTTGGACTATTTGATAAATATAAACTGTTTGCTTTTCATAATAGATAAGAGCATATAATAATGGGAGACGAAATATACAAAAATTTGAAATTAACTGGGGCAGTATTTTGGAAAAAGAGGTTTCAGGTCATAACATTCTCTAAGTATATGCAAAATGAGAATACACAAATGTCTGTCTGCTAATTAGTAATCTGTTGACTTTCTTTTCTTACACTTTATTTGGAAGAAAAAGCTCAATACCTGTAATTACATAATAGTCTTAGTAAGACATACAGAGTTATAATTTAGCCAAAATTACATGAATGTTTGTTAAATAGATGTTCCCATATTTCATACCTCTATTGGCATAACACTGTTAGAGATAGTCAAAATACCAAAAAATGATCTGAAACGTGGTAACTTGTGATTGAGACCAATCCAAAGGGAAGTCTAACCCTTATAAAGCTGCACATAGAAAGACTTAACACACATCTGCAGAATTGACAGATATAAATCAGTTAAGACTGACAACTAACAAAGCTTATGGAGCACTACTAAGAACACTTATGAAGAACTGTAATTACACATTTGTGACAGCAATTAAGTTGGATAAAATTAAGGGAATAAGACAGGTTACAGTTCGTAATATTTGTAAAAGATCTCAATGAAATAAAGGAAGATAAATTGAGAGCAATTACATTGCGTACAATGAAGTGAATAAGCAAGCAAAATTAATGAAAGAAAAGTATGTGTAAAACATTACATGTCAATAAATGTAAATAACAATTAACTACTTACATATTTGAGAACTTGGCTAATAAGGTATTGCAAGATCAGAAACTCCTTGATAATATCTGCATATAGTAGGCCATTAATAAGAGTGCATATATTTGAGGACTTGTTTAGTATTATAAAAATATTGTCCTAAAAAAGCTTAACAGATAATTCAACATGGAAATTCTGGAGACACTTACGTTTTAGAGGTTTTGGAAGACTTCTTTAAAAACTACATTGGCGGTAAACTTCAACAGTTGTCTTTCTTTGGCATCAATTAAGATTTTTAATCCATGTTTGCTCTTAACTCTAGACATTACGGCATACAACTGACAATGGCTAAACACTGGTTTAGGCAAGTATAATCCAACACTTTCTTGTGATTGGCCCTGAGATTTGTTTATTGTCATGGCATATGAAACAATAATGGGAAATTGTCTTCTAATAAGTTTGAAGGGCCATGGTGACTGGGATGGAGACATAGACATCCGAGGAATGTAAATTGTGTTTCCAATGTTCTTTCCAGAGATAATTTTTGCTTCAAGAACATGGTTTTCTAGCCTTGTGACAATCAATCTACTCCCATTGCATAAGCCTTCAGACTGGTCTAAGTTTCTCAATAACATTATTGGAGTGCCAACTTTTAGCTTGATGTTATGATTAGGAAGACCTGATGTCTTGAAAGAGTTTAGAAATTCTGGGGTAAGTATTTCAAATGTTTGATTGTCATTAGCTTCTAACCTATCAACAGAATCTGAGCTTAGAAACTCCTTTTCATCACCTGTAAGTGGAAACAAACTTAAAATAAAAGTGCATCCACAGTGAAAATGAATATATATTCTAAATCAAGTATATCAAGGTGATCTATTGAATGAATTACCTGGAATTAAGCCTAGGACTTATTCATTGATTCTATCAACAACTTCAACTGTGGATGCTAGAATAGCTCTAGATTATAAGAAGTCATCATTGTTGTAATGTTCCATTGAATTTGGATATGTGTTATGAACTATAGCATCCAATGGGTCAGCAAAATCTTTAATAAAAAATTCATCTGGAATATCTATTTCAGCATAACCATCGTTTGGTTCAGCTAATTTCCTATCTCCCACATTCAATATCCATTGCGAGGACTCATTAAGTTCCGTTGTATTGGTACTTTGTGAAGTATGCTGTAAACGCATATTTTTCGTGAGAGTTAACACATAACAATGTTCCTAGATATATGATGAATTAATTGTTGCATGTACAATGTCAAAGCGATTTCCTTTTGGAACAACTGGAAGTATTTGTATGAAGTCCCTTCCAAAAACTATGACTTCTCCTCCAAAAATTTTGTCATTACCCATGATGTCCCTCAGACTTTTATCCAATGCCTCGAAACATAATTTATGTGCCATTGGTGCTTCGTCCCATATTATCAACTTTGTTACTTGTAATAGCTCTACGATTTCACTCCCTTTGTGAATGTTGCAAGTTGAGTTGTCAAGAGTAGGAACGGGAATTTTGAATTTTGAATGTGCAGTTCTTTCTCCTGGTAATAATAGAGAAGCTATGCCACTGGATGCCACAATCAAAACAATATGACCTTCACAATGTAAAGCAAATGCTAAAGTTTTCCACATGAAAGTTTTTCCAGTACCACCATAACCATATAGGAAAACTACTCCACCCTACTGCCTATCCACTGCTTGCATGATTGTGTCAAAAATATGTCTTTGCCCATCTACAAAAGTATTAAAATTAAAAAATACGTCTTAGCTACTACATGGTTATATGAATATTCATAATGCTACATATCTTGAATCTATATAGCTAAATATAACGTAAAGTCAAAGTAGATTACATCTCCTGTAAGTGAATTGAATAAGTGTTGAAATTCCCTTTGTAAGTCAACTGTATCATAATTACGTTCTTCATATATGAGCCTATTGCGTAATTGACTTAAAATATACCCTTTTGGAAATGGTATTGATGGAAATTCCTTGAGACTTTTTATGTTTGCTTGCAACAATTTTTCAATCTCCAATAGAGTTAAATTTTCAATCTCTTCTTTGGTAAGTTCCAAATCTGCAAACATAAGAAAAGAAATTGAATAAGCGTCCAACACAAACCATTAAGGTCAATAAAAATATATGTAGTTTGGAGAAGATTATAAATTTCTGAAAAAGATGCTATATTTGACACAATTTTCTTGATTGGAGCAAAATTATTTATTTGAATTCATAATATATAAAGGACATATGGCTACCTGTTTAACATCAAAAGTCATTTGGTTTCATACCTTTGTTATTTGATAAAGTTCTTTAATCATAAAGAATTCCATCTGACAACCACTGCTATGTTTTCCTCCATACGTGTTCGGGTCTATTGATAGTACTTGATAAGAGCATTGTCACAAATAACTTTCTCAAGTAGCGACTTGAACCCCAGTCCTTTGCTTCTTTTATAGCTTCTACATATTCTCTATCATCATCAAGGAATCCCATTGCAAAGCAAGCTTTCTGAAAGCTGGGTATTGGGTACCATGCACTTTTCTAATATCTTCATAAGTAGTTGGTCTTTTTACAACTGTTAGCATCATTCTTAAATAGAACAACTCACCTATACTTAGAGGAACCAAAATAAGCCGACCAATAGTATAACCTTTCTTTCTTTGTTTCCACGACCTTTTGCTCTTCACATATACAAATTTTGAAACAAATTGTCCATAAGTCAAATTCTTGGCCTCATTGAATATGTTATTTGCTTGCAACCAAGATGTAAACATTGATTCTATAACAATTGGTTTTAAAAGCACATCATCGATGTCCTTATGATCATTAAAGTATAAAGACTGTTCACCTAGAAGGTGAAAGAACAACCTCTCAACAAATAGCTTTCTACTATGAATTGGAAATGGATAAATTCACCAACACGCCTCTCATGGTGAGATATACCTACAATCAAGGTATTGTTTTATCTCGTCAACATTGTAGTGCTGAGATGACTGCTCATTTTCTGATGGCATAATAGCAGCTATAATCCGATCATACCCTTTGTTGATGTACTTGAATAAGTATTTATTGAAGTACTTTGGTTACACCATTCCATGTTAATGTGTGCTTGGTACTTCAATAATAGCATACGATTGTAAGGAACAACATGACGATTGTCCAGTGACACGCCATTCTTAACAATTGTAGAACCATTGTCTCTTCTGCTATACACCAGATAACCATCTTGGTCCATAATTGTTGTTGCTTGGTACTTCTTAGGGAAATACTTAGTGCACTGACCATCTTTCATGCAAGGTGATGATCTGTTAGCTAAACCACAAGGACCATGGATCATGTGAGTTTTGACAAAGTTGTATAACTCTTTTTCCTTTTGCTGATCTGGTATTTCTACTGAAATAATCTTATCAATGTCATCTCGAGTGGGGTACTTGCAGGATGGATGTAGGAAGATAAGTATGTGTGCATGTGGCAACCCCCTTTTTTGAAACTCAATTGTGTATAGATCTGTAACGAAAACATGAAATATTTTGGTTAGTGTTGATATATATATATATATATATATATATATATATATATATATTATTTACTAATTCCAAAGAAATCGTGATCACATATTTTTGTGCATGATGAATATGAGACTCACATGCTAACACCTTCCATAAAATATGTTTCTTCCTCAAATCTGTCAACAATTCATCAAATTTGATTTTGAATACCCTTGAGATGATATCAGGACGATCATGTGGTTTTACAGTCATCGGAGCAAGCATCCTCTGAATTTCTAGCCAATTGGGATTACATGTAAATGTTATGAACAAATCAGGGAAGCCAACGACACTACAAATAGCCATTCCATAAAAATACAACTGGTCCATGTATCTACGACTTCCGATATATGTGAAACGTAATATGACTCTTTTCCTTTTGTTTGATCCTTGGGTTTGAACATGGTGTTCTGAATCATTCAAACTACGATATTTATCAACTCACAGTTTTGGTTGATTTCTTCTAATAAATGATAGCCTTTCTGACTCCATCACAGAATAACTATCAACCAAGAACTGTTGAAAAAGCCTTCTTGATCGCAACAAAGTTTGTGCCTCATCTCTTCTAGATTGGAGTCTAAAACTAAGCCAGTCCCTAATAGTAACCCTATTTCTTTTGTTGCTCTGAGAACCTGCTCTATCTCTATAAGATACAACATGTCTCTATCCATCCTCACTATAAGGAAATATAAGAGGATACTGGTACCCTAGATAACTTGTATGTAACTCATCTATTCTTTGAAGCTCACCATCTTGCGCCTGGAGTATGATATCTCTCTTTGACGCAGTGTCAACATCACCAACAATAAGTGCAGCCACTTCTAAAACCATTGGTAGATTATATATTCTACCATCAGTTGATCTTTCAGAAATCAATTTCAGTTTTAGATCATGCACATGTCCTTGTCTCAATCTTTCCCTTGCCATCCTAAAAGATTTTTCATGGCTATTATATTGATCTAGCATGGCTGACAGTGCACGCATAATTTAAGGATCAATGTTATTGTTGTTCCTATAAATGAAATAGAAATATAAATTATCAGCTTTACATTTAGTCAAATACCTTGCATTTAGGGTTAGTATGTCATACTTTACTGCGTACAAAAGTTAATTTGAAATGGTATTTACGCACCTAAATCCATGAATCCTATTTTGTATTTCATTTTCAGAACCACAAATGTAAAGTTGTGCAAACATTGCAGGACAACCAGGCCTAGGCAAGGGGCTGCCAATTCTGTGGCATGTTTGACCTTGTATTCTGATATTTGGTGGTCCTCTACCATTGTTAATTGCATGATCAAGTTTTTCCCCTGGAGATGTGAAAGAAAACATCATGTTATAGACTCTTATGTGTTGCTGAAATTTTTTGCTATCTGTTGAATCATTGTCAAATAGAAGATGTTGAAGTACCAGAGGTAGTGTCCCTAATAGTGGTAGTTGAATCTTTCCGCGACCATAACAAAGTTGATAATTAGGATTTGCACTGTGTTGATATTTGTCTATTCTCTCTTGGTACCACATATATGCATGACAATGCTTACATTCAATGTACGGATCACCAATATCAGAATATCCTATAGAGCAAAGGAATGTGGTAATCTTTAGCACATAAGTTTTGTAATATAAAATATTATACCACTCTGTAGAGTACCTTGAGTAATATTTGAAGGATCAGTGGTATTGCTATAGCCATATTCATGTTCGTCCTCTAAACTTCAGTTGCCATCTGAAGACATTGTTTTATTAAAACAAAAAATTAATGGGCCTAACTGTTATGGTGGCTTTTAAAACATATATTGAAACAGAAAGTTGTTAATGGTACCTTCAATCTGAGCAATATCATTCTCAAAATCTGTTTCTTCATCATGATCATTCTCATATGTGTTCTGACTTTCCAAATGTGTATGTGCTCTAGAAGCATCTTCTGTAGTGTCAATGAATAAATTCTGGTATGATGAGGATGATGCTAAATTATCATTTCTTTCAGAAAATTTGCTCATCAGATTGACACCAAAGGAATGAATGTCAATGGCCCTTCGTTTTCTTTCGCATGGTTGTAGAATAGGACTTGGTTGTGTATAGATGCCAGAATTAGAGTTGAATATGTTTATGTATTGAGAACTATTCTGGTTATCCTCGTTGATAATTCTAGAAGTTATATCAGACAAAGATGTAATATTAATTGATCTCCCTTGTGGTTACAATTGTTGAATTTCACTTCTAGAATTATCCCTGTGCATGCTTCTGGATCTATTTGCACCTTTTTCTAGCATCACTTACTTCCTCTTCAAACGTGCTTTTGCTTTGTCATCCATTTATTTCTTTTGTTCCCTATCCATATTATAGAAGAGTTCAATATCACAATGCAATAAAATTTGTAGGGTCTCTCTGTTGTTATTGCATAAGAAAGCAAGCAGTATCATCTTTTTAGAAGCCAATATTGTATAAAATAAAGCATGAATCTATGTATCTATTTTACAGAAAAGACTATAATACCCATATGTATTCCCTAATTTAACAATGTACAGTACAGAAGACTATGTATCCAAGCAATTTAGGCCATTATGTAGTAGTATTCAACCATTAGACTATCATACCAATTTGATTACATTCTAAGGAGGGGCCATTTGTTCATTGTTGCCAGTTATTAAATATGGCAGATATTATTATTAGAATTTGGGTTTGGGCCTAACTCAACCCCAAAATTTAGCTCGTTGGGTGAGGATTGCCCCCACTTATAACCACTAATCAGACCATCTCATTCTTCCATTTGGGACTTCTAACACACCCCCTCACGCCCAGAACTAGACAACTGGAGCGTGACCCGAGTGGCCCGATAACGGGTAGCCCAACAAATGGATCTATGATAGGCTCTGATACCATATTAGAATTTGAATTTGGGCCTAACTCAACCCCAAAAGCTAGCTCGTAGGATGAGGATTGCCCCTCACTTATAACCACTAATCAGGCCATCTCATTCTTCCATATGGACTTCTAACAATTATAACAGAAAAAGAACTAAACCAAATGAAAGTGCTCACAACTTACTTTTCCACAAAGACAGCTCCTCTTCAACCTACAGCTGAGTGTGTTTGAACATGAGCTATCATTGGACTACAATAAACAAAGCTGTATCCTGTAATTAATAACATAGCTATTTTACTAAGAATGCAATCTATCAGAAATGTATTCTGCATTGGTTACCTTCTGTTTAATTGTATGTTTAGCAGAAATGTAATCTATCATTTTGAAGCACATTGCTCATCATGGACTATTTATTATAACAGAAAAAGAACTAAACCAAATGAAAGTGTGAGCAACTTACTTTGCCTTAAAGACAGATGCTTCAATATATTGCTCACTGAGTCTGAATATGAGCGATCATTGGACTGCAATAAGCCATGTTGTAGCATATCATTAATAAGATAGGTATAAAACCAAGAAACTTACATATAAGAAATGTATTATGTAGTGGTTACATTCTGTTTAATGTTGTCCCTCTTTATCAGAAATGTAATCTACTCTTAATCTGAAGGAAGCTTCATCGTGGACTATTTTTTGAATAGAGTTTCTGCACTTTTTTATTGTCAAACTCGAGGCAGTTTTGCTCCTAATCAACTGTATATTGTTTGCACAAAGCGAATATTAGGTTTCAAAGGACAGAAGAAACAGATGCCAAAGTGGTTACCCTCTCAGTTTGTTGAGGATCGCATGGTGAAGACTGATTTTTTTGGATTGTCCTCTCAATACATGTTGGTAACTGTTCTATTGGTTCCTAGTCTTTTAGCTTAGGTGTACTAAATTAATAAAATATTAGGATCAATGGCTATTTTTTGGCTTTGTGTCAGGATCTTTACTTGCACAGGTTTTCATCTCTTTCTTACTGATTGACTTTGTTGCACCTCCAATCTGAGACTAACAGATGCTTTTAAATTTTGCTTCTTACCTTTTGAATAATAGTTGCACACCAAGGGTAATTTGATGCAACTAGTTTATATAGTTTATAAGTCATAAACAACTTTTTCTCATTGTATCAGTGGATGTGTTAGTATAATTTCTTAGAACCTTTTAACTTTGACCAAGTAAGTTGACATTGCAATCCATTTCCATTTGAAAATATCGTGTCCTTCTGTCAATGTTTTGGACAATGGAAAATAATTAGTTTAACTTACTTGATCTTTTAATTAGTTTTGGACAGTGGAAATTAAATTTAAAATGATCTCAATATGCATTGAGGAGGAGTTAAAGTTTAAGACTTCAGAAAATAAGTGAAGCAGGAGAAACGAAAAAAAAAAGTTTATGGTGGGTAGATGTAACCAACCAAGGATAAACAGCTTATGTTGGATCAAACACCTTTAGTTGCTACATTTAATTTAAAAAGATTTAAGAGAGAAGGGAGCAGTGTCACTTGTAGTTGCGGATAAGGTTTAATAGATACTATTTTACATATGATTTGATTGAAAATCAAAAGAGTGATAGTACTGTTTCATTCTCAACTGATGCAGTGTTGCGGCTCAGGCAAGCGCACCTTACCGTAACTCGTAATAAAGTAGAGTATTTTTAAGACTCCGTATGTCGAGCCCACAGAGAATGCGCGAGTACTAAATTAATAGAGATCCTTATTATTTAGACGAACAAAAGTGATGGTTTTGAGAACACAGCGATTAAACTATAAATAAAGAAACAAAGCAATGTCACAAGAACGGAATAGAGATCAATTAGGAAAAGCTTAGGGGAACCGGGTTCACTAATACTAGATCCTGAATTTATTACCTTGCTATTATGAGTTATATTTCCTTATTAAAAGCCAACTGCTCACTATAAATTATTAAGAGCTGCCTAGCTTGTAATAGTCTTCCTCCTAACTAATTACTCCGTTAGGTCCAAGAACGTAATTAAAAGAAAGAGCATTAAAAACAAGTGAGTTTGTTAATATAATAACCGATTAGAAACAAGCAATAACCTATCCGGCATATAAAGCGAGTTCTGTTGATCCTAGAGTTCCATTAATTAATTGCGATAGTTGCCTCCAATTAACTAATTTATTAAGGATTAGTTACTTCCTATGAGATTAAGTATGCTAAGATCAACACATTCATAAGGATAATAAGGAATTCATAAAAGCAATTAAATAAATAAATATCAAGAACATCGTAAAAGATCCCCATCACCCCTAGTGATGGAGTTAGCTACTCATAACAAACATCCAAACAAGAAATCCTAAAAGAAAAAAAATAGAAGGGAGACAAGAGACAAAAGCAAAAGATCCTCACTCATAGGGAATGAATTCTCTCCAAGAGAATGAGTTAGTACTCAAAAGGGGTGAGAATGCCTATTTATAGGCTTTGGTGCAGATTAGGTCAACTGGCCTTAAATATGTGCGTTCTGGGCCTTGGTACGGGGGTACTGACTTTATGTACGAACGTACTTCACATTTTCTCAGCGTTGGGTTATACCACACAACATGTACGGCCGTACCACACCTATGTATGGCCATACCTACCTATTTGTACCTATGCAGCCTTGTAGATCTTTTCAAGAGCTTTCCAATGCCACAAAGATCACCTCAATCGGACGTCCTTAGCTCAAGTTATGGTCAAAATACCGCAACAAAGATAAAAGTCGACTCTGCACTATGTCTACATCAGGGACGTGGCAAATTGCACTTTAAAACTTGGCGTTGACCTGTATTGAATGCTCTATATGCCCTACTTCTGTGCGTAATTAGGTACGATCGTATTGAATGATAGTCAGGTAGTACCGCTCGTCCAGAAGTGCTAAAAATCTCCAAAACTAGCCAGAATCTTCCCAAAATTACTTCTTTTGCTTTCCATGTTGCCTTTATTACTTTTCTGCATAAATGAGGAAATAGTGAGCATATTTTATATAATAAGGAACAAAATCATAATATTTTATACGCAAAATATCCCAAAATAATAGACAAAATAGTGTGTTAACACATCCCTACACTTAAGCTTTTGCTTGTCCTCAAGCAAACTACTTGGATAATCTATCTCAATTAGAGAAAACAAACCCTTTACTTAGCCACGTGTCAGCTTTTTGGTTGATCCAATTTCCATTTTTCCCACCCAAATTCCCGCTTATCAATCAATTTAGAATTTAATCACTTTTTCATTTTTCCTTCTCTTGCCCCCTTCACTCTGTTTTTTTCCGATTTCAAAATTTTGTCTTCACCCCCTCTCTCCCCTCATCGACCACTCTTTCTTTTTCACCATCCCTCCTTTCCTTGCTCCCTCTTTCTCCCTCCCTCTCAATTTCTCCTTCCCTTTCTATCATCTTCTCCCTCCTCCTTCCACGAACTCTCTCTTCTCTCCTTTCATTTTTTTTTCAAAAAAAAGAAAAAAGAAAATGAACTCAGTGCTCTGCATCTTTTTCCCTCACTTTTGCTTTTTTCTTTTTCATCTTAATCTTTCTCCTTCACGTTTTTCTGCTTGAAACAGTAGAATCAGAAAACAACTCCCCACCACACGCAGCATGTTCCTTTTCCCCTCCACTGCAATTTCCTTCCCCCACACACCCAGTGGTATTGGTTCCTTCCTCTCTTGCTTCAGATGGGAAATTGGTGATGGTGACAACAATAAATCTGGTGACTTAAGGTTTTCTAAATGGACATAGAGCATGCTAGAAAAACCAGGTATGTCATACCTTTTTATGTTTTGGTTTGTTGGTCTTTTTCAACCTGAGAGAGACATTTTAATTTTGGTTTTTTTTTTTTTTTTTTTACTTTCTTAATCTTCATTTGATGATTTTAGCAACAAAAAAAAAAAGATTTTGAATGGCTGGATGAGGCACCGTGCAGTGCATTGGAAAGCTCACCTTTAGGGTGATTATCGCTTGCATCATGGCTGCAAGTGGTGGGTTGATTTTTGGTTATGATCATGGTGTTTCAGGTAATTAATTACCCTCATTTTGTTGAATTAATATTTATTTATTGAAAATTCTTCCTTTAATAATGCTAATGGCCTTTTCAAATTAATCATTTTGGCATTTGAATCTGGAAATTGAGGTTTTGATATCTGTGTTTTCAATACATTTTCTTCTTGATGAGATTTCTGATATTATGATATTTGGAGGTTTTGGTTTGGATGTTAAGAGTGTTTCCTTTAATTTTGACGTTAATTACTATAAAAAAGGATTAAATTCTTCTCATCTTGAAAAAAATGCAGCTTTTCTGGTTTCTGATGCATATGTTCTGCTTGATGAAATTTCTGAATGGAGTTTTATTTTACTGTGTTTGTTTCTTAGGTGGAGTGACCTCTATGGATTCCTTCCTGAAGCGATTCTTTCCATCTGTTTATGAAATGGAGTCTAACTTGAAGCCTTCTCCAAACCAATACTGCAAATTCAACAGTCAGATACTGACACTGTTTACATCTTCTATATCTAACGGTTCAACTATCGAAGTCATTCATAATTTTTCATAAATTTTTCAACTGAAAAAATAATCCTGTTAACCAGCTTATTTTTTCCTTTTGCTTGCATTAATGTCTTTTGGGATATTGATATACATGTTTAAATTTTTTTACCAAAAAGTAATCAATTAATTAAGTGTGTTAACACGATAGCTCCTGTTAATTCAGGTCACCTCTTCCTTCTATGAGTTCCTCATTACCATTTTTTGACTCAGCTTGGCAAGGTGTGTGTAGCTTCATTACATTTTACTTACAGTAATTATTTTATCATTGTACAAATATTGCTTAACTGCTGTACAAAGGTATCATTTAACATTTTTCGGTGCTAAAAACTACACTCTAGGACGGACTTATAGGGCTGGAGCAGTAACAACCAGTGAACATTATCCATTGTTGAAAGCTACACATAGTCAGCATGTGTTGTGCATTTGAGATAGGAATATGAATTTTAGTTTTATAAAAGATTTGTTATGCATTGCTAGATATGATAATGATGTAACTATATCTGTCAAAGTTTTTTGCTCAATTCCAAGGCTTTTGGACATAGATATAGTGATGCTCATAGAAAAACTAATGGATGCATTTTCTGCTCAGTTTATAGTTTACTTCAATATAGTTTCAACTTTCAAGCAGAGTATTTCTTCCAATGAAAATTTGTAACTTTTTAAATTTATCAAAAGTTAGGCGTAGAATTAAGTGAATTAAAGGAAACTAATTAAAGGAAACATAGTTATAGAATAGGAGTTAAGAACATGAAGGGCTGAAAAAGAGCAACAAAGGAAGTCTGATGAATTAAAGGACCTGATTGCTGCTGCAACTATGCCTTTGCATGATTCATTAAGCCCAAAGGGAAAGGTTTTTAGATAACACCCAAATTGGATTAGCCTCAGATGCAAAGATTAAAATGAAGAACAAGAAGTCATTATTTCCTTATAAGGTTATATTGTCATTTCCTTCAATAATGGTGTTTGGTTAAGTTTCCAATTGTTTTGTTGACTGGAGCTGGAAAATAAGAGAAAGGGAATAGCAAGATTGGCAGCTCACCTAATTAAGGGTGGAATCTGATAATTGCAGATGAAAAAGCTTGATTCCCAGCTTGAAATGTTTGGTCCCATCATGTACCAAGTGAGTAGTTTCTGTTAGCATTTCAAATTTGTTGTTGAGGCATATCAAATTGAACTCCATTTCTATCTTTTGAAGGCAGTTTTTATTCATCATTTTTTGAACTGCAATCATATTTATTTTATTGTGCTACCAACCCCATTGAGTTTTTGTCATAAAATTTACTATATTTGGAATAGACCCTTCTGCTTACATGCAGGTGATTTGTATTTAGAGAATCTAAATGTAAATCTCGCTCTTCAACTAAAATACTAAAAAATGGGTTACATGAACATAGTTTAGAGTTGCGAATAAAAGTTGCTAATTAATCTTCTAGAGAACAATGAAGATATAAAAAGACATATAGAAGAAGACACTAGAATTGCAGAGAAGCTATCAATTGTGGGACTTTGGACTTTGGAGCATTAAGGACACCCAGTGAATCGTTCAACCATGTGGGGTGGGGGATGTTAACTTTTTGGCCCATATCCCATCTTCTGAATATGGATCATACATTTTAAATAAACTCTAAATAATTTTTTTTTTAAATATTATCAAAAAAAAGTTAGATAAACTATTTTACATTTTTGTCGTACAGCTTATTTTTTACATTCCAAATAATGTATTATTGATGTTACGAGATATCTAATGATAAATAAATTAAATAAAAAAGATAAAATAAAATAATAATTTTCTGATTTTAATATTCTTATGGCATTCAAAATTAAAACAGAAGAAAAGGATAAATGTTAAATAAAATAAAAACACGTTTTGTTAAGTTCTATTTTGTTATATTTTATTCAAAAAATTTAGAAATAAAATCTGTGTCTACGTACTAGGTTAATTCAACACTTTCTCTACGGGGTTTCTGGTGAAACGAACACGGCCCGTGCGAAGGCACGGGTAATTTGCTAGTTATAAGAAAAATTGAATTTACTGACTAGGGGCATAAACGAGATATGAGACAACAAAGTAATATCATAAGAAGTGCTAAGTATTAGAATACCCAATTAGAGATGCAAGTTCAATAAGTTCACAAAGTCTGTGATTTATTAGTCACTCTTCTCACCACTCTCAAAGTGATTAAAGGTGTAGTCATTAACGCTCAAAGTTTTCCAAAGAAGTGACATTACCATAGGCTTGTACATTGACCAAAACTCTACTATTAAAATCCACTTATCATGCGAAAGAGGAAATGGTCTTTCATCGGTTGTAATGGGGTCAAGGTAATAACGTTAGGTGGGATAAAAAGAAAAAAAATATCATGCAAAGGGTCAGAAACAAATCAACCAAACAAGTAACTTTTTCTTTTTTAACTATAAAGAGCAAGCAAGAATCCCTTTAATATTTATCATTTTTCTCTTTTTATAACTTGAAGGCAATAACTCATTTGTTTTCTATTCTTTTTCTTTTTCTTCTCTTTTTTTTCTTTTTCTTTCCTTTCCTCCTTTTATGCTTTATGTAACAAATAAACAATTTAATAATTCTAGGAGGGGAAAGTATTTGCTAAGCCTTCCTTTTTATAAACTTTCATGAAGGATTTCAAACATTATTCTTTTGATTTTTGCCACTACTTGCTCTAACAAAAGTATTTTTCAAGGTTACCGTAGTAATAATAATAATAATAATCAATAACTATGAAAGGGTAACAAAGAAATATAATAATAAGCATAAAAATGGGCAATTAGTGGTAAAATGTTTGTAACAAAATTGAAGTAGGCCTGAAAAATTTCTAAAATTACTCCTACTAAATTCACATGAAAGTAAATTTATATTCGCTTTGTAATGGTCTCGGCACAAGTTCTAGAATGCACAATATGAAACATATCACTCAATCAAAGAAAAGAGGTAAAATGTTTGATGTGACATCTTATTTACGCTCAAATCTCACATTTAGTGGTTTACACAGACAAGTTGAATTCATAAAACTTCAATGCTAATTATCAGCGAATTCTAAAACTAGCAACAATCTCAATTCAATCACAAGTTAACAGAAAAATTTTAAAAAGTAGCACCTAAATCAGAAAAATATCAAATTTTTCATAATTTAATAGTTATAAGCATAGCCAAGTAATTGTAATTATAGTTCCCTCCACACACTTATTTTTAGCAGTGTCCTCACTGCTAACAGTTATAAAATAAGCAATAAAAATTTAGACAGTTAAAATAGGTGCTAAAAATAATTTAAGGTGGAAAGGTACTACCCTCTGAAAATTTCACAAGCAAATTGCAGGAGTGATTCAATTAATGTGCTGCCTTGCTAATGCCTCTAGAGAAACTGTTAATCACAATAAACTATTAAAAATATAAAAATAAATAGAAAGAAATTAAATAACATAAAATTAAATAACACAAGTTGCCTCCTGCAAAGCGCTTGTTTAACGTCGTGAGCCTGACGGTTTATTTAAAAGTGGTCAACCAGGCGGCTCTCGAAGAGGAATTTTGCATTCATTGCATTTCCTCTTCTCCACTTTTTAACCATGTGGTTCAGGTTGTTCTTTCTTTTGCTAAGTGGTGGATTAATTTCAAAATATTGTGGAATTTTTATCTCTTCATCACCCACCACTATAACAGGATTCTACAAGCTAGTAATTTCTTCTAAAGGTTCCTGTACTCTTAAGTCATCAAAGCTGTTAAAAGCAATCGGTAAAATAAGAAAGAGTAAAAGAACATGAATTTTTAGTAGAATTTAAAACCTTTAAAACATCATCTTCCTTACCACTTCTTATAGTTACCTTTCCCTCGTGAACTTCAATAACTGCTTCACCAATTTTGGCCAAAAGAGTTTGTCTCAAATTAATTGGGACTTCCTCATTTTGCTCAAAACCAAGATCCGTGGGGTCTTCCTTATTCTCTTCATGAGTGCTCCCTTCAGTAGGAGCTTCAATTTCAGCTTGACTCACTTCAGTAGGAGTTTCAATTGTTTCTGAGATTGACTATTCTTCACACTTAGGCTCAAAATTGGGCTCTTCAATCATCTCTTCAATATTCTCAAGAATGATGACTTCATCTGCCTCCTTAAGATTAGGCTCAATTTGATTGAACAAGATGTCTTGTTCATTTTGAGTCATCAATGTTGCTGGAGCAGAGTCTTGGCTCTCCATAGATTCAGTATGAGTTTCGATAATATCAAATGGGTCGCCAAGTTTTTTCCCAAATTTAGCCAAAATTTCCTCCATGGTTAGTTCTTCATTTAGCTCTTCATCACTCTCATGGACAAAGACTCTGTATTCCTCCTTGGGATTTGGCTCAACCTGAGTGGGCGGTAATTCTAAAGCTTGTTGAGTCATTAATGCTACCAAAGTAGAAAATTGACTTCTCAAACATTTTTGTTCTTCTCTATTTTGATTCATTGCTCTTTCTAAAGACTTGAATCTTTCATCAAATTTTCTTTTTGCCTCCTCAAGTTCTGGTTCTTGCTCCTCGGGTTCTTGCTCCTCAAGTTTGTGAATTATGTAATTTATCATGGCATAAATTTCTTTCTGTATGGCCTGTTTCTCTGCCATGGCGTTTTCCATCTTCTGCGCAGATTTGAAACTTTCATCACATTGATCCCAGAAAGTGTGCACAGTCTCTTCCAAGAGTCATTCCCTGCCTTGTGTTCGACCCAAGAGTTATATGCTGAACAATCTTGTCATTCATGTCCTATAACACCACAATACTCGTAAAAAATGGAAAGAACCCAACAGTTGTCTGCATGTCCAACAAAATAACCACAATACTCACAACGAAGAAAAGAACCCATGATATTTTTTTATAAAATAATAATAAAATAAAAACAAAAACACCAAGTAAAGTCAAATGGAATCTAAACGAAATAAGATAAGATAGAAAGAATCAAACAAAATCAAAATCAAACAAAATAAGGTAAGTTGGACTAAAATAGAAATAAGTTAAATAGGATCAAAACAAAATAAGATATGATAATATTATCCTAATCTAATCCTTATCAAATCTTTTCTTAAATTCAAATTCAAAATCTATCTATATCTAATCTTAGATTCAAAATAAGATAAGAAAAAGAAAGATCAGGATAAATATATAATAAAGAGGAAAATCTTTTTGGATTTTTGATATCAAATTTAAACAAAACAAAATAGAACATAATAAGATAAGATTTAAATAAATGGATAAAGAGATAAAATAAAATAACCAAACAAAAAATTAAAATCTAGATAAAAAGATAAAAGAAAAATCTTTTTGGATTTTGAATGTAAATCTAGATCTTAAATCTAAATAAAACAAATAACTCTATCTATTATTTTTTTATGATAATAATCACTAATAATAACTAAAAACAATAATAACAAAAAAATTAATAACAATAGTAACAATTAACAACAACAACAACAACAATAATAATAATAATAATAATAATAATAATAATAATAATTAAAAAATGTCTAAACTAACAAGAATCCCATTGGTTTAATATCGCTTAAACATTTCCCGGTAATGGCGCCAAAAACTTGTTGCGGCTCAGGCAAGTGCACCTGATCGTAACTCGTAATAAAGTAGAGTATTTTTAAGACTCCAAATGTCGAACCCACAGAGAATGCGCGAGTACTAAATTAATAGAGATTCTTATTATTTAGACAAACGAAAGTGATGGTTTTAAGAACAAAACGATTAAACTATAAATAAAGAAACAAAAAAATGTCAATAGAATGGAATAGAGATCAATTAGGAAAAGCCTAAGGGAATCGGGTTCACTAATACTAGATCCTGAATCTATTACCTTGCTATTACGAATTATATTTCCTTATTGAAAGCCAACCACTCACTCTAAATTTCTAAGAGCTGACTAGCTTGTAATAGTCTTCCTCCTAACTAATTACTCCATTAAGTCCAAGAACGTAATTAAAGGAAAGAGTATTAAGAACAAGTGAGTTTGTTAATCTAATAACCGATTGTAAACAAGCAATAATCTATCCGGCGTATGAAGAGAGTTCTGTTGATCCTAGAGTTACATTCATTAATCGTGATAGTCGCCTCAAATTAACTAATTTATTAAGGATTAGCTACTTCCTATGAGATTAAGCATGCTAAGATCAACACGTTCATAAGAATAATAAGAAATTCATAAAAGCAATTAAATAAATATCAAGAACATCATAAAAGATTCCCCATCACCCCTAGTGATTGAGTTAGCTACTTATAACAAACATCCAAACAAGAAATCCTAAAAGAAAAGAAAAGAAGAGAGATAAGAGACAAGAGCAAAAGACCCTCACTTAGAGAGAATGAGTTCTCTCCCAGATAGTGAGTTAGTTCTCAAAGGGGTAAGAATGCCTATTTATAGGCTCTGATGTGGATTAGGTCAACTGGCTTCAAATATGTGTGTTCTGGGCCTCGGTACGAGGGTACTGACTTTATGTACGACCGTACTTCGCATTTTCTCAGCGCTGGGTTGTACCATATAACATGTACGGTCATACCACACCTATATATGGCCATACCTACATATTTGTACCTATGTAGCTTTGTAGATCTTTTCAAGAGCTTTCCAATGCCACAACTCAATCGGACATTCTTAGCTCAAGTTATGGTCAAAATACTGTAACAGCGTAAAAGCTGAATTCTGCACTATGTACGGCCGTACTAAAGGGATGTGCGGCCGTACCCCTGGAAAACTTCGGCATTGGTCCATGCTGACTACTCTGTATGCCCCTACTTTTGGCGTAATTAGGTACGACCCTACTGAATGACTGTCAGGTCGTACCGCTCATCCAGAAGTGCTAAAAATCTCCAAAACTAGCCAGAATTTTCCCAAAATTACTTCTCTTGCTTTCTATGTTGCCTATATTACTTTTCTGCATAAATGAGAAAATAGTGAGTATATTTTATCTAATAAGGAACACAACCATAATATTTTTTACTCAAAATACCCCAAAATAATTGATAAAATGGTGTGTTGACATGCAGCCACAATTTTAGCTTATCAAACAACACCATTAGGGAGATCTAAAGCAGTATCAAATGACAGGATAGATCCCCTTGGTTGTGTTTTTGGAAATTACCCTATACATGTGTCATACATATTTGTCAAAAATTCAGTTTTTTATCAGTGTTCAATTATACCCTGCTGTCCATCCTTATTCAAATCATACGTCAAAATCTTAATGCAGAATCCATCTCAGATAGTATGTTTGAAGAGTATAAAGCACACAACTTGTATAGTGCATCAATATTTCAAGTACCAACCACTTTGAATTTGATCCTCAAGTACCAATATTACAAAACATATTCAAAAGTAATATAAATGACCAAAATCTTTCACTGACATTGTTCCACCGTCTTCATAGAGCAGACAAATTTACAAAATACAGGACTGTACTTGTATAATACAAAAGAGGGACATAGTTGACAGCATAGTGAAGTCTAGCGCTATCACTCAATTTTAAACTGCTTTGTTATCTTTGTAGATGAAAGTTGTCCATTTTCCACCTTTTGATTAAGCATTCCATCACATTGGACTTGAGTTGACATTCTCTTGGCTGGAGTCACAGAAGCTAGCATATCTGGGTCATGTTCTACTATTGCAGATAAAGACTACTGTAATATGAAAAAAATCCATCGATATCAGTTTTATACCATGCTCAATAAACTGTCTATTATGAGATAAATAAATGTGTATTTAGTGTTATTTAAATATTACAGTGTGAAAGTGAAGATTTTCATTGACATCAGACGTGGCCTTATCAACTTTTGATGTATGCTGATAGCAGAAAAGAGTCAAGGGTTAATATTTGTAATAAGTGAAGCTATACTAAGTGACTATACATTGGTATAATACCTCTTCAAACTCTATTTGCTCCGTATTTTTTGGATTTTTTCTGGGTCATCCTCAACTTTAATAACAAAGCCCTGCTAGCAATTTGCTTGAACTCTCACCCTATATGCTAAAGCTCTTGCAACATATTGTCAAGCTACAATGGATAGGCTCTTGGATCGTCTTCACCATCCTGTATGAATTGAATAATAGACAAAATGGTAAAATTTTAAAAGTATGTACTTTAAACAAAGCATGAATCATAAACAGTAGACTGGCTAGATTGCTTATATGTAAATAAGTACCTCAAACATCTTTATCATAAGTTCAAGAGCTGACTTCCCTAAGATTTTAGCAAAATCAGAGTCCCAGAAAACAAATTTTGCACTATCTTTGTTATGATAAACTCTGATTTTCAATTTATATCTGTCAATATAATTTTAAAAATGTTAATAACACCAATATTATGCAGTAAAAGTAACCAGGGTATTCAATTAACTATTGAATTACTTATTGCAGTTAAGAAATTACCTCCAAACTGGCTTATCAGAATAATGCTCATTTTGACATTTGTACCCAACATCGACTTTTGTAACCATTTTAGTGCAAGAAGTGCAGCCCTCATAACTCCAACCATTCTTGGAAACAATAAATTTTCCAGTCGTTCCAACAGTCACACAAGTTGTGTCCTGCTCACATCAAATTATACCCCAGTTATTACCAGCATTACCATATTTGCGTAACATTTTAAATTTTAGATACCTCTTTAAGGGCATTAATTTGTGCAATACTCTTCACTTGTGTATTATACATAAGCCTATCTAGGTCAGAAAATTGAGGGGATCCACAGAATTAGCTGAGCATTTGGCTTGATTGAACTTGTGATTCTTTTGCTGGTAAGCTGCAATTAATTGTGTAAACCATTTTAATTTACTATATCGAAAAATAACATTAAAATAGATATTGAAATAGTTATGCTAAGCAGATATTTAAAAAAAAAACCACAATGGTTTGTACCTATTTCTGAAGTTTTGTACTTCTACAATATCTTTAATAATCAAAGCTTCGAACCAATCCAGTAGTTTGAGAATGATGATGCATATTTTCATGATGTAAAAATAAAAGTTAGAATTTGATATAAGGTTTATGATCCAGAAAAGTAATATAACATTGTGCTTGATTAACAATTTTGATTAACCTTGTGCCTGCTTGATCTTTGCATGTGTCAGTATAATAATAATGTGTCCAAAATCGGATCTTCCATTAACATAACTGAGTAATTTTGTTGCATAATTATCCCAAAGTGTACAGTTTATCTACTTGCCACTATAATGTCATTAAGTTAAAACATAAGAACTTATTTAATGAAGTGAAAACATAAGAAAGCTATGCAAAATTATAAAGCAAATTTGTATCCCAAAGTGTAAGAAATTTAAAAAAAAAACCACAATGGTTTGTACCTATTTCTGAAGTTTTGTACTTCTACAATATCTTTAATAATCAAAGCTTCGAACCAATCCAGTAGTTTGAGAATGATGATGCATATTTTCATGATGTAAAAATAAAAGTTAGAATTTGATATAAGGCTTATGATCCAGAAAAGTAATATAACATTGTGCTTGATTAACAATTTTGATTAACCTTGTGCCTGCTTGATCTTTGCATGTGTCAGTATAATAATAATGTGTCCAAAATCGGATCTTCCATTAACATAACTGAGTAATTTTGTTGCATAATTATCCCAAAGTGTACAGTTTATCTACTTGCCACTATAATGTCATTAAGTTAAAACATAAGAACTTATTTAATGAAGTGAAAACATAAGAAAGCTATGCAAAATTATAAAGCAAATTTGTATCCCAAAGTGTAAGAAGTGCAGCCCTCATAACTCGAACCATTACTGGAAACAATAAATTTTCCATATTATTTAGCATTTGTCAACGGTAAACGGAGCTTTCTTTGGGTTAGCATTAGGCTCAGAATAGCTCATTTCAAGTATAGCACCAATGATATCTGCATTCTCACAATATTTTTGTCATTACGATGCTTACATGTTAGAATAATGATAGACATAGAATATGTAACAGATTATGCAATGGTTGTAAATGTTACCTACTAATAAATCAGTACGAAAATTTCCACTGATAATGTCATTAAAATCTATAAACTGAAATCTAGTTGGAGGAATATTTGGAATGTCCTTCTGTTTAATAATTGTACCACCATTGATTACCAATTCGTAGGGATGGTCGCAGACTTTAAAATGGAAATCATTGGGAATTAAACACATTAATATTCTGCATGATATAGGTACTTTGTTTTGTCAACTTTGTCTTTATTGTCCCCACCTCTTCCTTTGGGGCAACCACTTGAATCCTATCACCCTAATTCAAGTCAAGAGAAAAAATAGTAACTGAGGATATACTCATTAATGTAAAGATTATCAACATTATTCAATAAACATTGTGATGCACCAAAAGAGAACACTTTGAATAAGGATACCTTGGTATCCTTGAAGACCATTTCAAGATGCTCTTCATTTGACTTATTAACAATAATCCAAACATTATCAACTCTAATAGCAATCTTCCATAAGCCTTTTTCATCATTGATGTCCTTGACATTGCCAAAAAGACGAGCCATTACCCTAAAATGGCAAAGAAAATTCAGAGGCAAGTAGGAAGATGACATTTCAGTTAAATGTACTTTCCTAAATTGATAAACTCAACCATGAGAGAAAACAGAGAATTGGTGAAAAATCTTATTCTCCTATCTGTGAATCAATTATACAAAGAATCAGTTCAGTTAGCAAAGGAACCGCTTTAGTTTGTATGCCAAAGCTCAAAGTGTAACTAACTTTTAACTATGGTTAGTTAAATAACCAATTAACTAACTACAGTGAAATCAACTAACAATAGAATTGTTATGAGGTAAGAATAGAGGCAAGCAGTAGCGCCAGCAAGATGCCATTGACCAAAAGATGAGAAAAACTAGTATCAAACAAGTGAAGCCAAATTATTTTATATCTCAAGCTTTAATACTTTTGAGTATTTTATAATACGATATTAGTTATTACAAGCCAAATAGGATTTTGATATATCCCTAAAAAGAAGGATTTTGATATAAGATACCACTTTTCAAAACGTTAAAATGCTTTGGGGACGAAAAGTGTAAACGAAAGAACAACGTCGAAATGTAAATGAAACGTAAAATAGTTAGGGGACGAAATTGAAAACAAAAAAAAAATTAAGGGACGAAAAGTGTAATTTAGCCTATTATTTTACAAACTATTATTTTAGAAAGCGAGTACCATGATTGATTTTTCCGGTTACCGCTCCGGCTGAAAACAATGCTTGTTTGCAAAAACATTTTAGATTTGTGTGTATTATTCACTAGGATTTCATATCTCATCAAAGTGTTGTTTTCAGATATTCGAAAAGGAGATTTTGAGCACACCGATGAGCTATGTTCGTTGGATATGATGACTTATTGTTTTATTTTGTTGGCAATTGGAGATTGTAGATACTTTTGGATAGGTGGGATATCTATTTATTTTGGGTTTAATAGAGGGTGCCATAATTTTGGAGACACTTGTATTATTAACAATTATTTTTTCAGGTGTATGATTTATTGCCTTTTAAGAAATTTTTATTAAGGTGTTTTTAGACTATCATTTATGAATCACAAAATGTCTATTTTATTTATTATAAGTTTTCCACTATTTCTCAATGAATTAGGCCCATATAACAAGGTGTTACACTAGAGCAAGTAAAGTATATTAGAGAGAAGATGAAAGCAGGTCAGGATAGACAGAAGAGTTATAGCGATAAGAGGAGAAGGCCTTTAGAATTCCAAGAAGGCGATCATGTTTCTCTGAGAGTAACTCCTAGAACTGGAATTGGAAGATCCATCATGTTTAAAAAATTAACTCCTAGGTTTATTGGTCCATTCCAAATTCTTCGTCGAATTAGTCCAGTAGCCTATCATATTGCCTTACCGCCAAATCTTTCCAATCTTCATGATGTATTTCACGTATCTCAGTTACATAAATATTATCCCGATCCATCTCATGTCATAGAGCCCGAGTTAATATAGTTAAGTGATAACTTAGAATATTAAGCATTATTGGTGAGGATCTTGGATCGAAGGATCAAGGAACTTCGCGGTAAACACATCCCTTTGGTCAAGGTTGTTTGGGGTGAGAACACAGGTGATATGACTTGGGAGCATGAAGAGGAGTATGTGATTTAAGGGACGAAATCTCTTTTTAAGGGGGTGGTAATGTAACATCCTCAATTTTCTAACACTGCTTAATGTGTGTTCATGTGTGATTAAGCGTGTTTCTTATGTTTGACTGTGTGTTGGATCGCGTATCTGTCTTCTGTGTCATCGTGTTTTCACGAATGAGAATTATGAGGTTTTGAGGGTTAGATGGAGGTAGAGAAGTGCTTATTAGGATTTTAGTATAAGTCTTAGAAGCCATGTGAAATTTGAGAGCAATTAGAGTTAGAACTAGGGTTTCGGGTACTTTTAACCTAAGTGCAAGCGCGAGTTTTTGAAAGTGTGATTAGGGTTTGCGATATTGATCCTAAGGTTGATTAGGTATTCTAGATGTTTAAAATGATGTTGGGATGATAGGATATCATGTTTTGGACGGTATGAGCATTAGAATAGGAGAAATCACAAAAATTAGGGTATGAAGCGCGTGGACCGCACATGACGCACGTAAAATGCACGTGACTTGCGTAGTCAGAGTCAGAACTTATCCATAAGTGACATGTGGCATTTTGCTATTGGACCAACTGTTGGTCCAATGATGTGTTGACATGTGGCAAGCCAGGATTGGACCATTTGGGAAGATGGAACTTCACCACGAAGGAATGTGGAAAGAGGCATGTGGTGCCCGCAGGACGCACTGGAGCGCGTGGCTTTACGCTGGGATGCGCTGGAGCATGAATTGGAGCTCAAATGAGGCTAAAGATCCCTATTTTTACCCTTTTCACTCCATTCTTTCAAGTTTTCATTCTCCCTCTTAATTACCACGACCCACACCCTCTGAAAATGATCAGAACCTCCATGGATAAGGTTCTTTGAGCTTTGGTCTAAATTCCAAACTAGTTTCAGGTGTCGATTCGTCAGTCCTATCAAAAGAAAAGAAATATAATTGTTTTCTAACTCATTTTTCTAATGACTTGACCCATTGAACCATGGTTCTAGCATGTTTGTTAGTTAAATTGCGGAAGGCATTGTCATTAGATACCTATGGGATTGTGTAGTTAAGACAATGAATTTCTAATTGATGCCAATTGCTTTGTCATGTTTTGTTTGGTTTGCTTGAGGACAAGCGAAGGTCTAAGCTTGGGGGATTTGATAAGTTAGAATATTGTTCGAATCAAGTTGATTCAGAAACAATGACCCTTAATTGTTTTGATGAGAACAAATATTGTAAAAGAACAATTTATCCTCTGATGTATCTTCTAGTGTGCAGAATCTAGTGAAAACTCACTATCACTCATCAGAAGGATCTGTCTCAGAAAGATATGGCTTTGTACATTGCTTACTCTCTGGTATGATCAAATTGTATCTATTGTACATCATCTTGTAAGAGCAAAATGACGTAAACATCCAATATCCATGCCTCTAATGGAACCATGCCCCTGTTAACTCAACTTTGCATCTGATAAGAAGAGTGCCCCTGTTGTCAAAGTGCCTCTATTACAAGAGTGTCTCTGGTATCTCATCAGATGGAGCATAGTTCTCAAAATCTATTTTAAACATTTAAGGATCTTCATTTAAGGTTCTTTAATGCACGACGAATCGAAGATAAAATGGAATATCAATGGATATTTATTTACTCTGTCTAGCCCTAAAAGGATCTCTTTTTCAAAAAGGATCACAAAAGGACAGAATTATCATTTAAAGCTATGACAATGTACATAATGCAAAGAAAAGGATGACACGTCTTGCAAAAAGCCATTAAAAATGGATCTGATATTTTTAACCGCTAGTGAAGGACCTGCCTATTTCACAACGACTTTATTGGAGTCTCTCACTATAAATACCATCTCACAACAGTGAATAAACAAAGAGAAGTGAACAACCAAGAATTCAAACCTAGCTATTCTGAAATCCAAGAACTATGCTTCAAAAGTTTCATTCTTCTTTAAGAAAGTTTTTCTATACTTAGCTTAAGCTTTCATTTTTATCCTCTCGTGTTGAGAGTTTGTTAATTTTATTTCAAAATCATTTTGAACCTTCATGTATTAAGTCTAGTGGTGGCTGTAGTTCCTCAAAGCCTTGACCATAATAAGTCGTTTTGAGAAGTTAAGCTAAGTTTTGGTAGTAGTACACTCTTGAGATTGTAATCAGTTGATTATAGTGAAAAAAATCCTTTAGAGTGGTGAAGGGACTAGACGTAGCTACCTGGTGGTAGTGAACTAGTATAAATCGCTATGTGTTATTTCTTCTCTTATCCTTCACTGCCTTTAAAGTTATTTTTGTTTAAAGCTGTTTTAAAAGGTTTTTAAAATCAAGTATTTTAAAAAGATTTCTAAAACACAATTCAAACCACCTTTCTTGTGTTATTGATCACGTTCAATTGGAATCAGAGGTCGGCCTCTTGGTTGAGCACGTAACTAGTGTGAGAGGAAAAGATTATAAACTTTATCCATGGCAAGCAATGAAGCTAGTGGTCATATTAACCGTCCTCTTTTGTTCACCGGAACAAATTATGACTACTGAAAAGATAAAGTTAAAACCTTTTTTGAGTCACAACAACTTGAACTATAGGATATGATTGAGACATCATATACTGAACCAGTTGATGGTAAGGGTGTTCTTGTACCTAGAGATAAGTGGAATGCTGACCAAAAGAAAGAATACTAACTAAATCAGAAAGCAAGATATTTTCTTATCTGTGCTATTTCTGAAAAGGAAGATGAGAAGTGTGGAAAGAATGCTACTCATTGGCTCTGGCCTATGAGGGTACAGCCCAAGCAAGGGAAACAAAAGCTAACATTCTTATTAGACAATACATTCTTATTAGACAATATGTACTCTTCAAAATGGAAGAGGGAGAAGACATTGAAACAATGTTTGGGAGATTTCAAACATTGGTTCATGGTCTGAAGGTTCTCAATAAGTGCTATACCACTGTTGACCATGTAAATAAAATATTGAAAAGTTTACCCAAACAATGGAGACCCAAGGTCACGGCTATATAAGATGCCAGAGATCTCAACGCCTTGTCTCTGGAAGGTTTGCTCAGCTCCTTGAGAGCACATGAGTTGGAGCTGAATGAAGAAGAATCTCCTAAGAAATATAAGTCTATAGCTTTGAAATCAAACAACAAAGCTTCCTCCTCCAAAACTTTGTAAGAAGAAGAAGAATCAAATGAAGGATCGTTTGGTGACAGCAGCGAGGAATCAGACGATGAACATTCTTTTATCCCAAGAAAGATTCAACGTATGTAGAGGAAGAAATGAAGGTTTAGGAAACAATTCCAGGAGAAGCATACAAGAGAAAAGAAGGAGATCAAGGACAAGAGCCAAGTAATCTGCTATTTGTGCAAAAAGCCAAGACACTTCAAGTCAGAATATTGTAACACTCTCTCAGAGCACTACGGATCTAATATACTGTTAAAAGTTCAAATACTTTTGAAAATAGAATATGCCGCTTGCATGGTTTTCAAAAATATGAGTTTATTTTTTTTTCTTTTGTTCAAACTTTTTAAAAATAGCAATCAGACTATTGCAACATTTTCAAAAAATGGTGAATAAATAAAGACACCATAATCAATTGTAGCAACCATGCAAATAACTTTAATTAGTCATTCCACACAGAATGTCTAAATCTTGGAAACATAATATATTTATTACAACATTGTAATTAATACATTAGATACCCTATAGCTGGTCGGCACACTACAACACTTACTAGACTCTCTAGTAAGTTTACCAAACAGTCACGCAAAGCAGATAACCAGATAGGACTATCCTCAGCCACACTCATCAGCAGTCTCGAACACTCTGCAGTCTTCATCATCTAGGTTACATTCATTAATTGAAAGAACCACGGGCAAAGGGTTAACTTCTTATAAAAAGACAGATACAAATACAATAGCATATACAACAACAAATCATGTTATATAGACATAATATAATAAGGAATACCCACATTCTTCAATACAAATAAATCGTCATGTCATTGGCATTAAAGAACAATTCAATAAGGATGCATATAATTCCCTATTGATGTAACTACATGCCAGTGCATATGATTCTGGAATATCGCAAAATACCCTACGCAATGGGTTAATCTTTTGGTACACCCCAAACCGATAATGTTCCACGCAATGGGTTAATCGTCCCAAGGACATAACGACGACACCGAATTCCCTTTATGATAAACCTCATCTCTGGATATTCAAGTCGAAGTGACCATTATGCATGTCAATGCATTTTCACATACTCAATGAACATACCAATTCATTTGATATTGCAATATGCAACAATAATTAAATCATTATTTAATCATTTCACGTAACTCTCAACAACATATATCTCAAAACGTAATTAAACATATATGCATACGAACTATAATATTACTACTACATTTCAGCAGTCATTGCATACAAGCACGCATACACACACCAATAATTATAGCTAAAAATAGTCATTATAAACAACATAACACTTAAGTATTGTCACGGAAGTTTCCCTTACATAAGCATACAATAACGAGTATACATCACCAAAACAATATCTAGAAGAAGCCCTTACAAAATAGAGTTCCATGCTATAACCAAATATGTCACGAACTCTCGCACGCACGTACTCACGACCTCAATAATCCAAATATAAAACCACTAAGTCTTAGAAAGTTTTCACTCAAAAACAATTCCTAGGTCATGGTTTGAACTCAAACCTCTAGGTTACTTACCTCAAAATTTCTTTTAATAATACACACACTTAAAAACACTAAAACAAAGTTGAAAATATTATTTTTAAATACTAAATTTCATTTCCTTTCAAAACCAAGGTAAATATTAAACTACTAAATTACCTAATTAACAATCACTAATCTTTTTTTTTGGTAACACAATCACTAATCATTTTAATCAAGTAAAAGTTTTAAAAATAATACTAAAACACAATATACCCCTCGGTTTTGACAACCAAAACAACACCTAAAAGTTTTTCTAACTTTCAACTCCTATCCAACAACAAAACTAACATTAAAAACCAAAGGTTTTAAACACTGATTATTCCAAGACTCCACCTTGTTCAAGAAACACAAGATTTCTTTAAATATTAGGTGTTTCATATCCTTAAAACACTAAATACTCTTAATACCATTAAAACTCAAATCTAATTCAACAACAACTTAAACTATGAAGAAATAAGGTTCAAAGACACAAAAATTTTCTTCCTTTTCCCTTCTTGAAGCTGTGAGCTTCAACAACCAAATTTAGGAAAAAAAAATTTAAATTTTCTTCTAATCAAAGGGAAAAGGAAGAAAAAAACTATTACACTAAAATAACTATTAAAACCTCCAAAATTAAACCAAAGGTTTCAAATAAAATTTTCCAAAAACCTCTTCTAGGTCATAAACAAGGCTCAAGGTGTATGAAATCTTAAATTTTCTCTTGATCAAAACATTAACAACAACAACAAAAATTACAAATTAGAAACTAAGATTTAAAAGAAAGCAAATTTTCCCCTTTTCCCTTCATGGTCACAGCTTTAGAGCTCAAAAAGGAGAGGAAAATTTTTTCATTTTTGCTTCCTAAATCATCATCAAAACATGACAAGAAAATAGAAGTTGAAACATAAAAATTTCACCCAAAAACTTAATACATGACCACGGTTTTTGGCCCTAAAAACACCAAGAGAAAGCTTGATTGAATTCTCACTCATTTACCCAAGATCCAGCACCAAAATGAAGAAAGAAATTTTAAAGAATGGTGGTGTTTAAATGAAGAAAGGGTGACGGCTCAAGGAATAAGAAAGGAAGGAATACTTGGCTTATTCTTTCCCACCCACTTAGCAATTCTCTTAAGAAAGAAGTAGAATGAAAATGTAAGTGAATTGAGAGAGAGAAGCTACGGCTGGACAAGGAAAAGAAGAAGGGAAGAATTTGGTCTTGCATGAATACATGGTTCTCCTCATTTTAAGGAAGATATTATTCTAACAACCAACAAAGAAATGCCACCTATCACTTAAGCCATTCTTTTAGTAAGATATTTATCTCATAAACCACAAGATTATGACACCTCATAATTGTAGCCATGCTTACTCATCAATCCTAGCCTAATCCTGGAGTTTTGGTGTTACAAGATTACGGCGTCGAGTAATCGCATTACCGATAATTTGCTCGCCGATTAATTGCGTAAATTAATTTACTTAGAAATTAATTCACCATGTGATATATAAATTATCTATAAATTATAAAAATAATTAAAAACACTCAAACAATATCACAACAAGTTACGATTTTATTTTCATCGACATCAGAATTCATTTTAATTTTTATTGCGGATAAAAGTTATCCAGCGATCCAAAATACGGCAAAACTTCGTTAGAATTATTTGACGAGTTTTGAACCATGAATTAATATTAAATATTAATTCTTAAATTTAATTTTATCTTGATTTAATTCAATCACTTTCTTAGTCAACAAAAATAATACGCGTCAACGCGGCAAACAATAAACTTATATAAAAACTCAGTTGATGAATTCACATTAAAAACAACATATGTTTACGCTGTCTATTAATTTGAATTGACATCACAAATAATAATTATTTATAATAAATCAATTATTTAAAATAAATCAAAACAATCCCTCATACTCTCAATAAATCATTGAGGTGACCAATATCTACGACTTACCTTCAAGTAATCGGGATTTTATTGCTAAAACAATTTTTTTTAAAAGTGGGGATATTACAAATGTCCACATCTCAATAGGGAGAAACCAAAGAAGAATGGTTTCAAGAGCAAGAAGAAGAGTCTCATGGCAACATGAGATGACTCTGATTCATCATCGTCTGATGATGATGAGGAACACGCAAACATGGCCCTGATGGCGACTATTGGATCAGACAGTGAAAAAGAGGAAGAAGAGATCTTAAATGAGTCTTCCAAACTCTCCATTGAGTACAAAGCGTCAAAAAGAAAATTTTCAAAACTATTAAAAGATCTTTTAATGCTTGATGAGAATAATGAGAAGCTTAAAGCTGAAAATCACCGTCTGGTGAATGAAAGCTCTAAGAAAGAAGAAAACCTTGAATGTAACTCTCATCTAAGTATAAAGAGGGATTTCAAAGGTTTCTTGCTGAATGTGTGACACGCAGCAAATAATCCTCTATGATCTGGGGTATCAGTCAAAATGGCCAGAAAAGTCTTGGTTACAAATCAGATAAACCCACTATTCAAAATTCTAATTTAAAATTTGATGAAACCAATGATCATAGTAACAGTTTGCTTTGTACATACTGTAACAAGTATGATCACATAAGAAACACTTGCTATGCTTTGAAAAATCAGAAGGATAAGTTTCCTTCTAGAACTAACAAGAAAGGACCCAAAAAGATTTGGGTACCTAAGAATAAGATTGTCTGTGTTGCAGATTTACTTAGCAACAAAGTTGAAACACCAGCCTTGGTACTTAAACAGTGGTTGCTCATGACACATGTTCCAAGAACTGAAGTATAAAGAAGATGGAACTATTGTTTTAGGTGGAAACCAGAAAGTTAAAATCATTGGCATTGGCCGGGTTGGTGAGAAATTTCTACCCTCTATTGATAATGTCTTACTTATTGATGGCCTTAAGCATAACTTACTTAGCATAAGCCAATTATATGACAATGATTATGATATTGGCTACAGTGATAATGTCTGTATAGTCAGAAACAAGAAAGATGGCTCTATTTTCTTTAAGGGAAAGAGGAAAAACAATATTTATAAAATCAAACTTTCTGAGTTGGCCAAACAAATTGTCAAATATCTTTTGTCAGTTGATGAAGAACAGTGGATTTGGCACAAGAGATTGGGTCGTGCCAGCTTGAGATTAATCTCAAAGCTTAACAAGAAGGAACTTATTAGAGGCTTACCAAATCTCAAGTATCAGTCTGATGTTCATTGTGAAGCTTGTCAAAAAGGGAAACAAACAAAAACTTCTTTTCAATCCAAAAAATGTTGTTTCCACTACAAGACCACTTGAACTTTTGCATCTGTATTTTTTTGGTCCAACTAGAACTGCCTCTTTGTCTAGTAAGAAATATGGACTTGTCATTGTAGATGACTATACCAAATGGTTATGGGTAAAATTCTTTGCACACAAGGATGAGTCTTTCAAAATGTTTTATGTCTTCTAAAAAGGATTTTGTATTACTTCAATAAGAGGTGATCATGGTGGTGAATTTGAAAATGAACTCTTTCAAAACTTTTGTGAAGAAAATGACATTTCACACAATTTTTCTTCTTCTAGAACACCACAACAAAATGGTGTTGTGGAAAGGAAAATAGATCTCTTCAAGAAATGGCCAGAACCATGATTCACGAAACAAAAATTGCTAAGCATTTTTGGGCAGAAGCAGTAAACACTGCATGTTATATTCAAAATAGAATCTATATTAGAGCTATTTTGAATAAGACTCCTTATGAATTATGGAAAGGAAGAAAACCCAACATTTCATACTTTCATCAATTTGGATGTGATTGCTTTGTTCTTAATACAAAGGATAGTCTAGAAAAAATTGATTCTAAAGCCCAGAAAGGTATCTTTTTGGTATACTCTGAACATTATAAAGCATACAGAGTATACAACAAAGAAACTCTGATTGTTAAAGAATCAATGCATGTTAAATTTGATGACAAGAAGCCTGACACTGGAATGCTAGAGCTAGATGAGTTATTTGAAGATATGCAGATTAATGATACAACCGAAGCTGATGCATCTGTTGATAAATCTGATGATGCCTCTTGTCCTGTGTTTGGTGACCAAACACAAGCTGAACCAAGAAGAGGATGGACATTCAAAACTCATCACCCTGAGAAGCAGATCATTGGTGAACTAAGTGATAGAGTCAGAACAAGATCATCATTCAGAGAACAATCTGATCTTGCACTCCTATCACAGATAAAGCCCACGATAATTGACAAAGTTCTAACAGACGATGGATGAATACTTTCTATGCAAGAAGAGTTAAATCAATTCCAGAGGAATGAAGTGTGGAAACTAGTACCCCCACCAGAGGATAAATAAGCCATTGGAACCAAAAGGGTTTTCAGAAACAAATTTGATGAAGATGGTAAAGTTGTAAGAAACAAAACACGTTTAGTTGCTCAAGGGTACTCTCAAGAGGAAGGTATAGATTACACTGAAACTTTGGCTCCTGTAGCTAGACTAGAAGCTATTAGGATTCTTCTATCTTTTGCAGCACATTATGACATTACTTTGTATCAGACGGATATGATAAGTGCATTTTTAAATGGTTTTATAAATGAGCAAGTTTTTGTAAAACAACCACCTAGGTTTAAAGATGTTAAATTTCCAAAACATGTCGTCAAACTTAAAAAGACTCTGTATAGTCTTAAACAAGCTCCAAGAGCTTGGTAGGACAGACTGAGTTCCTTTTTAATGTCAAATGACTTTGAAAGAGGACAGGTGGATACAACCTTATTTAGAAAATCATCTAAAAAGAATTTCATCTTAGTACATATATATGTTGATGATATTATTTTTGGTGCGACTAATGAAATATGAGCTTATGCAGAATAAGTTTGAAATGAGTATGATAGGAGAATTGAAGTTCTTCCTAGGTATTCAAATCAAACAGAGTCCAGATGGAATCTATATCCATCAGACAAAATATGTGAAAGAACTCTTGAAGAAGTTCATGCTAGAGGATACCAAACCAATGAGCACTCTAATGCATCCTCCTTATGCTCTAAGCAAAGATGAAACTAGTATGAAAGTAGACCAAAAGGTATATAGAGGTATGATTGGATCACTCCTTTATCTTACAACTTCAAGACGTGATATTATGTTTAGTGTCTGTTTATGTGCTATATTTCAATCTGATCCTAGAGAGTCTCATTTAACAGCTATTAAGAGAATCTTTAGATATCTTAAAGGAACTACTAATCTTGGTTTGTTGTATAAGAAATCAAATGATTACAAGTTAGTAGGTTTCTGTGATGCATATTTTACTGGAGAGAGCTAAAAGAAAAAGCACCAGTGGTGGCTATCAATTTCTAGGAGCCAACTTAATCTCATGGTCCAGCAAAAGACAGAGCACAATAGCACTATCAACAGTAAAAGCATAGTACATATTAGCAGCAAACTGTAGTTCTCAACTTCTGTGGATGAAGTATCAACTTGAAAACTATCAGATAAATGAGAGTAATATTCCTATCTTTTGTGATAATACATCTGCCATTTATTTTACTAAGAACCCTATTTTATATTCCCGAGCAAACATATTGAATTTAAACATCATTTCATTAGAGACTATGTCAAAAAGAGATCCTTGAAATTAAATTTATAGATACTGACCATCAATGGGCAGATATCTTTACACCCCTTGCTGAAGATATGTTCAAATTTAAAAGGGAAAATTTAAATTTTCACTTTGTAAAGGAATGAATGTTTAACTTGAATGTTGCTTCTGATGAATAGGCCTCTGATTTTATGTTGCATCTTTTACATTCACCCTCTGATAACATTCATGCATCTGATATACACTGATCATATATGCATCTAGTGCATCTCTTATCATGCATCTTCTAGGAATATTATGCATTTGGTGTACACGTGTCTCTTTAATACGTGGTTGATATATGTCGCTATAAATTACTCTTGTACTGAGTCTTTATGATTCTAACTACACAAGTGACAACTTTTTGCTCTCATATACACCCACTCACTAACTTCACTTTACCCACTACCCACCCTGTCAGAGACTCGCTTTCTTGAACCCTAAGCCTCCATTTGCGAACATCTCTAGTTCTCTACAAATCTTCTGAAATGGCTGAGCAACAACAAAAATAAATCGTTCCACAGAATGTTCCTGTGCCTACTGGAAACTTTGAGCTTGATAACCTCAATATCCTGATGGAGTTAAGAGTAGATTTTAACAATTTGGCTAAGCATGACTTCGACTTTAGAGAGAACTTCATCTATAAAGGTTGGAAGGAGTTCTTTTATGTGGAATCCAAGCACATCTACCCAGAATTGGTCAAGGAATTTTGGAAGTATGCAAGAATGGTCAATGGGAACATAGTCAACTATGTTCAAGGGAAGCAGATTCTGGTAACTCGAGGAATAATCTCCCAAGCGATAGACTGTGCTGACAAAGGGATAGAAATTACTCCAAACTGTGAAGAACTATATGGTGGTCCTGCTGTGATTTCTAGTCACATTTATGAAAGACTTGGAGCATTCAAGGTTGTGGACATGAAGAGCCACTTCAGAGTCCTATTCAAGATCATCACTGGAACAGTGATGCAAAAGGTTGGTTCTTTTGACTCTGTGAGTCAAGACCAAAAATTTGTGTTGTAGCATGTTGAGAAGAAAACTCCTGTTAGCCTCCCCAACATTATCTTCAACTTCTTGAAAAAGTCTATCACCTTCTCAAGGAGTGTGAAGAACAAAAATGTACCCTATCGAAGGGTCATTTCTGCTATCTTAGAAGGATATCATGTCATCAGAGATCTTTAAGGGAACAACAACATTGACACCGAGATTCTACTCAGATTAAATGTTGCCTACATCTTCAATAGCAAGAACTTGAAGAAGATGGGCTTTTCAACGGAGGATCATGTTGAATAAGTGGCCAAAGAGGAAGACGAAGAAACTAAAGCTGAAGAAAAGGGAAAAGGAAAGAAGAAAAGGAGTGTTGTTGCCTCTGTCAAGCCAACACAGAGGATCACCAGAAGCATTGTTCAAGGCTCTGGAATCTCCTCTTTGTCACAGGGAAGTCAACTCCCTCTGCCTTCGCTCCCTCATCTTCTTCAATCTGGTGGTCAGTCTGGTGTTCCATCTGCTCAAACAAAAGTAGAAGAAGAAGATAACAAAGGTCATCTGAGGGAACTGCTTGAAAAGGCTAAGGTTGATGCATAACAGGGTCTTAAGGAAAGAAGAGCTAAGAGACTTCAAGAAAAAGCTTCTGCAACTGTATCTCTACTTCTTACTTTTGGTCAAAAGAAGAGGAAATTGGTTAAGGCAAGTGAAGCAGCTTCAAAGAAGCCAAAGGTACTCGACTCTGTTGTTTCTTTATTTGAATCAACTTACTGCGACCCTATTGATTCTTCTCGTACCTCCCTAGCCCCACCAACCACTTTTAACCCAAATAAACCAACACCTTCTTATACACTTTTTGATGAATCAGAGGATGATATGCCTCTGATAAAAAGAAAGAAAACCTCTTCTTCTGGTCCTATTGCACCTCCACAACCAAAACCAAAGCCAAAACCTATCCCTAAAACAATATCAGAACCTACCCCTGAAACACCACTAAAACCTACCCTTGAAACACTACTAGAACATACACCACAACCAGACACACTTGATCAACAAAGATTTCAAAGGTTTATCAGATAGATCTTTCCTGATATTGCCTCTGGTGTTGAACAAGCTGCCTTGAGAAAGCAGAATCAAAATATGGACATTCAACAAGGAGTGCTTCTAGCACATATTGCTATGTCTAGCAGAAGGTGGAAAACTATTCTTAACTAGAATGAAGCTGAGAAGGAGAAGGAAAAGGTTGTAATTTGTGAATTACCAAAATCTGTGAAGCAGGAAGTGATTCAAGCTCATACTTCTACTGCCTTAAGTTCTACTACTGCACAAGATGATGATGTTGTAGTTATGACTAAGGTAGACTATGAGAAGTTCATGAAGAATTTCGAATAGATCACTAAATTAGCAGAAGCAGTCCAGAAAACTGAAGAAAAACAAGAGGTCATCTTGAAGAGTAATAAAGAAATTGTGAAGACTAATGAAAAAATTGTTAAGAGCAACGAGGAGATCAAATCACTCCTTCAAAATCTTTTTTGAAAACTTCCTTGATTCTCCTTAGTCACTTTTATATTGTTTCTGTTTCAAAATTTCTATGTTTTGATTTTGACTATGATGTCCTTTACTTACTCCTTTTTGTTCAATGACAAAAGGGGATTAATAGGAAGGGAACAATATTTGATGATGGTTGAAGTTTGAAGTAGAATGTTCTGCTTAATTGCTTACCTTTGCTTCTTACAATGCAAATGTGAATGCTTTGTTTGAATGTTCTACATAATTGCTTATCTTCGCATCTTACAATGCATATATGAAAGCTTTGTTTAACTGCTCTGCTATTCTATCTATGCACTATAACATGATATGTATGAATAAAGACTCTACCTTGATCTCAAGGGGATATTCTTTTTATATATTTGCTTCCATGTTATTGATGCTATAAGAAAATTGTTCATCAAATATAGGTATTTATCATCATAAAAAAAAGGGAGATTGTTGGAACCCAGACGATTGAGTAATCTGGTCCCTAATTAATTTTGATGATAACATAAATTCTTTAAGAACAATTTGTCTTATAAATGTGTATGAAGTATTTCTAAGCGTGCAGGATATATGTTATGCATATGTTTGTCACACTAGATAAAAGAAAGACTAAAGGAAAGACTAAACAAAAGCTGCAGATGGACTTAGTTTTCATGCGTCAGCTTCCATGCACTTGAGTGCGTCTGCATATACACTACGCTATGCATCTACATCTACTAGTATCTATCCATCTGCTCAAGCAACGTCAGCATGCATTCACCTCAGGAATGCACTGTCTCTAAGCGCTGAATCTAATGTCACAACCTTCTGTGCACAAGGTTTAAAGGTCACACCTTTAACATCACTTTCTAAAGGGTACAAGAGGATTTCTCGAGTATAATCATAAGTTGTATACTCATGAGTTGTAATCTTCAAATTATAATGGAAATTCTTCCAGAGTGAAGGGACTAGACGTAGCTATATAGTTTGGTAGTGAACTAGTATAAAAATTCTTGCGTGTTCCTTTCTCTACTGTTGCTCCTTTGTCTGATCTTTTTACTTTTGTTTCATTTAAAAAGGAGTTAAATTTCTTTTCTTAATATACCGTTTTACAAAGCTTTCAATATCCTTCTGTTTTCTACTTCTGCATTTCAATTTTCAAATAGTTTTTCAAAGACATTTTCAAAGAGTTTTCCAAAAAGTTTTAAAACACAATTCAATTCCTTTATTGTGTTTTACCTGTTAGATTTCACACATGCCTACCATGGGCCGATGAAGGATCATTACACCTGATATCAGCCCCGTGGATAGAAATCGATGTCGCCTTTAACTAGCCTTTCGACCTCCACCTAGCATAAATGACACTTCCTTTTATCACCAATCACCGGAGTAGATTTGCTTCTGAGGTGCAAGCAATCAATCCAACTCAAGTCCCGGATTCAGAAACCGATCTCCGAATAAGACCTCATAAGACGATGTTTTAGTTACAACAATAGCATCGACTTGAGGGAAACTATTTCGGACTAGGCCAGCGCCCAATTCACCAGATCCAGCCTAGACCATTTTCACCAGCCCAAATGGCAAGAGTACATGAGAAGTCACTCAATATCCAACATTGGATCAATCCAATGTTGATTCGTATCTCGCTTTGAATCATCTGCGTTCGGTTAGGAGCTCATAACCACTCCCCTTGCCAAAGATGGATTCATCAATCTATAAAGGGATTTATGCCCCTTCAACTGGAGTTACACACTATTCTAACCTTGCTTTCACCTAGAACTGATACTAGCTTAGACATCAGAGTGATTGCAGATACCACCACCACCACCGCGCGCTTCTTCATCAACGTCATCGCTTCTCTCTCTCCGGCCTATTTCGTGGTCCACTTCGGATCAACTATTAAAAATTAAAATTACTTAATAATAATGTTAACTATTAATTAACACTTGAGTACAAACTTTAAAAATAATTAAATTATACTACAAATTATTAAATACTATTATGAAATATAAAATATAGTGTTATTGACTAAAATTACTCAATGACAATACCAAGTGCTATTCACTATTTTAAATAAATAATCTTAATAATAATAATTAAAAGATAGTGTATATTGACAAAAATTTAATTATTATAAAGTCAATTCTTATATTTAATTATTTGGGGGTGTAAAGTCTAAGTCTTGTAAGAAGAGGAGCTTTACTAACAAGTATTAAATTATGTGAAATCAAATTTTGTGAAAAAAAAATTAAAAAAACAATGTAGTCTTACTATAATATTTCTATTAAGATAATATTTATTATTATTTTATGTCTCTTATTTTTATCAATTATGGAATTTACTAAAAATATTTTTCATCTTATCTTATGATCATATTTGTTATCACCTTTTTATCTATTGTGTCTTTATTTTTAGGCAAAATTACTCAAGAGATCCTTTATCTTAATTTAAAATTTCAAGTTAGTGCTTTGTCTTTTTTTTTTTAATTTAGTCCCGCATATTTTAAAACATTAATTTCGAGGCAAATTATTGGCTGATCTACAACGAGAAATACATGTGTGTCATAAGGACAATCTACCCTATCAATTGTTCCACAAATCAGAACCCAAAAAGCTATTGTAAAAAATCGAAAACAGATCAATTTGGACAACATTGTTAAGATTTTAGAACATGTGGGACCAAACTGAAACTAAAATAAATTTTAAACAACTAACTAGACACAAAAAAAAGATAAAAGATTGAAGTGAAACTTTAAATTAAGATAAAGGACCTCTAGTGTAATTTTGCCTTACTTTTATTTAAAATTCTTATTATTTATTCAGTGATTCATTAATTTTAAAAAATATTTATTTATTATTTAATGATCATAATGACTAAATCTATATTTCTCTATGAAAAAAGTTTCAGGAAAGTTTTATATATAAAATTTAATGTGAAATATAAATTCATAATTTACTACCATATATAGTTGAAGAGTAAAAAATATAGTACAAAATTTCAGTGAGAATGAAAAAAAAAATCATATGATTGACGAACACTTATTTTTTACTATATTCATAAACAAAAATTACCAATTATTTTACTTATAAATATTAATATTACTTTAACAATGTGTAATGGAATAAAACTTTTATTTTCTAAGATTAAATAACTCTGAGAAAGATTATTACAAAAGGTAATACTGGTGTAAAAGTGATTATTTTATAAACAATTTTGATGATAAATGACTCCAAATGACATTTTACTTGGAGAATAAAACGATCTCTAATAAAAACATTCCATGTAAGATGATAACCAAAAAACGAATAACGATTATTTAATTATGTGGAAGTGTATTTCACAAAACCTATATTTTAACATGGACAATTACATATTTCATTATCAACAATAATGTAACCTTAAGAATTGAAATCATCCATTGATAATCCATTAATAAGAAAGAAAAGAAATATGCATACTAAAAAACTAAGTATTGTAATGTATTTAAGATACTTTTTTGATAGAGTCACTACTAAAAAAAGTTAAAATAGCGACGAAAATTTAGAGACGAAAAAATGTAAAATGCATCTCAAATTCCGTCGCTAAGTGTTAGCGACAGCAAATTTGGAGACCAATTTTATTTTTTTCGTCTCTAATTTCCGTCGTTATTTTAACTTTTTCTAGTAGTGAGTTATGTTTTGATATATTAAATTTCCAATGACAATCTTACTAAAAATTGATAATTCTTATTATTAAACATGATAAGAATATATTCCACAAAAATTAATTTCTAAATAAATGAGTCTTTAGATATAATTTTTCTATATAGTTTTGTTTAATTATTTAATGTCATTCTAAAATTATTTAAATTTTATTTATTTGCATATTTATACATATTTTTTTTTTGCCACTAAGGAGGGTCTAAACCCCGCCCCCCAAAAAAAAAAAAAAAACTAATCCTACAAGATGATGATAACCCCATCAAACCCTTCAACAAAAGCTAAGAAACAAGTTAAAAGCAGACTATATATTTGGTGAATACTCAACATGAGTCTTTTGATAGATTTGTAAAAAATAGTTGTACATATTTAAATTAAATAACTTTCACACATTTTTTAAATATATTTTTTTAAAATATAAACAAACTCGTGCAGCAGACAGAGGTTATTTCTAATATTAATTGTATTTTTTATTTTAATCAGGAATGGTTTTGTTGCAAACATTTAAAAATAATGGAGTAAATAAGAAATAATCTTTATAAGTAGGCATTAATATAATCATTGATGTCTATTTAATGCTATAAAATACTTTTTTATGTTACATTTGCCTTTTATTTATTATCAACAAAGGAATAGGCAAATTTAATGACAATTAAGGTATTTGATTTCATTTTTATTATAAGGTAAAATTCAATGAAATGAAAATAAAACAAAAGAATTTCTAGTTGCTTAACCATTGAATATTACTAGATTGGCAACAAAAAAAAATACTAGACATTAAATTATGGAATTTATATCAAATATTTTTTTGACTGAATTAAATATATATTAAATTATTAAGAATGAATTTAATAATAAACGTTAATAAAATCATTAAATGTCTATCTAATAAAATCATTGAACATATGACCTCATTGATTCAATAAGATTTGCAGTTTCATTTTTACTATATAATATAATATAATATAATATAATATAATATAATTGAATGACATATTATCATCCATTGACTTATTATAATTGAATGACTTCTTTAATATAATATAATTAATATAATACAAAGCATTTATATAATTATTTTTCGATAAAGAAAATAAATTAATTTTAAAAGAAACGATATCATCCTTTTATATTGTCAAAAAAAAAAGATATAATCCTTTTATAAAAAAAAATTCAAGGCTAGGAATGAAACTTTTATTCATTTAATAAAAAAAAAAATCTGAAAACTAATATGAGAAAGGCATGTTTATACTCACTGAAGTGAGTAGTATTCATTCTCTTCATTTGACAATGGCCAAACATAGTTCTGCTCTTATTTATGTTTCATTTATCTCTTTCATTTTTGCATGTGTATTTTCCCTGTCATGCGAAGCTGTTGATGAAAATCTGAAGCTTCATATCGTATATATGGGCTCACTTCCCAAGACACCATATTCACCAACCTCTCACCATCTCAACATGTTGCAACATGTCTTTGATGACAACAATTTCACTTCAAAATCCCTCATTCATAGTTACAAGAGAAGCTTCAACGGGTTTGCTGCCATGCTGACTGATCAACAAAGGGACAATCTAGCTCAGATGGAAGGGGTCATCTCAGTGTTCCGAAGCAAAACTCTTCAAAAGCACACAACAAAATCTTGGGACTTCATGGGGTTTCCTCAGTCAGTCAAACGAAGCCACACTGCTGAAAGTGATACTGTGATTGGAGTTCTCGATACTGGCATCTGGCCTGAATCAGAGAGTTTTAGTGATCATGGCTTTGGTCCTATTCCCAAAAATTGGAAGGGTGCTTGTGAAGGTGGAAAAAACTTCACTTGCAACAAAAAGATTATAGGAGCAAGGTTTTACGTAGATGAGTCTGCGAGAGACAACGATGGCCATGGGAGCCATACATCATCAACAGCAGCAGGAAACAATGTTGATAATGCGAGCTTTTATGGATTAGCACAGGGAACTGCAAGGGGTGGAGTTCCATCAGCAAGAGTTGCTATGTATAAAGTATGTGGTGGTGAAAGCTGCAATGAAGCTAGTGTATTGGCCGGTTTTGATGATGCTATTGCAGATGGAGTTGACATTATTTCCATTTCATTAGGAGCTTCAGCTGCATCCGACTTTGATAAAGATGTTATTGCAATAGGTGCATTTCATGCTATGGGAAAAGGGATTCTCACGGTGCGCTCTGCAGGAAATAATGGCCCTTATTTGGGCACAACTGCAAGCGTAGCACCATGGGAACTAAGTGTTGCATCAAGTACTATAAATCGTCAATTCATTGACAAGATAGTTCTTGGGAATGGAGCAACACTAATCGGGAAATCGATAAATAGTTTCACATCAAATGGAACAAAATTTCGTATTTCGACAAATGATAGCGATGTTAATGGAAAGATAGCTTTACGTGGTTACGACAGTGACGATAAAGAGGCTTATGCTAATGGGGCAGTCGGTGTAATCAAAGGGATATATAGTGCAGGTTATACACCCACAGTTACTCCCTTACCTTCTGTGGCATTGTATGACTGTGACTATGGTCGTGTAGAATCGTACACAAACTCAACAAAAGATCCCAAAGGTGAAATATTCAAGAGTGAGGTTATTGAAGATCATACTGCCCCTATTGTAGCTGAGTTTTCTTCACGTGGACCAAATATTAAAGCTCCAGAAATCCTCAAACCAGATATCACTGCACCTGGAGTAAATATCTTGGCTGCATATTCACCAATTGCCTCACCTTCAGGTAATTCTGCTGACAAAAGATCTGTCAAATATAACATATTATCTGGAACATCAATGTCATGTCCCCATGTTGCTGGAATAGCTGCATATGTGAAAAGCTTTCACTTGGATTGGTCACCAGCAGCCATCAAATCAGCTATTATGACTTCAGCACAACCCATGCATGTTTCTAAGGGTCAAATTGGTGAATATGCTTATGGATCAGGACTTGTCAATCCTATTCAGGCTGTTAATCCTGGTCTTGTTTATGATATTGGCAAGAGGGATTATATCAAAATGCTTTGCCATTTGGGTTATGATAGTAAAAAAATCAAAAAGATATCTGGTGAAAATATCCATTGCTCTGGAGCTCATCATAGATCTTTGGTAAGAAATCTAAATTATCCTGCACTTGCAGTTGAAGTTCATCCTAGGGTACCTTTTAGTATAAGGCTTAATAGAACAGTCACAAATGTTGGGTTAACAAACTCAAACTATAAGGTGAATATCTTACCAAGTCCACACATCAAGATTACAGTGGCACCTGAGATTTTGTCCTTCAAATCATTGAATGAGAAACAGTCTTTTGTTGTCACTATCACTGGTGGGAGATTTCGAAGTGAATCTGTGCTCGTCTCATCATTGACATGGTCAGATGGCACCCACAATGTGCGAAGTCCAATAGTGGTGAATGTTTCTAGCAAAAAATTACAAAAAATTCCTTTGTAATAAAGGTAATTATGGCTTAGATACTTTAATTCTAATATATTGCAGTTGGTGTTATTTAAGAAATCTTGGATCATTTGCATAGCTTAACATCTACTCCCTCCATTTCAAAATAAGTGTCGTTTAAGATTTTTTCACACAGATTAAGAAAGACAATAAATGGATGACAGTGAGTAACAATTTTACAAAATTATCCTTGCTAACCATTGGTTGTTATAAATACATAGTAGAGTACAGTTACTTGAGAGTGATGTACACAGTATTAATTTGGGGGTACAATTGAAAAAAAGTAATAAATATTACATTGAAAAATAAAATGACACTTATTTTGAAATTTTTTTTACCCTAAAACAACACTTATTTTGAAACGGAAGAGTACTTTTTAATGTATCATATAAGTAGCTGTATGCACACATGTGAGAATAAACCTATAACACCTCATTAAGAGCCTATAACATGCTTGTTGCCCTCTATGTAGACATGTTTGAGTTTGACAACCCAATTGGACTGTAAGAGTTTCATAATTTGCTTAACCAAGCTCTAACTTCTAGAGCATCCACTAGCTTATCCCTGTAATCTTTGGATAATGACCTCTGAATCTGTTTGGACTTCATCCGCCGAGAATCCCATATATTTGTCCATTTTGGAACCTTCAAATGCTCCCCATATTTCAGCAATATAGGCAGAGGTAGTGCCCAGATGTCTTAAAAAGCCTCTTAGCCATGAGCCATCAGTCCCTTGCAGCAACCCATGACAACATGCTCGGTCATGCATGCTCCTTCTTAGCAGCACCATTAATATTGAGGCAGACCCATTCCAACAATGGTGGAGTCCACCTCACATCAATCCATGTGTTAACACAAAACCGAGCAGGATAAAAAGAGGAACAAGCTCTTGTATAAACATGAAGCAGTTTATAATCCACCAAACAAGGCTGCCTAGGATGTATAAATGAAGGGTCATGCACAAAGCTATTCCTCCACTTCCATAATAAGCCAAAATGCTTCCCAATTATATCAATCCACATTTGTAAATCTTTAAAGAAAAAGCAGATCTTCCGCCTTGCTTCAGCCATATGCATGGCACCGCACAAACACTGATTTCGAGCAATCTCTCATAATGTGTAGCACTGACTCCTCCTCATTCTGAGAAAGAGGGCAAAGAGGAGACCCTCCACCCCACTCATGGAAACGTTGACTGTTAAGCACTCCACCTTGAAAGAGTTGCCAACCAACGATTCTTAACCTCTTAATCACAAGAGGCTTCCAAAGCTTAGACCACTTTGTTCCATGCTCAATGTCTAATAAGCACTTAACAAAAGTAAAAATTTCCATCTTAGTGCTGGGACACAAACGCATATCATGCCCACCATCATCAACAAGAGGCAGAAAAGCAATCAATTTATTGAGGATATACTCAGGAAGCACCCCTCTCAAATCATTCACCCTCCAACAACCATTATTGTCCACCAAGCCACACAGCCTCCACCCAATCATATGCAAAGGAAGAGACACCACATATTGTCAGCTAGTCGAATAGAGTCATCAGGCCATCTATAATGCCAAACACCAATGCTTCGACCATTACCAATAGACCAGATTTCATATGAATTAAGAAGAGGTCATATTTTGGAAATGTTCTTCCAAATTGGAGAGTCAAAAGCTCTAATAATTATATAATTGCTATTCAAGCCTCCCCTTTCATATTTCCCATGCAACACCCTGCTTTATAGGCTATTATCCCCCAACCACAATTGCCAACCAAGCTTCATGAGGCAATCTTGATTCATGTGCACCAGAAAACGAATTCCTGGTGCTCCTACACAAGGTTCTAAATAGCGGTCGCGGTTGCGATCGCGGTCGCGTTAAGGATTTCGCGATTTCGGCCGTTGCGGATGCTGCGTTACGAATTGCGGCCGTCGCATTGTGAATTAATCACAATATTACACAAATTATATTAAAATTATTTGTATTATCATATGTAATATATAATAACTTAAACTAATGTTTTTTTTCACTATTATAAGATATCTAAAATAAAATAAATTAAAAAGTAAAATTAAAATGTGAATAAATTAGTAGCTACTATTATATTTAACAAAAGTCATATATGTTTGACAGGTTCAACATAAATAAACTAATAATTACTTATATTCTTAAACAAAGATCATGATAAATTATTTATCTCAAATTTAAACTTATGAAAATATTAATTTAATATTAATATTAACAAAAATGTGTGTGTCCAATTTCTAAAAAAAGGCCCAATGTCTCATGGTCCAATTTGACTCTGTCGCACCATCACGCTAATGTTTCAATGTCTAGATCCTTTTTTTTTCCTTCTGGTATCATTTTGATAATGTCTAGAATCTCTAGATCCTTCTATCAGGTTCACGAAAAAAAAAATGGAGTTCACCAAAAAAAAAAATCTTTCTATCAGATCTCATCTTTCACTCTCACTCTCAAAAGTTAAAAGATTACAATCTCACCTTTCTCACTCATCGCTCACTCATCAGTAAACTCAAGGAAAGCACAGCTCCAACACATCAATCTCCATTTTTCTTTCAGATCGAGCTCCATCGCGGCCAGTAAACGCACGAAAGGCGCTGGATCTGTCACCTTCCTCGTCGTGGCTCTCTGATTGTCACCTTCTCCCGGAATGGCACGAACCCCCTGCACGAACCTCCCCTCAACGTCGTGGCTCTCTGATTGTCACCTTCTTCCTCTGTACCGGTTTTTTCTTCTTGAACGGCGTTTCGTCACGGGCATCGCGGCTGCAACGCCGTTTCATCGCGGCTGTTTGGTGTGATTTTTATTCCCACCGTGATTTTGGTCAAAAGAGGTTTCGGCCATTGCCGATACCGTTTTGTCACGGCCGTTTTTTATGTCACGGAACGATTTTTAAAACCTTGCTCCTACATTCTTATACTGTTACAATTCAAATTCAAATGTAAGTGGTTAGTCTCACATTGGCTAGGATTGGGCTAAGTGAAGAATATACAAGAGAAGTGACCCATATACCCAATGCCTTAAGATTTTGGGTGGAGATGTGGTGTCCGAGTCTCTTAATGGTCCTGATCCTTAGCCCGTTGTTGCTCTCAGGTGCTCCTCGAATTCTCGAACAATTGGTATCAAAGCCGTAGTTCGGCTTAATGGGGGACGGCTTGATGGGGGAGCAAGAGTGAATCCTGTCAGTTCTCTCAAATGTGGAAGACTTACACTCGAGGAGAGATTGCTAGAATTCAAGTGTGAGTGGTTAGTCCCACATTGACTAAGATTGGGCTAAGTGAAGGATATATAAGAAAAGTGACCCATATATCCAATGCCTTAAAGTTTTTTGTGGAAATGTGGTGTCTACGTCTCTTAGTGGACCTAATCCTTAGCCCGTTGTTGCTCTCAACTGCTTCTCGGACTCCTCAACAATTGGTATCAGAGCCGTGGTTCGGCCTGATGGTGGAACGAGGGTGGATCTGATAAGAGAGGTGATCCATGCCTTAAGGTTTTAGGTGGCGATATGGTGTCTGGGTCTCTTAATAGTCTTGATACTTAGCCCATTGTTGCTCTCAGGTACTCTCTCGACTCTCCAACATATACAACATCAAAGTATCTCAATTGACTACGTGTGCTCTCCTCCCTAGATAAAAGCTCTCTAGAACCTTTGAATTTTTGTAAGGAAATTCTTGGGAATGGAATTAGTCAGCATACGATAAAAGGCATTGAAAAGGCTTTGCTTCAATGACAGCTTTAGCTAGTATTACTCTTCCAACAAACGTAAGTTGCTTTTCCCTCCATCTGGAAAGCTTTTTTTAACCTCATCAATCAAGTACTGGAAATCAGCCTTGCGAGGAGTCTAGCCTAATAGGTGATATCCAAGTATTTCCTAAGGAGTGTTTGTTTGAAGTATTGTAAATTTATTCCCTCGAATAACTTTTCCAAAATCATATTGATGGCGGCAAGGTTCTAAAAAACGGTCCGTTACATGTGTAGCGGCCGCGACAAAACAGTATCGGCAGCGGCCGAAACCGTTTTCCACCGTGATAACGGAGTGATCCAAAATGATCACGTGAAACAGCCGCAACGTAATGCCGATGCGACCGCAACACCGTTACAACCGTGACAAAACGCCGTTATTTAAAAAAATGGAGAAAGGGAAGCAGAATCTTGTTTTTTCAAGCACAGTGGATAAAAGGACAAACTTTTCAGATCTAATCTAACCCTACCTCATCTCATGCTTTCAGCTCTCAGCCTCTGCTCGCGATTTCAATCTCACACAGAATCGTTTTTTGGTGAAATCGCTGTGCAAAATCGTAAAACTGTGGTATCCTGCGTTTTTTTGGATTTCACAGGTTTTTTTAAGCCAACTCAAATGGACAGAGAAGAAAGAAGACGTGGAGTAGATGGGATCCATGTGAGTGTGTGAGATGTGATAACAATGCTGAGGGTTGAGTAAAATTTGGGGGTGGGTTGAGTGAGAGAGTGGAAACCGTGGGTGTGGGTTCAGTCAAAGAGAGGGAAGCTTCTAGAGTTACAGAGAAATTATGATGAGAGTTGACAGGGTTGATTTATAGTTTTTATTGGTTTACTAGCGGCAAGACGGGCACTATAGTGTCCGTCTTTCCGCATTTGCAAAATGTGATGGTCCTTTTCTTTTGGCTTTATTGAAAGTTGAAATTGAAACAGCCTACTCAGAGAAGAATAGATGAGACATTTTTTCCTTTTGTAAATTCAAAACCACTATATGCAGTTTTTTTTTCAGTAACCGTATAATATTGGACGGGAGTTATAGGTAAAACTGGGGAAAAAGATTAACCGACTCTTTGTTGTGGTTTGAGAGTGGTTAATATGAAAGGTATTTTCGGGAAGAAAAAGTCTACACCAAAACTCTTGTATCCCCTTTATTAGATGTTATAGATAAAATAGTTACCGAGAAATGAGGGTCTATAAATGTTTTGTTTTATTTTTTATTTTTTGAATTAAATGCAATTAATAACTTCTGGTTTGCCTTTTCTCCTTTGCCTTTTCTTCTGTCAGATTTTTTTAATCACACGTGGCTTCCAATTTTTGCAGTTTCTTTGTTTTCTTTGCCCTTTTTTCTTCCCTTTTATTATAACATAATTATAAAATACTTAAATATATTTATAAAAATAAAATCTCCCCTAATTTTTTTAAATTTATTAATAAATCTCTAAAATATTTATATAGAAAAATGTAATCAGATTATAAATAAATAAGTATTATTTAATTTTTTTCCTAGAGATTATAACTAGGTGATTGGAAAATGGTTATCATAAATAAATACTTGTTTAATTATTTTATAACTATTTTTTATCATTTTTTTTATTTAAGGTTTAAATAAGTATTATAATAGTAGCTACTAAATTATTCATATTTTAATTGTTTTTACTTTTAGATATCTTATAATAATAAAAAAAACATTAATTTAAGTTATTATACATTATAAAAAAATTTAGGCTAAATTACAAAATTGGTCCTCTATGTTTATTTTAGGTTTCAATTTGGTCCTCTATGTTTTATTTGTTTCGTTTTGGTCCCTTACGTTTTAAAAGTTACAACAGGTTGGTCCTTTCCGTCACTAAAAGCCAATTGTCCATAGCTAAAAGCCAAATTCTAGCTACGGACAATTGACTTTTAGTGACGGAAAGGACCAAATTGAAAACTAAAATAAAACGTAGAGGACCAAAACGAAACAAATAAAACGTAGAGGACCAAATTGAAACCTAAAATAAACTTAGAGGACCAATTTTGTAATTTAGCCAAAAATTTAATATATTTATGCAATGTTGTGATCAATTCACACCGCGACAGCCGCAATCTGCATCGCAACAGCCGCAACAGCCAAAATCGCGAAATCCTTAACGCGGCCGTGATCATGACCGCGACCGCTATTTAGAGCCTTACTAATGGGAATCCTATTCCCAGGTGTTTGTTAAAAAATATGTTTGTTTGACATTTGTAATATTCTTGGAAATTATTGAAAGAGTGGGGTATATTAGTATTTACACATAGATTTTTTTCCTATCTTCATGGGAATCTTTTTTCCACCTTTTTTTTATGGGAATAAAACTATGGGAATATGAGAAGTTATTTCTTTCCCATGAACTTTTTATACCCGAGAATAAAATTTTAAAAACCTTGTAACAAATGTGGGAATACACATTCCATACCCATATATTCCCAGAACGTTACAAGATAACTTGAAAGAAACGTACCCAAAGGAAATGGCCTCCCTAATGCCAAATATTGATCGCCAGAGTTTCTCTTCTCACCTCAGATTTACATTCTTTAGAAAAAATGTTTGTCTCCTCCAAATTAATTTTCTACCCTTACATAGAGAAAAACTTGTCTGAAATGGACTCAACAAGGTACATATGATCAACTGTAGCCTTGCCAAAAAGCAACAAGTCATTAGCAAACATTAAATGTGATACAATTGGACCAGTCCTTACAACTCGCATTGGAAACCAACATACTTCATCCACATTCTTGAGAAATGAGATGGGATAACTTGTACATGCATAACACAAATATATAAGGTGACGCGTGATCACCTTGTCTAATTCCTCTTTCAAGAAGGAAAAAAATATAATTGGGCTCCATTGCACAACTTATTTGTTTAGACACTAGTAGTGTAGTTCATAATAAAATCAATCATCACCCGGGCAGCCTTACCTCTTTGAGAACCTCGTGGATGAAAGACCAACGCAACCTATCATAAGCTTAGCCAAGTCTACTTTGATGGAAAAAAATCCTGGCTTATCATTCATGTTCGACATGCTATGCAACATTTCTTGAGCAATAATGACCTTTTCGCGTATGCCTCCAGAAGGTATAAAACTAGTTTGAAGGAGAAATTATCTCATGCACGATAGGCTTAAGTCTATTGATAACAACTTTGGTGAGAATTGATTCACATTGTCAGGTTTAGAAACCTTAGGAATGAGACATATGTCAATTGTGCTGATGTCTTTAATTTCCTTGGGGTGCTGCCAGACATGCTTAACAAAACCACTCATATCCCGTGACATATGATCCTACACACCTTGGAAGAAGCCTGCCTGAAACCCATCAATCCTAGGGGCCTTCCATAACCCTAATCCAAAAACAACATTAGTAATGTCCTCGTTAGAAATAGAGTCGCCTAACTGCTAAGGAGTCATAAAATCAATTGGTGGGAAAGAATAAAGGGAGTGAACCCCATCATTAATCTCCTCTTCTCTAAACAACTCATGATAAAATTGGTTTACCATGTTGTTCTTCAATGGAAGCACACAACATAATAATCGTATTCCGCCTTTTCCTATTGGCATCTTTAAGATAGTAATATCTATTATTGTGATTCCCATCTCTAATCCACTAAGTTCTAGATTTTTGATGCCACATTAGTCCTTCTTGATTCAAAACCTACTCCAAGTCTCTTTGAAGCTCCTTATCCAATTGGTTAAAGAAATGATTGAAACTCCCTCCTTGTTGCATCCTATAAAACCCCAATTTTATTAATAATATATATTAATATGTTTTAGTGATGTTTCACCGCAAATCGTGGAACAGTAGGGGAAACTTCATTTGCATGTTTCACCATATTAGAGTCTGATTCTGGCTATGCTCGTGAGACATGATGTTGTAAAATTTTTGCTTAGCTTTCAACTCCACCAAGAATGCCTCAATCGTCGACCTGAAGCTCAGGTTATGGCCGAAACAGTGAAGCAATGTCACTGACTCGAGTTCTAATCGATTAGAACCCAAGGCTTAATCGATTAACACTGCATTTGATGGGAGATTATCGGTTTTGGGCATTCGTTTTCAACCCTAACTCGCCCTAATACTACTTAAGCTTGCCATACAAGACCATAACCCTAATTTTCACTATCCAAACCTCTGGAAGGAAGTCTCTTACCATCTTCCTCATCCTCCATTGTTCCCTCTTGTACTTCGTCAAGAATTGCTCTCACTTCACCGACATCATCTCGGAACGCATCGTTACTAATATGGTAGTTGTTATTGTTGTCCTTTCTTCTCCTTGATCTGCAATTTTATAGGTATGTTGGGGAAGGAGTGCTCATTGCATATGGGATACTAAGAGGGGATTAGGGATGGTACTTATTTGTTCATGTTGTATCATTGTGAAAATGAGATTAAATGCCTAAATGATGTTATAATTTGATTGTTATGGTCATGACATTGTTTATATGACATACTTGATGTCTATGACTTGTTGAATATGCATATGTGCTCTGGAAATTCGTATGATGCTGATTGTTGTTTGGATTGTTGCATAGATTATTGATTCTATATTCTCGTTGTTCTGTAATGTTAATCGATTAAACCATAGGTCATAACTGATTGAAACGTGTATCAAAAACTCAAAATTAGTATTGAAACCTCTTAATCGATTAGAATCTGTGACTTTAACCGGTTAGGTGCTAGAAATAAGAGTTAATCCATTAAGTGTAAGATTTAACCCAATAAGTTGAAGAGTTAATCGATTAAGTGTAAGAGTTAATCCATTAAGTTGAAGAGTTAATAGATTAAGTGCAATAGTTAACCCACTAAGTGTACGAGTTAACCGATTAAGTGTAAGAGTTAACCCCAAGGGGTGCTACCTCAGTGGTAGGAATTTGGCCTTGTAACTCACATAAGGGCATGCAAATGCAAAACTTAATTACTAAATTTCAACAACATGTAATCCTTAAGGAAACCGAGAGACTTAGCTGCATGTGCAAATACAATGGACTTCAAAAATTCCTAATAGTTGATTTAAATTAAGTTCTTGATGATATTACCTTCAAAAGTTTCTTAGTTCCTAATGATATTAAGCAGCAGAAGCTCTTTTACTACAGAAGCTAATAAATGTGTGCAACTTGTATAACAAATATAGCTACATCAACAGCAACTTCTTCCTTTCTGATACTTGTGTTGGCTAATTTGCTTTCCCCCATGTTGACTGATTTCATTGTATAGCTTGCATGAAGCACACTATTATGGTTTTGTATTGTATCAATCTGTTATACTGGTTTTTATTCTTGAATATATATTCAACTTAAATACATTGTGTTGTCTTCTCTTATTAAGTTACAATTCACTGAAACTCAGATTTTGACCAATAAATTCTAGCAAGTGTAAAGCAATACATGGTAATGTAATCAAGATCTCTGTGATTCAAATGTAATTAAAGGTACAAAATCAAACTAAGCAGAAACATAAGTAAATTGACAAGGTTGGAGTCAATAAGAAGACATATAGTATTGTATGGAAATCGCGCATACAATCAGATAAAAAGTTGTGAAAAAATTAAAATTTCCCTTGCAAGGATCCTTGCAAATGATCATGATTCAGGGATTATATGAGTTACCTCTTGTAGCGCAGACCCTTGCAGAAGAGAACTGGAGATGATAACGAACGTTGAACAGCTGACAACGCCTCTTCGTAGTCCACACGAACAGCCTTCCAATGGGAGCAACCACCGTCTACAGTGCTAGCTGATGAACGGAACCGACAGTCACGACGAACACAAGATCTCTCTGTACGGCTAGGGTAAAATTTTGTGAATGGACTTCAGCTTAAGTGTCCTATTTATAGAACCACTTAAGACTAACCTAGCGCACCGTAGTTTACCGTGTGCTGCGTTACTCTTGACTTATGCTGGTGTGTCATAAGAGCACACCATTGAATAAAATGAGTCTTACTCATTTATCTTTAATCTCCCATTAATCTGTTTTTACGTGTGTGACCCTGTAGGTTCCCGTAACATTGGCAATAATATTAAATCACTATTTAATATTATAAACAGAGAGCGGTGTCTAGCAACACATCACTGCTACCCAAGTAACGAGAATGCCAGTGATTTGATTTAACCTTTCCGTGATAATGATCATATGTATAATTACCCTTTTGCCCTTATATCTATATTGAACACAAGGCATATTATGTATCGCCCTTGTATAGTTCAACATTATATTCCTTGATACCTAAGCAAACTTATAACAACAAATAAGATCAATATCTCATATTGACTTATTTCAGCATGGCCATGCATTTTACAGTCATACTCTATCAAGGGGCCCACAGATATTACTCCTACTATGTAGGAGGGGTGTAACATCCCAATTTTTATAAAAATTATTTTATTGTTTTCGACTACTTGAAAATAAATCATGGAGATTGATCACCTCAATGGTTTGTTAAAAGTACGAAGAACTACAAAGATTTATTGTAAACAATTTACTGTTTTAGTAATTAATTCAGATTCAGAGACAGTGTAGACGTATACTGTTTTTAATATGAATTAATCTTAAAAAATGTGAAAATTTGTTGTTTGATTAAAGAAAATTATTTTATTGAATAAAAACTAATTTTAGGACTTAATAGACATTTTTAATTCACATTTTGAATTTTCATTGTTTAGATATTGTATTAATTGTCTGTTTTACGTCATATTTAATATGACTATTATTTTAGAGATTTTGTCTTAATATGACTATTATTTTAGAGATTTTGTCTTGATAATTTTATTGTTTGAATAATATCTAGATGATAAGAGAAATTGAAATTAGTGATCCTCACTACCTTACAGTTTTTATTACGCTGCGAGAATTCTGTTGAATTCTGCCATTAGGAGGCTATTGGGTGAGTTTCTAACTGAAACATACCACAAACGTGATCCAAATTTTAGAAAATTTGAGATCTTAGCATTTTCCAATATTTAGAATTTAATGGAATTTTTTCTGCAATTTTTGGGCATCAGAAAATATTTAGTGCATTATCTGTGCCTAGAAACTGCCTAATTGGAATGTTTCGGTTCGCATTTCGAGAAAACGAGATACGTGGGTGCTTTTCTCATGCCGTGAGGAACATTTTGGCTAAATGGTAATTTTTGGGTGTGGACTTGTTTTTAGAATTATTTTTGGAATTTTTAGTATTAAAACATAATATACGCGTAACGTCGTGCACCCGATTGATCGATAACGCGTCGTAGCGAAACCCTTGCTTAGTGAGCAAGAATGATGGCTACACATGGACCAATAGGAGCTGAACCATCTGATTTAGAAGGTTCTAAGACAAATGTTGCAAGATTATTGGTTGGTTAGTAAATGGTAGGAAGTTAGTTTAGTTGGTTTGTAACTAGTTTAGTTAGTTTCCAACTAAATGAACAATTTCTGTTCCATTCTTGTCCCCAACTTTTCGTGGCTCTCTCCCCATTAGACATCAGCCCATTCCTTTTCTCCATTGTTGAAAGCTTGAGAAAAAAATTCCTTCAGAGAGAAAGTTGTTTTAGGTGAGGAACTTAGTGATTTTGCTTCCAATCTTCCTTCCTTTCTTCTTAATTCTTGATCTATCATCATCATCCTTGTGGGTAAGGATCCTAATCCCTTTCTTCCTTCTAATGGCTGCCATGATTGTGTTCTTCATGGTTTTAATGTTATTTTGCTTAGAATTTGTTAAATCTTGATGTAATAGCTTGTATATTTCATAGATCCATCATTCTCCTCCTAGATTAAACTTGTTTGATGAACTTAAAATTTGAGAAACCCTAAGTTTTGGGGCTGTCCAAAATCAGGGGCTGTTTAAGGTTGTTTTGGCTTTATTTTGTTGATTTGGAGTTAGTTCTTTGGTGGGTTTTAAGTGGTATATTTGAAACTAGTCTTATATACATATTTTACAAAGTTTTGAGAAATAAATTTGTTTAGTTTTAGGGGCTGGTAACCGTGGCTCATGAACAAGATTTAGGGGATGTTTTAATTTGTTTGTAAAGTGTTTAAAGTGTTTAAGAAGGTTGTTTTTGGTTAGGACTTTAAGTCTATAAAGATTTGTATGTTTGAAGCTTTGAAAATTTGTTGAAACAAAATAAATTTGGGGCTATTTTGGGGTTTCCAAAACAGTGGCTTATGATCAAGTTTTGAGTGAGTTTTAACTTGTTTTTAATTGTATTAAAGTGGTATGGAAATTGGTTTATGATAGGAAGTTGTGGATCTAACAAAATTGTAATGAACTAGGAGTTAAAGATTTGAAAACTTGAAGTTGTTTTTGGAACACTAAAACCGTGGCCTTCAAGGAAGTTTTGTCACTTGTTCTTGACTTGTTTTATGCCTAAGATTATTGTAAAAGGTGGTTAGTAAATTGATTTAGCAAAGTCTTTCAAAGGAGCTTGATTTTAGGAAATGATTTGGTTTATGTTTCAAGTATTATTTTGGACTTGTAATAAGATTGTTTCTAAAATTTTGTGACATGTTTTAGTGTTTTAAAAAGTGATTCAAGGTTGGAAAAACACTATTCATTTGGTAAAAACACAATTCCAATTGGTAAAATTTGATTTAAGCTTTTTCTAAGTGTGTAGAGTTAGTAAAAGTTTCAAAACTTGCATGATATAAGACTAGGTGTGATCTAAATGGGATTAAGTGAGTAATTATTAGGCCTTTAGGGACCTAAACCCATGGCTTCCCTAGGGGCATTAGATTGAGTTTTTAGTTCTAATTGATTGAAACTTGCGTTGTTAGGGTACGCGCGAGGTGCGACTTAACGATAGTTTCAAATTACCTTGCTTGGATTGTTAAGGCGCCCAAGGTATGGGAAATTCTTATATAATGAGTTTGGGCTTTTCGCCTTGTGTGTTGTTTGATTGTTTGATTAACTGTGTGGTAGTACTTGTAGTATGACTATGTATTGTTTGGAATGCTGTAGCATGTTTTTGGCCTCGCGTGGCAAGACTGAATTGTATTGTGTGACTTAAATCATGTTTGATTGATGTGATTGGACTTTAAATTGATGAATGTATGTAGCAGGTTGTAGCATACTGAATTATTATGTGTTGTATGAAATGTTGTTGCACGCTCTTGGCCTTGTGTGGCATTATGATTTGTATTGCTTGCCTTAAATCATGTTTGATTTAATTGGAATTTGGAATTGATTGGAATTTGGAAAATATTGTTGATAATAATGGATTAATTAATAATGCGTTGATCGATTGTTATTGGTTTGATGATTTACTACGGTAAATCCGATGCGATTTCACAAGCCGAATTCTGATTTCATAAACAAGTTGTTAAGGGCATTTTGACTTAAAAGTAAGCGTGAGGGTTTTAGTATAACTAGGCAAAGTTTGCAAAGAATTTTCAAGGAATCAATAGTAGGAAAAAGAACTTGAGTAAACAATGTGATTTGTGAAAACGGTTGAGTTAAATGATGCGTCTGGAAAATTCTGGCTAGGAAAGACCTGGTTATTAAGAGTGTTCGCACCGCCTCTCTTTCCTGGGAATTTTTCCTAATGCATTATTTAGCACAACTAGGGTTTCAACGACCTAAAGCCAAAAAGTATTTTCAGATACATAAGAGTGATACAAGGACGGAGAAAAAGATTTCAAAGATCGAGATTTCGAAGGAATAAAATATAGGGAACCTAGTGTTCCTATTGAGCATATGGGCCATGTGTCCTGTGCTAGGACTTAATGTCCTACTTGCGTGCGTATTTTCTTGATTAAGGATTGTACCTATGTTCTGTATGGCATGCCTAGTATCTCAACCTAAAGATTGAGCCTAGTGTTCCGCATTACGTACTTAAGTTTTGATCTAAGATTGAGATCAATGTTTCGCAATTGAACACCTGGACCTAGTGTCCTGTGTTTGAACTCTAAGGGATATTTCTCATCATCTCAATTCACTGCGTGATGAAGAATGCCTGAGCATTACTTGAGTAGTATGGGATGCCAATTGTAGTGCTTAAACTTTGAGTTTCCTCCACCTTTTCAAAAGTGAACGCAGTTGAGGTTTGTCAATCCGCATTGGTTAATTAAAACATTACTCGGGCGCTCCCTACGATGAGCATGGCATATTGAAGAATTTATTTGGATGCATACTGACCATTGAGCATCGACACTCGGAGCATTTGATTGTCTTAAGGACTTCAAAAGGACGAGTTGTCACTTCATGCCCGTGTGGCAGCAACGCCTAATGTGTGGCAAGCCTAATGCGTGGCTATACGCTTGGTAGGGGAATTTGATTTGGACGTTGGGAAATAAAGTTCCTCGTCACTGCTGACCTTGTTTAAGGCTGCAGGTGTATACACAAACTTGTTCATAATGCATTGGCATGCATGGCTAACCACATTTATGATATGTGATGATTTGTTTGATGAAATTGATATTGTGAATCGTTGATTTGTTGATAGAATTGTTGTTCACATGCAATTGTTTGATATTGTGGTGACTTGATTGTTGATCTGTTGATAGAATTGTCTGCTCACATGCAAGTGTTTGATATACAATGATGATGCATGCAGTCTATTAAGTATGTATATGTATATAAAAGCATGTCGTTGTATTAAATATGTATATATTGTTTGTGTGACACCCTCTACCCCGTCATGGCATTTTAGCAATGTAAGAAGAAAAGAACAAGAAATAAAATTTTGATCCAAGTAAAAGCTTTTCATTTCAAATACGGTAGAGCTGTCACTCTCAACTTGCAAAAATCAAATATAGTACAAGAGGGAAAACATCTAAAGAAGATAAACCCAAGATTCCCGATGTCACAATAATTTAGAGCTCTTCCCCTAATTATTACATTGGAAAAATACAAAGACTTAAACAAAGTAAACACAAGTCTTCTATCTATCACAACGAGCTATCGTGATTGCTTGCCGGCATTCACATCCTCAATACCTGCAGTCTCAGCATCTACACATACCCGGTGGGATATGCATAGCCACAAGAGGGTTAGTCATCATAACCTCAAATAGTGCATACAATGTAGGAAATTAATGAACAATGCGCAATATACAACAATTCCAATGAAGACGTCTAATCACTAGTACTAAGGCATAAGATGGTACCACAACGGCCAAATATCACATGCTACAGCATCAACCACAACATTAAGGTACATTACCATAACAATTATATATCACATGCCACGGCATCAACCACAACAACAAGGTACATTACCAAACACTAAACAACCAGGCATGTTATCATGTAAAACGATGTATTTCTAGAACCATAACTATATGCATGTGGATCCAGTTATAACGAGGCCAGGATACCTTGCCCGTTTCGGAATACCATGTCCGTAGTGCCCCAATAACAACAGAACCGGGATACCACTCCCGTCACGGGATACCTTGCCCGATTCGCCCCATTAACCGTAGGACCGGGAAACCTCGCCCGTCACGGGATACCTTGCCCGATACGCCCTACTAACAACAACAATCAACAACAATGCCGACACCATGATGCATGAACATGACCAAATGCGGTGTCTAACCATAATATTCCCTATCGCAATATCTTCGATAGAGTAGCAACAACAACAACAACAGCAGAACACAAGTTCATAAGTTAGCCAGTGCCTTCTACCAATAACATAAACATTTAATGTTCTTAGCAACTTTGATTAAGCACATAACATCCAAGTGAAGCTTTGGGATAGAAAGATTAGTTCTCTCAAATTATCACACTAATAAATCCTTAGGCATCATAAATGAACTTTAGACATCCTACTTAGGCTTTACAATATCAACCTAATTGCGGAAACCCGAGGAAACACGACGAGACAGCAAGAGTGCATACTGTCACTGGGCGCCTGGCGCCTGACATCGTGGGCGCCTGGCGCCCTGCCACTGTCATCTAATTCGCAACAGAGGGTTCGTACCCGTTTGGGGATCTAATGCCTCACCATTACGTCCCTCAGAACTTAGTTGGACATGGTCTAGAGTTCTTTGATCCATACTTAGTGATTACACATTCATAGGGTCTAAAGCTCACCATTTAGCTATTTAAATTCCTTACCCTATCATTTGGTAGCAAACAATTTCTGCACAACTCAACTCATCCCTATCGTTGACCCTCAATTCTCTTGGTAAAACTTCGAGGTCTCTATCAAGGCATGGTTTATTCATATGTCAATTATTCTAAATAATTAACCCTAACTTGATTCACCTTTTATTCCATTTTAACCTCGCCAGCATTCTGTTTTTAAATCATCATCACCGCTAATTCTTGCAACAACACTAGTGGTTTAGGCAATTCAACACTTTTAAATACTGACCATATCAGTACCTTGGCACACAACACGAATAATATAGCATGTCATCAAGTCTTGTAGGAGTTCATACAATAGCAATTTAAAGTCGGCAACAACCAAGATTTTCACCTCTCTGAACAATAAAAGAATAGTCAAGAGTAACAAGCATGTAAACAATCAAGACTCAATCACCACACCAAATTCATCAATCCAATGAAATTATCACATCACGTTATAGTAAATATCACCAGTCAAGAATAATAATTGAGGAGTTCGAATGTCTCCCTATCACGGTGGTGATAGTGCTCGCTTTTAAGATTCTGCTATCGAGGCATAGGGGTCGTGGGACACCCCTATTGTTCACACATGTTCCATACACTCACTAGAAGAGAACAACTACCCCTTACCTCAAGTGAATTTCGTACTCCTAGGATGGTATGAGGGAACACCAAGCTTTTCCTTTCCTAGTGAAGCTTTCTTCAGTAAAAACACAAGAGCAAGGGTTTAGGAATGGAAAAATCATAGTTTAGAACCCTAACATTGACCTTAAAGACAAAGTTATCATTAGAAGGCTTACCACTTTCTATTTCTCACAATGAGGTTGTAAGAATGACAGTAACAATGCTCCATAGTCGAGTTCCCTAGCGTAGCTTTGAGTTCAGAGCCTTTGACAGCATCAAATTGGAGAAAGGGGGAAAGAACTTTTCTCTATTTTAATTGGTCTTATGAGCAGCTCCTAATCATGTTTAGGGTTTTAGAACTGATGCTTAGTGGCTAGGTTAAGTCTAGGGGTCGTGGTTGCTTCTTCAGGTCCAGGATGGGTCACACGGGGTCACAGAACCGGCCCAAAACGAGTTAAAACACGAAAAAAACGCACAACCACTTATCAGCTGTGGGCGCCCTGCCAAGACTCCCCTGGCGCCTGCGCCTGCTCTCTGTGAGGCCTGGGCGCCCGAGCTTCAGTCTGGGCGCCCGGCGCCCCCTGGGACCGTGTCTACTGCCAATTTTATGTCCTGACTCGCCTAAACGCGCACCGTGCCAATCTTATTGGACTTCTAACTAATCAATAGCATATTTAACACATCTACATACATGAAATGCTTAATCAAGCACACAAGGAATTATAAGGTTCTAGCACAAAGTGAGGGTGTTACTCAATTGAGTTGTTAAGGGGTTTGAAAATGGGGAATACGGTAACTGAAATAACTAAGCATAGGAATAAAGGTACATCTAGATACACAGTCAGCTGAAGGGATTGTAAAACATATGAAACCCATCCCAAGCAACTATAAGCATGTTCTAATACCCTAAGACATATCCTAACCTTGAAGGATGAAAATTTGGGCTGTTACAATTCTACCCCCCTTAAAAGAATTTCGTCCTCAAAATTCCGACAAATGTTAAGGACCCAATCTCCTATCCTAGCGTCTTCAAGGTTATTAAGGCAACTTCCCTATTAGTCCTTCTGAACGTCTCTAGGGTTATCATGGTGAGGTAACTAACCCCTACTTGTAAGTATATCCATCTAACTATGATAGTCTGCACCACTAATCTTATTTATCCACGTCGATCACCTTTTGCTTCGGTCACTGGCGATAAGTTATTGGGTGGCCATCTCTCCTACTTGTCTAGCCAAGTATCCAAAGCAACAACAATCAGACATGTCATTTACTAGCAGTTCTATAAGGATCTCTGATAGGGGCTTGAGCGTAAAAATGTTAGTACCTCACTGTTACCCTCAAGCTCTATTAAAGTTCCTCTATATTTGTTAATACCATAATTCCGCTGCGCTACTCTGATAATCTACCTTGTATCTAACAGTACTACCCATATCAACCACCCACTATCTACTATCATAGTACATCCCCGAAGCTAACTCTCGTGGCCTATCGTCTAATCTAAAATGGGGGATCTAACGCATCTAACGTAACAATCTAATTCATCCTCAGTGTTAATAGTCAACTATGGTTTACCCCACACTTCTACTTATCACAACCCAAGGACAAACGTTCAAGGCAAATGGGGCAAGAAACAATTGGGCAACTGGAAATCCTCTCAATGCGACGTATACCTTGAATAAGGCTCTCTAACTCAGCTGTTTCTACTCCGGCGAGGGTGAAGACTCGGCCAGTGGACTTTATCTTGATAGCTTGGGGCTTCTGAGGCGTACTCCCACTAGCTGGTTCAGGCTTACTCCCTTACAGTCTCTGCAGATATGGCCTGGCTTATGGCACTTGTAACCTATGACTTTAGTTTCCTGGCACTCACTAATGTAGTGACCCATGCTACCCTTCCGACTAGAAAACTCTTCTCCAAAGAAAATCTCCCCTTGAACAGCTTCCAGCTGATAGCAACTTTAGCTTTTCCAAGCGTTAGCAAGTGTCATCCCACCAATGTTCAGCTTCGTTGGTCAATTTGAATGTAGCGAATGCCACCTTCGGAGCATCTGTGCAAGTCATCCCTCAGAACAATTTTCTCTATCCCACGAATCCAATGTGGTGCTCATCCCGCCTGACGTCCTTCACATCAATCAAGCTTCCAACAACGCTTGGGACAACATAGTTACTCTCGTCCTTCATCCCTTCTCACTTAGGCAGTCAAGAAATGAATCAGTCACTAAGTAAAGTCCTAAAATCTCATATCATCATCTATTCTAACATAGACAATCGTACAAGAGTACACAGAGATTACATGATAGACACATACCACGGCCTGAAGAACAAGCCGAGCTCTGATACCACTAAATGTGACACCCTCTACCCCGTCATGGCATTTTAGCAATGTAAGAAGAAAAGAACAAGAAATAAAATTTTGATCCAAGTAAAAGCTTTTCATTTCAAATACGGTAGAGCTGTCAGTCCCAACTTGCGAAAATCAAACATAGTACAAGAGGGAAAACATCTAAAGAAGATAAACCCAAGGTTCCCGATGTCACAACAATTCAGAGCTCTTCCCCTAATTATTACATCGAAAAAATACAAAGACTTAAACAAGTAAACACAAGTCTTCTATCTATCACAACGAGCTATCGTGATTGCTTGCCGGCATTCACATCCTCAATACCTGCAGTCTCAGCATCTACACATACCCGGTGGGATATGCATAGCCACAAGAGGGGTTAGTCATCATAACCTCAAATAGTGCATACATTGTAGGAAATTAATGAACAATGCGCAATATACAACAATTCCAATGAAGACGTCTAATCACTAGTACTAAGGCATAAGATGGTACCACAACGACCAAATATCACATGCTACAGCATCAACCACAACATTAAGGTACATTACCACAACAATTATATATCACATGCCACGGCATCAACCACAACAAGAAGGTACATTACCAAACAATGTTATCATGTAAAACAATGTATTTCTAGAACCATAACTATATGCATGTGGATCCACTTATAACGAGGCCGGGATACCTTGCCCGTTTCGGAATACCATGTCCGTAGTGCCCCAATAACAACAGGACCGGGATACCACGCCCATCACGGGATACCTTGCCCGATTCGCCCTATTAACCGTAGGACCGGGAAACCTCGCCCGTCACGGGATACCTTACCCGATACGCCCTACTAACAACAACAATCAACAACAATGCCGACACCATGATGCATGAACATGACCAAATGCGGTGTCTAACCATAATATTCCCTATCGCAATATCTTCGATAGAGTAGCAACAACAACAACAACAACAGTAGAACACAAGTTCATAAGTTAGCCAGTACCTTCTACCAATAACATAAACATTTAATGTTCTTAGCAACTTTGATTAAGCACATAACATCCAAGTGAAGCTTTGGGATAGAAAGATTAGTTCTCTCAAATTATCACACTAATAAATCCTTAGGCATCATAAATGAACTTTAGACATCCTACTTAGGCTTCACAATATCAACCTAATTGCGGAAACCCGAGGAAACACGACGAGACAGCAAGAGTGCATCTTTGTCCTTTGGGCACCTGGCGCTGACATCGTGGCGCTGGCGCCCGCCACCGCCATCTAATTCGCAATGCAGGGTTCGCACTGCTCAGGATCTAATGCCTCACCATTACGTCCCTCAGAACTTAGTTGGACATGGTCTAGAGTTCTTTGATCCATACTTAGTGATTACACATTCATAGGGTCTAAAGCTCACCATTTAGCTATTTAAATTCCTTACCCTATCATTTGGTAGCATACAATTTCTGCACAACTCAACTCATCCCTATCGTTGACCCTCAATTCTCTTGTTAAAACTTCGAGGTCTCTATCAAGGCATGGTTTATTCATATGTCAATTATTCTAAGTAATTAACCCTAACTTGATTCACCTTTTATTCCATTTTAACCTCGCCAGCATTATGTTTTTAAATCATCATCACCCTAATTCTTGCAACAACACTAGTGGTTTAGGCAATTCAACACTTTTAAATACTGACCATATCAGTACCTAGGCACACAACACGAATAATATAGCATGTCATCAAGTCTTGTAGGAGTTCATACAAAAGCAATTTAAAGTCGGCAACCACCAAGATTTTCACCCCTATGAACAATAAAAGAATAGTCAATAGTAACAAGCATGTAAACAATCAAGACTCAATCACCACACCAAATTCATCAATCCAATGAAATTATCACATCACGTTACAAAGAAATATCACCACCAAGAATAATAATTGAGGAGTTCGAATGTCTCCCTATCACGGTGGTGATAGTGCTCGCTTTTTAAGATTACCATGAGGCATAGGGGTCGTGGGACACCCCTATTGTTCACACATGTTCCATACACTCACTAGAAGAGAACAACTGCCCCTTACCTCAAGTGAATTTCGTACTCCTAGGATGGTATGAGGGAACACCAAGCTTTTCCTTTCCTAGTGAAGCTTTCTTCAGTAAAAACACAAGAGCAAGGGTTTAGGAATGGAAAAATCATAGTTTAGAACCCTAACATTGACCTTAAAGACAAAGTTATCATTAGAAGGCTTACCACTTTCTATTTCTCACAATGAGGTTGTAAGAATGACAGTAACAATGCTCCCTAGTCGAGTTCCCTAGCGTAGCTCTGAGTTCAGAGCCTTTGACAGCATCAAATTGGAGAAAGGGGGAAAGAACTTTTCTCTATTTTAATTGGTCTTATGAGCAGCTCCTAATCATGTTTAGGGTTTTAGAACTGATGCTTAGTGGCTAGGTTAAGTCTAGGGGTCGTGGTTGCTTCTTCAGGTCCAGAATAGGTCACACGGGGTCACAGAACCGGCCCAAAACGAGTTAAAACGCGAAAAAAACGCACAGCCACTTATCAGCTGTGGGCGCCTGCCAAGACACCTGGGCGCCTACCGCTTGCTCTGTGAGGCCTGGGCGCCCGAGTTTAAGTCTGGGCGCCCGGCGACCCCTGGGACCGTGTCTGCTGCCAATTTTATGTCCTGACTCGCCTAAACGCGCACCGTGCCAATCTTATTGGACTTCTAACTAATCAATAGCATATTTAACACATCTACATACATGAAATTCTTAATCAAGCACACAAGGAATTATAAGGTTCTAGCACAAAGTGAGGGTGTTACTCAATTGAGTTGTTAAGGGGTTTGAAAATGGGGAATACGGTAACTGAAATAACTAAGCATAGGAATAAAGGTACATCTAGATACACAGTCAGCTGAAGGGATTGTAAAACATATGAAACCCATCCCAAGCAACTATAAGCATGTTCTAATACCCTAAGACATATCCTAACCTAGAAGGATGAAAATTTGGGCTGTTACAATTCTACCCCCCTTAAAAGAATTTTGTCCTCAAAATTCCGACAAATGTTAAGGACCCAATCTCCTATCCTAGCGTCTTCAAGGTTATTAAGGCAACTTCCCTATTAGTCCTTCTGAACGTCACTATGGTTATCATGGTGAGGTAACTAACCCCTACTTGTAAGTATATCCATCTAACTATGATAGTCTGCACCACTAATCTTATTTATCCACGTCGATCACCTTTTGCTTCGGTCACTGGCGATAAGTTATTTGGTGGCCATCCCTCCTACTTGTCTAGCCGAGTATCCAAAGCAACAACAATCAGACATGTCATTTACTAGCAGTTCTATAAGGATCTCTGATAGGGGCTTGAGCGTAAAAATGTTAGTACCTCACTGTTACCCTCAAGCTCTATTAAAGTTCCTCCCTATTTGTTAATACCATAATTCCGCTGCGCTACTCTGATAATCTACCTTGTATCTAACAGTACTACCCATATCAACCACCCACTATCTACTATCATAGTACATCCCCGAAGCTAACTCTCGTGGCCTATCGTTTAATCTAAAATGGGGGATCTAACGCATCTAACGTAACAATCTAGTTCATCCTCAGTGTTAATAGTCAACTATGGTTTACCCCACACTTCTACTTATCACAACCCAAGGACAAACGTTCAAGGCAAATGGGGCAAGAAACAATTGGGCAACTGGAAATCCTCTCAATGCGACGTAAATAAGGCTCTCTAACTCAGCTGTTTCTACTCCGGCGAGGGTGAAGACTCGGCCAGTGGACTTTATCTTGATAGCTTGGGGCTTCTGAGGCGTACTCCCACTAGTTGGTTCAGGCTTACTCCCTTACAGTCTCTGCAGATATGGCCTGGCTTATGGCACTTGTAACCTATGACTTTAGTTTCCTGGCACTCACTAATGTAGTGACCCTTGCTACCCTTCCGACTAGAAAACTCTTCTCCAAAGAAAATCTCCCCTTGAACAGCTTCCAGCTGATAGCAACTTTAGCTTTTCCAAGCGTTAGCAAGTGTCATCCCACCAATGTTCAGCTTCGTTGGTCAATTTGAATGTAGCGAATGCCACCTTCGGAGCATCTGTGCAAGTCATCCCTCAGAACAATTTTCTCTATCCCACGAATCCAATGTGGTGCTCATCCCGGGTCGGACGTCCCTTCACATCAATCAAGCTTCCAACAACGTCGGGGACAACATAGTTACTCTCGTCCTTCATCCCTTCTCACTTAGGCAGTCAAGAAATGAATCAGTCACTAAGTAAAGTCCTAAAATCTCATATCATCATCTATTCTAACATAGACAATCGTACAAGAGTACACAGAGATTACATGATAGACACATACCACGGCCTGAAGAACAAGCCGAGCTCTGATACCACTAAATGTGACACCCTCTACCCCGTCATGGCATTTTAGCAATGTAAGAAGAAAAGAACAAGAAATAAAATTTTGATCCAAGTAAAAGCTTTTCATTTCAAATACGGTAGAGCTGTCAGTCCCAACTTGCGAAAATCAAACATAGTACAAGAGGGAAAACATCTAAAGAAGATAAACCCAAGGTTCCCGATGTCACAACAATTCAGAGCTCTTCCCCTAATTATTACATCGGAAAAATACAAAGACTTAAACAAGTAAACACAAGTCTTCTATCTATCACAACGAGCTATCGTGATTGCTTGCCGACATTCACATCCTCAATACCTGCAGTCTCAGCATCTACACATACCCGGTGGGATATGCATAGCCACAAGAGGGGTTAGTCATCATAACCTCAAATAGTGCATACAGTGTAGGAAATTAATGAACAATGCGCAATACACAACAATTCCAATGAAGACGTCTAATCACTATTACTAAGGCATAAGATGGTACCACAACGGCCAAATATCACATGCTACAGCATCAACCACAACATTAAGGTACATTACCACAACAATTATATATCACATGCCACGGCATCAACCACAACAACAAGGTACATTACCAAACACTAAACAACCAGGCATGTTATCATGTAAAACGATGTATTTCTAGAACCATAACTATATGCATGTGGATTCACTTATAACGAGGCCGGGATACCTTGCCCGTTTCAGAATACCATGTCCGTAGTGCCCCAATAACAACAGGACCGGGATACCATGCCCGTCACGGGATACCTTGCCCGATTCGCCCCATTAACCGTAGGACCGGGAAACCTCGCCCGTCACGGGATACCTTGCCCGATACGCCTTACTAACAACAATAATCAACAACAATGCCGACACCATGATGCATGAACATGACCAAATGCGGTGTCTAACCATAATATTTCCTTATCGCAATATCTTCGATAGAGTAGCAACAACAACAACAACAACAGAACACAAGTTCATAAGTTAGCCAGTACCTTCTACCAATAACATAAACATTTAATGTTCTTAGCAACTTTGATTAAGCACATAACATCCAAATGAAGCTTTGGGATTGAAAGATTAGTTCTCTCAAATTATCACACTAATAAATCCTTAGGCATCATAAATGAACTTTAGACATCCTACTTAGGCTTTACAATATCAACCTAATTGCGGAAACCCGAGGAAACACGACGAGACAGCAAGAGTGCATGCTGTCACTGGGCACCTGGCGCCTGACATCGTGGGCGCCTGGCGCCCTGCCACTGTCATCTAATTTGCAACAGAGGGTTCGTACCCGTTCAGGGATCTAATGCCTCACCATTACGTCCCTCAGAACTTAGTTGGACATGGTCTAGAGTTCTTTGATCCATACTTAGTGATTACACATTCATAGGGTCTAAAGCTCACCATTTAGCTATTTAAATTCCTTACCCTATCATTTGGTAGCATACAATTTCTGCACAACTCAACTCATCCCTATCGTTGACCCTCAATTCTCTTGTTAAAACTTCGAGGTCTCTATCAAGGCATGGTTTATTCATATGTCAATTATTCTAAGTAATTAACCCTAACTTGATTCACCTTTTATTCCATTTTAACCTCGCCAGCATTATGTTTTTAAATCATCATCACCCTAATTCTTGCAACAACACTAGCGGTTTAGGCAATTCAACACTTTTAAATACTGACCATATCAGTACCTGGGCACACAACACGAATAATATAGCATGTCATCAAGTCTTGTAGGAGTTCATACAAAAGCAATTTAAAGTCGGCAACCACCAAGATTTTCACCCCTATGAACAATAAAAGAATAGTCAATAGTAACAAGCATGTAAACAATCAAGACTCAATCACCACACCAAATTCATCAATCCAATGAAATTATCACATCACGTTACAGTAAATATCACCAGTCAAGAATAATAATTGAGGAGTTCGAATGTCTCCCTATCACGGTGGTGATAGTGCTCGTTTTCCGTTACCGCGCGAGGCATAGGGGTCGTGGGACACCCCTATTGTTCACACATGTTCCATACACTCACTAGAAGAGAACAACTGCCCCTTACCTCAAGTGAATTTCGTACTCCTAGGATGGTATGAGGGAACACCAAGCTTTTCCTTTCCTAGTGAAGCTTTCTTCAGCAAAAACACAAGAGCAAGGGTTTAGGAATGGAAAAATCATAGTTTAGAACCCTAACATTGACCTTAAAGACAAAGTTATCATTAGAAGGCTTACCACTTTCTATTCTTCACAATGAGGTTGTAAGAATGACAGTAACAATGCTCCCTAGTTGAGTTCCCTAGCGTAGCTTGGAGTTCAGAGCCTTTGACAGCATCAAATTGGAGAAAGGGGGAAAAAACTTTTCTCTATTTGAATTGGTCTTATGAGCAGCTCCTAATCATGTTTAGGGTTTTAGAACTGATGCTTAGTGGCTAGGTTAAGTCTAGGGGTCGTGGTTGCTTCTTCAGGTCCAGAATGGGTCACACGGGGTCACAGAACCGGCCCAAAACGAGTTAAAACGCGAAAAAAACGCACAGCCACTTATCAGCTGTGGGCGCCCTGCGCCAGCACCCCCTGGGCGCCCTGCGCCTGCTCTCTGTGAGGCCTGGGCGCCCGAGTTTCAGTCTGGGCGCCCGGCGCCCCCTGGGACCGTGTCTGCTGCCAATTTTATGTCCTGACTCGCCTAAACGCGCACCGTGCCAATCTTATTGGACTTCTAACTAATCAATAGCATATTTAACACATCTACATACATGAAATGCTTAATCAAGCACACAAGGAATTATAAGGTTCTAGCACAAAGTGAGGGTGTTACTCAATTGAGTTGTTAAGGGGTTTGAAAATGGGGAATACGGTAACTGAAATAACTAAGCATAGGAATAAAGGTACATCTAGATACTCAGTCAGCTGAAGGGATTGTAAAACATATGAAACCCATCCCAAGCAACTATAAGCATGTTCTAATACCCTAAGACATATCCTAACCTAGAAGAATGAAAATTTGGGCTGTTACAGTTTGCATGCGACATAGCCTATGATAAACTCGTGGACAAAGGATTTACCCTTGCACTATTGTTGGATTGGATATTCTTATGGATGTCACTTCTAGATGGAGTTCCATAGCTGCTGCTGTTTCATCTTTTCAGGAGCGTTGGAGATTGAGCCAGTGGAGGAAGATTACTCTGAATGTTTCGTGTTTTGATCTTACTGAATTGTTTCTCAGTAAGAGTTATAGTTGTTGGCCAGCTTAGCTTAGGGTTTTGTCATTGTTATTTGCGTGATTACCTATTGTTTTGTAAATACTCTTTTCATAAAACCTCGCCTCAGTGTGAAATGATTATGTTATGTTTTATGTTATGTGAAGTATTGATTGTGATGCGTTATACTCGGATATTTGCAAAAGACTGATTTTGCATTATTTAGAAAATTATAGTACTATTTATGTCTCATTTTTTAAAAAGGTTTCAAAGGGAAGAAAAAGAAAAAAAAATTACTCCTATTTTCCATTTCGAAATACATTAGAGTACTTTTTAACTGAAAGCATACAAGCATCAAATGTTTTCAGCATTAGATTGGGTTCCACAGTAGCACTCCGGAAACGGGGTGTTACAATTGTGGTATCAGAGCAGTTTGGTTCTAACCAGACTGCTTTGGGTTAAGCTGACCTAGATTGTTGGGGATTGTCGGGTATAAGTTTGTTATGCCTAGGTTATGTGAATCTTGTTTGTGATTGTCTGTAACGTTTCCTAGATGAAACATATGTGACATTGTGTGAAATTGTGTGCGATCATCTCAGATGACTGATTTTATTGTGGGCTTCTGGTAAGTTTACCTTGTATAAATTTGATGCCTTTGAGACGAACGAGTCTTTCTGCTAGAGCTAGTAATTTAGACGTGAATCATGTAATCCGAGTGATAGTTAGGATAGCAACTACTGTCGCACAACAAATCGCCGTGGTGAATCAACATTATTTGTTGAGACAATAAAGGGAGGAGCGAGCTATGGGAGTGCCAGTTAGGCCAGATTACCAGGGCAACGGATAAAGAGGAAGACAACAACAAGGAGCACCTTATTTCTATCCTCAGGGAAATGACCGCAGTCAGGATCGTCTTGTGGCGCAGGCTATTGGGAGTAGCCAGAAGGAGAAGTGGCACTATTAACACTAAGGAAGCAAGGAACACTTGGTCGATAAATACTCATCAAATAACCGATATGTTGTAACTGTAAGAAGCCAGGACACTTTTCTAAGGACTGTTAGTTGCCAAAGGTGGATCAACTGCAAATGCTACGGAGGATGCGTGCCCAGCTATTGGAGGATATGTCTATATGATGGGCAGAAGAGGAAATCACAAGCATCGATAGCCGAAGATGCACTACTTTAACGGTAAAGATGAAGAGCACAACGTTAACAGTATCCAACCAAGGAAAGGTTGTATTTTAACTGCAGGGAACTAGGACATCTATCCAGAGACTGTGAAGTACCACGAGCTGAGTCTGCTGTCAACAATGTTGGAGCTGCAAGATCAACCACTAAGGAACGTGTTTACACACTAAGCGGAGCAGAGAACTCATCATCTGAAGACTTCATTCCACGAAACGCGACACAATGGAGTTGAGTGGGCAGAGTTTTACAAGGGAGATTATTCGTAGAAGACGCTATAATTATCGTATTATATGTATTATGTTGTGTGCGTGGTTCTAAGTATAGACCACATAAGTGCTTTGACTTTGTGACGTATTTTACTATTGTATTAAATTCCAAAATCCAAATTTCTAGTATTCTTTTGGTATTACGATAGATGTTCTTGTGATTGTTGTGCAATTACTTGTGATTTATGCTGTTGTTGATCTTGTGGTTAATAAGTTTTAGAAATTTTTTTTTCCTTTTGATGTCATAAAAACGTGGGTTTTTGAAGAACTTGTGATTGAGTATTTCAACTTATTTAAGTTTTGATTTTATGTTGTTTAAGATGATTATTTTAATGGTTTCGAAAAACCTTTCCTTCCTTTTTTATTTTGTTGAAACCGCGAGTTATTGTAAGTAAGAGGAAAAGAGGATTTCATCATTTATCCAATTGATATATTGTTGGTCTTTGTTGTAGTTGTGGTTTTGGAATTGTAGAGAAAAGTTTTGTGTTGATCTTTTATTAAAAAGCTTTTGGGTGTGAGTAGCATGATTTTGAAAAACGGATTTTAGTGTGTAGGTGTGCAAGCCGTGTGTAACGACCCGTTTTCGGACCGCTACTAAACTAAAACTAAACCTGTATGCGATGAATTTTTAAAATGGTACTCTTGTGTCCTTCCAAAAATACGGTATATTTTTTTTTAAAACAATGGTGCCCACAAAGCTTACACAGAGTACTTACAGCGTTTCAAAACATGGTGCAGCTAGGACACAAGTTACGTACTGGAAATACATACATTCATAAGCATATACAATCAACATACACAGTACGTACAAAATAAAACAGAGTAGTAATGTAAGAGAAAATACACCTAAGATATGAATACCCTCGTGAGAGTGTTCATACCCTGGGGGTACTCCCGGCAGACACCCACGCAGGGGGCTGCTCCAAAAGTAGAACCACTAGTCTACCCTGCATCAGCAAAACATCACTAGCCCGAATGGTCACCTACAAACTGTACACAAAAGATATATACTACAGTCATCCCAAAAAGAAATATAACCGCAGTCAGATAACACGGCATCTACAAATCACTACCCAGATCCTCCGATGGATCATCCTCCTCCTCGTCACCCATCGGATTCCCACCTGTCAAATCGATGAAAGGTGCCGCAACTGGCACGCCACTCGGCACGTACTCTCCTGTAGTAGCATCATCATCAAGCTGTGAACCTAGACAATCCGCCTCTCCGCACACCACGCAAACAGGAGGTGGATCCACTGGTAGGGTGGAGATCCTAACAACAGAAGGAGAACCCGGTCCTACTGGATAACTCTGAAAAGCAGCTGCCCTCGAGGTAGACGCTCCTACAGATCCTCGACCAATCACGCTCTTACGAGCGGTCCATCTCACTCTCGGTCCTCGACCACGTCCTCGTGACAAAATCCTGGAAACAGTAGCTCTAGGAATCTCAAACGGTCCCTCTGGAGACGAAGAAGAGGCTGGCATAGCCCCCTCACACTAGATAGTCCTCCAAGCATCAACCACCTGCATAGTCCGTATAGGGAAACTCATTGTACGTCGCGACACCTCCTGCCTCACAGCAACACCGTCCTCTCGGAAGGTTTGTACAATATCCCCAGTATATACAACAGATGGGGTCAAACTCCATCGCCGCGGGCTGCTCGATGTCGGGGAAATCAAACAAAACTTCTAATAGCCTGCTAATCCAACAAAACCTTCGATAAATCTTATAATCTTCGATAAAACTTATAATCTTCGAAAAACCTTCGATAAATCTTCGATAATAGCCTGCTAATCCAACAAAACTTCTAATATCTGTCACAGTCTTCAGCTGTTCCCATGCTAACACAGCTTCAATCTTAGCTGGATCCACAGCTATTCCATCTCTAGTTATCACATGTCCGAGAAAGTTCACCTCTTCAAGCCAAAATTCACACTTAGAAAGGTTAGCATAAAGTTGTTTCTCTGGCAGTATCTGCAGATTGCTAAATCGTAGATGCTCTTCGTGCTCCTCTCTACTCCTCGAGTAAACCAAAATGTCGTCGATGAACACTACCACAAACTGATCCAAGAATGGGTGAAAGATCATGTTCATGTAGTCCATAAACACTGCTAGTGCGTTTGTCACTCCAAGGGGCATCACTAAGTACTTGTAGTGACTGTATCTCGTCCTGAAAGCTGTCTTGGGAATATCTTCTTCTTTCACGCAGATCTGATGATAACCTGACTTCAAGTCAATCTTGGAAAATATCGCAGCTCCTCGTAGTTGGTCCATCAAATCGTCGATACGCGGTAACGGATACCGATTCTTGACAGTAACCTTGTTGAGTTGGCGATAATCCATGCACAGTCTTGATCGTCCATCCTTCTTCTTCACTAGCAACACTGGGGCTCCCCATGGCGACACACTTGGTTGTATGAACTGCTTCAACTCCAAGTGCTCAATCTGAGACTTCAGCTCTTTCATCTCGGCTGGAGACATCCGATAGGGCGCTATCGAAATCGGTCCTGTTCCTGGAAGCAAATAGATGGAAAACTCGATCTCTCTCACCGGTGGTAACCTTGGTACGTCTTCAGGAAAAACGTCTGCAAAGTCACACACCACTGGAACATTCTTCAACTCGAGCTCTTGAGAAACTTCTGAACTAGCTAAGTACATGTATTCCTGAGTTCCCTCTTTCAATGAAACACCAATGTGATTAACAGATAGGTAGTTGGAAATTTCGAGGTCGGGAAAAACCACGGTTTTTGACACGATCAAAGGACATGGTGGTGAGACAACCAATCCATCCCGAGAATGACATCTAGACCCTTAAGTGGTAAATAGACCAAATTAACCACAAATTTTCTACCCTGAATGACCACTACACAATTAAGGCATGCAGTGTTGGTAACCAAGGTTTTAGCAGCTGAGGTAGTAACTACTAGTTTGAAGGGTAAAGCAGTCACAGTCAATTCCAAACGGTCTACACAATCCAAGGAAATAAAGGAATGGGTTGCACCGGAATCAAAAAGAACAGATTGGGGTTTACCCTCAATCTCACAGTCTCCCTGGATGAGGTCATCAGTCTGCTCTGCTTCTTCTCCACTCATACAGAAGACTCTGCCTTCAGCCATCGGGCGTTTCCCTTTAGCCTTTACTGCGTGCATTGCCGGTTCAGCCTTAGGACAACCCTTGGCAAAGTGTCCCGGCTTCTTGCAGTTGAAGCATACATCCTCCTTCACAGTACAGCTGCTCGCATAGTGTCCTGGCTTCCCGCAATGGTAACAAGTCACATCAGCGCTTGTCTGACTCCCGTCCCTAGCATTCTGGGCCATTGGGCGATACTGTCCCTTGCTGTTGTTCCTTTGGGGTCGACTATACGGCTTCTTATACTGTTTTCCTTTCTGAGCAAACCTCTGCCCTGTGCTCTGGGGTCTCACTGGTCCGCCAATACCACTCCTCTTCTTGGCGCTTCTCATAACTTCCACCTCAACACACCTGTCAATCAGTTCTTGAAGATTCCTGATTCTTAGAGATGTCACCGACTTCTGAATATCGAATCTTAGGCCTCATTGGAATCTCTCGCTGAACCATCCCTGGTCAACTCGGTCACGGAACGGACTGAAGTACCTAGCAAGTGATTCAAACTTGGCAGCATACTCTGACACCGTCATGCTACCTTGCTGTAGTCGAAGAAACTTCTGCTCTTTCTCAGCTCGTGTAGTGTCAGGAAAGTACTTATCCAAGAATCTCCTGGGAAAAACTTCCCAAGTGATCTCACGACGCTCTGCCGCTAAAGTCTGCTTCACTCCCTTCCACTAATACTCAGTATCTCCAAGCAACAAGTAGGTTGCGTAGTCCACCTTGACATTCTTTGTACAATGAAGTGCCTCGAAGATCTTCTCTATCTCCTGTATCCATAGATCTGCCTTATCCGGATTTGGTTCTCCGAAAAACTTCGATGGGTCATGCTTCCGAAAATCCGCCAATCCTCTTGCCTCTGCATTCCGCTCTGCCCTTTGCTATTGCTGCAGATTCTGCTGGGCCAAAGCCGCCGTCTGCTGGGCCATAGCATTAAACTATTGAGTTGCAGCAGCCGATTGTTGAGCCATAGCCGCCGCCATTTCTGTCATTGCCTGAATTGCTCGTTCCATGTTGGAGTTATCTGATCTGGCTGTAGGGTCTCTGCGAGGTGGCATTAGATTTCGAAAAAACCAAAACCTGCCAGAAACTCACAAACAAGTGATGTGTTAACACAAATTGCTTCAATCAAGAAACAATTCAAACAATTGGTAGACAAACTGCTTCACTCAGCAAACAATAACAATACAATCACATCTATCACTCAACAAACACAACTCGACACGGTGACCAGTTTCAAATTTCCTATGCACAGTCCGGTTAGAACCCAACTGCTCTGATACCACAATTGTAACGACCTGTTTTCGGACCGCTACTAAACTAAAACTAAACCTGTATGCGATGAATTTTTAAAATGGTACTCTTGTGTCCTTCCTAAAATACGGTATATTTTTTTTCTTAAAACAATGGTGCCCACAAAGCTCACACAGAGTACTTACAGCGTTTCGAAACATGGTGCAACTAGGACACAAGTTATGTACTGGAAATACATACATGCATAAGCATATACAATCAACATACACAGTACGTACAAAATAAAACAGAGTAGTAATATAAGAGAAAATACACCTAAGATATAAATACCCTCGTGAGAGTGTTCATACCCTGGGGTACTCCCGACAGACACCCACGCAAGGGGCTGCTCCAAAAGTAGAACCACCAGTCTACCCTACATCAGCAAAACATCACCAGCCCGACTGGTCACCTACAAACTGTACACAAAAGATATATACTACAGTCATCCCAAAAAGAAATATAACCGCAGTCAGATAACACGACATCTACAAATCACTACCCAGATCCTCCGATGGATCCTCCTCCTCCTCGTCATCCATCGGATCCTCGCCTGTCAAATCGATGAAAGGTGCTGCAACTGGCACGCCACTCGGCACGTACTCTCCTGCAGTCGCATCATCATCAGGCCGTGCACCTAGACAATCCGCCTCTCTGCACACCACACAAACAGGAGGTGGATCCACTGGTGAGGTGGGGATCCTAACAACAGAAGGAGAACCCGGTCCTACTGGAGAACTCTGAACAGCAGTTGCCCTCGAGGTAGACGCTCCTGCAGATCCTCAACCAATCACGCTTTTACGAGCGGTCCATCTCACTCTCGGTCCTCGACCATGTCCTCGTGATAAAATCCTGGAAATAGTAGCTCTAGGAATCTCAAACGGTCCCTCTGGAGACGAAGAAGAGGCCGACATAGCCCCCTCACACTGGATAGTCCTCCAAGCATCAACCACCTGCATAGTCCGTATAGGGAAACTCGCTGTACGTCGCGACACCTCCTGCCTCACAGCAACACCGTCCTCTCTGAAGGCCTGTACAATATCCCCAGTATATACAACAGATGGGGTCAAACTCCATCGCCGCGGGCTGCTCAATGTCGGGGAAATCAAAGATGATCTCTGGCAACGTCCGCATGGTCGGAATCAGTACGCTCTTCGCCATCACCTGGATAGCTATCATGAATCAAAGGTACCATGGGAAATGGTCAACTTCTCAACGAATCAAGATATAACAATTTATAAAGCAATAAGCAAACAACATTGTATACAGTTCATAAGGCTTAACTCAAAACTCTCGCTCAAGACTTGACTCTCGACTCATTTTCTCTCGACTCAACAATTTTCCCGGAAAGCAGATGCCGCACTATCCACTGAATACCAGCCGTAGCTTTGGGATCTTCGCTCTCCCTAGGACATTCAGCTCCAGTTCCATAACGCTGCGACGCCTAGCTAATCCACCATGAACGAAGGGGACCTAGCACCCTCAGTTGTCCGGCTCACAGCTCAAAAACATCTTGACGACTCGACTAAGCTCTCAGACTCGATGAAACAATTCGCCGCATACGATATTCAAAGAGCAATTCACATAATTATTCGACCGCATATCAAATAATTTATAGCAAGCTTATTACAACGAAACGCAATTCAACAAACATAAGGAGCATAAGCAGTTCACATTGTGAAACACAATTCAATACATAAGCAATTCACGGCAGTTATTCAATCACATATTAAATAAATGCATAACTCAATAACATCGTCATTCACATCGTGGAATCCATCCCTCTGCAACTCGATGGAGTTGACAGAGAGGTACAACAAGTGTGGGGGGTTGGGGTCAGAAGACCAACCACAATATTTTTCACCACGAACGACTCGGAATATAGGCGACCGCACGACAATAATCACGAAGGGGTACAAAACCCTGACTTCGAACCCGGAGGGTTCTCAGACTTCTTCGCTTTTTTGACAGAAACATTTAAATAAATAAATCCTAAAATGTCTAGAAGTGCCCTTACCACAAGCTGTCGCTAACGTAGCTCCGAAGTCCTCAGGTCCGCGTTGCTCGGTCTCCGGTATTACGATTCCTATCACCACGACAATTTAGTACACTTCTAAGTAAAACTAAAACGTAGCTCTCACTTAGCCCTTTGATCTAACAAAACTCACTCAAGCATTTCAATCACTAATTACTTGAAAATAATAAGGTTTTGTAATCAAAATCATTTCTTACGAAAACCAAACATAACACATTTTCTAATGTTCTTGAAAACTTTTAAAGAAAACACAACTCATTAAATACTTTTCATAAATCTTACAAGTTTCAAAAGCATACTCATTCAAACATTTTAGTCAAGTTTACAAACAAAACTTTCCTTTTTTTACACCCGTTTGGCCTCTCGGCCTTAACCCCCCTTCTTCATAAAATAAATTTGCCAAAACCTCTTTGCACAGTTAACTACTACCTTGCATGTTCACAAACTCAAACAATCACATATGACAACTAGTACACATAGCCAAATCCAAATCATTCATCAAGAAATTTTTACAATACTCCAAATCAAAGGTTTTCAACAACTTCAAAACTAACCCTTAAATCCAAATTTCTTCACCAAATCAACTTCAACACAAAACCAATTACTAACACCAATTAAAAGGAAGATGTAAAACAATTTTTCCTCTCCTAATCTCCTCCTAGGGCTCACGGCCCTAGCCCCTTTTTCAAAGAAAAATTACAATTTTTCATACAACCTCACCAACACCAATTTTATCAATTCTTCTACTTCATCAAACCACATTTAAAACACTCAAACAAATCATCATCAAAGCTATACATGTTCTTACAACATTCAAGAATCTCAAATAAAAATCAACTCAATTCAAGAATAGGTTTTTCATCAAAATTCACCCAAACAAATTTTTAGTCCCAAAACTTTAACTAAGACAACAATAACTACATCAAAGAGGCTCATTCATCAAATTTATTACATGCTTCAACAATTAAATCCTACAAATCCTCTTTGCCAAGAATAGGTGTTCATCCCAAAAACAACTAAACAACATGTTAATTCTAAAACTACCACTCCAATCAACAACAACAACACAATTTAAACTCAATCAAACCATTAATTGCAAGATTGAACCTCAAGATCACCTTGCCCCTCTTTTTCCCTTGGATTCACGCCTAGGGTTTCCAAGATTGGAGACTTACATGCTCATTTCTTTCATTCAATGATCAACAACACAAAACAACATTTAAACAAGTATGAAATCAAGCAAGAAAATCAAGAAGCAAAAAGAGAGGGAGGGGCGCTGTTTTGTGCAGAAAAATGGGGGAATAAAATTGATTTTTCTCCTTACTTGAATGGCTAGAAGATGAAGGATCAAGTGGAGGAAGAACTTGGGTGCAAGATTGATGAAGTTTGGAGGAGGAGAACTCAAGAAATGGAGGTTGGAAGTGGTGGAGCTCCAAGGTTCCTTTCTTACTCTAGAAGAAGAAGAAGAAGATGAAATGCATTTTGGGAGAGAGGGTCACGAGATTTTGGGGCTGCATATAGCTCCCTCCTTTTATTTATTTTACTTAAAAATAATAAGTAAGCATAGTTAGTGTAAAATAGTTTAGTAAAAAGGGGTTTTTCAAATTAATCACACACATAATGACACCTAGCAATAAAGTAAAGATGCTAATCCCATCAAATAGTCCATCCCATCTAATCTTACACCTCTCATGATTACCCACTAATTCTAGAGTCTAGGGGTTGTTAAAACACGACGTCGAAAAATCTGCGTTACCGATAAATTCGCGAAAATTAATTTAACGAGAAATTAATTCATCGCATGATAATATTTAATTATAAATAATAAAAATCATGTCAAACACTCAAAAATAGTCTCAACAAGTTACGTTTTGATTTTCATCAAAATCGGAGTTCGTTTAGAATTTTATCTGCAGCGAAACTGCCCGGCGATTCGAAACGCGACGAAATTTCGTTAGAATTTTTCGACGATATTCGAACCTGAATTAATATAAAATATTAACTCTCAAATATAATTTGATCTTGATTTAATTAATACACTTACTTAACGAACAAGAAAATGCTTTATTATAGCGTAAATACGACAAAATATACTAAATAATGCTATTTAACGTATCATAGAAATACGGGTGTTACACCGTGAGGCTCTTTGAGAGAACTAAAATTATTCTATGCTTTAATACTTGATTTTTAGTGATTTTGTTGTTGTTGGTGTTTGATGCAGGTTTTAGTTTTTGATTTAAATGTGTCTTGATGATTTTAAGACAATGACAAACCTAATCTCAAAAGAATCATAGTGTTCTTGAGAGGGTTGTGTCTCGAAAAGATCAAGTTTTGTTTTATGAGAATCAATTCTTGCTTTGTGTTATTTTTAGAACTTAGAAGTTTTAAAAACAAAAGAATTTTGGTTTTGGGGTTTATGATTAAAAACGTGGTTGTGTAGGTATATTTATGTTAGTGCAGTTTTATTGTTATTAGCATGTAACCGTAACTCAGTAGTCGTCGTGACCGTGTTCGTGATCGTGATGGAGTAGAGATCGTAGCTTGGAATAAGGCATCATTCGCGAGGACTTCTTTGACATCGACGCGCAGTATTGTGTTTTGTAGATGTTTCAGTTAATAATGTAGTGTTTTAACTTATTACTGATATATGAATAAAATGTATGCTTTGATGCTGCCTGCTTGAATGAAATAACTTCCATATCGTATTAGTTTTCAATGTCCAAAGTTTGTGATATGCTTTTAGTGTTAAGTTATGATTTTTCAGATTTCCTAATTTTGTTTTGGTTTGTAAATGAATTTTCGGGGACGAAATTTTTTTTAAGGAAGTTGGTAATGTAACAACCCAATTTTTATAAAAATTATTTTATAGTTTCCGACTACTTGAAAATAAATCATGGAGATTGTTAAAGTTACGAAGAGCTACAAGGATTTATTGTAAACAATTTACTGTTTTAGTAATTAATTCAGATTAAGAGACAGTGTAGACGTATACTGTTTTTAATATGAATTAATCTTGAAAAATGTGAAAAATTGTTGTTTAATTAAAGAAAATTATTTTATTGAATGAAAAATAATTTTAGGACTTAATAGATATTTTTAAGTCACGTTTTGAATTTTCATTGTTTAGATATTGTATTAATTGTCTGTTTTACGTCATATTTAATATGACTATTATTTTAGAGATTTTGTCTTGATCATTTTATTGTTTGAATAATATCTAGATGATAAGAGAAATTGAAATTAGTGATCCTCACTAACTTACAGTTTTTATTACGTTGCAAGAATTCTGTTGAATTCTGCCATTAGGAGGCTATGGGTGAGTTTCTAAATGAAACATGCCTAAACGTGATCCAAATTTTATAAACTTTGAGATCTTAGCATTTTACAATATTTATAATTTATTGAAATTTTTCTGGAATTTTTGGGCATCAGAAAATATTTAGTGCATTATCTGTGCCCAGAAACTGCCTAATTGCAACATTTCAATTCGCATTTTGAGAAAACGAGATACGTGGGTGTTTTTCTCATGCCGTGAGGAACATTTTGGCTAAATGGTAATTTTTGGGTGTGGACTTGTTTTTAGAATTATTTTTGGAATTTTTAGTATTAAAACCTAATATACGCGTAACGTCGTGCACCCGATTGATCGAAAATACGTCGTAGCAAAACTCTTGCTTAGTAAGCAAGAATGACGGCCACACATGGACCAATAGGAGCTGAACCATGTGATTTAGAAGATTCTAAGACAAGTGTTGCAAGATTATTGGTTGGTTAGTAAATGGTAGGAAGTTAGTTTAGTTGGTCTGTAACTAGTTTAGTTAGTTTCCAACTAAATGAACATTTTTTGTTCCATTCATGTCCCCAAATTTTCGTGGCTCTCTCCCTCATTAGACATCAGCCCATTCCATTTCTCCATTGTTGAAAGCTTGAGAAAAAAATTCCTTGAGAGAGAAAGTTGTTTTAGGTGAGGAACTTAGTGATTTTGCTTCCAATCTTCCTTCCTTTCTTCTTAATTCTTGATCTATCATCATCATCCTTGTGGGTAAGGATCCTAATCCCTTTCTTCCTTCTCATGGATGCCATGATTGTGTTCTTCATGGTTTTAGTGTTATTTTGCTTAGAATTTGTTAAATCTTGATGTAATAGCTTGTATATTTCATAGATCCATCATTCTCCTCCTAGATTAAACTTGTTTGATGAATTTAAAATTTGAGAAACCCTAAGTTTTGGGGCTGGCCAAAATCAGGGGCTTTTTAAGGTTGTTTTGCCTTTATTTTGTTGATTTGGAGTTAGTTATTTGGTGGGTTTTAAGTGGTATATTTGAAACTAGTCTTATATACATGTTTTACAAAGTTTTGAGAAATGAATTTGTTGAGTTTTTGGGGCTGGTAACCGTGGATCATGAGCAAGATTTAATAGATGTTTTAATTTGTTTTTAAAGTGTTTAAAGTGTTTAATAAGTTGGTTTTTGGTTAGGACTTTAAGTCTATAAAGATTTGTATGTTTGAAGCTTTGAAAATTTGTTGAAACAAAATAAATTTGGGGCTGTTTTGGGGTTTCCAAAACAGTGGCTTATGATCAAGTTTTGAGCGAGTTTTAACTTGTTTTTATTTGTATTAAAGTGGTATGGAAATTGGTTTATGATAGGAAGTTGTGGATCTAACAAAATTGTAATGAATTAGGAGTTAAAGATTTGAAAACTTGAAGTTGTTTTTGGAACACTAAAACCGTGGCCTTCAAGGAAGTTTTGTCACTTGTTCTTGACTTGTTTTATGCCTAAGATTGTTGTAAACGGTGGTTAGTAAATTGATTTAGCAAAGTCTTTCAAAGGAGCTTGATTTTAGGAAATGATTTGGTTTATGTTTCAAGTATTGTTTTGGACTTGTAATAAGATTGTTTCTAAAATTTTGTCACATGTTTTAGTGTTTTAAAAAGTGATTCAAAGTTGGCAAAACACTATTTATTTGGTAAAAACACTATTCCAATTGGTAAAATTTGATTTAAGCATTTTCTAAGTGTGTAGAGTTAGTAAAAGTTTCAAAACTTGCATGACTTAGACTTGTTGCATGATATATGACTAGGTGTGATCTAAATAGGATTAAGTGAGTAATTCTTAGGCCTTTAGGGACCTAAACCCGTGGCTACCCTAGGGGCATTAGATTGAGTTTTTAGTTCTAATTGATTGAAACTTGCGTTGTTAGGGTACGCGCGAGGTGCGATTTGACGATAGTTTCGAATTACCTTACTAGGATTGTTAAAGCGCCTAAGGTAAGGGAAATTCTTATATAATGAGTTTGGGCTTTTCGCCTTGTGTATTGTTTGATTGTTTGATTAACTGTGTGGTAGTACTTGTAGTATGACTATGTATTGTTTGGAATGCTGTACCATGCTTCTGGCCCCGCGTGGCAAGACGGAATTGTATTGTGTGACTTAAATCATGTTTGATTGATTTGATTGGACTTGAAATTGACGAATGCATGTAGCAGGTTGTAGCGTACTTAATTATTATGTGCTGTATGAAATGTTGTAGCACGCTCTTGGCCCTGTGTGGCATTATGATTTGTATTGCTTGCCTTAAATAATGTTTGATTTAATTGGAATTTGGAATTGAATGGAATTTGGAAAATATTGTTGATAACAATGGATTAATTAATAATGCGTTGATCGATTGTTATTGGTTTGACGATTTACTATGGCAAATCCGATGCTATTTCACAAGCCGAATTCTGATTTTGTAAACAAGTTGTTAATGGTATTTTGACTTAAAAGTAAGCGTGAGGGTTTTGGTATAACTAGTCAAAGCTTGCAAAGAATTTTCAAGGAATCATAGTAGGAAAAAGAACTTGAGTAAACAATGTGATTTGTGAAAACAGTTGGGTTAAATGATGCGTCTGGAAAATATAATTGTTAATTCAAGTTTAATATCTATAGTCCTAACGAACCAAGTGATGGTAATGATATTAATGGGTGAGGAAGGCTTGTTTATTTTGAGTATGCTTCGCTCTTTTTCCTCTCATCTTTCATTCATGTCTTCTCAACCCTCATCATCCTCTCTTTCTGACAATCAAACTCACAATTTTTCCAAAAAAGTCTTCAACGAAGAAATTCGATTTGAAGATATCAATCAAGATTTAGACAATTGGGATATTCCTAAAATCAAAGACGAAGATCTTTACAAAACAATCCATACAAACCAATTTGAACCTTCCCATGAAGAATCAATAATTCACTTACAACGATTTGAAACCACAACCCCTGTAAGAACTTCATACCAAAAGGATGAAAAATAACAAAAAACCATCTAATCTCCAACTTATTCTTCCCTTAATGAACCATATGATATTAATGTTATATCAACTGAGTTTGTTATTGACAAAACAATATCTTAGAAAAGAATTCTATTCTAAGGAATGGACTCCTCACAGAGAATGGTTCTTCAAGCATTTTCAAGGAACCAAAAGAAAGAAAATTCAAGAAAAATTTTACTTTTTCCAAGAGCAAGTCCAATTCAACGTCCCATTCTTTGATTGGTTCAATGCCTATTCTATTAGGAAGAAAATCAATTATCCTTTCAAGAATCAATTGATAGGTAGTAAGACTTTAGATGTCATTACGTCGCGGCATTTAAGAGATGGACAAGTAGTCCAGTCTGATCTTCCTCCCAAAGCACCTTTTACTCTTAAGAGTAAAGACCAAAACAATCCTGTTATGGCCTCTCCCTTCAAAGCCAGAACTGAAGAAGGTCCCATATATGCCAGAGATATCAAAGATCTCATGGAGCAATCCAATTACACCAGTAAGTATCTCCAAATCTTAGGGGAAACCTTAGGAGAAATCAAAGGAAAAGAGAAGAGTAAGGGTAAAGCTCCTCTTGATTCCTCAAAAGGTGATAAGCCATCATCTTCCATTCAAATAGAAAAGCCTTTGTTTAATCCTTATAGGATTTCAAAACAACTCAAGAAAACCTTACAAGCTTCCAATCCTAGGAAACAGATCAAGAAGGAAATTGAAGAAGCCAGTGATGAGCTTCTTACCAAGATCAATCAACAACTGAAACTTTACAAATTAGTTATTCCCGAATCACCTATAACTCCACCTCCTATAGGTTCACCTAGGAATCAATCCATCAATATGTTAGGCAATTCTTCTTCCGTTTACTCAGAAGAAATCAATTATGATATTAATTAAGAGATTGATATCATTCCGGTCATAACTGGCCCAAAACTCAATTGGAAAAAACCAACCAAACTCTACTATCCTAGAGCTACGGCTCCAGATCTTCTCTTAGAAGAGAAGGAATCCAATTTTAAGAAGTTTAGTGCCAACAACATCTATGAATGGAACATAGATGGAGAAAATGAGTATGGCATAACCAAAATTCTTCAAATTATGACTATGGTAGCCACTGCCTATGAAACACCCAACGATTGTCCAGAGACAATGATTGTTAAAATCCTAGTTGCAGGTTTCTGTGGCCAACTCAAAGGATGGTGGGATAATTATCTCACTGAAGAAGAAAAACATTCAATTCTTAGTGCTATCAAATTAGATTATATTGGTACTCCAATCTTAGAGAATAATGTTAGCATCCCGGATGCTGTCAATACCTTAATCTTTACAATAGCTCAACATTTTATTGGAGATCCCTCTTTAATTAACGATCGATCTGCAGAGCTATTATCCAATCTTAGGTGTAAATCTTTAGGAGATTTTAGATGGTATAAAGATACCTTCTTAACTAGAGTTTACACTAGAGAAGACAGCCAACAAGCTTTCTGGAAAGAAAAGTTCTTAGCTGGCCTTCCCAAATCCCTTGGCGACAAAGTTAGAGAAAAACTTAGGAGCCAAAACCCCAATTCAAAAATTCCTTATGAGCAATTAAGCTATGGACAGTTAATTGCCATAATCCAAAAGGTTGCTCTTAAGATCTGTCAAAATGACAAGATCCAGCAACAATTAGCAAAAGAGAAAGCCCAAACCCGTAGGGACTTAGGGACTTTCGGTGACCAATTCGGCTTACCTTGTGCTAAGAAACCTAGGTCTAAGCCCAAACGAAAACACCATTACGATCTTCCCAGACCTCAATATTGTAAAAAAAAAAGCGTTTAGGAAAACCTAAGCCTAAACCCAAAAACCAATCTGCCAATTATGAGAAGCACAATTCTCATACTCAATCCAGAGACAAAATTGTCTGCTACAAATGTGGTAAACCCGGCCATATTAGTAGATATTGTAGGTTAATGGGTAGAATCGAAGCCTTAAACCTAGATCAAGATATTGAGGATAAGATTAATAATCTATTAATTGAATCCTCTCAAGAAGAAGATTCTTCTGAAGAATCCTCTGATCAATTATCTAAATACCTCAATCAAATTCAAGATGACGATTTGTCTCAATCTTCTAGTCAGGTCAATGTCTTAACCAAGGAGCAAGATCTCTTTTTCGAAGCCATTAATGCTATCCCTGACCCTCAAGAAAAAATGAAATATTTTGAGAAATTAAAATCCTCTTTAGTAACTAGACCTTCTAAGAGTCCTATAGTTACTAACAAGTTCAATCTCAAAGATACTTTTAAACGTCTTGAAAAAGCCAGTATCAAACCTGTTACTATTCAAGATCTCCAATTTGAAATCAACAATCTGAAAATTGAGATTAGAGATTTGAAACAAAAACAAACTGAACATCAATCAATTCTCGATCAATGGCAAAAAAATTATGATTCGTCCCCTGAATCAGGTCAATCTGAAGCTTCGACTTTTGCTTCTAAAAAAGAAGAAAATCAATTCGACATGATTAATGATTTTGACCTTTTAGGATTAATCAATTATGTCAAAATTCAAAAGTTTTTTGTAAACATCAAAATCCTTATTGGAGAATTTGTTCTTGAAACCACAACTCTATTTCACACCTGAGCTTATTCAAACTGCATCTTAGAAGGGTTAATTCCCACTAAGTATTTTGAAAAAAAACCTCAGAACAACTTAGTATTGCTAATAGTTCTAAGTTGAAAATAAATTACAAATTATCTTCTGCTACAATTGAAAACCAAAGTTTAAAGATTGAAACATCTTTTCTTTTGGTCAAAAATTTGAGGAACAAAGTAATTTTGGGAACATCGTTCATTAGATTATTTTTTCCTTATCAAACTACTGAAGATGGGATTATTACTCAACATTTGGATAAATCTATTATTTTCAAGTTTTTGAAAAAACCCATCATCAAAGATTTAAATCCAATTTTTTATAAAGAAAACCAAATCAATTTTCTTAAAGAAGAAATTTCTTTCAAAAACATAGAGAACCAATTACAACAATCTGGTACTCAGCAAAAGATTAACAATCTTTTGAGTCAAATACAAACTTCTATTTGTTCGGATTTACCTAATGCTTTTTGGAAAAGGAAACAACATATTGTTGGTCTTCCTTATGAAAAAGATTTTCAAGAAAAACAAATCCCAACGAAAGCTAGGCCAATTCAAATGAATGAAGAACTTTTTCAATTTTGCCAGAAGGAAATCAAGGATTTATTAGACAAAGGTCTAATTCATAAAAGTAAAAGTCCTTGGTCTTGTTCTGCTTTCTATGTCAATAAACAAGCTGAAATTGAAAGGGGAACACCTAGGCTTGTTATCAATTATAAACGCCTTAATCAAGCACTTTGCTGGATTAGGTATCCAATTCCCAATAAAAAAGATCTATTAAACAGATTACATAATGCAAAGATCTTTTCAAAATTTGACATGAAATCTAGATTTTGGCAAATTCAGGTTAAAGAAGAGGACAGATATAAAACTGCTTGTACTGTCCCCTTTGGACAATACGAATGGAATGTCATGCCATTCGGTTTATAAAATGCCCCTTCAGAATTTCAAAGAATTGTGAACGAGATTTTCAATATACTCCAAATTTGCTATACTATACATCGATGATGTACTAATATTTTCTCAATCTATTGATCAACACTTCAAACACATTAACATTTTTATTTCCACCGTGAAAAGAAATGGTCTTGCAGTTTCCAAAACAAAAATCAATTTATTTCAAACTAAGATCAGATTTCTTGGTCACAATATCCATCAAGGAACCATTATTCTTATCAATCGTGCTATTGAATTCACCGACAAATTTCCCAATCAAATCATTGATAAAACTCAATTACAACGATTTCTTGGATGTCTTAATTACGTCTCAGATTTCTTTCCTCAGCTTAGCAATCTTATCAAACCATTCCATGATCTTCTTAAAAAGGATCCTCCTCCTTGGACAGATGTTCATACAAATGTTGTCAAACAAATCAAATCTCAAGTAAAAGATCTTCCATTCTTTACCTGCCCAATCCATAAGCTTTCAAGATTGTTGAAACTGATGCCTCTGACATAGGTTATGGTGGCATTCTCAAACAAAATGTTTCTGGTAAAAAGCAAGTTATTGCCTTTACTTCCAAACATTGGAATCCAGCACAGCAAAAGTATTCCACTATCAAAAAAGAAGTTTTAGCAATTGTTTTATCAATTTCAAAATTTCAATCTGATTTATTAAATCAAAAATTTTTAGTTCGTATTGATTGCAAATCTGCAAAAGACATTTTACAAAAGGATGTAAAAAACCTTGCATCAAAACAAAATTTTGCCAGATGGCAAGCAATTTTGAGCATTTTTTATTTCGACATAGAATATCTTAAAGGCTCAGCAAATGCTCTCCCTGACTATCTCACTCATGAATATCTACAAGGAAAAGATGTCCACTAGATCTTTTTCCTCTAGGGGAAGAGGAAAAGGAGGTACAAATTTAGTTATAGAAAGGAAGCAAGCTGATCTACCATCTTTACAATCTGGGTCATCAACCCAAAAATATTTAACTGGGTCATCCACCCAAAACCAACTTGGGTGATCAACCCAAAAAATTCCAAATCAATCTCCAAAACAAACCCGCAATCAAACCAAGGAAGACTATGCTTTCCCTATCCAAACTCTTCAAGCCCTTCAGCAACAAGGCCTAACCCATTTACCAAAAAAGACTTGGGCTGGCACAGTAGAAAGAGAGTTTGATGATGATCTTTTATCATTAGACCTTATGATCCAAAATCAAAAAACACAAATAACCCAAGCAAATCCAAAACCAATTTCCTCCATTTCTGCCCAATCTTCCCGTTCCCAATATATTCCTAAACCCAAATATTGGCCTGTGACAGGTTTAGAACCAGAATTTTGGGACACAGACATTAACAAGATACCTTCCAAAATATTTCCTTCGGGATTCCATTTTGTACCAATGGTTCACAATAAAACCCAATTATTCTATGAGTACATCCTTGTAGATACCGAATCTATTAAAATCAAGCATTATAAGGATCCTAAAGATGATTCTATCAACACCCATTCCACTCTCCAGATCCTAAAAGTCTTGACACCTTCGGCCTAGGGACAAAATCCTAACAAACCTAAAAAAAATTCTGGTAATTTTGACCCAATAGGTTACACTTACTGGGATTACATCAAAGCCTGGGATTATCTGATCCTAGGTCTGCAAAACAAGTTTCTCAAACATTTCTGGCTAATTTATTTTAAGACAGGAGTCAAATACAATTTTCCAAATTGGTTCCTCTGTTGGTGGGATTTCTTTGGTCCCATTCCTGAAATCCTTCCCCCCGATGTCCTTGAAGGACTCCAATTCTTTTCCAAAAAATTTAATCAAGAATTTGATAACCTTCCAATTGAACTAAACTTTTTTATCAATTTCTCTCTTTCATGGGTTTTTTCTTGGCAATACAAGCTCACTGAAAGTTCAATCCCAAATATCCTTCCTTTTCTCCAAAAGCAAGCATTTGTTAAATGGTGGACTGCCTTTGATGGTTCTAAGGCTTCTCGGGAAAATATCAAAATTTGGTTCAAATCCAACCCAAAGTTCTTAAAATATGCAGAGGCAACTGTATGTCTTCTTCAAGATCAAAACGCTCAAATCGCAACTGCCTTTGCAGCCTCATCATCAGAAGAAGATGTTCTCCATAATCTCCAAAATGTTGTTCAATTACTACAAAAACAATCTTCAGACAAGGAACAAGGAAATCCTAATCAACCTTCATCCTCATCTAAACCAGCAAAAAAGAAGAGTAAGAAGAAGCAAGTCCTTAAACCTGCAACCCTTCAACCCTCTTCAGAAGAGTCTGCAACAGAAGACCCATTTTGGAAGAATGAGGACGACTGTTTCAAAATCTATCCTTCAGATTTTTCTCCCGTTATCGCTGAAAAGAAGTAATCTGTTGGAAAATCCATCAATTTGTCAGAAGACTAAAATTTCAATTATTGTACAATTTTACTATTTGGCATAGAGAGACGCTTTGAGTCTCGTAAGCCTTTCGTCTTTCTTTCTGTTTTCAATCTCTGTTTTCAATCTTCCAACTCAATAAAGTCTTACTTCAATTTCTATCTTGTTCTTTAACTGCCTACATGGCAGGTTCTATATTCTGATCTTATTTATTTCTGCATGTTTTAAGTTCTTGTTCTTTACTTTTCATCTTTAATTTTCTGCATTTAATTTACATGCGTAATCTTGTATATGTCTTTGGCGATTAAATGCGCCTCACCTTCCAGTTCCCTTTCCCATTTAGCTCTTCGTTTTGCTTCCGACCCCCTCTTGGTATCAGAGCCTGATGGGGAAGTACGAATGTGATATTGAGTTTGAATTCTGAGTTATTTCTCTGAGTTACTTGTTATGTTTAATCATGTTAAAATTTCGATCTGAAGGTAGTACTCAACGTATTGTTCTTAACTGAAATCATGTTGTTTAAAGTTTTATGGAAAGGAATTAAAACCTTACAGATCTACTAATAGTACTCAACATCTTGTTCATAAACTGAAAAACTTGTTTTTAAATGGATTTATCAAAAGGCAGTAAAACCTTTCAGATCTGACTTTGTACTCTGCAAGATGGAGGCTAGCAAGAAGTCCCGACAGATAAGGCAACGAGTCTATGGCCATGTCTAAGCAGGAATTGTTTAGATCTGAAAGTATTTTAAAAATCCTTGGTTGATGAATAATGTTGAGGTGGCGTTTGTTAGATCTGAAAGAATTTTATACTTCATAGTCCAAGAACAATACATTTCGAGGTGGCTTTATACAGATCTGGAACAAATATGTATGGTTAAACTTATATGAGTAAATTAGAATATAACTGTTAATTTAAGTTTAATATCTATAGTCCTAACGAACCAGGTGATGGTAATGATACTAATAGGTGAGGAAGGCTTGTTTATTATGAGTATGCTTCGTTCTTTTTCCTCTCGTCTTTCTTTCAAGTATTCTCAACCCACATCCTTCTCTCTTAATGAAAATCAATCTCAATCTTTTTCCAAAAAAGTCTTCAAAAAGAAATTCGTTTTGAAGATATCAATCAAGATTTAGACAATTGGGAAATCCCTAAAATCAAAGATGAAGATCTTTACAAAACAAAAAGTTTTTGGCATAAACAATCTGATTATGTTATTAAAACTGTTGAACAAAAATATAAAATTCAACAAGATGATGAAGAAATTCATCTGCTTTCTGATAAAAGCATCAACGAATACAAAGCCAAAAAATACAATTATTTGCACATAGGAAGTGTGCAAGTTGGCATGAAACCCCTTACCAGAGAATCTTTAGATATCGCAGTTCTTTTCTGCTTAAGGGATAAAAGACACAATCATTTTCAAGACTCTTTCTTAGGTACTGTTGAATCTAGTCTAAGTCATGGTCCAATCTTTTTCAATTGTTTTGTGGACTTAACTGTAAGTCTAGACGACAAAAATATTCTTGATGTTTTATATCTAAATGTCAAACTCCATGGGTATGATATGAAGGAAGGATCTATACCAATAACCCTGATCTATAGAGTTCAATACAAGGTAATGAACTCCATTAGGTCCAATTTTCTCAAAACCGATTGTGACAAACGTGGAGAAACAACTTTGTTTCTAACCGACAATAGTAAGGCCAATATTATTGTGCCCAAGACAATTCCGTGGAGTGATATTACACTCCCAGACAAATGGACCTTAGATAAGGCTACTCCAGCCTTACCTAGAATAACCCCAGAATTTCAAGATCTAATCCAACATCAAACAGGTCAAGTAGACTTAGTCTTTGATAGGAGAAATTCTTTCTCTCTCTCTAGGTCTGTTAGATCTACCAATGATTTCCAATCAGCCATGTCTAGGAGATCTCTTTTAGCATTTAGATCTATCCCTAGATCAATCCATACAAACTAATCTGAACCTTCCCATGAAGGATCAACAATTCACTTACAAGGATTTGAAACCACAACCCCTGTAAGAACTTCATACCAAAAGGATGAAGAAGATCAAAGAACCATCCAATCTCCATTTGTTATATCATCTAAGTTTGTTACTGACAAACAATCTCTTAGAAAAGAATTTTATTATAAGGAATGGACTCCTCACAGAGAATGGTTCTTCAAGCATTTTCAAGGAATCAAAAGAAAGAAAATTCAAGAAAATTTTTACTTTTTCCTAGAGCAAGTCCAATTCAACATCCCCTTCTTTGATTGGTTCAATGCTTATGCTATTAGGAAGAAAATCAATTATCCTTTCAAGAATAAATTGATAGGTAGTAAGACTTTAGATGTCATTACGGCGTGGCATTTAAGAAATACACAATCGTTTTCAAGACTCTCTCTTAGGAATGTGATATTGAGTTTGAGTTCTGAGTTATTTCTCTGAGTTACTTGTTATGTTTAATCATGTTAAAATTTTGATCTGAAGGTTGTACTCAACGTATTGTTCTTAACTTAAATCATGTAGTTTAGGGTGTGTTTGGATTGGTGGTATTGGGTGGAATGGAATGGGATGGGATGGTATGGGATGAGATTCCATTGTTTGGTTTTCTAAAAATTGGGTGGCATGGAATGGGAAGTGGTGGTATGGATTCCACCCAATTCCATCGTATGCTCTCATTTTGCTTCCCCCCAATTTGGGGGGTATGAGATGGAATCAGCCACCATATTTATTAAATTACCAATTTGTCCCTCATATTAACACTACTTAGCCAGAGGCAGGAAGAGCAGAATCAGTTCGCGCGAGAAGAATAAAAGGCATTTCTCTGGACCGGTGCCTTCTTCCTCATTAATAACATACGCAGAGCTCGCTTGTGACAAGGTTCATTCTGTTGCAACTTCTCTATGATTAAAGTATTGCATCTTTTTCTTTTCCTGATATTCAACATTTTTTGCTTTGCTTTGTGACTTTTTGTTCTGCATTTTTTTCCCTTTTCACACAAGTGTTGGAACTGGATAAAGAGATTTCTACTTTCCCTTCTCTTTTCTTCATCGTTCGTGCGAGCAGATTCGTTCTGTTGCACATGTGTTTCGCTTTTCTCTTTTCTTTTTCACTTACCACTTTTTCTGCAAATGGTTGATAATACGAATGCATCAATTGAACTTGGTTCTCCTTTTTTACTCACCACCGCTTGAGTCATCGTTTGAAGGCAGTGCTCTTATTATTATTATTATTATTATTATTATTATTATTATTATTATTATTATTATTATTATTATTAAGCTGCTGTTGCTTATTCAAAAAAATTTATTATGTTGCTCTTCTTGATTTTTAATTGCTTAAAAACTCTGTAAATTAGGCTTGGTTTTGCTTCCTAAGTTTTTTTTTTCTTCTTCTTGCTGATTGGATATTTTTTGTCATCTTTGTGCTTGTAGTTGGTGTTAATAATCACTTTCAATCTTAACATTTTTTTTTTGCTAGTGTTTCTCTCTTGAAATAGATATTTGATTGTATTTTTTTGTGGGTGGCGAGAGGGAGGGGCATAGAGAAATTTTGTTTGATTTTTTTTTTGGTTAGGCTAGGATCCTGCACATATATTAAATTAATTTTATTGTTTCATTTGTTATAGATGACCAATGAAGATATAAGATCCAAATATATACGCATGATACAAATGATGGGTGTTCAAGTATCCTACATTATAGTCCTAATTTGTGCACTAAAAAACAAGTCTAGAAGATCCAAAATACCTTCCAGAATCACTGAGCATAGAGAGAAAGAGTTAGAAATGAACTAATGAAACGAATATGGGCAATGATCGATGTCATGATATAATTCATATGGGTCCCTAAGCTTTCTTAAACTTGTGCACCTTACTACGAGATCGAGGTGGACTTACACATACACGACAAGCAACTATTGAGGAACAAGTAGCAAAGTTCCTTCACATAGTTGGACACAATGTCAGAAATCGTGTGATGTCTTTTTTCTTTAGACGCTCTGGTGAAACTATTAGTCGTCATTTTCATAGAGTATTAGATGCTTTGATAGAGTTGGAGGAGATATTTTTGAAATAACCTGATGGGACACAGGTTCCTCCAGAGATAGAGAACAGCCATAGGTTCTACCCATATTTTAAGGTAAACATAATTTTGTGTCTTAAACTAATATTAATAACTTGATGTTATACATGTTTAATGAGATAATTAAATGTCAGGACTGTGTTGGAGCAATTGACTGTACGCATGTGCGTGTCAAAGTTCCAACAGAGGATGCACCTAGATATCGTGGTAGAAAAGATTACCCTACACAAAATTTGTTGGTTGCATGCTCTTTTGACTTGAAATTTACTTATGTCTTGGTTGGATGGGAAGGAACGGCATCAGACTCAAGAGTAGTAAAGAGTGCTTTGACACGTGCATATCCTCTAGAAGTTCCATAAGGTAATAAAAAAATATAAAAGCTTTGTATAGGTATCTAGTTTAGCCAAACTAATAAACCCATTATTTTTTTATAGGAAAATATTATCTTGCTGATGCAGGATTTCCTTTGAAGGCTTGTCTTATCACACCTTATAGGGGAGAACGATACCACTTACAAGAATATTCTAGAAATCCACCTCGAAACCCTCGTGAATTATTTAACAAGCGTTATTTGTCATTACGGATGTCTATTGAATGTGCATTTGGAGTGTTGAAGAAGAGATTTTCAATTCTACAAACTACGACGGATCCCACATTTGGCATTGCAACGCAAAAAAAGAAGAAAAAAATCATCCTGGCTTGTTGCATCTTACACAATTATTTGATGAGTGAAAACCCTAATCAGAGTCTAATAGATGAGGTCCAACATGAGCTTGCAAATGAAAGGGGTTCCCAAGAGGATCGTCAATCTCAAAAAGAAAACAATGATGATACAACTAGAGGAGAGTTAATTAGAGACAATATTGCTACCTCTATGTGGTTAAATTACTAAAAATGTTTTCTCATTTTGTTGTTAAATTTGTCAATGATGTTTTAGGATGAACTTTATTTGGTTTTTATTAGCTGTGCGCACTTTAATATCCTGCGTTTGGATTGAATTTGAGGTTATAATATGTACTTTAATTAAATGTTTGAATCTTTATTTTTCAATTGTTGTGCATGTCATTTTCATTTTTATCCAAGATTAGATATGGAACCAACTCCAAAGAGGACAAGGAGATCTAAAGGAGTTGTTAGATGTAGCTGGACAACGGCTATGGATGAGGTTTTGATTGATGCATATTTGCATCAAAAAACTCTGGGAAATAAAAATGGTAACAGTATGACAACAACTGCTATGGACAACATTCTACAAGAGTTGAAGAACCACTTTCCAGACAAACCTGTTTCCAAACACAAGATAAAAGATCACATGAAACATATTAAAACAAAGTTCAATGTTTGTTAGGACATTTTCAAGAATGGTCTTAGTGGGTTTGCATGGGATGCAACAACTAATATGTGGATTGCTGAACCAGAAGTGTGGGACAAGCTAATTGAGGTATTACAAACTTTAATTATAGTAATACTTGGTTTTTTATGTGATGCTTGGTTTTATTTTTTTTAATGTAGGCCAAACCTGAAGCTGCTGAATGGAAAAACAAGCCTATATTGTTTTATGATAAACTTGTCAAACTTTTTGGGAAGGATCGAGCAATAGGAGGGCTTGAAGAAACAACACGTGAAGTAAGAGCAAAAAGAACTACAAATGGTAGGAACAATTATGCTGAGACCACAGAGGAAATTGCCCATATGGTTGAAACCAATAAAGTTACATTAGAGGGATTTGAAGTTTTTGAGGAAGTTCCTCCCAATAATTCTCCAAATAGGGCTTCTATTGGTCATTCTCAAGATGCAACATCAGCTAAGACTAAGAAACGTGCAAAAAAAGTTGCTGAAGATGATACAAGCATGGTTGAAATTGCTAAAACCTTTAAAGACATGGTTGAGGTGTTTAAAATGAGCACAACAGAGATGATCAAACAAAGTAAGAATGCTAGTAGTGAGGATTTTGGGCTCAATTGGTGGATGTTGGTATTGTACAAGCTTCCTTGCCCATTGTATACATGCACCTTGTTGATCATCCTGAAGTATTGAAAGCTTTTAATGGAGTTCCGAAAGAAACGCGCAAGGAAATGTTGCCTTATATTGTGCCAAATTATCCTTTTTACTGGTAATATATGTTATCCTTTTTAGTTTCTCTATATGTCATTTATAATTTGCCTTAATTTTCATGTTTTGTTGGTTTTGAGAATGTTCTATTATGTGCTTTTTGCAGATTTTGTGGAGATCTTAATGAAGAGTATTGGCATATGCTATGGATGTTATTGCCATGTTTGACTTCTTTTTGATATGGTTGGAACCAACGCTAGATAATTTTAAAAGAATGTTCTGTTAGGCTTCCTTCTTTTGTTAGTTTTAGGAGTTGGAGGTGACCATTTTTTTAAACTTATTTTTAGCAAATGTTGGTTGGAAAAGTAAGCATGGTCTTACTTATTTTGGTTTGGAGAGTATGTTAACATAGTGTAAATATATTATGATGTGTAGGACCTGCATATTTTGATGCATTAGGTGGCATATGTGCCCATGGGTGTTGGCTATATTGTAAGTTGTAATAAATGATCGCTTTGTAATTTCTTCTCGCAGCAAGTCTTGTGCTTGCTATCCTAATACAAGTTCTTTTTGATTATCAAAAAAAAAAATATCAGCTTTCATCCTTAAACATTTTTTAAAACACTCTTGCGCTTCTTGTCTCACCTACTTTATTCATTTGTTAAATAAGCTCATCCTCGCTTTATTTGTGCTTGATTGTTAGCTTATCTGGAAAGGACCAGGTACACAAGTAGAGGGCGTAAAATCTAGGTGTATCCAGTAATTTTTAGTTGAGCGAACAATACACAGATTTTGTTATTTTGTGACCCTAACTAATTAACTTTGGTATATTACCCTGTTGGATGGGTTGAAAATGTTGTTTACAAGGTGGACTAGTCATATGGAATTACATTTTCATTTCAATTGATTTATTCTTTCATTTTATAATATTATGATTTAATTATAATTTACTATATGGTATAAGATAGTGTGTTTTTTACATAAGGGTAAAAAGGGAATAAAAAAGTTATAACTCATTCCGCTCCGTCTATTTTCCAAACAATGGTGGTAAGTTTGTTCCATTCCATCATTAAATACCCAAACAATAGAATGGGAAATTGGTTCCGCTCCACTCCACTCCGCTCCATTCCGTTCCGCTCCGCTCCGCCCATTTTAAAATATCCAAACAGACCGTTAAAGTTTTATGGAAAGGAATTAAAAGCTTACAGATCTACTAGTAGTACTCAACCTCTTGTTCATAAACTGAAAAACTTGTTTTTAAATGGATTTATCAAAAGGCAGTGCAACCTATTAGATCTGACTTTTTACTCTGTAAGATGGAGGCTAGCAAGAAGTCCCGACGGATAAGGCAACGAGTCTATGGCCATGTCTAAGCAGGAATTGTTTAGATCTGAAAGTATTTTAAAAGTCCTTGGTTGATGAATAATGTTGAGGTGGCTTTTGTTAGATCTGAAAGAATTTTAAAGTCCTTAGTTCAAGAACAATACATTTCGAGGTGGCTTTATACAGATCTGGAACAAATATGTATGGTTAAACTTATATGAGTAAACTAGAATATAACTATTAACTCAAGTTTAATATCTATAGTCCTAACGAACCAGGTGATGGTAATGATACTAATGGGTGAGGATGGCTTGTTTATTTTGAGTATGCTTCGTTCTTTTTCCTCTCATCTTTCATTCAAGTCTTCTCAACCCTCATCCTCCTCTCTTTCTGACAATCAAACTGACAATTTTTCCAAAAAAGTCTTCAAAGAAGAAATTCGATTTGAAGATATCAATCAAGATTTAGACAATTGGGATATTCCTAAAATCAAAGACGAAGATTTTTACAAAACAATCCATACAAACCAATCTGAACCTTCCCATGAAGGATCAACAATTAACTTATAAGGATTTGAAACCAGAACCCCTGTAAGAACTTCATACTAAAAGGATGAAGAATATCAAAAAACCATCCAATCTCCAACTTATTCTTCCTTAATGAACCATACGATATTAATGTTATATCATCTGAGTTTGTTACTGACAAACAATCTCTTAGAAAAGAATTCTATTCTGAGGAATGGACTCCTCACAGAGAATGGTTCTTCAAGCATTTTCAAGGAAACAAAAGAAAGAAAATTCAAGAAAAAAATTTTACTTTTTCCTAGAGCAAGTCCAATTCAACGTCCCATTCATTGATTGGTTCAATACTTATGCTATTAGGAAGAAAATCAATTATCCTTTCAAGAATCAATTGATAGGCAGTAAGACTTTAGATGTCATCACGGCGTGGCATTTAAGAGATGGACAAGTAGTCCAGTCTGATCTTCCTCCCAAAGCACCTTTTACTCTTAAGAGTAAAGACCAAAACAATCCTATTATGGCATCTCCCTTCAAAACCAGAACTGAAGAAGGTTCCATATATGCCAGAGATATCAAAGATCTCATGAAGCAATCCAATTACACTAATAAGTATCTCTAAACCTTAGGTGAAACCTTAGGAGAAATCAAAGGAAAAGAGAAGAGTAAGGGTAAAGCTCCTCTTGATTCCTCAAAAGGTGATAAGCCATCATCTTCCATTCAAATAGAAAAGCCTTTGTTTAATCCTTATAGGATTTCGAAACAACACAAGAAAACCTTACAAGCTTCCAGTCCTAGGAAACAGATCAAGAAGGAAATTGAAGAAGCCAGTGATAAGCTTCTTACCAAGATCAATCAACAACTGAAACTTTACAAATTAGTTATTCCTGAATCACCTATAATTCCACCTCCCATAGGTTCACCTAGGAATCAATCCATCAATATGTTAGGCAATTCTTCTTCCGTTTGCTTAGAAGAAATCAATTCTGATATTAATCAAAAGACTGATATCATTCCGGTCATAACTGGCCCAAAACTCAATTGGAAAAAACCAACCAAGCTCTACTATCCTAGAGCTACGGCTCCATATCTTCTCTTCGAAGAGAAGGAATCCAATTTTAAGAAGTTTAGTGCCAACAACGTCTATGAATGGAACATAGATGGAGAAAATGAGTATGGCATAACCAAAATTCTTCAAAATATGACTATGGTAGCCACTGCCTATGAAACACCTAACGATTGTCTTGAGACAATGATTGTTAAAATCCTAGTTGCAGGTTTCTGTGGCCAACTCAAAGGATGGTGGGATAATTATCTCACTAAAGAAGAAAAACATTCAATTCTTAGTGCTATCAAATTAGATTATATTGGTACTCCAATCTTAGAGAATAATGTTAGCATCCCGGATGCTGTCAATACCTTAATCTTTACAATAGCTCAACATTTTATTGGAGATCCCTCTTTAATTAACGATCGATCTGCAGAGCTATTATCCAATCTTAGGTGTAAATCTTTAGGAGATTTTAGATGGTATAAAGATACCTTCTTAACTAGAGTTTACACTAGAGAAGACAGCCAACAAGCTTTCTGGAAAGAAAAGTTCTTAGCTGGCCTTCCCAAATCCCTTGGCGACAAAGTTAGAGAAAAACTTAGGAGCCAAAACCCCAATTCAAAAATTCCTTATGAGCAATTAAGCTATGGACAGTTAATTGCCATAATCCAAAAGGTTGCTCTTAAGATCTGTCAAGATGACAAGATCCAGCAACAATTAGCAAAAGAGAAAGCCCAAACCCGTAGGGACTTAGGGACTTTCTGTGAACAATTCGGCTTACCTTGTGCTAAGAAACCTAGGTCTAAGCCCACCATTACGGTCCTCCCAGACCTCAATATTACAAAAAAAAAAGTGTTTAGGAAAACCTAAGCCTGAACCCAAAAACCAATCTACCAATTATGAGAAGCATAATTCTCATACTCAATCTAGAGACAAAATTGTCTGCTACAAATGTGGCAAACCTGGCCATATTAGTAGATATTGTAGGTTAAAGGGTAGAATCAAAGCCTTAAACCTAGATCAAGATATTGAGGATAAGATTAATAATCTATTAATTGAATCCTTTCAAGAAAAAGATTCTTCTGAAGAATCCTCTGATCAATTTTCTAAAAATCTCAATCAAAATCCAAGATGACGATTTGTCTCAATCTTCTTGTCAGGTTAATGTCTTAACCAAGGAGCAGGATCTCATTTTCGAAGCCATTAATGATATTCCTGACCCTCAAGAAAAAATGAAATATCTTGTGAAATAAAAATCCTCTTTAGTAACTAGACCTTCTAGGTGTCCTATAGTTACTAACAAGTTCAATCTCAAAGATACTTTCAAAAGACTAGAAAAAACCAGTACCAAGCTTGTTACTATCCAAGATCTCCAATTTGAAATCAATAATCTGAAAATTAAGATTAAAGATTTAAAACAAAAACAAACTGAACATCAGTCAATCCTGGATCTTTGGAAAAACAGTTAGAATGAAGATGATTCATCCTCATCCGCAACTCAATCTGAAGCCTCTGCTTCTCAAAAGAATGAAAATTCCTTTCAATTAAACAGAATTGATGATTTTTTAGGATTAATCAATTATGTTAAAATTTAAAAGTTTTTTATAAATATCAAAATTATCATTAATGAATTTGTTCTTGAAACCACAACTCTATTTGACACCGGAGCTGATTCAAACAGCATCTTAGAAGGTTTAATTCCCACTAAGTTTTTGAAAAAACCTCAGAATAACTTAGTACTGCTAATGGTTCTAAGTTGAAGATCAATTACAAATTATCTTCTGCTATAAATGAAAACCAAAGTTTAAAGATTGAAACATCTTTTCTTTTGGTCAAAAATTTGAGGAACAAAGTAATTTTGGGAACACTGTGCATCAGATTACTTGTTTTCTTATCAAACTACTGAAGATGAAATTATTACTCAACATTTGGGTAAAACTGTTATTTTCAAGAAACCCATCATCAGAGATTCAAATCCAACTTCGTGCAAACAAAACCAAATCAATTTTCTTAAAGAAGAAATTTCTTTCAAAAACATAGAAAAACAATTACAACAATCTGGTACTCAACAAAAGATTAACAATCTTTTGAATCAAATTCAAACTTCCATTTGTTCGGATTTACCTAATGCTTTTTAGGAAAGGAAACAACACATTGTTGACCTTCCTTATGAAAAGGATTTCCAAGAAAAACAAATCCCAACAAAAGCTAGGACAATTCAAATGAATGAGGAACTTCTTCAATTTTGCCAGAAGGATATCAAGGATTTATTATACAAAGGTCTAATGCGTAAGAGTAAAAGTCCTTGGTCTTGTTCTGCTTTCTATATCAATAAACAAGCTGATATTAAAAGTGGAACACCTAGGCTTGTTATCAATTACAAAACTCTTAATCAGGCACTTTGCTGGATTAAGTATCCAATTCCCAATAAAAGAGATACTTCTTCTGAATTCCAAAGAATAATGAATGAAATCTTCAGTCCTTATTCTAAAATTGCGATTGTTTATATTATTAATAATGTTTTAATATTTTTTCAATCTACTGATCAACATTTCAAATACATTAACATTTTTATTTCCATTGTAAAAAGAAATGGTCTTAATGTTTCTAAAACAAAATTTAATTTATTCCAAAATAAGATCAGATTTCATGATCTCAATATTTATCAAGGAATTATTGTTCCTATCAATTCTATTTTTCAAGTTATGAACAAGTTTCCTAATCAATTTATTGTTTTATCAATTCAATCTGATTATTCTTTGAATAAAATAGATAACTCTTTATCAAGAAAACTGACTTCTATCTTGCAGGTCAGGCTGTCTCAGTTCACTGAAACAATTGAGAATTCAAGAATGAAGTTTGGAAAATATGAAATTCCAATACTTCCAGCGGACTCTGACAAAGGTTTTATTCCTCCCATAGGAATTAATCTTGACCAGATCTAAAAATGTATTCTAGATAATCTTTGGATTTCTAGTAATACAAAAAGCAAGTTCAACAGCATAAACTCACTTGCAGTTTATTTTTCAAAAATTGAGCAAACACCTTTAACTAAAGCATTTCCTTCTTATGCTTTGACCAAAGGCAGCAATCCTGGTTTTTATCTTGATTTTAATGATCTCAAGAAAAATATTCACAATTTCAAAAATCCTGTTTTCAAAGGTTTTTACAATTACAAACATGCTTTCAATCATTTAAAACAAAAATTTGGAATCAATTTCTTCATTGATCCAAATTTTCAAGAAAAAAGATTTCAAAATCTCAAAATCAAGGATAAGGTCATTGATCTTCCTAAGGAAAATATATCCTCTTCCAATCATGAGATTCAAACACTGTCTGGTGAGAATGAGTGTTTAATTCGTGAGGTTCAAACACTAAAAGCCATTAACCAAACACTTTCCAGAGAGAATGAGTGTCTAAGCAAAAAAGCTTCAAACTCATTTGAAGATCTCCAGAGAAAACTGATTCTAACAAACATCTCTAATTATTGGTGAACTAACAAATAAAGTGGATTACGAAGTTAACTTTTTAATCCAAAATAAATTAGAAGACTCAATTTTCCAAGACTTTGTCAATGTCCAAGACTGCCTTTGGGATATTTCTGAAGGAAACATTAGGGTTCAAGGAATCTATGTTTGCCAGCTGTTGGGTCATGTTAATCTTCCTTCCAATTAACCAGAAGATGGTGAAGACAGACAGCGAGCCTTTACTGGAATTTTAAAGGCCAGGATCAGTCTTCCTTTTTATTTCCCAATTCAATACAAAGGAAAACAATATACAATCTGGACTTGGTTAGATTTGGGAATGTTAGATCAATTCTGGACTAACAATTCTTCCCATTTAGTCTTTGGACCAGAAAAGCTGTATTTACTTGCAGCAACAATCATTCAAAGAACTGGAAGGGTTACTTTCAAAGTTAAGTCATCACTTCCCTCTAACAATGGTCTCTTTCCAATCTTGTCCAATCATCATTTCATTGCTAGTGTTGCCGCCTTCTTACCACATCTCAGTTGGCCAGTACAAAGCAGAGCATTTATCAATTCCTGGTGGTTAAGAAAGGAATTAATGGGACAAGAATTTCTTCCACCCACAGGTTGGATCAATCTAAAGCTAATAGGAGAATCTCCTATTTACAAATTATGGGCATTTAATGAATGTTTGCCAACAAAAATTACTATGCCTTTCCCAAATTCCTACTCTTCGATATTTGAAGAATCCAAATTTGAAGAATCCAAATTTGAAGAATACTTTGGAGAAGACTCATCTGATGATCTCGATGATGTTGAACTTCACAATTTTGAAAACAGAATGGAACCATAGGATTCCCGTACTAAGAACGATTGTTTTCGCATCAATTCTTCCGTCAATTTCGCTGATAAATAGTAGTCTGTCGACAATCAATCGTCCTAACAAAAGACTGATACAATCAATTATTGTACAATATCAATAACCAACCGGAACTGTAGAAACAACTTAAAACAGTTCAATTTCAATTTCTTTAAATAGGGCTGTCAGGCTTCATTACAAGGCACCCTTAGATTTATGCAGTTTAGAGAGAAGTTAAAGAGAGACGCTCTGAGTCTCGTAAGCCTTTCTTCTTTCTTTCTGTTTTTAATCTCTGTTTTCAATCTCTGTTCAATAAAATCTTATTTCAACTTCTATCCTGTTCTTAACTGCCTACATGGCAGGTTCTATATTCTGATCTTATTTATTTCTGCATGTTTTAAGTTCTTGTTCTTTACTTTTCTTCTTTAATTTTCTGCATTTAATTTCTGTCTTTAATTGAGTATATGTGCTGAGCAGTCCATCTGCCTCCTACTTTCCAGTTCCCTTTCGCATTTTGCTCTTCGTTTTGCTTCCGACCACCTATATATATATGTAAACAATAAATAAACAATGTACAAAGAAGGTAGTGCTATAAATATCTACATATGCATCTAGTCCTAGACCTCATACATAGGAGAGGAGGCTGAAGAATAATCCATGCATGATGCCTGTATAGACAAAAAAATAATATGTTAGTCAGACTATGAATGATTAACAAATAACAAACATGCATACGTATTAACAAAAATATTATAATGTTATAAATAACAAACAAATATTAACCTAAAAAGTCTTACTTGATCATTTCTCCTCTAATATCCCTTCTTGATGATCATCACGAGTGGCATATACATTGTCCACTTTATTTTCATCAGTGAAAGAATGTCTTTGTGTTGAGAAAGGAGTGTCATAAATATCTACAAATAAATCTTCATTTTCATCACTCTGATGCATGTTTTTTCTTTGGAGCACCACAGACCAGCTATTGCTAGAAGAATACTTGACATAAAATACTTGTGTGGCGTGGAATCCCATAATGAAAGGCTCGTCCGTATAACCTATCTTGTCAAGGTCAACCAATGTAAATCCTAATTCAATGGTTTGTACACCACTGTTACTGTTATCCCACTTACATTTAAACACAGGCACTCTAAAGTTACAATAATCGAGCTTCTAAATCTCTTCAATGACCCCAAAGTAAGCTATGGATGCCAGAACAGGGTTCTTATCCTTCGAACTAGAGAAGTGCATTGCAGAGCCATGACCATAATCCCACTGTTTTGCACGGTACTCTTGTCATCCTGTGACTTTGTATAAAAGGAAAATTTATTTATATCGTACCCACTCCAACATAAGACATTAAAGCTTGGCTCATGTGCTAGCCATTTTATGTCATCAAAAGCAGTATCATCATTCATAATATGTGGTTTAAACCAGTTTAGGAATATCTTGTTATGCTCTTTCAACACCCATTATTCGTTCCTGTGGGGTGTTTTTGGCCTTAACAATGGATCTGTGAGTTGTACAATATTACTATTTGGCACTGTAGCCAATAGTTCCAATTAGTACCAGTAACCAACCAGAACTGTAGAAACAGTTCAATTTCAATTTCTTGAAATAGGGCTGTCAGGCTTCATTACAAGGCACCCTTAGATTTATGCAGTTTAGAGAGAAGTTAAAGAGAGACGCTCTGAGTCTCATAAGCCTTTCTCCTTTCTTTCTGTTTTTAATCTCTGTTTTCAATCTCTGTTCAATAAAATCTTATTTCAATTTCTATCTTGTTCTTAACCGCCTACATGACAGGTTCTATATTCTGATCTTATTTATTTCTGCAAGTTTTAAGTTCTTGTTCTTTACTTTTCTTCTTTAATTTTCTGCATTTAATTTCTATCTTTAATTGAGTATATGTGCTGAGCAGTCCGTCTGCCTCCTACTTTCCAGTTCCCTTTCGCATTTAGCTCTTCGTTTTGCTTCCGACCACCTATATACATACATATATATATATATGTATGTAAACAATAAATAAACAATGTACAAAGAAGGTAGTGCTATAAATATCTACATATGCATCTAGTCCTAGACCCATACGTAGGAGAGGAGGCTGAAGAATCATCCATGCATGATGCCTATATAGACAAAAAAATAATATGTTAGTCAGACTATGAATGATTAACAAATAACAAACATGCATAGGTATTAACAAAAATATTATAATGTTATAAATAACAAACAAATATTAACCTAAAAAGTCTTACTTGATCATTTCTCCTCTAATATCCCTTCTTGATGATCATCACGAGTGGCATATACATTGTCCACTTTATTTTCATCAGTGAAAGAATGTCTTTGTGTTGAGAAAGGAGTATCATAAATATCTACAGATGAATCTTCATTTTCATCACTCTGATGCATGTTTTTTCTTTGGAGCAGCATAGACCACCTATTGCTAGAAGAATCCTTGCCATAAAATACTTGTTTGGCGTGGAATCCCATGATGAAAGGCTCGTCCGTATACCCTATCTTGTCAAGGTCAACCAATGTAAATCCTAATTCAATGGTTTGTACACCACTGTTACTGTTATCCCACTTACATTTAAACACAGGCACTCTAAAGTTACAATAATCGAGCTTCTAAATCTCTTCAATGACCCCAAAGTAAGCTATGGATGCCAGAACAGGGTTCTTATCCTTCGAACTAGAGAAGTGCATTGCAGAGCCATGACCATAATCCCACTGTTTTGCACGGTACTCTTGTCATCCTGTGACTTTGTATAAAAGGAAAATTTATTTATATCGTACCCACTCCAACTTAAGACATTAAAGCTTGGGTCATGTGCTAGCCATTTTATGTCATCAAAAGCAGTTTCATCATTCATAATATGTGGTTTAAACCAGTTTAGAAATGTCTTGTTATGCTCTTTCAACACCCATTATTCGTTTCTGTGGGTAGTTTTTGGCCTTAACAATGGATTTGTGAGTAGACAAGTATGGCTCAACCTCATCAGTGTTATTCAAGAAGTACAAATGTGCCTGCATCACTTCCGCTCGACCCATGTTCTTAACCTTTGCGTACCCTTACCGTCGCATCTTCCCTCATAACGAGACTTGGGAATCCCTACAGGTTTCGCTTCTGACAAGTAGTCTATACAAAATTCAATGGATTCTTCTGTGATGTACCTTTCAACAATAGATGCTTCGGGACGGTATGGATTCTTCACATACCCTTTCAAGATCTTCATGTATCGTTCAACAGGGTACATCCATCTTAGATAAACGGGGCCACACACTCTAATCTCCCTCACTAGATGAACAATTAAGTGAACCATGATGTCAAAAAATGAGGGAGGAAAAAACATTTCTAACTGACACAAGATAATAAAAGCCTCATTTTCCAAGTCGTACAACTCCTGATGGTCAATCATTTTAATACAGACAGCATTGAAGAATAAGCACAATCTAGTTATGGCATGCCGAACCTTTTTTTTCAAGATGCCACGAATAGCCACTAGTAGTAGTTGTTGCATCAAGACGTGACAGTCGTGAGACTTTAAGCCAAGTAGTTTGAGATCTTTCATTGACACAAGACTCTTGATATTTGAAGAGTAACACTGTGGCACTTTCACGCCCCGTAGACACTCACAGAAGCTTATTCTCTCTTGTTTTGACAAGGTATGACATGCTGCTGGCAAATATATCTTTTTACCTCTTGGCTCTGGAACTAACTGTTCTCTTATGCCCATCTCAACCAGATCTAGACGAGCATTCAAACCATCCTTTGTCTTACCCTTGATGTTGAGAAGCATACCGATTATACTATCACAAACATATTTCTCCACGTGCATCACACCAATATAGTGTCTCACATCAAGACTCGACCAGTATGAAAGATCAAAGAAAAATGACTTTTTCTTCCATATGTTTTTTTTAGTAGACTTCTTTTGTTTCTTTCCAAAACTAATATTGATGTTCTTCACCCGTTCATAAACTTCTTCCCCAGTTAAGGCGTTTGGAGCAACTCCATTCTACTGGCGACCATTAAAAGCCTTTTTTAACCTCCGATATGGGTGATTACGTCTAAGAAATTTCCGATGCCCAAGATAAACAGTATTTCTTCCATGTTGCAATTGATAGTAACATGTGCCTTCTTCACATATAGGATAATCTTTATGCCCCTTAACACTATATCCAGACAAGTTCCCGTAAGCTGGAAAGTCATTTATGGTGCAAAATAACATGGCACACATCTTGAAATTTTCATTAAAATACCCGTCAAAAACATCAATGCCTTCCTCCCACAATATTTTCAAGTCTTCAATCAAGAGACTTAGATAAGCATCTATGTCATTTTCTGGCTGTTTTGGTCCGGATATCATCATAGATAGCATAATATATTTACGCTTCATGCACAACCAATGAGATAGATTATAAATAACCAAGAGAACAGGCCATGAACTATGGTTACTACTTAAACTACCATATGGATTCATTTCATCCGTAGAAAGTCCAAGCCTCAGATTTCTTGGGTCATTGTCGAAATCCAAAAACAAAGAATCAACTCTCTTCCATTTCAAAGAATCAGCTGGATGACGAAGCTTCCCATCACATTTCCTCTCATCTGCATGCCATCTAATATTCTTTGCGTCTTTTGCATTGGCAAAAAGTCGTTTAAACCTTGGAATAATTGAAAGATACCATAACACGTTCGCAGGAGGACCTTTTGAGGTAACATCACAACCATCATCACCATCCTTCTTTTTGTATCGTGATTTCATACATTTAGGGCATATTTCTTTGTCTTCATTCTCCTTCCAGTATAATATATAGTCATTGGGACAAGCGTGTATTTTCTTATACTCCATAGCCATCGGACATAATATCTTCTTCGCCTCGTAGTTACGGTTTGGCAATGTGTTGCCTTCTGGAAGCATGTCCTTCAACAGCTCCAGTAATTTAGTGAAGCTTTTATCAGTCCACGTATTTATCGCCTTAAGATTAAACATCCTCAAAACCCCTGACAACCGTGTGAAATTTGTGCAACCGGATACAATGGTTGATCCTTGTCACTACATAGAGTATCGTACACATGTGCTCGCTTAAAAGAATTTGGTCCAATATCACGAATCATGTCCTCTAGTCGATCGCCCATATCTACCTCAACTTCCCCTTTTTTGGACACACTTGGCGTGTCTAACACTTCACCATGCCATGTCCATGTTGTATAACTCTGGCAAATACCAAAGATATCAAGGTGCTCACGTAAATCTTCAACTTTTAGAGGTGCCTTATTCGAACACTTAACACAAGGACAATAAATTTTTCCATTACTATTAGGAAGCTTTGTTTCAGCATATTTTAGAAACTCTGACACTCCATTCTTATACTCATCGGTCAATCGATTTTTTTGCATCCAACTACGATCCATAGCTACGTTCTGGAAAAAAGTAAACACACACTTATTTAATGAATACAATCACCACTTTAGGACCCTTCAACCACAATACAATGTATCTCTGTATATTTGGTATGAATCTATCCCATTCAAGAAGAAACTTTTTCTTTATTTGGTTAATAGTTAGTCGTTAAATCCTTATATCTTATACCTGACGAAATTTCGGCAGCATTTCCCATTGGTCTCCAAGTACACAACCCAAACGTGGTGACATCCACCACGATTAAGCATGCACCCAGAGACAATAGGAAATGTAGCAATCTAAAATTTCATCATGTATTAGATAAAAGATTTAAAGACTGACTATTAACTAAACAAAAGAAAAAGTTTCTTACCAAACTGTCCTACTTGGGCAATTCAAGATTCAATAAAATGAGCGGTACAATCCCCGGTACACACGCAAACATTTTATTGAATCTCAAACGGGAAACTAAGGCTTAACACAAATTAAATAAGGAACCATTCAAAAATGCAAAAGCTTCAAACAACAAAGAAATATAAAGTATATCAGTTTTGTACATAAACACGTATAAGCCAAAAATACAACAGAGACTACTTGAATGGCTTCTGTATCTAAAGTTGTCGTAATACCCAAAAACTTAGCAATGTCTGCCAAATCTGCACATTATAAGTCATAAGAAGTAATGTTAATGAAAGGAAGACAGAATCAAAACATTCAACAGAGGCAAATTTGTGTAAAACTAATAAGCCACTAACGGTGGCAACAAAAATGAGAAAAGGAGGCGAAAGTCACGAGCTCCCTCAAATGCGAGCCCCTTCACGGCGGCGATAGTCACGGCGCTGCGAGAGAGACAGTGAGATAAAGAAGGACAATGAAAACGAGGAAGAAGAACGAACATTAGACCAAAAACAAGAGAAACAAAGCTTTGTCTGGGATTGATGAACGAAAACGTAATGGCAGCCTGAGGAAGGTGGAGGTTTGTCGTGATAGAGAGTGGCTCGTCGTGACAGAGAGTGAAAATGGTGGTGTCGGTCGTTTTCGCAGAGACTGAGGGTTTTAGAAGAAGAGAGAAAGTGAATCTCTATGAAATGGCGCGAATATATAAAAGGTATTTAACACCGGTTACAATTTTAACCGGTGTAGAATTAATATTTCACACCGGTTGTACGTATAACCGGTGTGGAATCCTAAATAATTTACACCGGTTATAAGTACAACCGATTTAAAATGTTACGCGGTAAGTGCTAATATCCCACCGCATCGTTTTTTACACCGGTTGTGTATATAACTAGTGTAAAAAATGACGCAAAAATTTCAAAAATGCCACTGTGTCATATTTTACACCGTTATATATATAACCGGTGTAAAATCCCCAATTATTATCTATTTCGTGCACTAGTGTACGTACGCTTCGTGGCTTACCTAATCCGATCGAGCTATGTGTTCGCACGTGAGGTCTCCACATAGTCAACCCCTAACTATGAATCATGTCACTGCATGATGATGATATCACTGACCTGAGTCAACCTTAAGGATGTAATGTCTGTTTATGTTTGATTTATGTGATGAATGTTTAACGTAATGTGTTTGTCGTAATGTTTTGTTATGTTATGTTATAATCAAGAAATGGTTATGTAATGCATGTGTTATGTTGTGTTTAAATCAACAAATGATTATGTAATGTGTGTTTAACGTTTCATGAAAATACTAATACAATTTTATTCTATTATATTTTATATTATTACACTCCATTATATATAATTAAAATTAAAAAAACAATATTGAATAAAAAATTAAAAAACAAACAATTAGAATTTATTTATTAATTTATTTATAAATATATATCAGATTTTGTGGTTAAAAATCTCTATTATATACAATTGCTAATAAGTTAAAAAGGGAAATTAAACAAATGTCGACAGCACACGAAACTACAAAGACACGTCAATTAAAATATGCCAACATGGACGTGTTGAGTCAATAATCAGAGTTATTGAAAAATCAAAAAAGTAAATTAAATTGAAACGGAATTAAATGCAATCAATTTGAAACGGAATTGCAAATCAATGCTCCATGCAATATTAGTAAATGCATATATCTGTTGCGATAATTTTTTTTTCTTTTTTTGGACGGGGTTGACATAATTTCCATATCAATAATAAAGCAATATTCAATTATTAAAAAATAATAATGTTTTTATAGACAAATGTTAGTTGTTAGTAATTGTTAGAATAAGGTGTATTTGTTTTAATTACACGTGTCAGCATATGGAGCTTCGAAAATAGATTTAATTACACGTGTAATTGTTTAATTGGTTTTAATAGGAACGGATGCCACATCGTTTACAATCAAGTTTCGTTTGTGAAATCAGCTATTTTCATACTTGTCCAATTGATTCAATAAACTCACAAACACATGGAAATTTGAATGGTCAACCGTATTAATTGGTGAAATAAGGCATTAAAATAAAAATTAAATCAATTAATTATATAATTCCTAAAATAACCAAAGTTTGACCAAATGTTATTGATTTGGATCGGCACTCAGCTATTTCCATAGCTGTCCAAATGATTGAATAACCTCACAAACACATGGGAATTTGAATGGTCAACCATCTTAATTGGTGAAATAAGGCATTAAAATCATAATTAAATCAATTAATTATATAATTCCTAAAATAACCGAAGATTGACGAGATCTTATTGATTTGGATCGGCACACGTTGACATTTATTTGCCAGGTTACATGGTTGCTAATATATACCTCATTCGCAAATTAAAGAATTTATACTTCAATCACAAATTTCAGAACGATACTACATTTTTACAAATTATATATTTAACTTCCCAATTAACATTTAATTTACCAAGACCTGCAACAATTGGGCTCAATCGCAGGTCTAAAGATTTTATGCTTTTCATACAATATGAGCTTGCCACAATCGGTCTGATATCCAACCTGCAAGGTGAATATAATTTCGAATTAATAACCTATAATAAAAAAAACAAATCGAAGTAATATTTGACTGCCAAAGTTCCCACTCACAATATCCAAATAAGCACGTGAACATCATGCCAGTTGACATTAGTAGTACAAAATTTATTGCATACGTTTTAATTTATAATCAAATCATGATTGTTGACAAAAATAATTATTGTCAGGAAATAGAGAGGCTAAATAAAAAACAACTGAGCATCAATTTCGAAACCCTAATTTTGCACTATGTCTATAAATTCATCAGTAGTCAATTGCCATACACATCAAACATTCAAAGCATTTACCCTTAATATCATATTCACCACTACAAACATGGCACCTAAATTTGATCGGATCTCAGATATTGTTGATATTGATCAGACGAATGTGCGCCTATTGGTTAGGATTTTGCGAAAATGGTTTGTTACAAATCCTAATAACAAGGATAAAGTGTTTTGCTTAGAGTTAGTCCTTATGAACAATACGGTTAGTCCTTTCATTAGTTTGCATATTATTCATTGTAGTATTCTGATAGAAACAAACCATTAATCTTAACTTGTGTTTCCATACAGGGTGATCGTATTGGTGTTTTCATTCGTGAGCCTCTTATATACATCTTTGACAAACAATTGCAAGAGGGGCATGTGCATCTTATTTCTAAGTTCAAATTGATTTTAAGTTCAGGCGACTACAGGACAACTAAAAACTCATACAAATTGAGTTTTTAAAAGGGTACTGAAGTCGTCAAATAACCAATGAAGTGTGTACCACAAGCTATTTTTAAGTTCACACCTCCGCAAGAGATTTTTTCCTCAGAATTTGATTGCAATTATTTAGTTGGTAAGTGATACTATCCCATGCATTATTCTTTTGGAAAATTTCGGGTACCATTCTTATGATGCTAAACTACCACAAAGTGAATGTGACAAATTAAATATTTCAAAAGCAGATATAATCAGAGTCCTCACAGGGGTTGGTAATGAAAAGGAATATGTAAAGAACCAAAAGAAATCCAAGCTTATAGACATTGAGCTTGAAATTGAAGGGTAACTACGAAACACACCTCATTTTACAAGTTTGTTTATTTTTATTTATTTTTTTAACTAAATTCTATGTTTTGGTTTTAACGTTTCAAAAGGTATCGATTCAAAGTCACGTTGTTTGCTGGATATGTTGATGAGTTGAAGAAACTGATATCAAGTGGTGAACCATCTAATATGGTGGTTGTTTTGTTGTTTGCTAAAGTGAAGACATGGAATCGTAATAAACAAAATCTTACTCTGGACAATTTCTACTAAAAATGTTAACTTTGTTATGTGTTTTGTTTATCTGACATATTTTCTTTGTTTTTAGATATTAAAAGTGTTAACACCACTTTTGGGTCCAAAATAATGTTTAACCCAAAAATTCCTGAAGTTATGGATTTTAAACAAACGATGGGCTGCCTAATTGAAACCTCTAATAAGGGGTTGACCCAATTACAAGATAGGGTAAAGATTAGTGAAGAGGATGACTTTATCAAGTCTACCAAAAGTGCTACCCTTCAAGCTATGAAGACAGCATACCTACCATCTGAGAAAAATACGTCTACTGAGGTTTATATAATTTATTTAGTTATTATAATGTCATAATAATATATTTTTTTATGCAATATTTAATTAAATTTCTTAATATTTGTAGGATTTGCCTTATGTTGTTCTGGCTACTATTATTTCTTTTGAAGATGATGTTAGATGATATTATCTAGCATGTAACATTTGCATAAAAAAAGTGACACCAGATTCTGATGAATATTATTGTGGGAGATGCAAAACACATGTCAAAGATGTGACACCCAAGTAATAATTTTTGCTACCTATTTTTGGATTTAATAACTATAAAACATTTACTAATTATACAATTCATACCTATTAATCTTCTGTTTATTGTATAGGTATTTCTTCAAGCTTCGCGTTGAAGATAATGCAACATCTGCCACATTTGTGATGTTTGACCGCGATCTTTGAGATTCTGCTCAATCAGAGTTGTGCAAAGCTCCTGCAAACTATTGATCAGGTAATTAATGAATAAATGAACAACTTGACAATTTACCAGTTTCAATTACTTATCAAAGAAAGGCAATTGAAGTGACTCACATATTTTTTGAACAAATCTTGGACATATTCCAGAGGGGAGATTCATATGTGATGCCTAATGAGTTGAGTGATCTTCTTGGAAAGAAGTATTTGTTCAAAGTTGGATGTGATGTTGGGTCTGGATCAAAATTTGAGAGTTCATATATAGTTAAGAGAGTTACCAGTAGATCTGACATCATACAAAGCTTTAAAGATTTGAATATTCCTCAAGTTAGTTCCAATTATCCAACTATATTAATACAGAACAAAATACTAAATGCTATTTAATTCTAACATGTATAACCATCTATGAAGGGTTCACAGCAAACGCCAATGTCTGCCAACACACTATCGTATGTTACAAATCCTTCAGCTGTTGATGATGTTGCCCAGGTTATGGTCATATCCGTAAAATAACAACTTTATTTTGTTACAAATATATGAACTTTCTTTGAGGTAATTTATTGTTTTTTGATTGCAGGACCTCATCGGGAAGTTTGATGAATCACATCAAACGTCTGTTGATGGATTAGGTTCTGAAATTGAAATAGTTGATCTAAGCTCAGAATCTCCATGTGGAGTACCTAACAAGAGATCGTCTCCTATAAATGACGAAATACCAGCTTTAAAGTTTATGAAGAAGGACATAAAGAAAGAGAAAGAATGAATCTTTGACAAGTGGGAGATGAAGGAATGCTTTGATTTTCGATTACAATTAGTTTGTTTATTTAGTTTTGAGTTATTTTTCAGTATTGAAGTAATGTTTTGAATTTCATTATTAACTAGGTTGTCATTTAATATTCAATGTTAGACATTTTTTTAAGGAATTGTATTTTTGTTTCTATTTGTCTAATTTATTATGTTTTATCGTAATATTAATAGGAATGTCTTGAGTTATAACTGTAACGACCCGTTTCCGGACCGCTACCGAGCTCGATATACCGAGCTCGAGTTACCGAGCTCAACACACCAAGCTCAACATAAACCTATATGAGATGTGTTTTAAAAACAAAACTCTTGTGCCTTTTAAAAATACGATATATTTTTTTTTATAAAACCAACTCGTACACATCAGAGTAATTACAGCTTTTCGAAACATGGTGCAACTAAAACACAAGACTTAAATTCTAATAAAACATACATGCATAACATACACATATATATATCACTCGAAATAATAATGTATACAAATTACAGAGTAGCAAATGTGCAAAGAAAATACACCTAAGGTACGACGACTTCAAAAGAGCAATCATACCCTGGGGGTACTTCCGGCAGACTCCCACGCAGGGGGCTGCTCCAAAAGTAAGACCACCAGTCTACCCTGAAACAACAAAATACACTGCCCAAACTGGTCACGACCTCGAACATAAAAGAAAAACGAAGTACAGTCCTCAGAAAAACAAACATCCAACAAACAAACAATCACGACAGGTAGAGGTCGTCACTCGGGTCCTCGTCGAGCTCCTCCTCGGCATCATCTACTGTCGAAGTTCCTGCGCATCGACATCGCCTGGTGACCGTCATGGATTGAAGGCACCACGGGAAAGGGTCAACTTCTCAACAATTCAAGATAAGCTCGACATAAAGGATATAAGCAAACAAAGAATAATATATCTCAATCACCACACGTGACTCGACCATCTCACTCTAGACTCGACACAACTCTTATTAGGAATATCGTCGGCGAGTCCATCCCCAAACCGACGTAATAGGTAAACGGCAGTCCAACCCCAAACCGATACCATGCATTAATCGGCGAGTCCAACCCCAAACCGATAATGCGACGCTGGCCAATCCACCATAAACAAAAGGGGACCTAGCACCCTCGATTATTCTGGGTCGGCTCAAAACGCCATACGACTCCTAGCTCTCTCACTCGATGATTAGCTCGCCGCATGTCAAAGAGTACCACACCTTACTTGATCACATATCAAATAAAGAGAGCATGCTTAACATGAAGAAAACACAATTCGCCATTTAAGCAATAAAACATTCAGCATGAAGAAACGCAATTTGCAAGCAATACACCATTCCCAACATATATTCAATCACATATCAAATTCATGCAAAAACTCAATCATATCACAACATGCCAATGTCGACACCAATCAAGGAGTCCATACATAAATATAACAATAAAAATAAAGTCTTAATAATGTCTAAGAGTTGCCGCTTACGCTAGCATACTACGAAAGTATTAATGTGAAGCGCCTACCGAACTCAAGTTAATCTTTGCCGACAACGACCTCGACACGGTGTCTTCAAATGAGCTCGACAACGACTTCTCTTACTCGATCTCGACACGGCTATCTTCAACGAGCTCGACAACGACTTCGACACGCATCGTCTCAATCGACCTCGACACGTCTGAGTTCTCGATCTGGATTCATTGCTTCCACGCCCTTGGATTCGCTTTCCGTACACCTCGATTCGAAAATCACGATCTCTGAATCGGACTTCCTAAAACAAACACAACTCGGATCGATCTATGGGTTCTAATACACTTAGCTCTCTCTTCCCAAACTCAACCACAACCCGTAAAAATATAAAACTCAAGAATCGAAATATATTTTTCCTCTAACACAAAGTTAGGGATTTCGATCAAAAGTTCATGAAAAAGTTATCTGATGCTTCAACAGATAGATCGACAACAACATCAACCAGAAGCAACAAACGAAAACAAGAAATCGAAATAAACCAAAAATGAAGAGTTTACACCGCTGGATTGCGAGAAAAACCAGAGGAAGAAATTTGTTTTACAAGCCCAATTAATCGGTTAGAAAGATAAGTAATATTGTGAAGAAGAAAACCCATCAATTTGACATGATTTGGAAGCATAAAACTGGCTAAAAATGGAAGAAGAAATAGCGCTAAACAGTAGCACATATGAAAAGAAAAATCTGTTCTTCATACCTCAACGGTGATCGAGCAGACGAGATATGTCGAGAAGATGATGATGAACAAGGTTGATGAAGAAAGCTTGTGCAGAATCTCGATGGAACTCACGGTTTCGTCGATGGAGATTTTGAAGAAAACAACGAACTCAGAGCAGAAGGAAGGAAGAAGAAAGAAAGAAAGAAAAGAAATGAGTGTTTGAGGAAAGCGATCGTGAATACAATTTGGAAGCGGCATAATCGTAACTCCAGCTATAAGATGCCAATCCCATCAATCATCTACCCGTTTAATCGTTCCTCTCATAATTACCTCTACTGCCGGTCAACGGTCTAGACACGCGACGAGCGGTCAAGCCGACAATATAATTATTACAAACAATATAATAATAGCGGCGAATAACGTTCGAAAGAATACGAGGTGTCATCTCGACACGATGTCGACAAAGTGCTCGTGCAAGCGCACAAGGTTCTAACACGAGTTCAGAACGCGGCCTCCTCACCGACATGCGCCCTCATCAGCTCGGACGCGACTTCATCAACTCGACACGCGATCTCCTCGATTCGGCTAGTGCGTGGTCTCCTCGGCTCGGCAAATGACCTCGGCAACGATCTTGGCACGGATCTCGACACAAGGTCTTGGTCGAGGTCTCGATACGTCGTCTAATACGATGTCGATCTCGTCCTCGGGTGTTACAATCTCTCCTCTAAAAAATTTCGTCCTTGAAATTGCAAATAAGATTCTTACCTCGAGAAAAGTTCAGTCTTGAATCTTCATCTTCTCCTCCAGCCTCCCAAGTCGCATCTCCCGTCTTCGATCCCACACAACTTTGACAAGTTGAATCTCTTTGTTCCGCGAACTGTTTGGCTTTCCGATCAACGATTCTTCTTTGGTAATGCTTCAAAGATAGGTCGCCCTTCGGTTGAATCACATCGAGTTCGATGACATGAGAAGGGTCGGAAACATACTTCCGCAATTGTGAGACGTGGAAGATGTCATGGATGTTCGACAAGAATGGTGGCAAGGCAATCTGATATGCCACTGGACCAATACGACGAAGAATCTGGTAAGGTCCAATAAATTTAGGGGTAAGTTTCTTGGATTTGATCGCTCGACCAACTCCAGTAGTGGGGGTGACTCTAAGAAATACATGTTCTCCTTCCTCGAACTCGAGTGGTCGACGTCGTTGGTCTGCATAACTCTTCTGTCGACTTTGAGATGTTCGCATCCGATCTCTGATCAAATGGATCTTCTCGGTAGTCTGCTGGATCATATCTAGTCCTACAACAGTTCGTTCGCCGTCCTGGTACCAACAAAGAGGCGTCTGACATTTACGTCCATACAGTGCTTCAAAAGGTGCCATTCCAATACTCGCATGGAAACTGTTATTGTAGGTGAACTCCACCAATGGTAAGACGTCGTCCCAACTTCCTCGGTGATCTAACGTACAAGCTCGCAACAAATCTTCAAGCGATTGGATCGTTCTCTCAGTCTGACCGTCAGTCTGAGGATGATATGCCGAGCTAAGCCTGAGCTCGGTTCCCATCGCTCCTTGCAATTCCCTCCAAAAATGAGACGTGAACTTCGGATCTCGGTCCGACACGATCGAAGAGGGTATTCCATGAAGTCGTACTATCTCCGCGATGTAGATCTCGGTCAGCTTTTCCACGTTGTATGTCGACCTCACTGGCAAGAAATGAGCAGATTTGGTCAATCGGTCGACGATCACCCAAATCGAATCATTCTTCTTCTGCGTCTTCGCAAACCTACAACGAAATCCATGGAAATCTTGTCCCATTTCCATCTTTGATGCGTCAGCGATTGTAGCATTCCTGCGGTCGTTGGTGCTCCACCCGGCTTTCGACACGTCGAACATGAAGCTACGTGCTCGACTTGCTTCTTCATTCAGGACCACCAAAAATGCTTCTTCAAGTCTTGATACATCTTCGTAACTCCGGGATGAATACTAAAGTTGCTCTTATGCGCTCGTCGAGAATCAACTTCCTCGGCTCGGATCGTTAGGTACGCACACTCGGCCATTGCATCTCAAGATGTCGTCGCTCCGACCTGAAATTCGCCGCTTTCCCTTGCGCTATCAATTGAATCTTCTCTTGCAGAAGCTCGTCATGAACTTGCTGGTCTCGGATCTCGTCCAACAATCTGTTAGAGATGGTAAGCATACCAAATCTCAGCTTCCCCGGTGAAACTTCGACACTCAACTTCAAGTCTCGGAACTTCTCGAGCATCTCCAACTCCTTGATCATCATTACCGAGGTTAAAACGCTCTTCCTACTCAACGCATCTGCTACTACGTTAGCTTTACCGGGATGGTATTCCAACGTAAAGTCGTAGTCCTTGAGAAATTCTGTCCATCTTCGCTGACGCATGTTGAGTTCTTTCTGGTCGAACAGGTACTTCAAACTCTTGTGATCGGCCGAAAGCGATGAAAGTGCTCCGTAAAGGTAGTGTCTCCATATCTTCGCAAAAACTACTGCTGCCCGGCTCCAAGTCGTGAGTAGGGTAGTTCCTCTCGTGAATCTTAAGTCGTCTTGAAGCATCTGCGACCACCTTCCGATGTTGCATCGTGACGCATCCCAATCCCTGGTGTGACGCATCACAATACACCTCGAAAGGCTTTTACGGTTGAGGCAAAATCGGCACAGCTGTCGTCAAAAGCTCCTTCATCGTTGAAACCGGCCGCACTCCTCGGTCCAGGCAAAGGTTGATCCTTCCTCGTCGATCGTGTAAGAGGCGCGACAATCTTGAGAAACCTTCAATGAATCTTCGGTAATATCCTGCTAAGCCGACAAAACTCCCGATCTCGATGAACCGCCTTGGTGTTCCCACGCTAACACGACTTCAATCTTAGTTGGATCCACGGTATCCCTTCTTTGGAAATCACGTGACCAAGAAAATTCACCTCTTCAAGCCAAAATTCACACTTCGACAGGTTGGCATAGAGTTGCTTATCTCGTAATATCTGCAGTACTCGACATAGGTGTTCTGCGTGCTCTTCTCGGTTCCTCGAGTAGATCAATATGTCGTCGATGAACACTACAACGAACTGATCCAAAAACGAATGGAAAATCTTGTTCATGTAGTCCATAAACACAGCTGGCGCATTCGTCACTCCAAACGGCATCACCAAGTACTCGTAGTGACCGTATCTAGTCCTGAAAGCTGTTTTGGCGACATCTTCATCCTTCACGCGAATCTGATGGTAGCCCGACTTCAAGTCTATCTTGGAAAAGATCGCCGCTCCACGAAGTTGATCCATCAAGTCGTCAATACGTGGTAACGGATAACGGTTCTTTACGGTAACCTTGTTGAGTTCGCGATAGTCCACGCACAGTCTTGATCGTCCATCCTTCTTCTTAACCAACAACACTGGAGCTCCCCACGGTGACACGCTCGGTCGTATGAATTGCTTTGACTCCAAGTGTTCGATCTGGGACTTCAGCTCTTTCATCTCGGCAGGAGACATCCTGTATGGCGCTTTGGAAATCGGTCCTGCTCCTGGAATCAGGTCGATGGAGAACTCGACCTCTCGCACTGGTGGTAACCCTGGCACGTCTTCGGGAAAAACGTCCTCAAAGTCACACACCACTGGTACATTCTTCACGTCGATCTGCTGGAAAACTTCCGAACTAGCCAGATACATGTATTCCCTAGTTCCTTCTTTCAAAGAAACTCCAATACGTTCGGCAGAAAGATAATTGGAGACTCCAAGGTCTGGAAAAATTACAGTTTTACGGGCACAGTCCAAGAGGACATGGTGGTGTGACAACCAATCCATCCCGAGAATGACATCTAGGCCCTTAAGAGGCAAACAAACCAAATTGACCACAAACTTTCTACTCTGAATAACCACTACACAATTAAGACATGCAGTGTTTGTGACTAAGGTTTTAGCAAATGGGTTGTAACTACTAATTTAAACGGTAAAGCGATACAAATCAAGTTCAAATGGTTCACACAATCGAGAAGAAATAAAGGAATGGGTTGCACGAATCAAAAAGAACGGATAAGGATTTACCCTCGATCTCACATTCACCTTGGATAAGATCTTCACTCGTTCGCTTCCTCGCCACTCATGCAGAAAACTCGCCTTTAGCCACTTGATGCTTCCGCTTTGGCCTTTGCCGCAAGCATAGTCGGTTCGGCTTAGGTGTAGGACAATCCTTGGCAAAATGCCCTGGCTTCTTGCAGTTGTAGCACACCCCCTCCTTCTGTGTACAGTTATTGGCGTAATGGCCCGTCTTTCCACAAGCGAAACAAGTCACCTCGACAACTACGTCCTCTCCGCTTCTCGGTACCTGGGTCATCGGACGATATTGTCCCCTGTTGTCGTTCCCCTGAGGTCGGTCGTAAGGCTTCTTCTGCGGTTGTTTCCCTTTCTGTGCAAATCTCTGCCCCGCACTCTGGGGTCTCACCGGTCCGCCTACAACAGTCTTCTTCTTGTGGCTCCTTACTCCTTCTACCTCGACACATCGATCAATCAGCTCTTGGAGGTTTCGGATCCTCAACGACACCACTGACTTCTGAATGTCGAATCTCAATCCCCGTTGGAATCTCTCACTCAACCATCTCTGGTCAACTCGATCACGAAATGGACTGAAATACCTCGCCAACGACTCGAACTTGGCCGCATACTCGGACACTGTCGAGTTGCCTTGCTGCAATTGAAGAAATTCCTGCTCCTTCTCGGCTCGTGCAGTATCTGGGAAGTACTTGTCCAAGAACCTTTCACGAAAAAGCTCCCAGGTCATCTCGCGACGTTCTGCTATAAATGTTTGCTTCACTCCCCTCCACCAATACTCTGCGTCTCCTAGCAGTAAGTAGGTGGCATAGTCGACCTTCACGTTGTCCGGGCAATGAAGTGCCTCGAAGATCTTCTCGATCTCTTGCATCCAAAGATCAGCTTTATCCGGATTTGGCTCACCATAGAACTTCGGTGGATCATGCTTCCTGAAGTCTGCCAATCCTCTCGCTTCAGCATTTCGTTCTGCTCGTTCTTTGTTCTTTGCAAGTTCTCACGAGTTAACGCCGCCGTCTGTTGAGCCATCGCGTTAGCTTTGTTGAGTTGCAGCGGTGATTGTTGAGCCATGGCTGCCGCCATCTCGGTCATAGCTTGAATAGATCGTTCCATGTCGACGTTCCGGTTGCGGATGTCGTATTCCTCTGGTGGCATTAGATTCCACAAAGTTCAAAACCCATCGAGAATCTCACAACAAGGATGTGTTAAAACACACCGCTTCAATCAAGAAACAGTTCAAACAATTTCTCAAGCAATAAGTGCTTCACTTAATCAAACAAAGCAATCAACATAATACAACTAGGTACCCAACACATAACCCGACACAAAGGACTACCCAAATTCCTATGCACAATTTCTCGGAACCGAATCAAGCTCTCGATACCAACAAGTGTAACGACTTCCGGACCGCTACCGAGCTCGATATACCGAGCTCGAGTTACCGAGCTCAACACACCAAGCTCAACATAAACCTATATGAGATGTGTTTTAAAAACAAAACTCTTGTGCCTTTTAAAAATACGATATATTTTTTTTTATAAAACCAACTCGTACACATCAGAGTAATTACAGCTTTTCGAAACATGGTGCAACTAAAACACAAGACTTAAATTCTAATAAAACATACATGCATAACATACACATATATATATCACTCGAAATAATAATGTATACAAAATACAGAGTAGCAAATGTGCAAAGAAAATACACCTAAGGTACGACGACTTCAAAAGAGCAATCATACCCTGGGGGTACTTCCGGCAGACTCCCACGCAGGGGGCTGCTCCAAAAGTAAGACCACCAGTCTACCCTGAAACAACAAAACACACTGCCCAAACTGGTCACGACCTCGAACATAAAAGAAAAACGAAGTACAGTCCTCAGAAAAACAAACATCCAACAAACAAACAATCACGACAGGTAGAGGTCATCACTCGGGTCCTCGTCGAGCTCCTCCTCAGCATCATCTACTGTCGAGTTCCCTGTGCCCTCGACATCGCCTGGGTGACCGTCATGGATTGAAGGCACCACGGGAAAGGGTCAACTTCTCAACAATTCAAGATAAGCTCGACATAAAGGATATAAGCAAACAGCAATAATATATCTCAATCACCACACGTGACTCGACCATCTCACTCTAGACTCGACACAACTCTTATTCCGGAATATCGTCAGCAGGTCCATCCCCAAACTGACGTAATAGGTAAACGGTAGGTCCAACCCCAAACCGATACCATGCATTAATCAGCAGGTCCAACCCCAAACTGATAATGCGACGCCTAGCCAATCCACCATAAACAAAAAGGGGACCTAGCACCCTCAGTTATCTGGGTCCGGCTCAAAAACGTCATACGACTCCTAGCTCTCTCACTGATGATTAGCTCGCCGCATGTCAAAGAGTAACACAACTTACTTGATCACATATCAAATAAAGAGAGCATGCTTAACATGAAGAAAACACAATTCGACATTTAAGCAATAAAACATTCTCGCATGAAGAAATGCAATTACAAAGAATACACCATTCACAACATATATTCAATCACATATCAAATACATGCAAAAACTCAATCATATCACAACATTCCAATCTCGACACCAATCAAGGAGTCCATACATAAATATAACAATAAAAATAAAGTCTTAATAATGTCTAAGAGTTGCCCTTACCCTAGCATACTACGAAAGTATTAATGGGAAGCGCCTACCGAACTCAAGTTAATCTTTGCTCGACAACGACCTCGACACAGCTGTCTTCAAATGAGCTCGACAACGACTTCTCTTACTCGATCTCGACACGGCTGTCTTCAACGAGCTCGACAACGACTTCGACACGTACCGTCCTCAATCGACCTCGACACGTACAGTTCTCGATCTGGATTCCGCTGCTTCCACGTCCTTGGATTCGCTTTCCCGTACACCTCGATTCGGAAATCACACGATCTCGGGAATCAGACTTCCTAAAACAAACACAACTCAGATCGATCTATGGGTTCTAATACACTTAGCTCTCTTCCCAAACTTAACCACAACCCAGAAAAATATAAAACTCAAGAACTGAAATATATTTTTCCTCTAACACAAAGTTAGGGATTTCGATCAAAAGTTCATGAAAAAGTTATCTGATGCTTCAACAGATAGATCGACAACAACATCAACCAGAAGCAACAAACGAAAACAAGAAATCGAAATAAACCAAAAATGAAGAGTTTCTGGGCACTGCCGATTGCAGAAAAACAGAGGAAGAAATTTGTTTTACAAGCCCAATTAATCGGTTAGAAAGATAAGTAATATTGTGAAGAAGAAAACCCATCAATTTGACATGATTTGGAAGCATAAAACTGGCTAAAAATGGAAGAAGAAATAGCGCTAAACAGTAGCACAGATGAAAAGAAAAATCTGTTCTTCATACCTCAACGGTGATCGAGCAGACGAGATATGTCGAGAAGATGATGATGAACAAGGTTGATGAAGAAAGCTTGTGCAGAATCTCGATGGAACTCACGGTTTCGTCGATGGAGATTTTGAAGAAAACAACGAAACTCAGAGCAGAAGGAAGGAAGAAGAAAGAAAGAAGAAAAAGAAATGAGTGTTTGAGGGAAAACTGATCGTGAATACAGCTGGAAGGGCATAATCGTAACTCCAGCTATAAGATGCCAATCCCATCAATCATCTACCCGTTTAATCGTTCCTCTCATAATTACCTCTACTCTGTCGGTCAACGGTCTAGACACGCGACGAGAACGGTCAAGCTGACAATATAATTATTACAAACAATATAATAATAGCGCTGAATAACGTTCGAAAGAATACGAGGTGTCATCTCGACACGATGTCGACAAGGGTGCTCGTGCAAGCGCACAAGGTTCTAACACGAGTTCGTAAACGCGGCCTCCTCAGCTCGACATGCGTCCTCATCAGCTCGGTACGCGACTTCATCAACTCGACACGCGATCTCCTCAGTTCAGCAGCTAGTGCACGTGGTCTCCTCAGCTCGGCAAATGACCTCGGCAAACGATCTTGGCACGGGATCTCGACACAAGGTCTTGGTCGAGGTCTCGATACGTCGTCCTAATACGATGTCGATCTTGTCCTCAGGTGTTACAATAACGATTAACGTAAAACAATTTAGGAACAAAGTAGGGAAACATATCATAACAGTTGATACTCAATAAAGCATAATAAAAGTATGATTATTGAAAAATAATCAATATAGCCTAATAATGCATATTAAATTCGAAAATATGTAAAGTTCAATAAAATAATGGTTTAAGTTTCAAAAAAAATATTTCAAAAATTATTTGATTATTTGATGAATCACTGACAACTATTAAGAAAGTTAGATAGAATCGGTATTAATAAACATAAATTAGTAACATATAATCGTTAATAAGCATAAATAGTTAAATCAAGAATATTTTGATTAAAATCCTGATGCGTTTAGAACATTGGTTTTGTGAATTAAAAAAATGGCAAATATCAAATAAATCCTGGTGCAATATTAACATTAAGAGGCTATTAAATGTCAAAAGATGTAAAGATGAACCAAATATTGTCTCTGAAATTATTAGTTTTGAAATCTTTTTTCCATTTGTTAAAACAATAGAAACATTGACATATTATTGCATAAGATCACCCTGGATTGCAAACATATATTAGATGAAATTTTGCCAATGAAGAGTAATATCAGACATTTAAAATACTGTGAAATTATAAGAACAATAATTACCAACCGATTGGAACGTCGATGTAGAGATGCCTTGCTACCCTTATTTCTGAAATCGTCGCCGCGAATGATTGGGTTCAAAATGTGAATAAATGAACAACAAAGGTTAATAACAGTGAGATGCAACCTTCCCCTGAGTTCGGGAATCGCCGCTGCGTTTGCTCACCAGAACGAGTGGCCACCGTGTTTCCTCACAAATATGATAGTTCCATGGCTAAGAGTGACTTTTGCGTTTTTATGAGAGTTACCCTTATATTAATATTAAATATAAAATCTTTATAAAATCTTTATAAATCGAGTTTGTATAGTTTAAAATCAATGAAAAAGGATTTCCTTAACCAGGGAATATATAATTTAGCTATTAGCTATACTAGCAACCAAAGTAATTAAAAAGTGCAAGCAAATCACAATTTTGGGGGACCAAAAGTGTAATTAAAAAGTATGGGGACCAAGTTCGTGAAAAATAAAAAGTATGGGGACCAAATTTGTGAAAAATAAAATAAGGAACCAAAATCATGGATTTGAAAAAATAGGGGGACCAAATATGCAATTAAGCCTTTTTGTTTCAAAACATTTCTTAACAAACTATAATTTATATAGATTTCATATCAAATCTATGTAGTAGACTAAAAAAAAAAATCAACGATCATTAAATTAAAATTACATAAATCATATATATTTCATATCAATTATACTTCATAAACATAAAAAAAAAATTATCAAATATATTATCGCTTAATGTAACCCAAAAAAAAAACTTCTACAGTATATTGTTAAATTCATATTAATATATATTTTAAGTTTATCATATTTTAATATACACAAATAAATTGTGATTTTTTACTTTCTTAATTAAAACATTTGTATATATTGTTTGTCTTTTGTTTCTTATACTTCGCATGCATTTGTTATTTATAAATTCATTTTTATAACAATATATAATAATTTGCTATTCTTTTATACTTCCCATAAATTAGTTGTTAATCCTTTATTATCATCAATTAAATAAAGTATTTCTTATCGAATTCGATTCGTTTGTATGTACTTTCCCATTTTTTGTACGCTACTCAATTGATATTAGTTTGTTTATGTATAGTACATTAGGTTCCTTATAACATCCCCAATATTTAATAATTATTACCATAATATTTATTATATTGCATTGTTTAAAATAATCATTTTTTAAAGCTAAATTTGCAAAATGTTCCCGTGCATGACACGGGTTACATACTAGTAAATTTACAAAATAAAAAAATCTATAAAATAAAGACAGGGGTGCAAAATGCAAACAGTGGGGTGCCACTAACAATCTGCTAGTTCAGCCCACTTAACTTTACTACGCACACCCCTTATTTTGCTGCTACACCCTACATAGCCTAGTTATTCCCAGCCCAATTAAACCCTAATATTGAGTATTTAAACTCAGCTACTCCCTCTCCCCTCAGCGCCGCTCCTTTTCCCCCTGATCCAGCTCTCTCGCTCTCTTTGTCTCTCTCTGCTTCCTTTATCTCTCTCTCTCTCTCTTCTTTCTCCTCATGACCGCCTCCCACCACTGTCCCCCACCATCCACCATGTCCGTCCCCCACCCACCACCCTCAACCACCAACAATCGGCCTTCCTTCCCCCTCTTTCCTCCCTCTCTGTTTTCTTCCTTCTCCTTCCACCACCACCACCACCACCACCACAACCCTCTTCTCTGTCTGCCCCACCTTCCCGCACCCCCACACCGCCCTCTCTCCTCCCTCTCTATCGTCGGCCTTCCCTTCCCCTCTCTCCTCCCTCTCTATTTTCTTCCTTCTCCGTCGCCCACCCCACCACCACCCCCGAACCCCTACTCGCCTCCCTCCCTTTCTCGTCGGCCTCCGCTCCCTAGCTGCTGCCATGGCCATTTCGGCCTAACCACTGCTCCTCCACCATCCTCATCACCCTCCTCCACACCGCCCCACCTTCCAATTTTTTCTTCTTTTCTTTTTTTTTCAAACTGCTTCTGTGTTTTTTGTTATTTCACTGTTGTGATGATTATTTTTTTGACCTTATTTTTTATTTTGCAGTTTCTCATTAAAATTGGAAGCAGAAGGTTAGAAGCAGAAAGCACAAAGTGGAAGCAGAAATATTAAATTTCTATTCTGTAATTTTTTTATTTTGTAATTTGCTACTGTAATTTTAATTTTATTTTGTATTTATTTGTTTGTTTTGAATTTGTAATGTTATTATGTACTTCTGTAATGTTATTATTGTAGTTTTTTTAATTATTTATTTCATTTATTTCTTCCTGTTTATTTCTGCATTTTTTTTTAATTTTTTTGGAATTCAAAAAATTTTTGGAATTCAATTTATTCTTTCTTTTTTTTTTTGGGTACAATTTATTCTTTCTGTTAATTGGGTGTTTTCTATTTCTAATTAGGAATTCAATTACTGTCTTCTAATTAAATTTTAAACAAAATATTAAATGTAATCAGTTATTTAAACTGATTAAATTTAGTTTTATTATTTTTTAATATGACTTGCATTTCCTAGGGTTTTGGCCCTCGGTTATGCCCATAATTTCTTTTTGAATGCGCAATTTCCTAGGGGTTTTAGCCCTAGGAAATTTCCTAGGGGTCAGGGCCCTCGGAAATTTGCTAGGGCTCAGAGCCCTAGGAAATTTCCTAGGGGCTCTGACCCTAGGAAAGTTTCGACGGCCATTTTCTAAAAACCCTTGGTTTTTATTTCTTACCAGTGACTAACCTACTGCCTTGTGGCCCTCGGTGGGCATTCGGAAATTTTGGAGTTTCCTACGGTTTTTGGGCATTTTCTAGGGTTTTTCGCCCTAAAAAATGCCAAACATTCGCGTAGTGTAGAGGGATTATAACCATATTTCGCTCATATTATAGGAACGAAAAGCGGTATTAACCCTACATCTTTTATTCCTATAAAATTGACAAAAATTGATTTTAATCCCTGCAAAGATTTTATTCATTTTAGGTCCTAAAAAATTGTGTATTTTAAGTCCCTAATGATGAATTAAAACACATCATTTTTGTTAAATATAAAAATTATAAATAAATAAAATTTTTATAAAAACTAAAATCAAAATTAATCAATTTTATAAACTAAAATCAAAATTAATAAATTTTATAAGTATCAAAAACATATTTATCTCTCCTTATAAAGAAAAACATATTTATGTCTTTTAATTAATCAAACTCTGAACAATTGGTAGACCATTATCCATTGAAAACAAACATTGAAAAATTGGAACATTTCCCTTGTCGTTTGTTTTCTCTCTGTCCTATCTTACACTATTCGCCGTTCTCCATCTCCACCAAGGAGTCTCTCTTTTTACTCTTTCTTCCCCTTCTTTTTCTCCCCACTATCCGTAACATGCAGAGATTTTCCCTTTTCTTCAATAAACGTGGTGTTTTCCACTTTCCATTGAGAAAATCATTTCTGATTGGGCATGAAAATACCACATATCCGCTCTTCTTCTCTACTACTAACTTAGAGGTAACTCCTTCTCAACCCTCTTCACAGTCACCACTAAACCCTAAACCCTCAAAATTCGAAACTAGCAGTATAAAAAATGACCATTTTGGCCTCGTTCACCTTGAATCTATTACAGCAAACCATATCAACGATCAAAACCACGATGAATTTGCTTCCGATGTAGAAAAGGTTTACAGAATATTAAGAAAATACCATTCTAGGGTTCCCAAATTGGAGCTTGCTTTGAAAGAATCTGGAGCTGTAGTGAGGTCTGGTTTAACCGAGCGTGTACTGAATCGTTGTGGTGATGCTGGGAATTTGGCATATAGGTTCTTTTCTTGGGCTTCTAAGCAACCGAGTTATCGACACAGTCAAGATGTGTACAAAGCTATGATTAAGGTTTTGGGGAAAATGCGGCAATTTGGTGCTGTTTGGGCACTAATTGAAGAAATGAGGCAAGAGAATCCTCAGTTGATTTCACCACAAGTGTTTGTTATTTTGATGAGGAAGTTTGCTTCTGCAAGGATGGTTCACAAGGCTATTGAGGTGTTGGATGAAATGCCGAAGTATGGGTGTGAGCCAGATGAGTATGTTTTTGGGTGTCTGTTGGATGCACTGTGCAAGAATGGTAGCATTAAGGAAGCAGCTTCACTTTTCGAGGACATGAGGTTTCGGTTTCCACCGACTGTGAAACATTTTACTTCCTTGTTGTATGGTTGGTGCAGAGAAGGGAAGCTTATGGAAGCAAAACATGTGTTGGTGCAAATGAAGGATGCAGGGATTGAGCCTGATATTGTGGTTTTTAACAATTTGCTTGGTGGGTATGCTCAGGCTGGGAAAATGGGGGATGCTTATGATCTTTTGAAGGAGATGAGAAGGAAGGGTTGTGAACCGAATGCGACCTCATACACAATTTTGATCCAGTCGCTATGTAAACATGAGAAATTGGAGGAGGCAATGAGGGTATTTGTTGAGATGCAGAGGAATGGTTGTGAGTTGGATGTTGTAACCTATACCACATTGATAAGTGGGTTCTGCAAGTGGGGAAAAATCAAAAGGGGTTATGAACTCTTGGATCAGATGATACAGGAAGGCCATTCCCCGAATCAGCTTACTTATCTGCATATCTTGGTGGCCCATGAAAAAAAGGAAGAACTGGAAGAGTGTATGGAACTGGTGAATGAAATGCAGAAGATTGGTTGCATTCCTGATCTTAACATCTATAACACAGTCATTAGGTTGGCTTGCAAGTTGGGAGAGGTCAAGCAAGGCGTTCAGCTTTGGAATGAAATGGAAGCAAGTGGACTCAGTCCGGGTATTGACACCTTTGTCATCATGATTAATGGGTTTCTTGAGCAAGGCTGTCTAGTTGAAGCTTGTGAGTATTTCAAAGAGATGGTTGGGAGAGGGCTTTTTGCTGCTCCTCAATATGGTACTTTGAAGGAGTTGATGAACTCTCTTTTAAGAGCTGAGAAGCTTGAAATGGCTAAAGATACTTGGAATTGTATCACAGCTTCTCAAGGATGTGAGCTGAATGTGAGTGCATGGACAATATGGATTCATGCACTCTTTTCAAAAGGACATGTGAAGGAGGCTTGTTCATACTGTCTAGACATGATGGATAATGATTTAATGCCACAGCCAGATACTTTTGCAAAGCTTATGCGCGGTCTGAAGAAATTGTATAACCGAGCATTTGCAGCAGAGATCACTGAGAAGGTAAGGAAAATGGCTGCTGATAGGAATATCACTTTCAAGATGTATAAACGGAGAGGAGAGAGGGACTTGAAAGAAAAGGCAAAGGAGAAAAAAGATGGGAGGAAGAGGAGGGCTAGACAGCGCCGTTGGGGTGGAGGCCGGCAGAAAGCATTATAATGTTATTGGTTTTAACTCAAGGAGACATGAACATGATTAGATGACATTAGAGTAGCTACTTCTTTCTTTGAGGTATCAACTTAACTGGTCAAAATGGTTCGTGCCTTTGTAGTTTCTAGTCATTCTAGTTTAGAATTCTAAAGAATTTTCTTTTTCTATTTCAGATTGAAGGCCCCCTTTCAAACTTTACCCAGGGCTTAGGTAATGTAACTAAGCACACATTACACTTTTTATCTATGAAGAAGTGAAGTCTTCAGGATTGAAATTGTATTTGCAGTTATGTAAAGTTCTACTGAAGCATGACAAAGTTTCAAACTCGAATGCTCCTCTTCTGCACCTATGTTATGTGCCTGACAATCTATTACGGAACAAAGAAAGGGGCAAGGGAAATGTTCAACCTTAACCTTGCTAGGGGATTCAAGATCCTGCTTGTTCTCTGCTGTGGGTATAACTGTTTCTTTTCACCATTGATTTTATTTACTCCCTACTAGTTTATATCGATGGAAAAGATAAAGGGAAGGGGGGGAGAGCAAAGGAAATATTGAAATCTAGAAAAGTATTATTAAGATATATGCAGAAATGATGGAATGTGGTGATTCTTTGTATATTTCCTTCATGATCAATAAAGTTCTTTATGATATTCTTTTGTTAAAAAATGGTCACTTGATTGCTGTCTAATCTCGCAATTAAAACAGGTCACATATTATTGGATTTAGGCCCATTGCGGGTGATGCATTGTAAACTGACTATGGGCCACAGCTCATTTACCCATCTCTACATACGTAGTGTTGGTTTGAGGATAACAGAAAGAAGAGATTATTATAAAAATTCCTTGTTTGATTTAATAGTTTAGATGAGAGGAGAAAAATGGTTTGTAATTTATAGACTTTACTGACTAAAATATCACTCTCTCCCCCCCCCCCCCCTTTTTCTCTTTTATTTCGTGCTTCTTCATTCTCAGGTTGTGCTAGTTTCAATTTGACAGTTTGTTTACATAAGTCTAAATTTAGTTAAAGTTTCTTCCTATTCGTTGCTCACCTTATGAAAGAATTTGTAAATTTTTTATTCTCCTCTCTCACATCAATCAGTTTCACTCCCCTCCTCTCTATCCAAGGGGTTTTATTGTCCCTCCTTTTCCCTCATTAAATATAAAGTATTAGGATAGATAATGATGCTTTAGACTATACGCATTTGTAATATAAACCCCCAAACTTGTTTAACAATTGATAATCTCTATGTCCTTTATATAGATCGATTTAAAAGCTCAGAAAAAAAAAATATCGATTAAAAATAGAAATAAAATAAAATAAATGATAAAATGCATTTTTTTCATCACTTCATTTTTCCTTCTTCTCCTTTATCTCCAATTTGGAACAAAGCTAGTTTCTTGATCTATTTTGGTGGTGAGTAGGGAGTCACAGAATGTATTTGCACCGGTACAAGAGTGCTTTAACCTGCTACTGCAGGTTAAAAGGAATTTGATTATTTACAAATTACAGTTCAATTCTACTATATAAAAAAAGGAGAATGCTAACGAGTGCCTTTAAGGCATTGGTTAAGGAATTAAAAGAGATAAGTTTGTATTGAAAAATGGTGTATTTAATACATCGAAAAGTGTTTAACTTGTATTTTCAAGACAAATTTTCCTTTTATTGATTTTTTAACCAATTTAATGCCCTTAGGGCACTCGTTAACAGGACCCATAAAAATAAAATAAAAATTCAAAATTACAAAATAATCCCATAACAAAAAAGAAATTATTGACAGCCCATTTCATATAATTTTTTTGCTATTGACTTATATGCAAGGGTGTTAATGGATATACCGCTAATGTCAAGGCTGTTGGAGCTCCATATTGACCTCTTCGTGGTGTGGCTAATGAGGTGATAATGATATAGACGGCTTATTTAAATGTGTAATGCAAACACTCGTGTGACAATTTGTGCCCCTCAATTATGGAGGTTGTCCTCAAAATGCTGAGTGAAATTGGAACTGTTGATAACATTCCAAAATTCATCGATGGTGTTAAACCCAGGTTGCTATTACCTTTTTTTTCGGGTCTTATGTTTTTCCTATCTATAAAGAATGGTGATCACATAATGACTTGCTCTTTCCTGCCTCCTGCTTTTTGGACAGTGTTGTTTGATATTATTGTCCTGTGCTTTTTTTCAGATAGGAATCGAAAGCTCAATGGTTTTGGACATCGTGTGTACAAAAACTATGATCCTAGAGCAAAGGTCTTAAAAAGACTGATGGAGGAAATGTTTTCCATTGTTTGCCAGGGATCCTCTTATAGAGGTGTTCATCCATTTTGTCTTCCCTGTCTATGCTGCTGTGTGTCTGTTAGTCACACTGGATATACTGTTCATGAGGCCTCTGATCAAGGCTGAATAAAATATCAAAATACACTGAAAATTTTTCTGCCTGTAGTTTTCTTGTGACATTTGTTTTAATATTTTGTTACAGACTATTTTGCACATTTTGTACATATGATGTATATGCATGTGATAATGTGAATTTAATTCTAACCTGAACACGATGACAATTCAGTTTGGCTTGCACATTTTGTACAGTGCTTTCTTTCCATACTACTCAAGACAAATAGCTGCAGGCATTGCTGCAATCTAGTGGCCTTATCATATTTCCACACCCTATGACTTGCGGTTTCCAATAATTTTGATAACAAAACAATTAGCATTTCCATGTTACACTCCACAACAACATTGCAATACACGTTAAGAACAGGCAATAACCTGGGGTGCTAATATTGTTTAGATGGCTTCTCTACATGGTGCTTGCCGCCACAATTCTGCCTTGCAAATTAGGCATACAACATTGGCATCTGTTCAAATCATTTCCCTAGATTTATCCTCAGTCTTTCTCCTCAGTGCAGTCCCATGTCCCCAATACCCCGAACCTCAACAAAGAAGTTCACCTCAGTATATTGGTTTGGGATTTTAAAAGACTATTTTGACAAAAAAGTCTTATGGATTTTAAAAGATTATGTAGAAATATAATAGTTTATAAGATTTCTTAAAAGAATTTTATAATCATTATGACTTGCGTATTGAGCAGACTTTTTTTTTTTTTGGTGTCCCTTTCCACTAGAATGGTGTCCTGCTTGTGTCGGAGTGGTACCCTACAAAAAAAGATCATTTTTTAATTGGACACTTAATTGAGCTGTCATACGGGTGTCGATATTCGATATGTGTTGGAAACGGGGCACGCTTAAACTAGAGGTGTGCATGCTTCATAGGTCATATATCTTATCGACATAGAATCTCAACACACACCGTAACGCCTAATACACTAGACACAGAACGTGGACAAATGCGGGTGGTCCAATAACTAATTTGAGATCTCAATATACCCTCTTACGCTTAGGACTTTGGACTAGATATCTATAGCATCAGAGGCGGACCCATATTCAAGTCAGGGTGTGCACTTGCACCCCTGAATCTTAAATTTTTTCACTTATCACCCCATAAAATTTAAATTTTGACTCCTCTGAAATTTATATTTTACACCCTGCCCCCAGACCCAGACTCACTTTCCTCTGCACACTCTTAAATTTCTCAGAAACTCATTTCTCTTTCTCGCTCAATCTACTCTCTCTCTCTCTCTCTCTCTCTCTCTCTTTGTTTCAGTGTTCTCTGGTCTTTATTTTCTCTAGGTTCACTCCTCCCTGATTCACTCCAAATCTTTGGATCTCTAAGGATCTCATTCGGATCGTATCAACAAATTTGGCTCGGTTTTTGAGAGACTTGATGGAGATTTGTGTGATTTGGGATAGAAAAAGGAAAGAAATGGAGGATTGGGGGAGAGATCGTTGCGGTTTAAGGTTTCTGATTATGGGATTGAGGATGGAGAAGGAAAGAAAGAGAAGAAGAGGGGAAGGTGCTACGCCGCGGCTGTGAGAGGAGGAAATTATGGTTAGGTTTTTCTTTGGGTGAATGGGAAAGTGGTAGAGAGAAGGAGGGGAAGGCCATGATTGATGGGATGAGAAAGAAAGGGAGAGAGTGTAGAATGAGGGGGGGAGGAGCGGCGCTCCTAGAGACATAAGGGGAATTAGGGTTCCATGGTTTGGGTTAGGCTGTGGATCCAGGTTGTAGGCTTAAGTGGGTTAGGCTTAAGGGTGTGTGTGCAGAAAACGGGAGGTGCGCGTAGAAAGCACAGGGGATCACGTAAAAAGGAGCGGGGTGCGCAAAGTATAGTGCTGAGGGAGAGAGTGATGGGCTGCTATCGGCCTATCGACACCCCCAGTACCTTTATTTGCATCCCTTTTGCTTATTCTTTTATTTTTTCTCTTCTCTCTTTTCTTTTTTCTTTTCTTTTCTTTCTCACTCCATTCATTTTTTTTGTCTTCTTTTTTTTTATTTCAAGACAAAAAAAAATATTATTATTTTTATTTTTTATTAATATATATATAGAAAATAAGCAAAAATTTAAAAAGAAAGGAACCAGGCAAAATTGGGGTATCAAGGATCAGTGATTTTATAATGACGTATAATTTTAATTTTTTTTTTTTTGCACCTCCTAGGCTAGGGTCCTAGGTCCGCCACCGTATAGCATGGACAAATTCACGTGACATGATAACAAATCTAAGATAAACCGTGATACTATCTTAAAATTTGGGGAAAATGGGTTTCTTAAAAGCTGGAATGCAGTACTTGGTTTGATGATTTAGATGGCACACATGAGCACTCACTCAAATGAGTGGAGTTCCTCTCTATTTCTTTTATGGTTTTGGGATGATACAAAATCTCACATTTCTAGAGTTGGTGATATTTATTCACCAAAAACTAGGGATGTCAAAGTGGGTTGGGCCTAACGGGCTGGCTTGCCAACTCGTCTAAAATGGGGCGGGTTGGGCTACGACATGTCAACCCACTAACATATCCAGCCCAACCCGTCTAGCCCGTCAACCCGTTAGGCCACAAGCGAGTCGGCCGGGGCCAGGCCAACTTGTCGGACGGGGCCGGGCCAACTTTATTTTCTATTTATTTATTTTCTTATTTTCTATTACCTCTGTCTCATTTTAGTAGTCCTCTTTAAAATATTTAATTGTCTCAAATTACATGTTTCTTTAGAAAATAAAAAAGGATTAATTATTTCTTTTCCAACAATACCCGTTGAATTTCAACCAATTATATTAATAAATTTTTCTACTTAAGTACTCCTTTACTCCAATTAATAAGGGGTATTTTAGTCAATGAGTGTCATTTTATCATGAAAATTTGTATTTTCTTGTTTTCTACTACCTCTGTCTCATTTTAGTAGTCCTCTTTGGAATATTTCATTGTCTCAAATTACATGTCTGTTTAGAAAATAAAAAATGATTAATTACTTCTTTTCCAACAATGCCCATTGTATTTCAACCAATTATATTAATGAATTTTTCTACTTAAGTACTCCTCTACTCCAATTAATAAGGGGTATTTTAGTCAATGAGTGTCATTTTATCATGAAAATTTGTAAACTCAATCATTTTCTTAAGATGTGTGTATAAACTAAAAAGACAAGTAAAATGAGACGGAGAGAGTAACACATTTCCTTTTTTTTTTTACATATTTCGGGCAGGTCAGCCGGCCATATTTGTCTGTTTTAGGCGAATTGGCCCGTTATTTTTGCTCTGTTTTAGCCCGAGTTTCAATTTTTATATTTATTTTTTTTAATTTTTTAACGGGCTAGCCCGCTAACTCACGACAGGATGGGTTGGGTTCAACATCTCAACCCACCACCCATAACGGCCGGGTTGGGTCAGCATGTCACTCAAATCAACAAATACATGATATATGTTGTTTGATTAGGATGTTTCTCAATAAATAACGTTTTTTTCCAAGGCCTCATTTGTAAAGATTTAAAAGATTTCTTTTAACCCAAGAGCCATTACTAGGTTCCCGGTAAAAGATCATGATCATGAACATCATCTATGGTATTACATAGATCATGTACCCGTGCACCGCCAATCAGCCTTCATCCTCTACCATCTTATCATTCCATTCCGTTCGATTCAATTCAATTTACGATTGCGTATTGAACAACCGAAGCCTAAATGTTGCGCTTTCAGTTTTGTTTGAATTAAGAAGCCCACGGCTACAACTACAAAAACCGTAAACAAGAAGAGGAAACCCCTTTCTTTGCTTGGTTCGCTAGCAATGTGAATGTGACTGTGTAGTGTATTCATTCCTTCACAATGCTTGACATAACAAGAGGAGTCATTGCGTATCAGTGGGCAATCAATTTCAGTTATAACAAACCTCACAACCTTCCGTCTCTTCTCGCATCAACAATCAACTTCCGTCGCAATCATGTTCATGCTCTCAATTGCTCCTCCGCCGCCGCTGCCGACGTCATCATCGTCGGTGCCGGAGTCGCTGGTTCGGCTCTCGCCTACACCCTCGCCAAGGTGCGCCTGTGAAATATGGTTTATTGTATTTTGTGAAAGAGAAAAAAAAAATAGAGAGAGGGAGAATTCATAGATTATGCTCTTGTGAATTCGAAGGTGAGAGGAAAAAGTGTGAAAAAATTGTTTCAATTTTCTTTTTTTTAGATTATGCCCTTCTAATCTTAATGGTAACATATAAATAAGAGTTACTGAAAAAGGTTTTGATCAAGTCTCTATCGAAATGCATCGGTAAAATTTTGGATATTTATTATAGCCTAACTAATAAAGAATAACTTACAGTTTATCACATTATCTTTTTTTTTTAAATGTACAAGTTAAATGGAAATTTTTTAAATTCTGATAATTTAAAAGTTTGAGAAATCTTTTGTAATCTTAGGCACGATAGCATTAGAAAGGGATGTCAATTTGGAATCTTTTGTACCCTTTAGGGACAATAGCACTATCTATCTTATGTTGGTGATGACTTGCATATGTATTATTAGACACAAAATGGACATCTTTTTCCACCGTATGTTAGAATTTGTTATTATTGTTATGTATTTTGATTATCAAAGACTGTTCAATCAATGGGCTGCATATCTCTAACTGCTTTGAATTTTGGGAAACAAGATTAATACCATATGGAAAAGGAATGATGTTTGAATTTGTTACCATCAAGATCCTCTATAAGCGTGTATATATTAAACGTTTGAAGGATGGAAGGCATGTCCATGTTATTGAGAGAGACTGGAGACAGCCAAACAGAATTGTTGGTGAACTTCTCCAGCCAGGAGGATACCTGAAGCTAATTGAGCTAGGATTAAAAGGTATATATTCTGGGGCTAAGGTTGGATATAGTCTCTTTTCTCATATCTTTATATATACCCAAATACCATATACACTCCGTTAGTTAACTAATTTCTTGTGTCTGGAGAAGTTTTATGCGCCTTTCCCTTTTGCTCTGCTGTAATGTGATATATTCAGTTTATTCATACTTATGTAAGCTGTTGTCTATATGGATCTATCAGTACCATCAGACTACCTATCTACAACCCCAAACCTTATCCTATAGAGTGGTGTTGTGTTCGAAGATCAATCAATGCCATTCGAATTCGATGCTCTCAGGAGCCAAAGTTTCTGTAAAGCCATTTAGAGTAAGGTCTTTTTAATGGTTTCTCTTGATGTCTTCTTAGGTGTTCCTCTACCCCTCTGATAATCTTTCATTTGATCCGTTTATCTCGCTGGATAAGTGCCAATCCAACTTTCTCTTGGATATGTTCATGTTTGTTTTGTATGTCTACTCATCAATCTCAGGACATTCATCCTTTTTTTTGGTATATCAGGATATTCATCCTTGCTACTCTTAATTTTAGCTCATGCTGACGTTTCACTGCCCAACATCCACTACCACAAAGTATTGCTGGTTTTGCCATTTCATGGGTCCCTTGAGCAGGAAAAAAGAATATAGAACTGTGTATTATTATTAATATTGTCTTCATGATAAAATTGATGATGTTTTCAAGGCTATAAATTTAATTCTCTCAGGAGTTTATTATGTTTTCTGTTAATGGTGGAGTTAAGCTGGCTTTCAAATATATTTTCTTTTCTAAGTTAATTTTTTAATATGTGCTGCATATATTCTTCTTTATCAGACTGCGTGGAGCAAATTGATGCACAAAGGGTGCTAGGATATGTTCTTTTCAAGGATGGGAAAAATACTAAGCTGCCTTATCCCTTGGAAAAGTTCGATGCTGATGTGACTGGTAAGAGCTTTCATAATGGAAGGTTTGTACAGAGGATCAGAGAAAAAGCTGCTTCTCTCCCCAAGTAACCCATCTCTTCCTATTGTAATTTTTTATTTAATTATTCAAACTATTTAGTTGTCTCCAAAGTAAGCTTTACGTTGGTTAATTTTCTATTTTTTTTTTTTTGGTTAATTTTCCATTGAAATTGCTGATTTTGTATTCTTTTTGCCTGATAATATCATCTGCTTTGTTTAATGTTCAGTGTACGAATGGAGCAAGGCACTGTAACATCTCTTCTTGAACAGGATAATAAAACCATTATAGGGGTCCAGTACAAAACTAAAGATTGTCAAGAGCTTAAAGCTTATGCTCCCCTCACAGTTGTTTGTGATGGTTGTTTCTCAAATCTGCGTTGTTCTCTCTGCCACCCCAAGGTCTAATTGTCTTCTAAATAAGTTGAGTGACATAATACTATTTTACCTTTTTAACGAGGTTAGATATCATGCTTATGGTAAATGCAGTTTGCTGATATTGTTGCATCTAGAGGATTTTGTTGGTTTTGCTAGAGATTGTTTGACTTCCCTAATATCCAATTCTATTGATCACTTGCCAGGTAGAAGTTCCTTCTTGTTTTGTAGGTTTAGTCCTGGAGAATTGTCAACTCCCATTTGAAAGTTTCGGGCATGTTATTCTGGCAGATCCTTCACCAATCTTATTTTATCCTATCAGCAGCACTGAGGTTCGCTGCTTAGTTGATATACCTGGTCAAAAAGTTCCTCCCATTGGTAATGGCAAAATGGCCAACTACCTGAAGACTATGGTGGCTCCTCAGGTATCTGTTGTGATACTGCTTGACATGTGGATAGTCCAATTGGACTTGTCATTACTTGTAGTCTACGATAAGTATACAGTTTTAGAGAAAACGATCAATTTCATCCTTGAACTTATACTCTCTTCCTACTTCGCCCTTAATTAAATGAAAAAATAAGTTGTCCTGAACATTTTTTATATACGTCCAATTAGTCCTAACGGTTTGTCACATTCATCCCGTTAGTCCCTAACGTTTTGTCAATATATAACGGCAAAGACTAACGGGACGGATGTGAAAAAACATAAGAGACTACTTGTAAAATGCTAGGTACTACTTATAATTTTCATTTACCGAGGGACGAAGTAGGACAGAAGATGTAAGTTTAGGGACAAGATTGGTAGTTTATTCATAATTTTACTTGCCTAAAATGAAGCGGCAAAATAATCAACTTCTGCCTTCATCTTCCTAGGTATCTCATAATGTATATTTTGTTTTGTCTAGATTCCACTTGAGCTTCATGATGCTTTCATATCTGCAATTAATAGAGGAAATATAAGAATCATGCCTAACAGTTGCATGCCAGCTGATCCCTATCCTACTCCTGGAGCTCTGTTATTGGGCGATGCTTTTAACATGCGTCATCCTTTGACTGGTGGCGGAATGACAGTAACACTATCTGATATTGTTGTGCTACGCGATCTTCTTAAGCCACTTTGCGATCTAAATGATGCAACCTCACTATGCAGATATCTTGAATCCTTTTACACCTTACGCAAGGTGAGCAGTATTCACTTTCTGGCTTATATATTATTCAAGGAAAACTGAAATTTATATATGTGAAAATTATATCTGAATTATATTATTCACTTATCCGGTATACACACACCAATGTTTATTATATAGGCTACGCTAGGCTTAACCTAATGGGCCTAAGCAATGGGCCAAATAACTAAACTAGGTTACAATACAAAAAATAACTATTTACTCTAATTATTTACAATACTCCCCCTCAAGCTGGTGAGTGGATATCAATCATTCCTAGCTTGCAAGTAAGTTGGCGGAATCGTTCTGTAGATAGCCCCTTTGTAAGCACATCTGCCAGTTGGTATCCAGTAGGAATGTAGGACGTTGTGATCAGTCCACAATCTAACTTCTCCTTTATAAAGTGTCTATCTATCTCAATGTGTTTGGTCCTGTCATGTTGTACAGGATTATGAGCAATGCTGATTGCTGATTTATTGTCACAAAACAACCTCATTGAGCCTTCATAATTCACCTTCAAATCATCAAGAATAATCTTCATCCACAATAGCTCACAAATCCCATGAGCCATTGCTCTAAATTCTGCCTCAGCACTTGATCTGGCCACTACATTTTGCTTTTTGCTCCTCCATGTAACAAGATTACCACAAAAGAATGTGCAGTAGCCAGACGTGGACCTTCTATCACTCACTGAGCCTGCATAATCAGCATCAGTATAGGCTTCCAACGTCAGTCTTCCGCCTCTTTTGAACAATAGACCCCTTCCTGGAGTCGCTTTAAGGTATTGCAAGATCCGCTCTACTGCCTGCAAATGCCTCATCCTTGGATCATGCATAAACTGACTGACTACGCTTACTGCATAAGCTAAGTCAGGTCTCGTGTGTGCTAAGTAAATTAGCCTTCCCACTAATCTCTGATACTGGGACTTGTCAACTCTAGCACTCTCCTCCTCAGTGCTCATTTTATGATTTTGCTCTATTGGAACACCTGCAGGTTTACACCCAAGCTTGCCAGTTTCCTGTAGAAGGTCAAGAACATATTTTCTCTGAGAGATAAAAATTCCTTGTTTTGAGTAAGCTACCTCTATCCCAAGGAAGTACTTGAGGATTCCCAGATCTTTCATCTCGGTCTGAGACAATTTCTTCTTGAGGAGTTCTCTCAACCAAGTCATTCCTCAGTACCAATAATATCATCAACATAAACAAGGAGTACTGTTAGTTTTCCTCCCTGTGAATGTTTGAAGAAAAGGGTATGGTCTCCTTGACTCTGTTTGTAACCAAGGCCCAACATAGCCTTTGTAAATCTTCCAAACCATGCCCGAGGAGACTGTTTTAGCCCATACAAGGCCTTTTTCAATTTACACACCTTATTTACCCCATGAGTTGGATCAAATCCTGGCGGGATCTCCATATACACTTCCTCCTCTAAATTTCCATGCAGGAATGCATTTTTAACATCAAACTGATTAAGTTCCCACCCAGAATGAGCCGCAAGAGAGAGTAAGATACGGACAGTGTTCATCTTTTGCTACTGGTGCAAATGTTTCCTCATAATCAATGCCATAAGTCAGGTGTACCCTTTTGCTACTAATCGACCTTATATCGATCAAGAGTGCCATCCGATTTGTACTTGGCGGTGTAAATCCACCGCAACCAAGCGGCTTCTTGCCTCTTGGCTTTTCAACTATCTCCCAAGTTCTATTTTTTCAAGAGCTTTCATTTCCTCACTCATGGCTTTGATCCAATTTTCATCTTTAAGTGCTTCCTTAACAGATGCAGGATTCTTACAGAGTCAATCACGCCATAAAGGCCTTATCTTTGGGAAACATCATTAGATGAAACAAATTGAGAAATAGGTATTTGGTACAAGACCTTTTCCCTTTTCTCAAGGCAATGGGAAGGTCAACTGGATCAAGGTCAAGTGTATCGGAAATAGAAGAGTCGAAGCAATAAGGTTAATTTGATGCCTTACCTCCGGCTCAGACGGTTGGGGTTGTTCTGGACCAGTCGGGTTTTCCTCTCCTCGATATGTTAAAGTTGGCTCACTAGCCTTTGTCTTTCTTTAGTCTTTGAAGGTGTTGTTTCTGCAAAATAGGAGGTAAAGAAGAAACAATAACAGTGACTCGAAGCAACCGGAGACTCAGGAGGTAGTAACTTCGGGAGCGGCGGGAGACTCGGGGATAGGAGACTCGAAACAACAGGAGACTCGGGAGAATCAACCGACAAAAGTGGTGACTCGGGATGCCAAGGACCAAGGAGAAGAAACTCTAATCGATTCCAAATCACTACTATTCTCCCCTGAAGGCGAGGGCGAGTGAAGAACGGAACATGTTCATGGAAGGTGACATCCATAGAGACATAGTGTTTACGATGGAAGGATGATAACACTTGTACCCCGTTTATTGGGAGCGTAACCCAGGAAGATGCATCGGACATTTCTGAATCCAACTTATTGCGGTCTTTGCTTGTGGACATGAGCAGAAGGCAACACAAATTAATATTCTAGGCTCTAGACTGCATGATAGGAGCGGATGGGTAAAAAGACAACATAGATTGAACAGACTGAAATTACCTAGAACTGGGATGGAATCCGATTGATGAGATAAGCGGCGATCAAACCGCTTCCCCAAAATGAGTTTGGAACTGTTGTTTGGAAGAGAAGCGGCACGAGCAATTTCAAGTAAGTGACGGTTTTCCTTTACGCAACTCCATTTTGTTGTGGAGTATCAACACACGTTAGTTCATGAAGAATACCATTTTGACTAATAAATGAAGAAAGACATTGATTGACATATTCGCGACCATTATCCGACCGTAGTCTTTTAATACATTTGTCAAATTGAGTCTTTATCATGTGATAAAATTGAATGAACAATCGAGATACTTGATTTATCTTTCATCAAGAATAGCCAACTAACGCGAGTACAATCATCAATAAAAGTAACAAACCATCGCGCACTGTAAATATTAGAAACAGGCGGGTCCCCAAACATCGAATGAATAAGATCAAAGGTTCAACGCTTCTATTACAACTAGAAGGAAAAGACACACGTTTGTGTTTGGAAAATTGACAAACATCACAATTAAATGACTCAATGACTCTTGCAAAAATAAAGCGAGAAACATAGTTTTGAGTAAAGGAAATGGAGGATGCCCTGAGACGCTTTGAAGCCAAACTTGAGTAGTAGTTCGGTGAGGCTGGCGGAGGAAGACAACACCTTCAAACCAGATTCTTCAGCAGAATAGAAAGTATAACCCTCCCTGTTCCTTAGCAACTCCAATCGTCCTCCCCGTGGCAGGATCCTGAAAAAGGCAATGAGTAGGAAAAAAAGTTACTGTGCAGTTCATATCTTGGGTAAGTTTGCGAATAGAAATTAAGTTATTTGAGAGTCCAGGAGCATAAAGCACACTTCTCAAATAGAAAGGGGTGTGGAGAGTAATATCTCCAACACCTACAACAGGGGTGTGAGAACCATTTGCAACAGTAATATAGGGAATGCTAGAATGAGGGCTATAAGTGGAAAACAATTTAGAGCTGAAGGTCATATGATCAGTGGCACGAGTCCGTAATCCATGCATCGTTAGGAATAGTACCAGCAGGCGATAAATGATCGAGAACATAAGCTCTTACCGTCATTGTCGGGGAACTAGAACTAGAAGGCTTACGCAAGGAGTCGAGAAAGGTTTTGCAAGCGATCCAAGTCTTGACTCCCGAGGAAAGCGCGATTGGACCAGGCGGAGAAGGCTGTAAGGGTGGAAGTAGATGCTACCACATGTGCTTGAGTACCTTTGAAACCTCCGGGGCGGTTGAGGACATTGTCTTTCCCATGGAGTCTAAAACATCATCCTTTGTGTGCGGGCTTCTTGCGGTGTTCACAGAAGCGATCCTCCCTGCCAGGCTTAGATGATCCTGGTCTGCCTGTCTTGCTAGCAACCAATGCGGAGCCTTCAGTAGGTTTGGCACCTAGCATGACAACCCGGCGACTTTCTTCACCCCGCACAATGTAAAACACTTCATCAAGAGAAGGAAAGCGATCCTTGCCCAAAATCTGCAAATGACCGGGTCATACTCACTGCTCAACCCGACCAAGAACTCAAAAATCCGATCGATCTCAATACAATTATTCAAAGCAAGCATGTCATTTGGAGTCTCCATCTTGAGGGTCGATATTGATCCGGCTCGATCCGTAACCCTTTCATAATAGCAAAGTAATCGAAATGCATATAGTTCCTGTTTAGTATTGAAGATCCTGCTCTTCAAATCAAAGCGAGCGAGAGATCCTTTTTCTTGGAGTAATTACCGAGACTATCCCAAATCGCCTCGGCGATGGCAAGAAACATATAATTTCACGATCTCTGGAAGCATAATGTTCCACATCCATGACATAATGAGAGAGTCCTCATTGTCCCAAGTAGAGAATCCAGGATCTGCTTGGGAGAGAGTCCTTCAATATGGTTCAATTTGCCACGACCCTTCGATTCAGACGCATGAATTGAGCCCAAGTGAAGTAATTCTTCCCATTGAGGCGATAAGCGGGTGCGGCGATGGCGAGCATTGGGATTCATCAAGTTCGACGATTCCACAAGAGGAGGAGGAGGCGGTGGAGGATTCCGTGGAGGATTTGGAGGATTCTGAACATCACCATCACCGTCCATATCAAAAGATCAGATGCAACAATCTGGGGAAAAAAAAAAAGGGCAGCGAACGACCAAACGGCAAATAACTCCTGAAAATAAAAGTTCTCGGATCGGAGAGTGAACCCCCAAAATGGAAAGAGGAGGGGCCGATCTACAACCTGGGAGAAAACGGTCAACGGCGGCCTGGAGGGCGGCGCGTGGGACTCACGCGCCCGAGAGGCTGCCGGAGAAGAGCGGCGCGTGGCGGTCCGGACGGCGACGCGGTTGCAGGGTCTGGCCGGTTTTGACGAGCCGAACCTGTTGGTGGGGTCAGTTCGTTGATATTCGCGACGGTCAGTGGTGTTTGGGTGCAAGCGATTGCCAAGCGAGATAAGTGAACGAGACGTGAATAGGAAAAGCTGCAGACAGAAGAAAAGCGCACTAAGGCAACAGAAAAACTGCACTAAAGGCAGCAAAACAATCACCACAATAACGGTGACGGCTAGGGTTTATGCGGAAGCGAGGCCCTCAAGAACGAGAGCTCGTGATACCATGTGAAAATTATATCTGAATTATATTATTCACTTATCCGGTATACACACACCAATGTTTATTATATAGGCTACGCTAGGCTTAACCTAATGGGCCTAAGCAATGGGCCAAATAACTAAACTAGGTTACAATACAAAAAATAACTATTTACTCTAATTATTTACAATAATATATATTGTTTTATAATTATATTGGTCCATATAGAATGTTTCTTACCAATTGAGGTTGGTCCGAGTGGTAAAGGCTCGGGCCCCTTAAACAAGTGGTAAGGGATTCGAATCCTAACTCTTGCGAATGGAAAAAAAACTTGGTTGGAAGGGGACTACCACCTTGTGTACCTTCAAGTTCTCCAGCAGAGATTAGTCATTATTAAACAACGATAGATATTTTCGCACCTAACATGTGTACCCAAAAAAAAAAATATAGAATGTTTTTTGCACGCCCCATGTGTTTGAAAATGTTTGCTACAAGGCACACGTTTGTGCAGACCCGTATCCAGTAAACACGACACTAAATTTAGAATCTTTAATCTTGACAGCATGTTTCAACTCATGACTTTGACATGCTTTTTTGCAGTCCATGGCATTTACCATAAATACTTTGGCAGGTGCCCTATACAAGGTCTTTTCTGCTTCACCTGATCTTGCAAGAAAGGAACTGCACCAAGCGTGTTTTGATTACTTGAGCCTTGGAACTATTTCTTCAACTGGACCAATGGGTTTGCTCTCTGGTCTAAACCCTTCCCCACTGAGTTTAGTTCTCCATTTCTTTGCTGTTGCAATTTATGGAGTTGGCCGTTTGCTTTTACCATTTCCTTCACTCAACCGCATCTGGATTGGAGCTAGATTAATTTTGGTAAGTTTTCCACTTCCACCCACTTCCCATCCATTTATTTACTCAATCATGGAATTTGGCTTTTGTTTGTTGCCTTGTAATTTAATTCTCACCTGCTAGATGTAACTGACCCTACTACTACTCACAAGGTTCATTGTAGCATGTTTTCCTTACCTCCTAACAGCTTTAACAAGAAACTAGTCATGCAATGATTTGTTCATGCTGCACCATAGTTAACGGAAAATTATTGTTTGGTTTGTGATAATGTTCTTTGTTTTCTGTTTTTAAAGATTTGTGCATAAAACAGTAAAAACAACTCTACAAATATTTGAAAACTGGAAACTGAATAAGGGATAGTTTTGTAATTAAAAATGAAACACAGGAAATGAAAAAAAAAAAAAATTTCCTCAAACCAAACCGGCCCCAAGTATTTCAACGTTTTTATTTCTCATTCACAAAGGTGGAGGGTTTTTCTGTAGTGTCCATGAATGTTGTTGTGGTAACGTATGTTTACATAATTACAGTTATGTTAACATTGATTAATGAATGTTTTCCAGTGTGCATCAGGCATAATATTTCCCATCATCAAGGCTGAAGGAGTGAGACAAATATTCTTCCCTGCAATCTTACCAGCTTTCTATAGAACTCCTCCGGCGAGGTGATGCCGTTGAGAAGTCAGTGAACACTTGCAATCCTTCCTCTACTAAGCGTTTTTCAATTAGTTTATGCATTCAAATTACGGCATAGTTTGATGGACCCAAAAGGACAGTGTCTTGTGCTGCAAAGAGTGGATTAGAGACTACGGATTTGAATTTTTAGTAGGAGGTCATTGGCCAAACTCCTCTGCTCTCATTGTTGTACCTAAAGGAGAAAATAAATAAACAAAATAAATAAATAAATAAAAGAAAGAGAATATTGTCTTGAAAGTTGAAACTGGGAACTATATATTTTTGTAATGCCTTTCAGTCTTTTTTTCTTTTTTTGGGGGTATATATCTTGTTCTTTCTATAACGGAAGCGGGCTCTGCGGTCATACAAAGCAATAAAATAACAAACTTCTATTTCTTTTGCGCACATGTATGTTTTTCACTGAATATATTATTACCTACCACACGAAAACTAACATTAAAAAAAAAAAAATTCCGTTGCCGGGAATCGAACCCGGGTCTCCTGGGTGAAAGCCAGATATCCTAACCGCTGGACGACAACGGACGTGTTGATTAGTCGGGCTTTAAAACTTTACTTAATAAATGCCGTTAACGTTTACATAATGTCATTAACACCACACCTCACGACACGTAATAACACCTTGTGTAGATCCTACACAACGTATCGAGGGTAATCTGTAAAGTAGACTAATAATAATGAAAAGTTATTTAAAATTTTTAATTCACATTTTACCAAACAGATGTCAAGATAATTGGCTAAGTCACGAATATACATTATGCTTGCAAAAACCAATAAATTTTTTATAGTGATCCTCCTATTCAAGAACTTCAACCATTTTGGAATACCTAAGTATTTTCAGAGATGGGACATTAGAGGAATTTTATTTTATTTTTCATTTTATACAATTATGATGTGATTTAATTTCTCATAGACAGTCCCTTCTATAATGGGTTTTGAATAGAAAAATTCTTTTCTGGCTTATTATCTAACTTTAGCCAAATTCATGAATTTAATCGACTATTCCTTTTTATTCTTAAAAATCCCATGAGCCATGAATCAAAAAATTTCTTATGACTCTTAAATCCGATAAACACCTTAAGCGATAAGCACACAAGTTTTAAATTCCTTTTAATATCTTGTCATTAGACATCAAGATAAGCTCTTTTTGTTAAACAAAAAATAAACCCCCTTAAAGCAAATAAGAGAGAACACAATTTAAAAAGCAGAAGGCATGTTGGAGCAGAATGAGTTTATGCACACATACACTTAATCACTGTTTCACTCACAGTGTATTTCACTTACACTACACACAGGAGATTTTGAGAGAGAGAAGAGAGAAGAAGAATGATAAAATGCTACTCTATGTATTATTGAGAAACTTTGAGTATTTATACACCTATGGTAGTCCCACGCTAGGCACAATCACACACTACACTTACTCTAATTAGTTACAACAAAAGCAACTAACTATCAACTACTTAACTACTAACTACTTTATTAACTAACACTTAACAAACTCTATTTATTTGAATTACTTCCAACACTCCCCTATAATTCAAATACTCTAATTTCAACTTTTATTCACTAAATTACATTTTTAAAATGCACACATTATTGACACAAACTCACACATATTCAATTACTAGTACACAACACATTTCCATTTGAGCATCACCTCCTGGGTCCCACTTCAAATTTTTCCAGAATTGGACTTGACCCAATAGGTCAATAAGAAAAATTAAAATTGACCCAATTGATTTATGGGACCCAATCCAAAAATTCCCATGAAATGAGACTCTGAAATAAGCCTTTGACCCAAAAATAAACCTGTTCTCACGGTTGCTTGCCTTAAATTGGGCTAGGACCATTGGGTTCAGCCATTGACCCAAGTCAATGAACCCTAATTCCCGAAAATGCTTCTCTTCTCTTGCGATACTCGAACTCCACACAACCCTAATTTCAAAAAATTTTGAGCCTTTTCTTTTCCCTGTTCGTGAAGCCCATGGACCAGTGTGTGGCAGCTTCAATGGCGGCTTCTATGGTGCTTGCTCCCATGGTGATTCGTTCACTATCTCCTTCTTTGTCACCAATCGATTAAGCTCCCAAAGGATCTCTGTGTTAATAGCCTCAATATCAAGCTCGATCTCATCATCATCCTGCATCAAATGTCCATTCCCCTTCCTTATGATTTGCACCACCTGCTCCATCTTCTCCAATGGCAAATTCGTAACTCGTGTTTCTCTTCAAGACTCATATCCCTCGTGTTGGGTCCCTGGCCTTTGGCTTCGGTTGCTTCATAGGCTTCACTGTAGGCACCCGCATCGGATTTGCTTCTGGCGGCTTTGGTGGTGGTAGGGGCATGGCCAATCCACCTACACGATGAATCTCTGATGTCTGCTTCACCATCTTCTATTGCTCCGAAGAAGGTCCCCTTCCTCGGCCACATTCTTCTCATCGCGACTTTTTCTACCGCGCTTGATCGACTTCGCCATCACAACCTCGCCGGATTTTTCGTCGTCTTCTACGACCTCCACTTCCCTTCGAACTAGAAGCTCCTCGGCCTCTTTTTGCTTTGCTTGGATTCTGGCACCCGCTCTCTGCGGCGGCCTTGGAGATACCATCACCGCTGTCATCATCTCCTCTGCCTCGATTGTGTTTTCGTCTCAATTCTGTGAGGCAACAACTGTTTCAGCTTCTTCTTTTTCAACCTTTTGCAAGAGAGTCTTCACTTGACCCCTCGACAAGGCTTCACCTGAACTGGGCATCATCTTCACTCGACTTCCCTTCTGCTTCACTTTACTAAGATCGCTGGTTGATGGAGTCTATTTTGAAGGTATAGGCTTTGACTCTGCCTCTGTTTTTGCTTCTATCTTCAACACTAATGCCCACTGATTGCTCACTTGTGTGCTATCCTTTGTGAGCAATCTTGAATCTGGTGATTCATCACTCTCTGAAGTCTCAGTTTGATCTTCTTGATGGCTCCAATTTTCTGAAACTGAAATCTTTGATTCTCCCTGCACCGTGTTTTCTTCTTTGCTATTTCCTAAAGGCTTTGATTCGGCCTGCACCTTGTTGTTTTCTTTGTTCTTCTTTTCAATACCTTGATAAGTTTGCTGTAACACATCCCATGCTTCTTTAGCATTCTTGGCAGCAGCAATTCTCTCAAAATTTTCAAAATTCACACGTTGATGGATGATGGAGAGAGCCAAGTAATCTTTCTCCTTGGAGGCACTCCCTTCCATATCTAGGTTCCCTCTTCCACAATTTCCAGCACGTCATGGAAATTAAAAATCAGATACATTATCACAACCCAACGATGAAAGTTCTTGCCATCAAGAACTGGTAGAGGGATTTGCAGATCCCCACTTATGCTCTCCACCTCCATAGGCACCCACTCTTGCTCAGGATCTTTTTAGCTCTAGATACCATTTTTTGGAGCAGAATGAGTTTCTGCACACATACACTTAATCACTGTTTCACTCACAGTGTATTTTACTTACACTACACACACGAGATTCTGAGAGAGAGAGGAGAGAAGATGAATGATAAAATGCTACTTTATGTATTATTGAGAAACTTTGAGTATTTATACACTTATGGTAGTCCCACACTGGGCACAATCACACACTGCACTTACTCTAATTAGTTACACAGAAGCAACTAACTATCAACTACTTAACGACTAACTACTTTATTAACTAACACTTAACAAACTCTATTTGTTTGAATTACTTCTAACAAGGTAAAATATTACTTTTTTAATATTATTCTTTATATAATTTTTCTTTAGAACTTATTTTGAAAATTTATCCTTATGTCCACCCATTGGAGGCATTGTCTCCTTTCCAGGGCACCACAGCTAAAAACATTCAAATACATGATCCATAAATTCACGTCATAAGGCATTTTAACGCTAGCATAAAAATCTGTCCGTTGTTTAATTTTTTATGAAATTAATTTTTTTTTCCTGTTATTCCTTTATCTTTTCATTGTCCCGCTCCGCCAAGTAACTCTCTCTGCACTGAAGTGTCCCTCCACTGAAGTGGAGGTATAAGATGGTGTGTGTTCAAATCTTTCCCATAAAAAAAAAAGAAAAATTCCTTCATTGTTCAAGCATTTTTTTCGCTATTATACTTTTAACTAGACGTAACCCCGTGCTTTGCACAGATTTGTATATATTTTATATAATTATTTTTTAAAATGTGTGAAAGATATATAAATTAAATATATAAAATATTTTATACAAATCTTTCAATAGATTAGTGTTCACTTGATGCATAGTCATTTTTTAAGATGTTTTTAATTTTTGTTGACGTATTAGGGTTATCCTCATCTTGAAAGATTGGGTTTTCAGTTTTTTTTCCCTTTGGGCCTTAGACCCTCCTTACTATAAAAAATGTAAATAAATAAAATTTTATTAATTATAGAATAACATGTAATAATTAAGTCTCTCGTCTAGTCATATTGAAACATATTAACTAACTCATTTATTTATAAATTATTTTTCGTATATAATGTTTATTATAATGTTTAATAATTAGAATTATCAAATTTTAGTAAGATTATAATTGAAACTTTATATGTCAATAGATACCACTATCAAACAAACTTCAACAATCACATTATGGTATTGTATTTTTTTCGTATGCATATTTCTTATCTTAGTTATTAAGAAATAATTTCAATTCTTATGGTTATATTATTAAACATTATAACAATTATTATTGTCCATGATAAAATATAGATTTTATTAAGTGTAATCTCATATAATTTAGCAATTATTATTGGCTTTTGATTATCATCGTTATATAGAATCTAATTATTGGATGTTGTGTTTTTTCTACAAATAAAATGTCATTTGGAGTTATTTATATACTTCTTCTTATACATATATTTTAAATTTTAAAATTATTTGATATATATATATATATATATGTATTAAAAAATTATGTTTAATAATATATCTGTAATCTATAAAATAATCTGTTAATTTAAATTATAAAAAAATATTTAAGATATTACTATAAAATATTTCATACAAAATCTGAGTAAATTTATAATTAATACTTAAAAAAATTATGTTATTATTCTTATATATGTCATTTCATTTCAATAAAATTGAGTAAAAAAAAAAGTCACTGTATATTACTAAATATTAACTGTAAAAATAGAACTATATTTTTTTATAAGTAAAAAATAGAACTATATGTCATTGTTGTTGTTAAATATATTAAATTATTTAATATATTATTATAAATAATTTGTATTAAGTTTAAGTATTAAATAAGAGTGTGTCAACCCTTTAATATTCACAACTAATGAATATTATTATAATTATATTGATAAGATGAAAGACCAAAAAATTTTTAAAAAAATTTAAGTATTGGAAAGCCATGCATTTATATTTTTAATATGAAAAGTCATTTCATTAATATTTAGTACACTTGTCATTCAAGTAAAACTCAAGTTTCTCAAGCTCAACTAAAATTATTTGATATTACAATTATATATATATATATATATTTACTAAAGAATCTATTTACTAACCTCGACCCCCTCTTGGTATCAGAACTTTTTTCAAAACTTTTTTCTTGAAAATTTGGATCAATAAAGAAATTGATTCCAACTTTTCGTTTTAAATGATTGAAAGCCTATTTGTAATTGTGAAAACCTTTGAAAACAGGGTTTTTGAAATTGTCAATATTTTTCTTGAGATCATTGAAATTAAGATAAAAACCAGGATTGTTACCTTTGGTCAAAGTATAACAAGTGAATGCTTTAGTTAAATGTTTTTGCTCATTTTGAAAATATACTACAAATGAGTTTAGGCTGTTGAACTTGCTTTTTGTATTGTTAGATATCCAGAGGTTATCTAAAATACATTTTTGGATCTGGTCAAGGTTAATTCCCTTGGGAGGAAGAAATCCTTTGTTAGAATCCGCTGAAAGTATTGGAAGTTCATAATTTCCAAACTTTATTCTTGAACCCTCAATTGCTTCAATGAATTGAGACATTTTGCCCTGCAAAACAGAAGTTAGTTTTCTTGATAATAAATCAGCAGTTTGATCTATTAAGAAATTTTGATTTAATAAATCAGTAAATTGATTTAAAAATTCAGATTGGAGTTTTGTAAATGATAAAACAATAAATTGGTGAGCTTAAATGGGAAAAGGGAAGTGGAAAGTAGGAAGCAGACGGACTGCTCAGCACATAGACAAGATTAAAGACAGAAATTAAATGCAGAAATTAAAGATGAAAAGTAAAGAACAAGAATTTAAAACATGAATAAATAAATAAGATCAGAATAAAGAACCTGACATGTAGGCGGTTAAGAACAAGATAGAAATTGAACCAAGGTTTTATTGAATAATTATAGAGATTAAAAACAGAAATTGAAAACAGAAAGAAAGAAGAAAAGCTTACGAGACTCAGAGCGTCTCTCTCTAACTTCTCTCTAAACTGCATAAAACTAAGGGTGCCTTACAATGAAGCCTAGCAGCCCTATTTAAAGAATTGAAATTGAACTAGTTGAACTGTTCCGATAAGTTACAGGTACAAATTGGAACTGTTGGATATAGTAAAAAGTTAAATTTGCTACACTGCCAAATAGTATAATTGTACAATAATTGAAATTTTGGTCTTCTGACAGAATAATTGATTGCCGATAGACTGTTGTTCATCAGCGGGATTGACGGAAGAATTGACTTGAAAACAGTCTCCAGGAATCCTATGGTTCCATTCTGTTCTCAAAATTGTGAAGTTCTTCTTCTTCAAAATTGATTTCATTATCTGAGTCTTCTTCAAAGCTTTCTTCAAACTTGAAATCTTCAAATAACGAAGAATAGGTATTTGGGAAAGGCATAGTAATTTCTGTTGGTAAACATTCATTAAATACCCATAATTTGTAAATAGGAGATTCTCCTATTAATTTTATATTGGTCCGTCCTGTGGGTGGAAGAAATTCTTTCTTTATTAATTCTCTTCTTAACCAACAAGAATTAATAAATGCTCTGCTTTGTACTGGCCAATTGAGATATATGGTAAGAAGGTGACAATACTAACAATAAAATGATGATTGGCAAAATTGAGGGAGAGACCATTGTTGTCAGGAAGAGATGACTTAACATTGAAAGTAACCCTTCCAGTTCTTTGAATGATTGTTGCTGCTAGCAAGTAAAGTTTGTTTGGGCCATAGACTAGATGAGAAGAATCATTAGTCCAAAATTGATCTAACATTCCCAAATCTAACCAAGTCCAAATTGTATATTCTTTTCCTTTATAATGAATTGGTAAATAAATTGGAAGATTAATTCTGGCTTTTAGAATTTCAGTAAAGACGTGTTGTCTTTCTTCACCATCTTTTGGTTGATTGGAAGGGAGATTGACATGATCCAAAGGTTGGCAAACATAGATTCCTTGAACCCCAATGTTTCTTTCAGAAATATCCCAAAGGCAATCTTGGGCATTAACAAAGTCTTGGAAAATTGAGTCTTCTAATTTATTTTGGATTAAAAAGTTAACTTCGTAATCCACTTGTTTGGTTAATTCACCAACAATTGGAGATGTTTGGAGAATTAGTTTTCTTTGGAGATCTTCAAATGAATTTGAAGCTTTCTTCTTTAAACACTCATTCTCTTTGGATATTGTTTGGTCATTGGTTTGAAGTGTTTGAATCTCACGAATTAAACACTCATACTCACCACTCAGTGTTGAATTTTATGAGAGGATATATTTTCCTCAGGGAGGTCAATGACCTTATCATTGAGTTTGAGATTTTCAAAACTTTTTTCTTGAAAATTTGGATCAATGAAGAAATTGATTCCAACTTTTCGTTTTAAATGATTGAAAGCATATTTGTAATTGTGAAAACCTTTGAAAACAGGGTTTTTGAAATTGTCAATATTTTTCTTGAGATCATTGAAATCAAGATAAAAACCAGGATTGTTACCTTTGGTCAAAGCATAACAAGTGAATGCTTTAGTTAAAGGTTTTTGCTCATTTTGAAAATATACTACAAGTGAGTTTAGGCTGTTAAGCTTGCTTTTTGTATTGTTAGATATCCAGAGGTTATCTAAACAAGTGAATGCTTTAGTTAAAGCTTGCTTTTTGGATCTGGTCAAGGTTAATTCCCCTGGGAGAAAGAAATCCTTTGTTAGAATCCGCTGAAAGTATTGGAAGTTCATAATTTCCAAACTTTATTCTTTAACCCTCAATTGCTTTAATGAATTGAGACATTTTGCCCTGCAAAACAGAAGTAAGTTTTCTTGATAATAAATCAGCAGTTTGATCTATTAAGAAATTTTGATACAATAAATGAGTAAATTGATTTAAATATTCAAATTGGAGTTTTGTAAATGATAAAACAATAATTGGTTAGGAGACTTGTTTATGAATTGAATGACAGAATTGATAGGAGCAATAGTTTCTTGATGAATATTGTGACCAAGAAATCTGATCTTAACTTGAAACAAATTGATTTTTGTTTTGGAAACAACAAGACCATCTCTTTTCACAATGGAAATAAAAATGTTAATGTGTTTTAAATGTTGATCAATAGATTGAGAAAATAAACATAAACAATTGCAAATTTAGAATAAGGATTGGAAATTTCCTTTTGACAATATTGAAGAAGTTCTTTATTTATTTGAATTGGCCTAACTTTTGTTGGGATTTGTCTTTCTGAAAAATCTTTTTCACAAGGAAAATCAACAATGTGTTGTTTCCTTTCCCGAAAAGCATTAGGTAAATTCGAACAAATAGAAGATTGAATTTGACTCAAAAGATTCTGAATCTTTTGTTGAGTATTCGTTTGATGTAATTGATTATCTAAATTTCTGAAAGAAATTTCTTCTTTAAGAAAATTGATTTGATTTTGTTTGTAAGAAATTGGATTCAAATCTCTGATGATGGGTTTTTTCAAAAATTTGAAAATAACAGATTGTCCCAAATGTTGGGTAATAATCCCATCTTCAGTATTTTGATAAGGAAAAAGTAATCTGATGAACGGTGTTCTCAAAATTACTTTGTTCCTTAAATTTTTGACCAACAGAAAAGATGTTTCAATCTTTAGACTTTGGTTTTCAATTATAGCAGAAGATAATTTGTAATTGATTTTCAGCTTAGAACCATTAGCAACACTAAGTTATTCTGAGGTTTTTTCAAAATACTTAGTGGGAATTAACCCTTCTAAGATACAATTTGAATCAGCTCCGGCGTCAAATAGAGCTGTGGTTTCAAGAACAAATTCATGAATAATAATTTTGATATTTATAAAAAACTTTTGAATTTTAACACAATTGATTAATCCTAAAAAATCATCAACTATGTCGAGTGGAAAGGGGTTTTCATCTTTTTTAGAAACAGAAGCTTCAGAAGATGGTTCATGATTGACAATTTTTTTATCATCATTATCAGATTCAGACCAACTATTTCTCTAGTGATCTAAGACTAATTGATGTTCAGATTGTTTTTGTTTTAAATCTTTAATCTCAATTTTCAGATTATTGATTTCAAATTGGAGATCTTGAATACTAGCAGGCTTGGCACTAGTTTTTTCTTGTCTTTTGAAAGTATCTTTGAGATTGAACTTGTTAGTAACTAAAGGGCTCTTAGCAGGTTTAGTCACTAAAGAAGATTTGAGTTTCTCAAGATATTTCATTTTCTCTTGAGGGTCAGGAATAACATTAATGGCTTCGAAAAAGAGATCTTGTTCCTTAGTTAAGACATTAACCTGATAAGAGGATTGAGACAAATCGTCATCTTGGATTTGATTTAGGTCTTCAGTAAATTGATCAAAAGATTCATTAGTGGAATCTTCTTCCTGAGAGGATTCAATTAACAAAGTGTTAATCTTATCCTCGACATCTTGATCTAGGTTTAAGGCTTTGATTCTACCTTTTAACCTACTATATCTACTAATGTGGCAGGGTTTACCACATTTGTAACAAACAATTTTGTCTTTGGGTTTGGTATGAGAATTATGTTTCTCATAAGCCTTAGTAGATTGATCTTTAGGTTCTGGCTTAGGTTTACCAAAACATTTTTTCTTGTAATATTGACGTCTGGGAGGACCGTAATGGTGTTTTGGTTTAGGCTTGGACCTAGGTTTCTTAGCACAAGGTAAGCCGAATTGTTCACAGAGAGTACCTAAGTCTTTACGAGTTTGGGCTTTCTCTTTTGCTAATTGTTGCTGGATCTTGTCATCTTGACAGATCTTAAGAGCAACCTTTTGGATTATGGCAATTGACTGTCCATAGCTTAATTGCTCATAAGGAATTTCTGAATTAGGGTTTTGGCTTCTAAGTTTTTCTCTAACTTTGTCGCCAAGGGATTTGGGAAGACCAGCTAAGAACTTTTCTTTCCAGAAAGCCTGTTGGCTGTCTTCTCTAGTGTAAACCCTAGTAAGGAATGTATCTTTATACCACCTAAAGTCTCCTAAAGATTTACATCTAAGATTGGATAATAGCTCTACAGATCGATCTTTAATTAAAGAGGGATCTCCAATAAAATGTTGAGCTATTATAAAGAATAAGGTATTGACAGCATCTGGGATGCTAACATTATTCTCTGAGATTGGAGTACCATCAGAATCTAATTTGATAGCACTAAGAATTGAATGTTTTTCTTTTTTAGTGAGATAATTATCCCACCATCCTTTGAGTTAGCCACAGAAACTTGCTACAAGTATTTCTACTATCATAGTTTCTGGACAATCATTTGAAGTTTCATAAGTTGTGGCTACCATGGTCATATGTTGGAGGATTTTGGTTATGCCATACTCATTTTCTCCATCTATGTTCCATTCATAGACGTTGTTGGCACTGAAACTCTTGAAATTGGATTCCTTCTCTTCTAAAAGAATATCTGGAGCTGTAGCTCTAGGATAGTAGAGTTTGGTTGGTTTTTTCCAATTGAGTTTTGGGCCAGTTATGACCGGATTGATATTAATCTCTTGATTAATATCAGAATTGATTTCTTCTAAGCAACCAGAAGATGAATTACCTAACATATTGATGGATTGATTCCTAGATGAACCTATTGGCGGCGGAGTTATAGGTGATTTAGGAATAACTAATTTGTAAAGTTGTAATTGCTGATTGATCTTGGTAAGAAGCTCATCACTGGCTTCTTCAATTTCCTTCTTGACCTGCTTTCTAGGATTAGAAAGTTGTAAGGTTTTCTTGAGTTGTTTTGAAATACTATTAAGGATTAAACAAAGGTTTTTCTATTTGAGTGGAAGATGATGGCTTATCATCTTTCGAGGAATCAAGAGGAGCTTTACCGTTTTGTTTCTATTTTTCTTTGATTTCTCCTAAGGTTTGGAGATACTTATTGGTGTAATTAGATTGTTCCATGAGATCTTTGATATCTCTGGCATGTATGGGACCTTCTTCAGTTCTGGTTTTGAAGGGAGAAGCCATAACATGATTGTTTTGCTTTACTCTTAAGAGTAAAAGGTGCTTTGGGAGGAAGATCAAACTGGACTACTTGTCCATCTTTTCAATGCCACGCCGTAATGACATCTAAAGTTTTACTACCTATCAATTGATTCTTGAAAGGATAATTGATTTTCTTCCTAAAAGCATAGGCATCGAACCAATCAAAGAATGAGACGTTGAATTGGACTTGCTCTAGAAAAAGTAAAATTTTTCTTGAATTTTCTTTCTTTTGGTTCCTTGAAAATGCTTGAAGAACCATTCTCTGTGAGGAGTCCATTCCTCAGAATAGAATTCTTTTCTAAAAGATTGTTTGTCAATAACAAACTCAGATGATATAACATTAATATCATATGGTTCGTTAAGGGAAGATTAAGTTGGAGATTGGATGGTTCTTTGGTCATCTTCATCCTTTTAGTATGAAATTCTTACAGGGGTTGTGGTTTCAAATCCTTGTAAGTGAATTGTTGATCCTTCACGGGTGGGTTCAGATTGGTTTGTATGGATTGATCTAGAGATAGATCTAAAGGCTGAAAGAGATTTTCTAGACATGGCTGATTGGAAATTATTGGCAGATCTAACAGACCTAGAGAGAGAGAAAGAATTTTTCCTATCAAAGACTAAGTCTACTTGACCTGTTTGATGTTGAATTAGATCTTGAAATTCTGGGGTTATTCTGGGTAAGGCTGGAGTTGCCTTTTCTAGGGTCCATTTGTCTGAGAGTGTAATATCATCCACCGAATTGTCTTGGGCAAAATAATATTGGCCTTAGAACTGTTGGTCAGAAACAAAGTTGTTTCTCCGCGTTTGTCACAATTGGTTTTGAGAAAATTGGACCTAATGAAGTTCATTACCTTGTATTGAGCTCTATAGATCAGGGTTATGGGTATAAATCATTCCTTCATATCATACCCATGGAGTTTGACATTTAGATATAAAACGTCAAGAATATTTTTGTCATCTAGACTTACAGTTAAGTCCGCAAAACAATTGAAAAAGATTGGACCATGACTTAGGCTAGATTCAACAGTACCTAAGAGAGAGTCTTGAAAACGATTGTGTCTTTTATCATTTAAGCAGAAAAAAACTGCAACATTTAGAGATTCTCTAGTAAGGGGTTTCATGCCAACTAGTACACTTCCTATGTGTAAATAATTGTATTTTTTGGCTTGGTGTTCTTTGATGCTTTTATCAGAAAGCAGATGAATTTCTTCATCATCTTGTTGAATTTGTATTTTTGTTCAACAGTTTTAATAACATAATCAGATTGTTTATGCCAAAAACTTTTTGTTTTGTAAAGATCTTCATCTTTGATTTTAGGAATATCCCAATGTCTAAATCTTGATTAATATCTTCAAATCGAATTTCTTCTTTGAAGACTTTTTTAGAAAAATTGTGAGCTTGATTGTTAGAAAGAGAGGAGGATGAGGGTTAAGAAGACTTGAATGAAAGACGAGAGGAAAAAGAACGAAGCATACTCATAATAAACAAGCCTTCCTCACCCATTAGTATCATCACCATCACTTGGTTTGTTAGGACTATAAATAATAAACTTGAATTAACAGTTATAATCTAATTTACTCATATAAGCTTAATCATACATATTTGTTCCAGATCTAACAAAAGCTATGTCAATAATCTTCTTCTGTTAAAATAAGGACTCATGAAAAAATTTTCAGATCTAATTCAAAGTCATCTCGAATCATATTGTTGATAAACCAAGGACAATTATCATCTTTTAGATCTGTCAAAAGTCACTCTAAAATACTTATTTTTCACCAAGGTCTTATGAAATTCTTTCAGATCTACAAAGCACTGCATAGTAATTAGGTCTATACTACCCTATTCGTCGGGACTTACTGTCTTGCGTCGTACAGTCTCACTTAGTTCTGAAAGTTTTTCATTCCTTTTGAAAATTCTTTTATAAATAGATTTTTGGTGAAGAATAATATTAACATGAGTACTACCTACAGATCATAAATGACTCTAATTCCTTCCAATCAAAATTTTAATAAACAATTTTTAGTTCAGAACAATAAATGAGTACTAACATTAGATCTAAAAGGGGTTTTCGTTCCTTTTATAAAACAATAAACACAAAGTTTCATTTCAGAAGAGTATTATGAGTACTACCAACAGATCTGGACTTTAGTATGATTATACTTAAAGAGTAACTCAGATAAACAACACATAATTCAAGATTAATACCACATTCCTACTTCCCCATCAGGCTTTGATACCAATAGGGGGTCGGAAGTAGAACTAGGAGCTTAAATGGGAAAAGGAAATAGAAAGTAGGAAGCAGACAGACTGCTCAGTACATATACAAGATTAAAGATAGAAATTAAATGCAGAAAATTACAGACAAAAAGTAAAGAATAAGAACTTAAAACATGCAGGAATAAATAAGATCAGAATATAGAACCTGCCATGTAGGCGATTAAGAACAAGATAGAAATTGAACCAAAGTTTTATTTATTAATTGTAGAGATTGAAAACAGAAATTGAAAACAGAAAGAAAGAAGAAAAGCTTACGAGACTCAGAGCGTCTCTCTCTAACTTCTCTCTAAACTGGTAAATCTAAGGGTGCCCTACAATGAGACTTGGCTACCCCTTTTATAGAATTGAAATTAAACTATTTGAATAGTTCCGGTAAGTTACCGGTCAAACTTGGAACTATTGGCTACAGTAATTGATTGCCGATAGATTGCTGTTCATCAGCGGGATTGACGGGAGAATTGATACGAAAACAGTCGTCCTTTGCTCAGGAATCCTATGGTTCCATTCTGTTTTCAAAATTGTGAAGTTCAACATCATCGAGATCATCAGATAAGTCTTCTTCAAAATTTTCTTCAAATCTGTAATCTTCAAATATCGAAGAATAAGAATTTGAGAAAGGCATAGTAATTTCTGTTGGCAAATATTCATTAAATGCCCATAATTTATAAATAGGAGATTCTCCTATTAACTTTACATTGGTCCATCCTGTCGGTGGAAAAAATTCCCTTTTGATTAATTCCTTTCTTAACAACCAGGAATTAATAAATGCTCTGCTTTGTACTGGCCAACTGAGATGCGGTAAGAAGGCGATAGCACTAGCAACAAAATGTTGATTGGCCAAAATTGGAAAGAGACCATTGTTAGAGGGAAGTGATGACTTAACTTTGAAAGTAACCCTTCCAGTTCTTTGAACGATTGTTGCTGCGAGTAAATACATCTTTTCTGGTCTAAAGACTAAATGGGAAGAATTGTTAGTCCAGAATTGATCTAGCATTCCCAAATCTAACCAAGTCCAGATTGTATATTGTTTTCCTTTGTATTGAATTGGAAAATAAAAAGGAAGACTGATCCTGGCCTTTAAAATTCTAGTAAAGACTCGCTGTCTGTCTTCACCATCTTCTAGATGATTGGAAGGAAGATTAACATGACCCATCGGTTGGCAAACATAGATTCCTTGAACCCTAATGTTTCCTTCAGAAATATCCCAAAGGCAATTTTGGGCATTAATAAAGTCCTGGAAAATTGAGTCTTCTAATTTATTTTGGATTAAAAAGTTAACTTCATAATCCACTTGTTTGGTTAATTCACCAATAATTGGAGATGTTTGGAGAATTAGTTTCCTCTGGAGATCTTCAAATGAGTTTGAAGCTTCTTTCCTTAGACACTCATTCTCTCTGGACAATGTTTGGTTAATGGCTTTAAGTGTTTGAACCTCATGAATTAAACACTCGTTCTCACTAGACAGTGTCTGAATTTCATAATTTGAAGAGGATATATTTTCCTAAGGAAGATCAATGACCGTATCCTTGAGTTTGAGGTTTTGAAATCTTTTTTCTTGAAAATTTGGATCAATGAAGAAATTGATTCCAACTTTTTGTTTTAAATGATTGAAAGCATGTTTGTAATTGTAAAAACCTTTGAAAACATGATTTTTGAAATTGTGAATATTTTTCTTGAGATCATTGAAATCAAGATAAAAACCAGCATTGTTATCTTTGGTCAAAGCATAACAAGTAAATGCTTTAGTTAAAGGTTTTTGCTCAATTTTTGAAAAATAAACTGCAAGTGAGTTTATGTTGTTGAGCTTGATTTTTGTATTACTAGAAATCCAAAGATTATCTAGAATACATTTTTGGATCTGGTCAAGATTAATTCCTATGGAAGGAATAAAACCTTTGTTAGAGTCTGCTGGAAGTTCATATTTTCCAAACTTCATTCTTGAATTCTCAATTGTTTCAATGAACTGAGACATACTGGCCTGCAAGATAGAAGTCAGTTTTCTTGATAAAGAGTTATTTATTTTATTCAAAGAATAATCAGATTGAATTGATAAAATAATGAATTGAATAATAGAATTGATAGGAACATCAGTTCCTTGATAAATATTGAGATCAAGGAATCTGATCTTAGTTTGAAATAGATTGATTTTTGTTTTGGAAACAAAAATCATTTCTTTTCACAATGGAAATAAAAATGTTAATGTGTTTGAAGTGTTGATCAATAGATTGAGAAAATATAAATTACATCATCAATGTATTCAATAGCAAATTTAGAATAAGGATTGAAGATTGAATCCGAACAAATAGAAGATTTCGAATCTTTTGTTGAGTATGAGATTGTTGTAATTGGTTCTCTATGAATTTGAAAGAAATTTCTTCTTTAAGAAAATTGATTTGATTTTCTTTATAAAAAATTAGATTTAAATCTCAAATGATGGGTTTTTTCAAAAACTTGAAAATAATAGATTGACCCAAATGTTGAGTGATAATCCCAACTTCAGTAGTTTGATAAGGGAAAATCAATCTGATGAACGGAGTTCCCAAAATTACTTTATTTCTTTAGACTTTGGTTTTCAATTATAGTAGAAGATAATTTGTAATTGATTTTTAACTTAGAACCATTAGCAGCACTAAGTTGTTCTGAAATCTTTTCAAAATATTTAGTGGGAATTAACCCTTCTAAGATACAATTTGAGTCAGCACTTGTGTCAAACAGAGATGTGGTTTCAAGAATAAATTCATCAATTATGATTTTGATATTTATAAAAAACTTTTGAATTTTAACATAATTGATTAATCCTAAAAATTCGTCAACTATGTCAAGTTGAAAGGGGTTTTCATCTTTTTTAGAAACAGAAGCTTCAGAAGATGATTCATGATTGACAGTTTTTTTATCATCATTATCAGACTCAGGCCAACTTTTTTTCCAGTGATCAAAGACTAGTTGATGTTCAGATTGTTTTTGTTTCAAAATTTTATTCTCAATTTTCAGATTGTTGATTTCAAATTGGAGATCTTGGATTGTAACAAGCTTGGTACTAGATTTTTCTAGTCTTTTGAAAGTATCTTTGAGATTGAACTTATTAGTAACTATAGGACTCTTAGAAGGTCTAGTTACTAAAGAGGATTTTAATTTTTCAAGATATTTCATTTTCTCTTGAGGGTCAGGAATACCATTAATGGCTTCGAAAAGGAGATCTTGTTCCTTAGTTAAGACATTAACATAACAAGAGGATTGAGACAAATCGTCATCTAGGATTTGATTTAGGTCTTCAGTAAATTGATCAGAAGATTCATCAGGGGAATCTTCTTCTTGAGAGGATTCAGTTAACAAATTGTTAATCTTATCCTCGACATCTTGATCGAGGTTTAAGGCTTTGATTCTACCTTTTAACCTACAATATCTACTAATGTGGCCGGGTTTACCACATTTGTAACAAACAATTTTGTCTTTGGGTTTGGTATGAGAATTATGTTTCTCATAAGGCTTGGTAGATTGATCTTTAGGTTCGGGCTTAGGTTTACTAAACCGTTTTTTTTTGTAATAATGAGGTCTGGGAGTACCGTAATGGTATTTTGTTTTAGGCTTACTAGGTTTCTTAGCACAAGGTAAGCCGAATTGTTCACAAAAAGTCCCTAAATCCTTACGGGTTTGGGCTTTCTCTTTTGCTAATTGTTGCTGGATCTTGTCATCATGACAAATCTTAATAGCAACCTTTTGAATTATGGCAATTAGTTGTCCATAGCTTAATTGCTCATAAGAAATTTCAGAATTGGGGGTTTGGCTTCTAAGTTTTTCTCTAACTTTGTCGCCAAGGGATTTGGGAAGACTAGCTAAGGACTTTTCTTTCCAAAAAGCCTGTTAGCTGTCTTCTCTAGTGTAAACCCTAGTAAGGAAGGTATCTTTATATCACCTAAAGTCTCCTAGAGACTTACATCTAAGATTGGATAATAGCTCTGCAGATTTATCTTTAATTAAAGAGGGATCTCCAATAAAATGTTGAGCTATTGTAAAAATAAATTTATTGAAAACATCTGGGATGCTAACATTATACTCTAAGATTGGAGTACCGTTAGAATCTAATTTGATAGCACTAAGAATTGAATGTTTTTCTTCTTCAGTGAGATAATTATCCCACCATCCTTTGAGTTGGCCACAGAAACCTGCTACAAGTATTTCTACTATCATAGTTTCTGGACAATCATTTGAAGTTTCATAAGTCGTGGCTACCATGGTCATATGCTGGAGGATTTTCATTATTCCATACTCATTTTCTCCATCTATGTTCCATTCATAGACGTAGTTGGCACTGAAACTCTTGAAATTGGATTCCTTCTCTTCTAAGAGAAGATCTGGAGCTATAGCTCTAGGATAGTATAGTTTGGTTGGTTTTTTCCAATTGAGTTTTGGGCCAGTTATGACCGGATTGATATCAATCTCTTGATTAATATCAGAATTGATTTCTTCTGAGCAAACAGAAGAAGAATTACCTAACATATTGACGAATTGATTCCTAGACAAACCTATTGGAGGCAGAGTTATAGGTGATTCAGGAAAAACTAATTTGTAAAGTTGTAATTACTGATTGATCTTGGTAAGAAGCTCATCACTGACTTCTTAAATTTCCTTCTTGACATGTTTCATAGGATTGGAAGCTTGTAAGGTTTTCTTGAGTTGTTTTGAAATCCTATAAGGATTAAACAAAGGTTTTTCTATTTGGGTGGAGGATGATGGCTTATCACCTTTGGAGGAATCAAGAGGAGCTTTACACTTCTGTTTCTCTTTTCCTTTGATTTCTCCTAAGGTTTCCCCTAAGATTTGGAGATACTTATTGGTGTAATTAGATTGTTCCATAAGATCTTTGATATCTATGGCATGTATGGGACCTTCTCCAATTCTGGTTTTGAAGGGAGAAGCCATAATAGGATTGTTTTGGTCTTTACTCTTAAGAGTAAAAGGTGTTTTGGGAGGAAAATCAGACTGGACTACTTGTCCATATCTTAAATTCCGCACCGTAATGACATCTAAGGTCTTACAACCTATGAATTGAGTTTTAAAAGGATAATTGATTTTCTTCCTAATAGCATAGGCATTGAACCAGTCAAAGAATGGGACATTGAATTGGACTTGTTCTAGGAAAAAATAAAATTTCTCATGATTTTCTTTCTTTTGGTTCCTTGAAAATCTATGAGGAGTCCATTCCTCAGAATAGAATTCTTTTCTAAGAGATAGTTTGTCAATAACAAACTCAGATAATATAACATTAGTATCATAAGGTTCATTAAGGGAAGAATATGTTAGAGATTGGATAGACATTTGGTCGTCTTCATCCTTCTGGTATGAAGTTCTTACAGGGGTCGTGGTTTCAAATCCTTGTAAGTGAATTGTTGATCCTTCATGGGAAGGTTCAGATTGGTTTGTATGGATTGATCTATGGATAGATATAAAGGCTGAAAGAGATCTCCTAGACATGGTTGATTGGAAATCATTGGCAGATCTAACAGACCTAGAGAGAGTGAAAGAATTTCTCCGATCAAAGACTAAGTCTACTTGACCTGTTTGATGTTGAATTAAATCTTGAAATTCTGGGGTTATTCTGGGCAAGGCAGGAGTTGCCTTTTCTAAGGTCCATTTGTCTGGGAGTGTAATATCACTCCACTGAATTGTCTTGGGCACAATAATACTGGCCTTACTATTGTCGGTCAGAAACAAAGTTGTTTCTCTGCGTTTGTCACAATTGGTTTTGAGGAAATTGAACCTGATGGAGTTCATTACCTTGTATTGTACTCTATAGATCAGGGTTATGGGTATAGATCCTTCCTTCATATCATACCCATGGAGTTTGACATTTAGATATAAAACATCAAGAATATTTTTATTATCTAGACTTACAGTTAAGTCCGCAAAACAATTGAAAAAGATTGGACCATGACTTAGGCAAGATTCAATAGTACCTAAGAGAGAGTCTTGAAAACGATTGTGTCTTATATCCCTTAAGCAGAAAAGAACTGCAACTTCTAGAGATTCTCTAATAAGGGGTTTCATGCAAACTTGTACACTTCTTATGTGTAAATAATTGTATTTTTTGGCTTGGTGTTCTTTGATGCTTTTATCAGAAAGCAGATGAATTTCTTCATCATCTTGTTGAATTTTGTATTTTTGTTCAACAGTTTTAATAACATAATTAGATTGTTTATGCCAAAAACTTTTTGTTTTGTAAAGATCTTCATCTTTGATTTTAGGAATATCCCAGTTGTCTAAATCTTGATTGATATCTTCAAATTGAATTTCTTCTTTGAAGACTATTTTGGAAAAATTGTGAGTTTGATTATCAGAAAAGAGGAGGATGAGGGTCGAGAAGGCTTGAAAGAAAGACGAGAGGAAAAAGAACGAAACATACTCATAATAAACAAGCCTTCCTCACCCATTAGTATCATCACCATCACCTGGTTCGTTAGGACTATAGATATTAAACTTGAATTAACAGTTATATTCTAATTTACTCATATAAGTTTAACCATACACATTTGTTCCAGATCTGTATAAACCCAACTCAATAATCTTTTTCTTTTAAAATATGGACTTATGAAATTCTTTCAGATCTAATTCAAAGTCAACTCAAAAAATATTGTTCATAAACCAAGGACAATTATCATCTTTTAGATCTGTCAAAAAGTCACTCTAAAATACTTATTTTTCACCAAGGTCTCATGAAATCCTTTCAGATCTACGAAGCACTGTACAGTGATTAGGTCTATACTGCCCTATCCGTCGGGACTTACTGCCTTGCGTCGTACAATCCTAGTTAGTTCTGAAAGTTTTTCATTCCTTTTCCAATTTCTTTAATAAATAGATTTTTGCGTAACGAAAAGTAAATAGATTTTTAAATTTCCGTCTGCTTCTTACTTTCCATTTCCTTTTCCCATTTAAGCTCTTCGTTCTGCTTCCGACCCCCTCTTAGTATCCGATCCTGATGGGGAAGTAGGAATGTGATATTGTGTGCTTGAATTCTGAGTTATTTCTCTGAGTTACTTGTTATGTATAATCATACTAAAGTTCAGATCTGTTGGTAATACTCATAATATTCTTCTGAAATGAAACTTTGTGTTTATCGTTTTATAAAAGGAACGAAAATCTCTTTTAGATCTAATGTTAGTACTCATTTATTGTTCTGAACTGAAAATTGTTTATTAAAATTTTGATTAGAAGGAATTAGAGTCATTTATGATCTGTAGGTAGTACTCATGTTAATATTATTCTTCACCAAAAGTCTATTTATAAAAGAATTTACAAAACGAATGAAAAACTTTCAGAACTAAGTAAGACTGTACGATGCAAGACAGTAAGTCCTGACGGATATGGCAGTATAGACCTAATTACTATGCAGTGCTTTGTAGATCTGAAAAAATTAATGAGACCTTGGTGAAAAATATGTATTTTAGAGTGACTTTTGACAGATCTAAAAGATGAAAATTATCCTTGGTTTATGAACAATATGATTCGAGATGACTTTGGATATGAAAAAAAAATTTGATTCCTTATTTTAACAGAAGAAGATTATTGAGGTAGCTTTTGTCAGATCTGGAACAAATATGTATGATTAAACTTATATGAGTAAATTAGAATATAAATGTTAATTCAAGTTTAATATATATAGTCCTAACTGAACGTGAACACAAGAAGGGGGGGTTGAATTGTGTTGAAAACTTTTCGCAAACTTAATGTTAAAAACACTTAGAATAAAAGTTTCTCAAAAACTGTTTGTTAATCGGACGGTGAAAATCAGTTTGTGAAAACTTGTTTTTAACTCAACAAGATAGAAATGAATAGAAAGCAGTAAAGCAGGAGACACAGAAATTTATACTAGTTCACTACCAACCTGGTAGCTACGTCTAGTCCCTTCGTTCCTGAAGGATTTTCCACTATAATCAGACTGATTACAATTTCCTCAAGAGTATTCTACTGTCACAACTTGACAATACTCTCAACTTCTCAAAACGACTCAAGTACAGTGGAGACTTTGAGGATACAGCATAACCTAGGCCAAAACAAACTTATAGAAGTGAGTTGAAATACAGTTGAAAATAACTCTCACAGAGAGGATAAAAGATTAAGCTCAACAAAGAAAAACTTTCTTAAAGAAAGGGTCGGACGCCAATTGATTCAAGAGTCCGGAGACTTGATTGCTCACGAAGCGATGTATGTTCTCGTGAGAATTTTAGCAAGCTTTTTCACAGAATGTTCTTTCTCTCTTTTTCTTCAATGGATACCATGAGGTATATATAGGAGATCCAAGGATATGACCGTTAGAGTAAAAAATGGCTCCTAACCGTTGACTAGAGATAATTCAAAAAATGCTGTCTCTATCTTGCTTTGCAGAGAATGTCCCAGCAGTCCATGTTACCGTTTTTCTTGTCTGTACGATTTTTGTCTTGTAGTTAAAGATTTCAACTTTGATATCTCGTACACCGATTTTAGCGCTCAAGATCAATTTTGAGATCCGTTCCAAAGACTTCCGAGAGGTAGAGCAGCAACGTGACTAACACGTGATTTTAAGTGAGGTTCAGACGCTCGCTCAGAGTTGGAAGTTCGGACGCTCGTTCAAGGTTGGAAGTTCGGACGCTTGTAGCAATTTGATAAGCATAGTGTATAAAGAGAAATTTCCAGACGCTCACTAGGATGAGCCGGATGCTGACAAATAGAATGAATCATTCTCTTGAGAATTACTTTCTTCTTGCTTGAGTGGCTTAGAAAATAGATATTATTAGTATCTGCACACTTCAAAAAATGTTAGAACATAAATTGTTCTCTTGTGAATATTTTGTTATCATCAAAATTAATGAGGGTCTAAACATCTCAATCGTTTAGGTTCCAACAATCTCCCCCTTTTTGATGATGACAAATATCTAAGGTTGATGAACAATTTATTTTCACAAAGACATTAAGGGTCTCCCCCTGAATTTAACAGTTTAGATATATAAGAACAATTCAGGTTTTAAGGTTATTGTCGATAAACAAATTCATTTAAGTGATTACGAAAGATTCGTAAATGTATCAGAGCAAATATTTAATACTGTGAGATCGGATACCAAATAGATTGATTTAATCAAGGTATATTTCATTGTACCAAATAAAATTTATTAAACAATATAAGAGCACTAGATCAAATAATATTAGCGCATACAGATGCTATGTATGAAGTGCTATGCATGATACTTTAGTTCTAGTGTATCCATCGGATGGTGGATAATCAGATTCTCACGTGTTCATTATACCTTTCTTTCGTGTTCATCATACCTTTTCTTTTACTCCCCCTTTTGTCATCAGACAAAAAGAGTGTAAAAACACATCATAGTCAAAATACTACTTAGAAAAATTTGAATAAGAGACAGATAATAAGATCAAAAACAGTTATATATATATATATCAACCAAATAAAATTTATTTTATATCACACAAAAAAAATATTTCAAGGGTTTTGAAGAGGTGGAGGTGGGATATTGAGACGTTCGTAGAGAAGCTTCAGTGCAGTTTCCAGCTGAGTAACCTTTAAGTTTGTAGCCTTCATTTCTTCAAATTCTGCTCTTGGAATGGTGACCATCTCAACTGCAGAAGTGGAAGTAGAAGGTCCAGCTTCTGGTACAGACGCAGACTTCAGCTTCTGATGCTCTGCTAGCACCAGGTTGGACAACTCCAGTCTCAAATCCTTCTTCTTTTGAGCTCTTAAGAAGAATCCATCATTTGGTATAACCCATTTGATGAAGTTTCCGAGTCTTCTTAGCTCAGATTCTGTCTGAATCTCCCACTGACGCTTCACATCTTCAGGGTATAGCAAATTCATGAAGATGGTTTCCCTGTGAAGAAAAACATCAGCAGTGTAGGAGTCAAACTTATTTCCAGCGTCTTCTCCCCAAATATTTCTGATGAAGACACTCAACGCTTCACTGGTGAAGGAAAGAGCTTCATTTTCAGCCAGGTAGATCCTTCTTAGATTTTCCCTGTCATAATCTTCTAGCACAAAGGGGTCGAGTCGCGGTAATAAGGCTTTGGCTTTCCAAGATTCAGACCATTGACTCCACGTAAACCCAATATCGAAGAGTTTGGTCACAGCAGCCCATTGGTTATTGATCTTCATGCAGTCCAAGGGTCTGATTACCGAGCATCTGAACATATCATCAAAGTATACAGTTCCTAGGTTGATGTCAGTAACCTTGCTGATCTTCCCAACAGTAGGAATGGTTGCCTTTTCAGCATCACAACAGTTAGAGGAGCCAGTTCTCTGTTCATCTTTCTTCAGAGAAGACAAGTAGTACCTTCTGGCGTGATCCTCAGATATCTTTGCAATCGGAAGCTGAGGAAATTCCTTAAGATTGTACCTTGTAGGTGCTGCCTCATACTCCTTCAGCCCGATCCTGCTGAAAGGCTGCTTCCCCGGAGCGAGTTCTTTCCTTTTCCCAGGAATAGACCAAGGTAGCCACCTTTGTCTATCCGGTACTATCTTGATAGAGACATATGATGGGTCTCGATATTTTCTTATAACTTCAAGTCTTTTCTGCTCAAGGCAATGTACCATGAAGGCAGCTTCATCATCTGTAATCCACCTTCCACATTCTTCCAATGTGAGAGGTTCAGACTGAGGAAGGGATAGAGAAAGATCGACAGAGAAGGGAATTGCCTGCTTCACGTCTGGTCTCAATCTTCCTTTGAAGGACATTTGGGCGAGGTCATCTCCATCCTTGAGGGTTGCACTTACAGGATCGGCAATCTCCAACTGGCACTCGTAGTGAAGGTTTTTAGATGCCAGGTTGAGGGACGGTTATAGATCTTTGTTGTATACCTCATACTTTACAAACCGTGGTTTGTATGAGATATTTTCTTTTTAGCGACTTACATTGGTTTAATGGTGAGGAAAGTAAGGTAGGAGTAGCTTTGGTGACTTTGTAGGCTTTGAATGGATTAATGGGAGGTGTTTTGAAAAGGAGGTTGAAAGGGTGAGAATGAAGTTTGGAAATGTATGTGATGAGTGAAGTGTTTGGGAAAATTTGTGGTAGGTTAAGATAGAGTGAAGTGGATGATGGTTGGGTAGAAATTTGTTTAGGGACAATGGAGGTTTTACGTGTATGGGTTTGAGGTTGTGGTGGAGGTGCAATAGATATTGGCGAACACGAATAGAATCAGCGGATGCAACAATGATATAGACTCATCAGGAGAATTCAGTACCTTAGGTTCAAGTTCAGATTGCCTGACCGATCTTTTGAGCTTAATGCAGAGGCGGATCTTTGGAAGCGAATCTTGAATGTCCTTCTTACGTAGTCAGGATCTTGAGGCCGGCTTCTCGGCTTCGGTTTGCTCTCTTCCTCGTAACCTGGTGATGGGAACTCGGTCCTCATCTTCGGTTCCTCAACGATAGGTCAGGAGCCACCTTCTGCTTTGTTCTTCTGGTCTCTCTCGAAGGAGACTCGGCGTGTCTTTTCTCACCAGGCTTTGAGCTTACGGTGGTTGTCTTTCTGTTTCCTCTTCTGTTGCTCAACTTTCACTTTCTTCATCATGGACCCCGTAAGCAATTTCATTCTTACTAGGCTGTTGACTCCAAAAGTGTCAGGAATCACAATGTTATCAGCACCAAAATACTTTGCCTTTACTTGATCTGGTAAAGCTGTCAGCTTGTTTATGACCAGATTCTTGTCCATCATTTTGGTGAGCAAGACACCATACGGAATGAACTTGTAGGTGTTCTTCTTGTCAGCAACACCTTTTCTTGAGTTGACAAGAGCATTGATCGAGTTATTGTAGATTAACCTTGGCGAGTTCACCTTGTTGCCCGCCATGAAGTGTCTCAGGATGAATTTCTCCTCGTAGCTGACACTATCACTAGAGCCAGCCTTTAACAGGCCGCTCTTGGTGATAATCTTATGAAGAACTCTGAAATGACTTTTCAGATTCTTGGCGATGGGCGTTACACGATTCTTTCATTTCTTTGGTAGTTTTCAAACAGATCGTTGTTGACCTTCTCAATCCCATGGAATCGTCGGCCATTCTGAATAGAAGACGATGCCTTCACACGGACACCCAGTAACTTCAGAAATGTTTTTGATGGTAAGGACAAACTTGAATCCTTTCACTGTTCCTTCAATGATACCACCTGTGTAGCCGAACATTTCCCCAGAATTCTTTAATCGCCGTCACCAGAACCTCAACCGGTTCCGGAAGAAATCTTGTTCCCGACCCATTGCCTTGAATCCTTTGAAGAAGTCGAGCCGTAAAGTTTGAAGCTTTCCAAATCGACTCGATTTTCCATCAAGACTTTTCCTTCAGACATGGTGTTATAGATAGCTGTATATTCAGAAGTTGATACTCCAGCCATGAATGCAGTTGAGAAATGGAGGCGATGAAGGTTTTAGGGTTTAAGCACACAGAGAGAGAGAGGGAAAGAGAACGAGTACGTCTTTAGTAGAAAACAGAGAGTGGAGCGAAAGAAGTGGAGTAGTGGGAAGGATATAGACAGTAGTACAGTACATTTTCAAAAACCGCTACGTATTCCACATGAAATTTAAATCAAAAGGAAAAGAAAATAAAAATTCGCTTTTCATTAAATGCGGACTCCAAAATAAAAGTAGAAAATTTTATCGAAGAACGTAAATAATCATGACTCAGTAGGTATGATGAGACGCTTGAGTCCGTAACACGTGTGACACGTGTGGGTGTGCTCGGACGCACGCAACTGACTTACCGGATGATGAGTTATGATGCGTATGACAAATAAGATGCAGATGCACGTACATGCTTACGTCATATCGATCTTTGAAATATAGCTTATTGTCGACGCTGAGATTAATCATTCTTTATAAGATGAAAGTTTAAATTCCTTCTTATAAAATTGAATCTATCTTCAAGAAGGGGTTTTGTAAATATGTCACCACCGATGATCGGTGTCTACAAATTTTATTTCTAAAATACCCTTCGAACATAGTCTCTTATAAAATGATGCTTAATCTCAATGTGCTTTGCTCTAGAATGCAATATTGGATTTTTAGTCGACATATGGCGGATGTATTATCACGAGAAGATAGGAATGTTATTCTCGTTTATCAAGTAGTCTTCAAGTTGATACTTCATCCACGAAGTTGAGAAGCGCATCTTCTTTCTTTGAGATGTATTCAGCTTCTGCCGTTGAGAGTGCTATTGTACTTTGCCTTTTGCTTGACCAAGACACAAGATTAGCTCCAAGGAATTGGCAGCCTCCACTTGTGCTTTTTCTTTCAATTCGATCTCCAGCAAAGTCAGCATCACAGAAACCTACTAATTGGTAATCTTTTGATTTCTTATAAAGCAAACCAAGATTAGTAGTTCCTTGTAAATATCTAAATATTCTTTTAACAGCACTTATGTGTGATTCTCTAGGATCTGATTGAAACCTAGCACACAGGCAGACGCTGAACATAATATCAGGTCTTGAAGCCGTAAGATAAAGTAAAGATCCAATCATACCTCTGTATAGCTTCTGATCTACCTTCTTACCAATTTCATCTTTACTGAGAGAGCAGGTAGGATGCATAGGCGTGCTCATCGGCTTGCAATCCAGCATCTTGAATTTCTTCAATAATTCTTTGATGTATTTGCTTTGATGAATATAAATACCATCATTGCATTGCTTGATTTGTATTCCAAGGAAGAACTTCAATTCTCCCATCATGCTCATCTCAAATTCAGCCTGCATAAGCTTAGAAAATTCTTTGCAAAGGCTTTCATTAGTAGCTCCAAAAATAATATCATCAACATATATTTGGACAAGTATGAAATGCTTGTTTGAGGTTTTTCTGAAAAGAGTTGTGTCAACTAAACCTCTAGTAAATCCATTTTCCATTAAAAAGGAACTTAGTCTATCATACCATGCTCTGGGAGCTTGCTTAAGACCATATAGTGCCTTTTTAAGTTTAAAAACATGTTCAGGAAATTCAATATCTTCAAAACCAGGAGGTTGTTTGACATAAACTTCTTCAGTTATAAAACCATTTAAAAAAGCACTTTTCACATCCATTTGATATAAAGTTATCTCATGATGTGCTGCAAAAGAAAGTAAAATGCGAATTGCTTCTAATCTTGCAACAGGTGCAAAAGTTTCAGTGAAATCAATACCTTCTTCTTGTGAGTAGCCTTGAGCAACTAACCTTGCTTTATTTCTCACAACCTTACCGTCTTCATCAAGCTTATTTCTAAATACCCATTTAGTGCCAATAGCTTGCTTATCTTCTGGTAGAGTAACTAGCTTCCAGACATCATTCCTTTGGAACTGATTTAACTCATCTTGCATGGCTAGAATCCACCCTTCATCTTCCAAGGCTTGATCAATCGTCTTAGGTTCCATCTCAGAGAGAAGTGCGAAGTCAGCATGCTCCTTGAAAGAGGATCTGGTTCGTACTTTATCACCAGGTTCTCCTAAGATTTGATCTTTTGGATGATTGGTCTTGTACTTCCAGCTTTTTCTTGCTTCAGCTTCCGCTTGGGTAGAATTCTTCGTCTTTTCACCACCGGATGATGAAGATGTATTTTCACCGTCTGGCTTTTCACCTAGGTTTAAATCAAAATAACTCATCTAGCTCGACATTGCGGTGTCGGGCTTCTTATCATCAAACTTGACATGAATGGACTCTTCAATGTCAAAGTTTCTTTGTTGTATATTCTAAAAGTTTTAGATCTTTCGTAATATCCCAAAAGATTCCTTTGTCAGCTTTGGAATCAAACTTACCAAGCTGATCTTTAGTATTCAAGATATAACAAATACAACCAAAAGAATGGAAGTAAGAAATGTTTGGTTTTCTTCCTTTCCACAGTTCATAAGTGGTGTTATTCATGAGAGGTCTTATATAAATTCTATTTTGAATATAACAAGTCGTGTTTATACGCTTCAAAAATGTTTCGCAATATCAGCTTCATTGATCATGGTTCTGGCCATTTCCTGGAGGGACCTATTTTTCCTTTCTACAACACCATTTTGTTGAGGTGTTCTAGGAGAGGAGAAATTGTGGGAGATGCCATTTTCTTCACAAAATTTTTGAAAGTTCTCATTTTCAAATTCTCCCCCATGATCACTTCTAATAGAGGAAATGCAAATGCCTTTTTCATTTTGAACTGATTTGCAAAAAACAGTAAATACCTTATAAGACTCATCCTTGTGGGCAAGGAATTTAACCCATGTCCATCTAGTAAAATCATCAACAATGACTAAACCGTATTTCTTTCCGACTAAAGAGGCTGTCCTTGTGGGACCAAAAAGATCAAGATGTAAAAGTTCAAGTGGTCTAGAAGTTGAAACAACATTTTTTAAATGAAAAGAGGTTTTAACTTGTTTTCCCTTTTGACAAGCTTCACAAAGGGCATCAGATTTGTACTTAAGATTTGGTAAGCCTTTAACAAGATTGTGCTTGTTTAACTTTGAGATTAACCTCAAGTTGGCATGACCTAATCTTTTGTGCCAAATCCATTGCTCATCTTCAACAGACATAAGACACTTGACATCTTGTTTTTCAAGTTCAGAAGATTAACTTTATAAACATTTTGTTTCCTCTTTGCTGTAAAGAATATTGATCCATCATTTTTGCTCTTTACTAAACATCCAGTTTCTGTAAATATGACTTCATAACCATTGTCACATAATTGGCTTATGCTCAATAGATTATGTTTCAGTCCTTCAACATATAAAACATTATCAATAGAAGGAAGAGAGCCTTTACCTATCCGACCAATTCCAACTATTTTACCTTTCTGGTTTCCTCCGAAACCAACGAATCCAGCTTCTCTAGGTCTTAGTTCTTGGAACATATGCTTTTCTCCCGTCATGTGACGCGAGCATCCACTGTCTAAGTACCAGGACTGGTGTGTTGACTTTGTTGCTAAGCATGTCTGCAACATAGATTATTTTATCTTTAGGTACCCATATCTTTTTGGGTCCTTTCTTGTTAGTTCTAGAAGGAGGCTTATCCTTCTTAGTTTTAAAAACATTACATGCTCTTTTCAAATGACCAGATTTATTACAGTAAGTACAATGTAAGCATTTATTATGGCTATGGGATTTATCAGATGCTGAATTATTTTCCAAAAGGGTTTCATCTGGTATATAGCCAAGACCATGAGTTGTCGTTTCTTGGCACCCCGGATCATTGAAGCTTGCTTGCTTGAGTTACACTCTCTGCAAGAAACTTTTGAAATGCTTGTTCGTAGTGATTTGGTTTGCAAATAGGAGTGGTTGGAACTACAGAACTCTTAGCTTGGGAGCTCTCGAACAGTTGCTTGCTAGCTTCCAGACTGGTTATCCACCAGGCCATTGATTTTCGGTTTTAAACCACGGTTCTCTTTAATGAGTACTGAGTTTATATTGCGTAAAGAATGAAAATCTTGTGATAGTTTTAAAAATTTCTTTTTCAAATTCTTGTACTCGATGAGAGAGTGGCGAGTCCTTAAGAAGATCATCAAAAGCAAGTTGAAGTTGAGTAGGAGTCATATACTATTACCTCTTCAACATCTTCTTCGACTCAATGTCCGTGGTATGCGCCATGAGAGCAATGTGAGCATCTTCTTTATCTTCCTCGAGAGGAGGATAAGTCAAGATCTTCCCATGTTGCCATGAGACCTTTCTTCTTTTTCTTGAAGGAGCTTCTTGTGGACTTCTCTTTAAGATTAGGACACTTTCGGATTTAAAATGTCCAGCTTTACATTCATAGCAAATGACTTGGGCTTTGTCTTTGCTCTCCTTCTTGTCCTTTGAATCTTTTCTTTGAAACTTCCTTCAAGTTTCTTTTCTTCCACATTTTCTGGATCTTCTTAGATATGAATGCTAGCTCATCATCGATTCATCGAATCTCCTTCCGACGCTTCATCGCTCGATTCTTCTTCTTCACCGCAAGGCTTTTGAAGTACTAGTTTTATGATGATTGACTTTTAGAGCAATAGACTTACTCTTCTTGGTAGGTTCTTCTTCATTTAGCTCAAGTTCATGAGCTTTTAACGAACTCATAAGATCTTCAAGTCGAAGAACATTTAGATCTTTTGCTTCTTGAATAGCAGTGACTTTAGGTCTCCACTGCTTAGTCAAGCTTCTTAAGATCTTTCTAACATGATCAGGTGTAGTATAGCTTTTTCCAAGGGCCTGCAACCCATGAACTAGTGTTTGGAACCTTCCAAACATAGTTTCAATGTTCTCTCCATCTTCCATTTTAAATAGTTCATACTGGCGAACCATCATGCTAGCTTTTGTTTCTCTTACTTGGGCAGAGCCCTCATAAGACAAAACAAGAGAATCCCAGATTTCTTTGGCAGTATCAAACTTGCCACATTTGTCATATTCTCTTTCTGTCATAGCACAAATGAGAATAAATCTAGCCTTCTGGTTTGTTTGATATCTCTTCTTCTGATCATCAGACCAATTTTCCCTAGGTATTGCAACACCAAGGGCATTAGCGGGAGAAATGTATCCGCCTTCAATTATATCCCATAAATCAAGATTTTGTGCCTCAATGAATGCTTTCATCTTATCTTTCCAGTAATCAAAATTTTCTCCATTGAATAGAGGAGGACGGTTCATATGACCACCTTCAGTAGACATGTTCACAATATAGAATCTTTTCTCTTGACATCAAGTGCTCAACCAAGAGGCCGAGCTCGATACCAACCGAGCGTGAACACAAGAAGGGGTTGAATTGTGTTGAAAACTTTTCGCAAACTTAATGTTAAAAACACTTAGAATAAAAGTTTCTCAAAAGCTGTTTGTTAATCGGACGGTGAAAATCAGTTTGTGAAAACTTGTTTTTAACTCAACAAGATAGAAATGAATAGAAAGCGATAAAGCGAGAGACACGAGAAATTTATACTAGTTCACTACCAACCTGGTAGCTACGTCTAGTCCCTTCGTTCTGAAGGATTTTCCACTATAATCGGTGATTACAATTTCCTCAAGAGTATTCTCTGTCACAACTTGACAATACTCTCAACTTCTCAAAGCGACTCGATCTGATCGAGCCTTTGAGGATACAGCCTAAACTAGGCCAAAACAAACTTATACAAGTAAGTTGAAATACTGTTGAAAATAACTCTCACAGAGAGGATAAAAGATTAAGCTCAACTAAAGAAAAACTTTCTTAAAGAAAGGGTCGGACGCTGAATTTAGTTCAGTAGTCCAGAGACTTGATTGCTCACAGAAGCTGTGTATGTTCTCGTGAGAATTTTAGCAAGCTTTTTCACGTAATGTTCTTTCTCTTTTTCTTCAATGGATACCATGAGGTATATATAGGAGATCCAAGGATATGAACGTTAGAGTAAAAATGGCTCCTAACCGTAGACTAAGGATAATTCAAAAATCGTCTCTATCTTGCTTTGCGAGAGAATGTCCCAAAGTCCATGTTACCGCTTTTTCTTGTCTCATGCGATTTTTGTCTTGTAGTTAAAGATTTCAACTTTGATATCTCGTACACCGATTTTAGCGCTCAAGATCAATTTTGAGATCCGTTCCAAAGACTTCCGAGAGGTAGAGCAGCAACGTGACTAACACGTGATTTTAAGTGAGGTTCAGACGCTCGCTCAGAGTTGGAAGTTCGGACGCTCGTTCAAGGTTGGAAGTTCGGACGCTTGTAGCAATTTGATAAGCATAATGTATAAAGAGAAATTTCCAGACGCTCACTAGGATGAGCCGGATGCTGACAAATAGAATGAATCATTCTCTTGAGAATTACTTTCTTCTTGCTTGAGTGGCTTAGAAAATAGATATTATTAGTATCTGCACACTTCAAAAAATGTTAGAACATAAATTGTTCTCTTGTGAATATTTTGTTATCATCAAAATTAATGAGGGTCTAAACATCTCAATCGTTTAGGTTCCAACACTAACGAACCAGGTGATGGTGATGATACTAATGGGTGAGGAAGGCTTGTTTATTATGAGTATGCTTCGTTCTTTTTCCTCTCGTCTTTCTTTCAAGTCTTCTCAACCCTCATCCTCCTCTCTTTCTGACAATCAAACTCACAATTTTTCCAAAAAAGTCTTCAAAGAAGAAATTCGATTTGAAGATTTCAATCAAGATTTAGACAATTGGGATAATCCTAGAATCAAAGATGAAGATCTTTACAAAACAAAAAGTTTTTGGCATAAACAATCTGATTATGTTATTAAAATTGTTGAACAAAAATACAAAATTCAACAAGATGATGAAGAAATTCATTTGCTTTCTGATAAAAGTATCAAAGAACACCAAGCCAAAAATTACAATTATTTGCATATAGGAAGTGTACAAGTTGGTATGAAAGCCCTTACTAGAGAATCTCTAGATGTCGCAATTCTTTTCTGCTTAAGGGATAAATGACACAATCATTTTCAAGACTCTCTCTTAGGTGCAATTGAATTTAGCCTAAGTCATGGTCCAATCTTTTTCAATTGTTTTCTGTACTTAACTGTAAGTCTAGATGACAAAAATATTCTTGATGTTTTATATTTAAATGTCAAACTCCATGAATATGATATGAAGGAAGGATCTATACCCATTACCATGATCTATAGAGTCCAATACAAGGTAATGAACTCCATTAGGTCCAATTTTCTCAAAACCAATTGTGACAAACGTGGAGAAACAAATTTGTTTCTGACCGGTAATAGTAAGGCCAATATTATTGTGCCCAAGACAATTCAGTGGAGTGATATTACACTCCCAGACAAATGGACCTTAGAAAAGGCAACTCCAGCCTTACCCAGAATAACCCTAGAATTTCAAGATCTAGTTTAACATCAAACAGGTCAAGTAGACTTAGTCTTTGATAGGAGAAATTCTTTTTCTCTCTCTAGGTCTGTTAGATCTACTAATGATTTCCAATAAGCCATGTCTAGGAGATCTCTTTCAGCCTTTAGATCTATTCCTAGATCAATCCATACAAACTAATCTGGACTTTCCTATGAAGGATCAACAATTCACTTACAAGGATTGGAAACCACAACCCCGGTAAGAACTTCATACCAAAAGGTTGAAGATGACCAAAGAACCATCAAATCTCCAACTTATTCTTCCCTTAATGAACCTTATGATATTAATGTTATATCATCTGAGTTTGTTATTGACAAATAATCTCTTAGAAAAGAATTCTATTCTGAGGAATGGACTCCTCACAGAGAATGGTTCTTCAAGCATTTTCAAGGAACCAAAAGAAATCTAGCAACCATTGTGCGTTCCAGGAAAGTAAAGACCAATCAAACTTGAGTGTACTTCACTAGGAGCCGAGCAAGAATGGAGGATCAAGAAGAGTTGCAGGGAAGGAACTTGACTCGAGAGGTAGATACAGTGAGGGAGAGAATGGATGAGATGGCCGCTGCTCAAACTCGTATTGAAGAGACATTGTTGGCCAGGAAAGAGGCGTTCACTATGTTGCCAGTGAATAGGACAGTCATGGGAATTTCAAATGCCAATACCTTCGGAATACCCGTTTTCATGGGAGCAGGAGCCCATAACCATGTCAATGCAAAGAACATGGATGAAACTCTGGGCCACCAAGGGGTTAGAAATCAGTATAATGGAGGTGAAGGTGGGGGAATGCCACATGTGGAGTACGACACTGAGGAGGGGCATGCATTAGTGCAGAAAGACAAGGCTAGGCAATAATGGATGGAAAAGATGAAGGAAAAGATTAAGGCGATACAGGGGCCCGGTATTTTTGGATCTTTGGGATTAGAGGAGCTTTGCCCTACCACAAATGTAGTGATTCCTCGAGATTTCAAAGTCCCAGACTTTACAAAATATGATGGAAGCACTAACCCCCTATTGCACTTAAGGACGTATTGCACCAAAATGTCAATATGGACCAGAGACGAAAAATTCCTCGTCAACTTTCTTCATGAAAGCTTGACCGGAGCAACTCTAGAATGGTACATCCAATTGGACCACTCAAAAATTGATGGTTGGAAAGATCTTGCTGATGGCTTCATGAGCCAATACAAATTCAACCTAGATATAGCCCCGACTCGTGAGCAGTTGGGAATACTGCAAAAGAAGGGTGAGGAGACCTGTAACGCCCGATATTTAATTATTTATTAAATTAAATATTTTCGAATATTTTTCCGATTAAGCTTTCGAAGTTGTGAAATATTGATTTAAGTGGTGTTGGTTTTAGTTGGATTAATTTAGTTGAATTAAGTTGTAGAATGATATTAGATTAATACTATTATTTGTTATGGGCTTATTTGAATGTTAGAAGTAGTAGAAAGGGGGGTGTGGGAATTTAGGCCCAATAAGACATAATAAGGATAATAATGTTATTATATTAGTTATTTTAAAAAAAAAAAAAAGAGGTATGCGTAGAAGGAAAGAAGAAAATAAGGGTTTGGGAGGAGATACGAAAAGTTGCCGGCAAGGAGAAATCTAGGAGTCAATCGGAGAGTTAGAGCAACCTTCAATCCAAGGTAAGGGTGGGGTTCCGACTTCTAATGGGTTGTATGATAAGTAGTAAGGGGAAGATTATTGTGGTTGGGGATATTTGAGGGGATGGGTGAAGGGGTGTCCTTAGACCCCGTTGTTTGATAAATGGTTGAAATGCACGTAACACCAATGATTTATAAACAATTATGATTGCTGTTTTTAGTTAATTAAAAAAAAATGGTAAAGGGCTGTATGATTGTAAAAAAAAAATGGAATAGATTGTTTTATCTCATGTATTTTTTTAAAATGAAGTTCTTTTTGTGCGAAAAGAATAAAGTTAGTTGCTGTTTGATTTTTCTTCTGTTATGCAGAATTTTATTGTGCAGAATTTTACTGTTTAATTGTGCTGCAAAAATTCTGTTTGCTGTTGCTGTTGCTGTTTAATTGTGCTGCGAAAATTCTGTTTGCTGTTGCTGTTGCTGTTTAATTGTGCTGCAAATTTTGCTGTTGCTGTTGCTGCTTATTTGTGCTCAAATTTTTCTGTTACTGTTTTATGCAGAATTTTCACTAAGTTACTGTTGATATTTAATAGTGTTTCTGTTTCTGTTATGGAGAATTCTGTTGTGCAGATTTCTGTTTTCTGCAGAATTTCTATAGTTGTTGTTTCTGTTTCTGTGTGCTGTTTATTGCTGCGAAAATTGCTGTTTTTTCTGCAGAATTTGCGTAGTTGTTGTTCTGTTCTTTATGCAGATTTTTGGTTGCAAGTAATTCTGTTTGCGGTTGCTGTTGTTGTGTAGTTGAACTTCATAATTATTGATGCATACATAGCATGTCATGTTGGGGGCTCACGCTCTGTTAAGTTGGCCTGATTGGCAATTTTTACGTTGGGAGTTTTGCTCCGTAAATTTTTACGTTGGGAGTTTTGCTCTGTATTTTTGTGTTGGGAGTTCTGCTCCGTATATTTTGAGTTGGGAGTTCTGCTCCAATGGTACCACATGCATGTGCATTGTAACGAGTCGCACTCCGTGTTGCATATTTAAGTTGTTGTGTTGATCAATTGTGGTGATGGGTGTTGTTTGAAAGTTGTGAAGTGGTGATTTTATATAATCTGATTCTAATATAATATTTATCATACACTCGATTATATAGTTCGATATCTCACCCTTCGTTTGAATGTTACCCTCTGTTGGTAACGTCACGGGTAATCAAAAATGAAGGCCGCTTACCTTCGTTAGTTCGAGTCGGTGTCGTCGCTCGATACGTAGCACTCGGAGGATGAGCATGATTTCTTTATTGTTGAATTTTATTATGTTGCTGAATTTTCAAGTTATTTTCATTAAAAGACTTGATGTCTTAAAGTTGTTTTGAATTGGACAAGATGTTATAGTATTTTCAGTTGAATTTATGGATCCGCTGCGTAATAATGAAAGTTGTTTGAGTTTTAAAGACTAAACAGGTTGTTATCGGTTCATCCGAATTTTACGTGTTATGTATCTGAACTACAGGTGATTGAATGTCGTTGTTCTAAGTTGAAAGTGTAACATTCCATATGTTTGATGGGAATTTTGCAACTCTGATTTTTATATTATTCGTTGGGTAGAAATGGGGTGTTACATTAGTGGTATCAGAGCCTGGTTGGTCCGTCCGGCCAAGTTGTCGAGTCGTAGTTTTGTTTAACAATCGAATATTGTTAATTAGTTCTAACCTTGTTTATGTTATAGTGACAAGTTGAGATGGCTGGAAGGAACGATGCTGCAATTGCTGCTGCTTTACAAGCAATGACTCAGGCTTTGCAAAATCAGAATCTTGTGAGAATCTTTGGATCTCGTAGTTTGGCGACTTTTCGGAGGAGAAGCCGCCTACCTTCAAGGGTAAGTATGATCCTGATGGAGCGTTGGATTGGTTGAAAGAGATGGAGAGAATCTTAGTGTGATGGGTGCACTCAGACACGTAAGGTTCGATATGGGACTCATATGCTAGCGATCGAGGCCGATGGTGGTGGCTAGAGACTCGTCGAGAGGTTGGAATCTGCAGTGAAGGTATCACTTGGGATGTGTTCGAAGGAGTTCCTGAGGAAGTATTATCCGAAGGATGTTCGTGGTAAGAAGGAAATTGAGTTTCTTGAGTGAAGCAAGGAAATATGCCATTCTTGAATATCTTTGCAAAGTTTGTTGAGTTGGCTAAGTTTTATCCGCACTATAGCGAACAGCTATTTGAGTTTTCAAAGTGCATCAAGTTTGAGAACGGGTTGCGCCGAGAAATCAAGAAAGCGAGTTGGATACCAAAAGATTCGTGTCTTCTCGATTTGATTGGCAATTGCGGGATTTATGAAGAGGATAACAATGCTCATTATAAGATCATTAATGAGAGGAAGAGCAAGCGCCCAGCGAATCGTGGCAAGCCTTATGATGCTCCGGTGGTAAAGGTAAGCAGTGGTGATGGTAAGAGGACTAGTGGGGAGATGCTCCTCTGGTGTGGTTTGTTTCAAATGTGGGAAACCTGGCCATAAGAGTAATGTGTGTCTTCTTTGAGGTAAAGAGGTGTTTCCGTTGTGGCAAGATTGGGCATGTAATATCTGAATGCAAGCATAAAGAGATGATTTGTTTCAAGCGTGGTGAAGAAGGACACATTGGTAGTCGATGTCGAGAAACCAAAGAAAGCGCAAACTAGTGGAAAAGTGTTCGCTTTGGTGGGACTCGAGGCAGTAATGAGAACAGACTCATCTGAGGTACATGTTTCATTAATAGTACTCCTTTAATTACTATTATTGATCTTTGGTGCTACTCATTGCTTTATTCTTCTTGATTGTGTTAAAAGATTGGGTCTTACGTTGTCTTCTTTGAATGGAGAGATGGTCGTCGAGATTCCAGCTAAGGGATCGGTGACTACTTCTCTTGTGTGTTTAAAGTGTCCTTTGTCGATTTTCGACAGAGACTTTGCTGTTGATTTGGTTTGTTTGCCGTTAAGTGGGATGGATGTGATATTGGGCATGAATTGGTTAGAATATAACTATGTTCATATCAATTGTTATAGCATGTCCGTGAGGTTTCCTCCTCACGAAGAGGAGGAAGCTGGGTTGTTGTCTTTTAGGCAGTTAGGGCGGTTGATGCAAGAGGAAGCTCAGGTGTTCTCGTTGATGGCGTCGTTATCTATTGAGAACCAAGCTATAATTGAGGAGTTACAAGTGGTGCCTTGAATTTCTGAAGTTTTCCTCGATGAAATTCACGATGTACCACCGTAAAGAGAAGTTGAATTCGCTATTGATCTTGTACCTGGTACTGCAGGCCGGTTTCTATGGCACCATACAGGATGTCTACATCTGAATTGTCGTAATTAAAGAAGCAATTGGAAGATTTACTTGAAAAGAAGTTTGTTAGACCAAGTGTGTCGTAGTAGGGAGCTCCAAAGGTTACTAGTAAAGAAGAAAGATGGAAGTATGAGGCTTTGTGTTGATTATAGACAATTGAATAAAGTAACGATTAAGAACAAGTATCCGCTTCAAGAATAGATGACTTGATGGATCAATTAGTGGGTGCTCGTGTGTTTAGCAAGATTGATTTGAGGTCGGGTTATCATCAGTTAAGGTGAGGGATGAAGATGTTCGTAAGACGGCCTTGAGCAGCGATATGGACATTATGAGTATTCGGTGATGCCTTTTGGTGTTACTAATGCGCCGGAGTATTCATGGAGTACATGAACCGTATCTTTCATTCTTATTTGGATCGGTTTGTGGTGGTATTCATTGATGACATTTTGATTTACTCTAAGTCGGAAGAAGAACATCTTTGAACACTTAAGACTAGTATTGCAAGTTTTGAAGGAGAAAAAGCTATATGCAAAGTCGTCTAAATGTGACTTTTGGTTAAAGGAGGTTAGTTTTCTTGGTCATGTCATTTCGGGTAGTGGCATTCTTGTGGATCCATCTAAAGTAGATCTTGGAGTGTTACAATGGGAAACTCCAAAATCGACTACAGAGATTAGAAGCTTTTGGGACTAGTGGCTACTATAGAAGGTTTATCGAAGGTTTTTCTAAGTTGGCACTTCCATTGACTAAGTTGACTTGTAAGGGTAGAGCTTTTGTGTGGGGACGTTCAATGTGAAGAAAGTTTCTGAGAATTGAAGAAGAGATTGACGTCGGCTCCGGTTTTGACATTACCTAATCCAGGAGAACCTTTTGTGGTATATTGTGATGCTTCTAAAATGGGTTTAGGAGGTGTACTTATGCAGAATGATAAGGTAGTTGCTTATGCGTCGAGAGCGCTTGAGGGCTCATGAAAAGAACTATCCTACGCATGATTTAGAGCTTCTTCTTGATTGTTTTTGTCTTTGAAGATTTGGAGACATTATCTCTATGGTTCTAGATTTGAAGTATTTAGTGACCATAAGAGTTTAAAATATCTATTTGATCAGAAGGAATTGAACATGAGACAACGAAGATGGTTGGAGTTGTTAAAAGATTATGACTTCGGTTTGAATTATCACCCAGGTAAAGCTAATGTTGTGGCTGATGCCTTAAGCCGAAAGACTTTACATATGTCGACAATGATGGTTAAGGAGTTGGAATTGATTGAACAGTTCAGAGATATGAGTCTAGTTTGCGAAGTGACACAGCAGAGTGTTATGTTGGGAATGTTGAAGATTAACAATGATTTTTACGGACGGTATTAAAGAAGCTCGAAGTTAGATGTGAAATTAGTAGATTCGATGGTGAATCGATCAATCGAGAATAATGATTTCAAGTTAGGCAGCAAGGTGTGTTGAGATTCCGTAATCGAATTTGTATTCCTGATGATGCGGAAATGAAGAAAGTAATTCTTGAGGAGAGTCATAGAAGCAATTTGAGTATTCATCTGGGAGCCACAAAGATGTATCAAGATTTGAAGAATTTGTTTTGGTGGCCTGGGATGAAGCGTGATGTGGCGCAGTTTGTGTATGCATGTTTAACTTGTCAGAAGTCGAAAGTTGAACATCAGAAGCCTGCAGGATTGATGCAACCGTTGGAAGTTCCAGAGTGGAAATGGGATAGCATTTCAATGGACTTTGTGACAGGATTACCTAATACTTCAAGGGGACATGATTCGATTTGGGTGATTGTTGATAGGCTTACGAAGTCGGCTCATTTTATTCCTATTAACATCAGTTTTCCGGTATCGAAGCTGGCAGAGATTTATACCAGTGTAATTGTAAAGCTGCATGGTGTTCCTTTGTGTATTGTGTCGGATAGAGATCCGAGGTTTACTTCTGATTTTTGGAAGAGTTTGCAAGCGGCGTTGGGTTCCAAGTTGAGGTTGAGTTCGGCGTATCACCCTCAGACGGATGGGTAGACAGAGAGGACTATTCAGTCATTGGAGGATTTGTTGAGGGCATGTGTTCTTGGCGAGGGGAGGTTCGTGGGACACTTATCTTAGATTAATAGAGTTCACTTATAATACTTGATTACCATTCGAGTATTGGAATGGCACCTTTTGAAGCGTTGTATGGTCGGAGATGTAGAACTCCTTTATGTTGGCATGAATGCAGGAAAGTGTAGTGCTTGGACCTGAAATTGTTCGAGAGACTACGGAGAAGGTGAAGCTAATTCGAGAAAAGATGAAAACTTCTCAAAGTAGACAGAAGAGTTATCATGACAAGCGAAGGAAAGATTTGGAATTTCAAGCTGGTGATCATGTGTTTTTGAGAGTCACGCCGGTGACCGGTGTTGGGCGTGCATTGAAGTCTAAGAAGCTCACTCCTCGTTTTATTGGTCCGTATCAGATTTCGGACAGAGTTGGAAATGTTGCTTATAGAGTGGCTTTACCGCCTAACCTCTCGAATTTGCATGACGTGTTTCATGTGTCACAACTCCGGAAGTACATTTCAGATCCATCTCATGTGATTCATATGGATGATGTGCAAGTACGGGATAATCTTACTATGGAAACGATGCCCGTACGGATCGCAGATCGTGAAATGAAGACTTTAAGAGGCAAGGAGATTGCTTTGGTGAAGGTAGTCCGTTAGGGGCTGGGAGAAAGCATGGCGTGGGAGTTGGAGAGCAAGATCTGGGAATCCTATCCCGAGTTGTTCGAACCAGGTAAATTTTAGGGACGAAAATATTTTAAATGGGGAGAATTGTAACGCTCGATATTTAATTATTTATTAAATTAAATATTTTCGAATATTTTTCCGATTAAGCTTTGAAGTTGTGAAATATTGATTTAAGTGGTGTTGGTTTTAGTTGGATTAATTTAGTTGAATTAAGTTGTAGAATGATATTAGATTAATACTATTATTTGTTATGGGCTTATTTGAATGTTAGAAGTAGTAGAAAGGGGGGTGTGGGAATTTAAGCCCAATAAGACATAATAAGGATAATAATGTTATTATATTAGTTATTTAAAAAAAAAAAAAGAGAGGTATGCGTAGAAGGAAAGAAGAAAATAAGGGTTTGGGAGGAGATACGAAAAGTTGCCGGCAAGGAGAAATCTAGGAGTCAATCGGAGAGTTAGAGCAACCTTCAATCCAAGGTAAGGGTGGGGTTCCAACTTCTAATGGGTTGTATGATAAGTAGTAAGGGGAAGATTATTGTGGTTGGGGATATTTGAGGGGATGGGTGAAGGGGTGTCCTTAGACCCCGTTGTTTGATAAATGGTTGAAATGCACGTAACACCAATGATTTATAAACAATTATGCTTGCTGTTTTTAGTTAATTAAAAAAAATGGTAAAGGGCTGTATGATTGTAAAAAAAAATAAAAATGAAATAGATTGTTTTATCTCATGTATTTTTTTAAAATGAAGTTCTTTTTGTGCGAAAAGAATAAAGTTAGTTGCTGTTTGATTTTTCTTCTGTTATGCAGAATTTTTTTGTGCAGAATTTTACTGTTTAATTGTGCTACAAAAATTCTGTTTGCTGTTGCTGTTGCTGTTTAATTGTGCTGCGAAAATTCTGTTTGCTGTTGCTGTTACTGTTTAATTGTGCTGCAAATTTTGCTGTTGCTGTTGCTGCTTATTTGTGCTCAAATTTTTCTGTTACTGTTTTATGCAGAATTTTCACTAAGTTACTGTTGATATTTAATAGTGTTTCTGTTTCTGTTATGGAGAATTCTGTTGTGCAGATTTCTGTTTTCTGCAGAATTTCTATAGTTGTTGTTTCTGTTTCTGTGTGCTGTTTATTGCTGCGAAAATTGCTGTCTTTTCTGCAGAATTTCTATAGTTGTTATTTCTGTTTCTGTGTGCTGTTTATTGCTGCGAAAATTGCTGTCTTTTCTGCAGAATTTGCGTAGTTGTTGTTCTGTTCTTTATGCAGATTTTTGGTTGCAAGTAATTCTGTTTGCGGTTGCTGTTGTTGTGTAGTTGAACTTCATAATTATTGATGCATACATAGCATGTCATGTTGGGGGCTCACGCTCTGTTAAGTTGGCCTGATTGGCAATTTTTACGTTGGGAGTTTTGCTCCGTAAATTTTTACGTTGGGAGTTTTGCTCCGTATTTTTTTTACGCTGGGAGTTTTGCTCCGTATATTTTAAGTTGGGAGTTCTGCTCCAATGGTACCACATGCATGTGCATTGTAACGAGTCGCACTCCGTGTTGCATATTTAAGTTGTTGTGTTGATCAATTGTGGTGATGGGTGTTGTTTGAAAGTTGTGAAGTGGTGATTTTATATAATCTGATTCTAATATAATATTTATCATACACTCGATTATATAGTTCGATATCTCACCCCTTCTGTTTGAATGTTACCCTCTGTTGGTAACGTGCAGGTAATAAAAAATGAAGGCTGCTTACCTTCGTTAGTTCGAGTCGGTGTCGTCGCTCTGATACGTAGCACTCGGGGGGGATGAACGCATGATTTCTTTATTGTTGAATTTTATTATGTTGCTGAATTTTCAAGTTATTTTCATTAAAAGACTTGATGTCTTAAAGTTGTTTTGAATTGGACAAGATGTTATGGTATTTTCAGTTGAATTTATGGATCCGCTGCGTAATAATGAAAGTTGTTTGAGTTTTAAAGACTAAACAGGTTGTTATCGGTTCATCCGAATTTTACGTGTTATGTATCTGAACTACAGGTGATTGAATGTCGTTGTTCTAAGTTGAAAGTGTAACATTCCATATGTTTGATGGGAATTTTGCAACTCTGATTTTTATATTATTCGTTGGGTAGAAATGGGGTGTTACAAGACCTTTAAGCAATATGCTCAGAGATGGAGAACCCTTCCCACACAAGTCCAACCGCCACTCACTATAACCGAAATGTGCTCCTATTTTTTGGGGACATTGGGGTCTCCTTACATCACAGCAATGGCCGGTGCTACATAAAGAGACTTTGCAGATCTAATTTGTAACACCTGAGGACGAGATCGACCTCGTATTAGGACGTCGGATCGAGACCTCGACCAAGACCTTGTGTCGAGATCCCGTGCCAAGATCGCGTGCCGAGGTCATTTGCCGAGCTGAGGAGACCGCGTGCACTAGCTGCTGAGCTGAGGAGATCGCGTGTCGAGCTGATGAAGTCGCGTACCGAGCTGAGGAGGTCGCATGTCGAACTGAGGAGGCCGCGTGCACGAACTCGTGTTAGAGCCTTGTGCGCTTGCACGAGCACCCTAGTCGACATCGTGTCGAGATGATAACTCGTATTCTTACGAACGTTATTCAGCGTTATTATTATATTGGTTGTAATAATTATATTGTCGGCTTGCCGTTCTCGTCGCTGTGTCTAGATCTTTGACCGATAGAGTATAGGGTAATTATGAGAGAGGAGCGATTAGATGGGTAGATTGACTGATGGGATTGGCATCTCATAGCTGGAGTTACGATAATGCCCCTTCCCTCACCAGCTGTATTCACGATCAGTTTTCTCAACTACTCACTTTCTCTTTTCTTCTTTCTTCTTCCTTTCTTCTCTGAGTTTTTTTTTTTTTTTTCGTTCTCTCCAAAACTTCCATTGAAGAAACCTTGATTTCCATCGAGCTTCTGCGTAAATTTTCTTCATCAATCTTGTTCATCATCATCCTCTCGACATATCTCACCATCTCGACCACCATTTGAGGTATGAAGAACAGATTTTTCTCTTCCTTCGTGCTACTGTTTAGCGCTATTTCTTCTTTCCATTTTAGCTAGTTTTATGCTTCCAAATCATGTCAAACTAATGGGTTTTCTTCTTCATGATATTACCTACCTTTCTAACCGATTATTTGGGCTTGTAAAACAAATTTTCTTCCTCTGATTTCTGCAGTAGGCAGCGCTCAAAACCCTTCCTTTTTGGTCCGTTTTGATTTCTTGTCTTAGGTCCCAGATCGAACATTTGGAGTCAAAGCAATTCATACGACCGAGCGTGTCACCGTGGGGAGCTCCAGTGTTGTTGGTTAAGAAGAAGGATGGACGATCAAGGCGTGGCGTGGACTACCGCGAGCTCAACAAGGTTACCGTGAAGAACCGTTATCCGTTACCACGCGTATTGGCGACTTGATGGATCAACTTCGTGGGCGGCGATCTTTTCAAGATAGACTTGAAGTCGGGCTACCACCAGTTCGCGTGAAGGAGGAAGATATCCCCAAAACAGCTTTCAGACTAGATACGGTCACTACGAGTACTTGGTGATGCCGTTTGGAGTGACGAATCGCGCCAAATGTGTTTATGGACTACATGAACAGGATTTTCCATTCGTTCTTGGATCAGTTTGTTGTAGTGTTCATCGACGACATCTTGATCTACTCGAGGAACCGAGAAGAGCACGAAGAACACTTATGTCGAGTAATCGCAGATATTACGAGATAAGCAACTCTATGCCAACCTGTCGAAGTGTGAATTTTGGCTTGAAGAGGTGAATTTTCTTGGTCACGTGATTTCCAAAGAAGGGATAGTGTGGATCCAACTAAGATTGAAGTCGTGTTAGCGTGGGAACAGTGAAAGGCGATTCTGAGGTCGAAGTTTTGTTGGCTTAGCAGGCTATTATCGAAGATTCATTGAAGGTTTCGAAGATTGTCGCGCCTCTTACCCGACTAACGAGGAAGGATCAACCTTTTGCCTGGGCCAGGAGTGTGAAGCCGGTTTTCAAAGATCGAAGGAGCTTTTGACGACGGCGCTGTGCTGATTTTGCCTCAACCCGAAGAGCCTTTCGAGGTGTATTGTGATGCGTCACACCAGGGATTGGGATGCGTGCTGATGCAACATCAGAAGGTGGTCGCGTATGCTTCAAGATAACTTAAGATTCACGAGAGGAACTACCCTACTCACGACTTGGAGCTGGCAGCAGTAGTTTTTGCGTTGAAGATGTGGAGGCACTACCTTTATGGGAGCACTCTTACTGTTTTCAGCGATCACAAGAGCTTGAAGTACTGCTCGACCGTAAAGAACTCAACATGCGTCGGCGAAGATGGACAATTTCTCAAGGACTACGACTTTACGTTGGAATACCATCCGGTAAGGCTAACGTAGTAGCGGATGCATTGAAGCAGAAGAAGCGTTTTAACCTCGGCAATGATGATCAAGGAGTTGGAGATGCTCGAGAAGTTCCGAGACTTGAAGTTGAGTGTCGAAGTTTCACCGGGAAGCTAAGATTTGGTATGCTTACTATTTCTAATGATTGTTGGGCGAGATCCGAGACCAAGCAAGTTCATGACGAGCTTCGCAAGAAGGTTCGATTGATAAGCGCAAGGAAGGTGACAGAATTCCAAGTCGGAACGGACGACATCTTAAGGTGCAATGGCCGAGTATGTGTACCTAACGTAGCCGAGCTGAGAAAGTTAATACTCGACGAAGCGCATAAGAGCAACTTTAGTATTCATCCAGGAGTTACGAAGATGTATCAAGACTTGAAGAAGCATTTTTGGTGGTCCGGAATGAAGAAGCAAGTGGCCGAGTACGTAGCTTCGTGTTTGACATGTCAGAAAGCGAAGGTGGAGCACCAACGACCTGCGGGAATGCTACAATCGCTTGACGTACCAGTTTGGAAATGGGATAGTATTTCCATGGACTTCGTTGTAGGTTTGCCGAAGACGCAGAAGAAGAATGATTCGATTTGGGTGATCGTCGACCGATTGACCAAATCTGCTCATTCTTACCAAAGGAGGTCGACATACAACGTGGAAAAGCCGACCGAGATCTACATCGCGAGATAGTACGACTTCATGGTATACCTCTTCGATCGTGTCGGACCGAGATCCGAAGTTCACGTCTCATTTTGGAGGAATTGCAAGAAGCGATGGGAACCGAGCTCGAGCTTAGCTCGGCATATCATCCACGCATCGACGGTCGGGCCGAGAACGATCCAATCACTTGAAGATTTGTTGCGAGCGTGTACCTTAGATCACCGAGGAAGTTGGGACGACGTCTTGCCATTGGTGGAGTTCACCTACAATAACAACTTCCATGCGAGTATTGGAATGGCACCTTTTGAAGCACTGTATGGACGGAAATGTCAGACGCCTCTTTGTTGGTACCAGGACGGCGAGCGTACTGTTGTAGGACCAGATATGATCCAGCAGACTACTGAGAAGATCCGTTTGATCCGAGATCGGATGCGAACGTCTCAAAGTCGACAGAAGAGTTATGCCGACCAACGACGTCGACCACTCGAGTTCGAAGAAGGAGAACATGTATTTCTTAGAGTCACCCCCACTACTGGAGTTGGTCGAGCGATCAAATCCAAGAAACTTACCCCTAAATTCATTGGACCTTACCAGATTCTTCGTCGTATTGGTCCAGTGGCATATCGGTGCCCTCGCCACCATTCTTGTCGAACATTCACGACGTCTTCCACGTCTCACAATTGCGGAAGTATATTTCCGACCCTCTCATGTCATCGAACCGGATGTGATACAACTAAGGGCGACCTATCTTTCAAGCATCACCGGAAGGATCGTTGATCGGAAAGCCAAACGATTCGCGGAACAAAGAGATTCAACTCGTCAAAGTTGTGTGGGATCGTAAGGCGGGAGATGCGACTTGGGAGCTGGAGGAGAAGATGAAGACTTCGATTACCCTGAACTTTTCCGAGGTAAGAAACTTATTTGCAATTTCGAGGACGAAATTTTTTTAGAGGGAGAGATTGTAACACCTGAGGACGAGATCGATCTCGTATTAGGACGTCGGATCGAGACCTCGACCAAGACCTTGTGTCGAGATCCCGTGCCAAGATCGCGTGCCGAGGTCATTTGCCGAGCTGAGGAGACCGCGTGCACTAGTCAGCCGAAATGAGGAGATCGCGCGGTCGGTGATGAAGTCGCATACCGAGCTGAGGAGGTCGCATGTCGAACTGAGGAGGCCGCGTGCACGAACTCGTGTTAGAGCCTTGTGCGCTTGCACGAGCACCCTAGTCAACATCGTGTCGAGATGATAACTCGTATTCTTACGAACGTTATTCAGCGTTATTATTATATTGGTTGTAATAATTATATTGTCGGCTTGCCGTTCTCGTCGCTGTGTCTAGATCTTTGACCGATAGAGTAGAGGGTAATTATGAGAGAGGAGCGATTAGATGGGTAGATTGACTGATGGGATTGGCATCTCATAGCTGGAGTTACGATAATGCCCCTTCCCTCACCAGCTGTATTCATGATCAGTTTTCTCAACTACTCACTTTCTCTTTTCTTCTTTCTTCTTCCTTTCTTCTCTGAGTTTCTTTTTTTTTCCGTTCTCTCCAAAACTTCCATCGAAGAAACCTTGAGTTCCATCGAGCTTCTGCGTAAATTTTCTTCATCAATCTTGTTCATCATCATCCTCTCGACATATCTCACCATCTCGACCACCATCTGAGGTATGAAGAACAGATTTTTCTCTTCCTTCGTGCTACTGTTTAGCGCTATTTCTTCTTTCCATTTTAGCTAGTTTTATGCTACCAAATCATGTCAAACTAATGGGTTTTCTTCTTCATGATATTACCTACCTTTCTAACCGATTATTTGGGCTTGTAAAACAAATTTTCTTCCTCTGATTTCTGCAGTAGGCAGCGCTCAAAACCCTTCCTTTTTGGTCTGTTTTGATTTCTTGTCTTAGGTCGTTGTACGTTGCTTCTTGTTGTTGTTGTTGTCGATTTATCTGTTGTAGCATCAGATAACCTTTTTCATGAACTTTTGATCGAAAACCCTAACTTTGTGGTTAGGATTGGGATGAGAGCTAAGTGTTATTAGAACCCATAGATCGAACTGAGTTGTGCTTGTTTTAGGAAGTCTGATTCCCGAGATCGTGTGATTCCCGAATCGAGGTGTACGGGAGAGCGAACCCGAGGACGTGGGAGCAGTGGGATCCAGATCGAGAGCTGTACGTGTCGAGGTCGACTAAGAAGCGTACGTGTCGAGATCGAGTAAGAGAAGTCGTTGTCGAGCTCACTTGAAGACAGCCGTGTCGAGGTCGTTGTCGAGCAGCATTAGCTTGGAGTTCGGTAAGGGCAGCTTTTAGACATTATTAAGACTTTATTTTATGTTATTGTGAATGAATTTCCTTGATTTGTGTCGAGCTTGGAATGTTGTGATATGATTGGGTTTTTGCATGTATTTAATATGTGATTGAATATATGCTGTGAATTGTGTATTGCATGTTGAATTGCGTTTCTTCATGTCGAGCTTGCTCTTTTTATTTGACATGCGGTTGAATATCTTGTGTATAACTCGTTGAATATTGTAAACGGAGAGCTGTTCATCGAGTGAGCGAGCTAGGGAGTCGTATGACGTTTTTGAGCCGGACCCAGATAACTGAGGGTGCTAGGTCCCCTTTTGTTTATGGTGGATTGGCTTGGCGTTGTAGCATTATCAGTTTGGGGTTGGACCTGCTGATTAATGCATGGTATCGGTTTGGGGTTGGACCTGCCGCTTACCTATTACGTCAGTTTGGGGATGGACTCACGACGATATTCTAATAAGAGTCGAGTCGAGTCGAGTCTAGAGTGAGATGGTCGAGTCACGTGTGGTGATTGAGATACATTATTGTGTTGCTTATTTCTTTATGCAGTGCTTATCTTGTATTGTTGAGAAGTTGACCCTTTCCCGTGGTACCTTCAATCCATGACGGTTACCCAGGCGATGTCGAGGGCGCAGGGAACTCGACAGCAGATGATGGCGAGGAGGAGCTCGACGAGGACCCGAGTGACGACCTCTACTTGTCGTGATTGTTTATGTTTGTTGGATGTTTGTTTTTCTGATGACTGTACTTCGTTTTTCTTTGTGTTCAGAGGTCGTGACCAGTTTGGGCCGGTTATGTTTTGTCGTTACAGGGTAGACTGGTGGTCTTACTTTTGGAGCAACCTGCGTGGGAGTTCGCTTAAGTACCCAGGGTATGATTGCTCTTTTGAAGTCGTCATACCTTAGGTGTATTTTCTTTGTACATTTACTACTCTGTATTTTGTATACATTATTATTTCGAGTGATATATATATGTATGTTATGCATGTATGTTTTATTAGAATTTAAGTCTTGTGTCTTAGTTGCACCATGTTTCAAAAGTCAGAATTACTCGATGTGCACGAGTTGGTTTTATAAAAAAAATAGACCGTACTTTTTAAAAGGCACAAGAGTTTCGTTTTAAAACACATCTCATACAGGTTTAGTTGAGCTCGGTGTGTTGAGCTCGGTAACTCGAGCTCGGTATATTGAGCTCGGTAGCGGTCCGGAAACGGGTCGTTACATAATTGCTACTGGTGAAAGAGTCGAGATGTTGGCAAAAACAGGAAAAATAGTAGTGGAGCAAATGGAAGAGGGCTCACCAGAAAAAGGGGTTTTACTCGAAAAGAAAGACACTGATGTAACCTTTGTTCAAACCCAAAACCAATCATCTTTTAACCATACACATTACCCCTCTTACCAGAATATCCCAAATCAGGCATCCAATTTTCCATTCCAAGTGAATGATGTCCTTACCCTATGCCACCAAACCCATCCTAGTTACCCACAGAATCGTTCAAGTTACTCTCAACCACGTGGACAAAACCAGAACCAGGCTCAGCTCAACACCATAAAACCATCCCTAAACTGCCTATCTCCAATGCGGAGTTGTCCTAATGCCTTTATGATGTTCACCTGATCGCGAAAATTCCAGTAAAACCCGCACAACCGCCATTCCCAGCTTGGTACAATCTAGATCTGACATGCAAATATCATTCAAGAGCAGTGGGTCACTCAATTGAGTATTGCGAAGCCTTTAAGGCAACAGTTAGAAAATTGATTGCTTGTGGAAAAATTGACATTCAAGAAGAAAAATAACTTAATGTCATCAGTAACCTGCTTCCAAACCATGATGGAGGCAACCCCACATGTTGAGGATCTTAATATGGTTGACACCTTGTTGTCGATGTGCTCGATCGAGTGTAGTATCATTTATTGTCCTTTCGGTTCAAGAGTTGCTAAGAAATTGCTACTAATTTTTTGGATGCAGTTGCTTTCATTGAATTGTTTCATAGTATTGCCTTAGCCAACTATAGTTTTGAGACTTATTTTGTCTTGCTTGAGGCATGAACTTAATGAATATGCATCGTTTTCTATCAATTGACTTTGTTTCCCTTTTGGCCTTGCCTCGTCTCTTGCAAAGGTTGATATCCTCTTTCTTTTCACAAATTACCATCTTCAAATTTCGAGTGTCACTTTGTCATGAAACTATGAGGGCTCATCATCTCCCTTGTAATGATCAATACTGGGGCAAATTTAAAATGGTCGAGCATCACTATGTGATAAAACAAAAATTCAAAAGAAACAAAAAAAAGAAAGCAAAAGAAAGTTCAGCTACATCTCAACGTTGTCTCAAAATTAAGTTTTGAAAACAAGCGATCACATTTTAAAAGGATGAATGGCAATCTTCCTCTATCCAAAAAAAAAATCATATCCCTCGATGTCCCCTTTGAGCCTAAAAATTCTTTTCGTCAAACCTTGGACAAGGGTCAATGTTACACTAGCGCACAATTTCATAGATGAGTCGTTGTAAGAATTGCAAAGAGAATAACAAACTACACGATTAAGAATAGTGAAGAAGAAATATGTGAATCAAGAAAAAAGATGAAGGAAAAAAAGGAAAATCGAGAGTGAGACAAAAGAAAAGAGTAAAAGAGACAAGAAAAAGGAAAAAAAGGAGCAGGTTAGTGTGTTGTGAATTTTCAAGTAATCATAATACAAGAAAGGGGTAGGAGATTAGTAAAAGCAAAGTTCCCCAAATTGGATGGCGTTAATGACTCATAGTCTCATTCAACCCTTAAACACTCATTTGAGCCTTTTTATCCTTCTTTCTTAACCCATAACCCTTGGCAACGTTACAAGCCTTCAAAAGTCCATTCTGATTGATGAGTGGTTGTTTCTATTTTCATAATCTTAATTCTGAGACAAACTTGCTTTCATTTACTTAACTTTCATTTACTAAAAAAAATAAAAATAAATAAAGCCCGCTAGACTGGAAACCTAAAAAGGTTGTCAAGGCAAAAGTTAGGGTAAAAAAAAAATTATGATGGCAAAATCAACGGAAAGAGAAGCTCACACTGGGGCAACATTTTCGTCAATTGAAGCTTTTTTTTCCTTTCGAAATATTCTCAGAAGAGGTGTTCTCGTTCTTGCATGCATGCCTGTTTATTAAGTTATGTCTCAAGTAAAATGGCTTGGGTTTAACAATACTATCAAATAACTATGTTAGCAACTCTTCAAAATTGGCAAGCAAAGAAAAATAACATTTGAACAGGGATAAGTACCAGAGGCACATTCAAGCCTAATACACACCCTCTAGTGGTAAAATTGAGGCAAAAGATGCAAAGGCACTCCAAGGGCAAGCGAAGAGGTGTCCTTAGATAAGTTGGTAGATAGTAAGATCAAAGAAATCCATCATGGCACTCTATTGAAATCAAGCAGAGACAAAGTGAAAAGGATGAAGGAACAAGAGTTTGATTGGTTGAAGCTTTTCTAACAAGGCGCAACGGTTCGGATGACGATAGCATGCTTCAAGAAAAAAAAAGTATTTCCAAACACAAAAACATGATCTTTATTTTTTCTGCTTATGTGTTGACTCATATCTAGTTGGTCACACGATCTTTGGTTTTCTTTCTTGTTGACCCATATCTAGTTGGTCACACGATCTTTAGTTTTCTGCATGCGTGTTGGCTCATATCCAGTTGGTCACACGATCTTTGGCTTGCTGCTTACATGGGATCCATATCCAATTGGTCACATGATATCTAGTTTTCCGCTTACGTGGGACCCGTATCCAGTTGGTCTCATGATCTTTTAATTTTCTTCTGGGCGAGACGTTTCAGTCCACTACCCATTTTGTTTCTGGCATGTCAAAGAGGTTCCGGCAGTTGCACATTTAATTTTCTTCTGGGCGAGGCGGTTCCATCCCCTACCTATTTTATTTCTTTTTTGCCGAAGAGGTTCTGGCAATCGCATATTTAATTGTCTGTTGGGCAAGTTAGTTCAGTCCACTGCCCCTATTTTATTGTTTGCCAAAGAGGTTCCGGCAGTTGCGTACTTAATTGTCCGTTGGGAAAGTCAGTTCAGTCCACTACCCATTTTATTTCTTGCATGCCAAAGAGGTTCCGGCAGTTGCACATTTAGTTTTCTTCTGGGCGTGGCGGTTCCGTCCCCTGCCTATTTTATTTTTTGTTTGCCGAGGAGGTTCCGGCAGTTGCATATTTAATTTTCTTCTGGCCGAGGCGGTTCCGTCCCCTGCCTATTTTATGTTTTCTTTGCAGAAGAGATTCTGGCAATTGTATGTTTAAATTTTCAATGTCGAAAAGGTTCCGCCACATTACATGTCTTTCTTGTGTGTTGTCAGTCAAAATTGAGGTTCATATCTGTACTTATTTCTTACTATGATACTACAAAAAACTATGGTTTATCAAATTATCTAGTAAAAAAGGTAAGTACAGAGGGGCAACTGTGAACACCCAATTTTGACCGTAGTTTTTAAATTATCTTTTTAAGGAAAAAAACACTGAAAATATTTTTCACACATATTGAATTTTCAGCCTTTATTTTATCTCACTTTTGTTCTATTTTATTTTGTTAAAATAAAAAAATAAAAAAAATAAAAAAGTAAAAAAAATCCATTGATCTAACCCATTGTCTAAACCCATTGTTGGCCTTGGCCCAAGTTGAAAGAGTAACAAAAATACAAAAAGTGATAAAAAGAAAAATTAAATTAATAAAAAGGGGAATGCAGCATCTGCTGCGATAAGATGCTGGGACAAGGGGAAGAAGACAAAATTGTCTTCCTTTGAGGCAGCTTGTTTCTCTGTCCCGCTGCTAGTCAAAACCTACAAAAAGAAAGACAACAGTCTATTATGAAGAAATTGCATTGTCCAATTGTCTAATTAGGCACAATGGAAGAAAACAAAGTCAAACCATAAGTAATACTATATACATGAACGCAGCAGTGGGTTGGGAGAATACAAGCAATGGGCAGACTAATTGAAACAATAAAAAATGCAACAATCTGAGAAAGTGGAAAAGAGGTTCCAGGGATAAAAATTGACCTCTCAGTGCATTACACAAGCACAAATTTGCCTATAAGTACACCAATTCACAGACAAAAAAAGAGGAGGAGAAACGATACAAAAATTTCAAGAGGAATTTTTGAAGAGTTTTCACCACCAAAACAAAGAATTAGAGACTATACATTGGGTCCTAATTCACTTAATTCAAACACTGAGAAAAGAAGAGTCCACGGTTGAGAAAAAGGAAGTAGGAGCAGGCAAACCATTTTTTTAACACATACAAAAGCTAGGAATTCAGGTTGGTTCCCTTTTCTTTTAAAATAAACCCAATAATGTGTTTCTGATTAGTACAAGCATGCAAAGTTAGGCCCTTTTTTTCCTTTTTTTTTTCTTCCATTCATTTAGCATAAGAAAAACATCCGCAAAGTTAGAAGTATATAATCCCCAAATCTCATGCCATCAAGCCAATAAGCACAGTTTAGTTTTCTTATAATCCAGAAAAATGAGATACTAAATAGAATAAGAAAAACAGAGATGGAAAGAGATTATAATAGCCATTAGAGGGTAAAGAATGAACTAGAAAAATGAAAAAAGGGAGAAACTGAATGAGAGGCCTTGGAGAAGAAGAAGGTGGAGCTGTCGCTCCGGCCCACGCCGCGCCGGTGAATGACCACCACCGTGAGCGCGACCTTCTTCAGTCGCTCCCACGAACCATCGCGAATCGCCGCCTCGTGGCACACCGTGAACCGTCGCATCTCCCATCTCCTTCTCGATCTCTCCTCCTGGCGCGATCTCCCCACCTCCCGCTCGCGGTAGTACGGCCAGGGATGGCGCGCGACGGCCGCCTCTCTTTCTCTCTCTCGGCGCTCGCCACCTTCTCCCTCCACCTCTTCCCTCTTGCTACGACCATCCCAGCCCCCCTTTTCTCACTTTCCTTCCTTTTTTCTTTCTCAGCCAAAGTTTGTGGCTGCTGCTCTTTTCAATTTAGGGTTTCTAAAGAAAAACCGTGATTTAACCCCCTCCCCTTTATTCTTATTCTATTTGTTTGCTTTCATTTTATTTATCAATTCTGTTTTTATTTTAGTTACTCATTTTTGTTTTGTTTATAAATATTTGGCTTCATCCCATTTTTTTTTGCTTAATGAATGTAGACACCTCATTTTTACTAGTTAAATTAGGACAATTTTACTCAACTAAATTGTAATTTATCATACATTGTATTTAATTTACTATTCTGCTTAATGCTATTAAATAAAAAAAGTATTTTTTTAAAACAAAATGGGATTAGCTGAGATGCGACATCTTGTTGATCCTTGGTTTAGGACGCCTGAGTTGCGAGAACTTGGTGATCTTAAACCCATAAAAATTAAAATAAAACCAACACACAAATATTTTCTAGAAGAACTACGTGACTTTTGAGTTCCTCATTGCACCGGAGGGTATGTAGAAGCGGGCCAATCCCATCAAGTCAAATAAAAAATTTCTAATTTTTTTTCTTTTTTTTTCTAATGTTCATTTTTGCACTTAATATTACTTTTATTTAATTTTGGGATGAAACAAATATTTTTTTTTTGCACAATCAATTTGGGTAACTGTCATAGGACAAGCGTGTTGGGGTTGTGGGGTTTAGTCTCCACCCTTCCTCATGCGCAATCGATTCCCGAACTCAGTATGGTTTTCAAAGATCACAATTTTTGAGGTTTTCCAATTTTTCCTAAAATTGATAAAATTGGTGGCGGCTCCTAAATTTTGGATCGTTACAAAACATGTCAAGTAGACTTAGTCTTTGATAGGAGAAATTCTTTTTCTCTCTCTAGGTCTGTTAGATCTACCAATGATTTCCAATCAGCCATGTCTAGGAGATCTCTTTCAGCCTTTAGATCTATTCCTAGATCAATCCATACAAACCAATCTGAAGCTTCTCATGAAGGATCAACAATTCACTTACAAGGATTTGAAATCACAATCCCTGTAAGAACTTCATACCAAAAGGATGAAGATGACCAAAGAACCATCCAATCTCCAACTTATTCTTCCCTTAATGAACCTTATGATATTAATGTTATATCATCTGAGTTTGTTATTGACAAACAATCTCTTAGAAAAGAATTCTATTATGAGGAATGGACTCCTCATAGAGAATGGTTCTCAAGCATTTTCAAGGAACCAAAAGAAAGAAAATTCAAGAAAAAATTTACTTTTTCCTAGAACAAGTCCAGTTCAACGTCCCATTCTTTGATTGGTTTAATGCCTATGCTATTAGGAAGAAAATCAGTTATCCTTTCAAGAATCAACTGATAGGCAGTAAGACTTTAGATGTCATTACGACATGGCATTTAAGAGATGGACAAGTAGTCCAGTCTGATCTTCCTCCCAAAGCACCTTTTACTCTTAAGAGTAAAGACCAAAACAATCATGTTATGGCCTCTCCCTTCAAAACCAGAACTGAAGAAGGTCCCATATATGCCAGAGATAACAAAGATCTCATGGAACAATCCAATTACACCAATAAGTATCTCCAAACCTTAGGGCAACCCTTAGGAGAAATCAGAGGAAAAGAGAAACAAAAGGGTAAAACTCCTCTTGATTCCTCAAAAGATGATAAGCCATCATCTTCCACTCAAATAGAAAAGCCTTTGTTTAATTCTTACAGGATTTCAAAGCAACTCAAGAAAACCTTACAAGCTTCCAATCCTAGGAAATAGATCAAGAAGGAAATTGAAGAAGCCAGTGATGAGCTTCTTACCAAGATCAATCAACAATTACAACTTTACAAATTAGTTATTCCTGAATCACCTATAACTCCGCCTCCCATAGGTTCTCCTAGGAATCAATCCATCAATATGTTAGGCAATTCTTCTTCTGTTTGCTCAGAAGAAATCAATTCTGATATTAATCAAGAGAATGATATCAATCCGGTCATAACTGGCCCAAAACTCAACTGGAAAAAAGCAACTAAACTCTACTATCCTAGAGCTACAGCTCCAGATCTTCTCTTAGAAGAGAACGAATCCAATTTCAAGAGTTTCAGTGCCAACGATGTCTATGAATGGAACATAGATGGAGAAAATGAGTATGGCATAACCAAAATCCTTCAACATATGACCATGGTAGCCACGACTTATGAAACTTCAAATGATTGTCCAGAAACTATGATAGTAGAAATACTTGTAGCAGGTTTTTGTGGCCAACTCAAAGGATGGTGGGATAATTATCTCACTGAAGAGGAAAAACATTCAATTCATAGTTCTATCAAATTAGATTATGATGGTACTCCAATCTTAGAGAATAATGTTAGCATCCCGGATGCTATCAATACTTTAATCTTTACTATAGCTCAATATTTTATTGGAGATCCCTTTTTAATTAAAGATCGATCTGCAGAGCTATTATCCAATCTTAAACGTAAATCTCTAGGAGACTTTAGGTGGTATAAAGATACCTTCCTTACTAGGGTTTACACTAGAGAAGACAGCCAACCAACTTTCTGGAAAGAAAAGTTCTTAGCTGGCCTTCCCAAATCCTTTGGCGACAAAGTTAGAGAAAAACTTAGGAGCCAAAACCCCAATTCGGAAATTCCTTATGATCAATTAAGCTATGGACAGTTAATTGCCATAATCCAAAAGGTTGCTCTTAAAATCTGCCAAGATGACAAGATCCAACAACAATTAGCAAAAGAGAAAGCCCAAACCCATAAGGACTTAGGGACTTTTTGTGAACAATTCGGCTTACCTTGTGCTAAGAAACCTACGTCTAAGCATAAACCAAAACACCATTACGGTCCTCCAGACCTCAATATTACAAGAAAAAGCGTTTTGGTAAACCTAAGCTAGAACCTAAAGATCAATCTACCAAGCCTTATGAGAAACATAATTCTCAACCCAAAGACAAAATTGTTTGTTATAAATGTGGTAAACATGGCCACATTAGTAGATATTGTAGGTTAAAGGGTAGAATCAAAGCCTTAAACCTTGATCAAGATATTGAGGATAAGATTAATAATTTATTAATTGAATCCTGTCAGGAAGAAGATTCTTCTGAAGAATCCTCTGATCAATTTTCTAAAAACCTCAATCGAATTCAAGATGACGATTTATCTCAATCCTCTAGTCAGGTCAATGTCTTAACCAAGGAACAAAATCTCCTTTTCGAAGCCATTAATGCTATCCCTGACCCTCAAGAAAAAATGAAATATCTTGAGAAATTAAAATCCTCTTTAGTAACTAGACCTTCTTAGAGTCCTATATTTACTAATAAGTTCAATCTCAAAGATACTTTCAAAAGACTAGAGAAAACTAGTACCAAGCCTGTTACAATCGATGATCTCCAATTTGAAACGAACAATCTGAAAATTGAGATTAACGATTTGAAACAAAAACAATCTGAACATCAACTAGTCTTAGATCACTGGAGAAATAGTTGGTCTGAGTCTGATAATGATGATAAAAAAACTGTCAATCATGTATCATCTTCTGAAGCTTCTACTTCTAAAAAAGATGAAAACTCCTTTCAACTTGACATAGTTGATGATTTTTTAGGATTAATCAATTATGTTAAAATTCAAAAGTTTTTTATAAATATCAAAATTATCATTAATAATTTTGTTCTTGAAATCACAGCTCTATTTGATACCAGAGCTGATTCAAATTGTATCATAGAAGGGTTAATCCCCACTAAGTATTTTGAAAAAACATCACAACAACTTAACGCTGCTAATGGTTCTAAGTTGAAAATCAATTAGAAATTATCTTCTGTTATAATTGAAAACCAAAGTTTAAAGATTGAAACATCTTTCCTTTTGGTCAAAAATTTGAGGAACTAAGTAATTTTGGGAACACCGTTCATCTGATTACTTTTTCCTTATTAAACTACTGAAGATGGGATTATTACCCAACATTTGGGTCAACCTATTGTTTTCAAGTTTTTGAAAAAACCCATCATCAGAGATTTGAATCCAATTTCTTACAAACAGAACCAAATTAATTTTCTTAAAGAAGAAGTTTCTTTCAAATACATAGAAAACCAATTACAACAATCTGGTACTCAGCAAAAGATTAACAATCCTTTGAGTCAAATTCAAACTTCCAATTGTTCGGATTTACCTAATGCTTTTTGGGAAAGGAAACAACATATTGTTGATCTTCCTTATGAAAAAGATTTTCAAGAAAAACAAATCCCAATGAAAGCTAGGCCAATTTAAATGAATGAAGAACTTCTTCAATTTTGCCAGAAGGAAATCAAAGATTTATTAGACAAAGGATTAATTCGCAAGAGTAAGAGTCCTTGGTCTTGTTCAGTTTTTTATGTCAATAAACAAGCTGAAATTGAAAGAGGAAAACCTAGGCTTGTTATCAATTACAAACCTCTTAATCAAGCTCTTTGCTTGATTAAAAATACCAACCTTTATTCAAACTTGCTAATGTTTACATCAATGTTGTTCTAATATTTTCCCAATTTATTGATCATCACTTCAAACACAGTAACATTTTCATTTCCATTGTGAAAAGAAATGATCTTGCTGTTTCCAAAACATAAATCAATTTATCTCAGACTAAGATCAAATTTCTTAGTCTCAATATTTATCAAAGAACTAATGTTCCTATCAATTCTGTTATTTAATTCATGAACAAGTTTCCTAATCAATTTATTGTTTTATCAATTCAATCTGATTATTCTTTGAATAAAATAGATAACTCTTTATCAAGAAAACTGACTTCTATCTTGCAGGTCAGGATTTCTCAATTCATTGAAGCAATTGAGAATTCAAGAATGAAGTTTGGAAAATAAAAACTTCCAGTACTTCCAGAGGACTCTAACAAAGGTTTTATTCCTACCATAGGAATTAATCTTGACCAGGTCCAAAAATGTATTTGTAACGACCAGTTTTCGGACCGCTACTAAAACTAAAACCAACCCTATATGCGATGCACTTTTTAAAATAGTACTCTTGTGTCCTTTGGAAAATGCGGTCTATTTTTTTTTTAAAACAATTACATCCACAAGCATACACAGAGTTGTCACAGCTTTTAGAAACACGATGCAATCTAAGACACAAGACGCATGCTCTGAAAATACATACATATATATAAGCAAGTAGCCATAGGCAGTGCGTACCAAATAGAAAGTGCATAAACATGTACAAGATAATACACCTATGGTATGAAGACCCTCGTGAGAGCAATCATACCCCTGGGTACTCGTGAACACCCATGCAGGTCGCTCCAAAAGTATGCCACCAGTCTACCCTGCAGTACACAAAAGACATCCACCAAGACCGACTGGTCACCAAAACAAACTGTACACTATAAACGAAACACTACGGTCATCCAAAATACAAAACAAGCAGTCAGACAATCACAGCAACTACAGATAGCTATCTAAATCCTCAGATGGATCCTTCTCCTCATCATCCTCCATCGGGTCCGCCGCATCCTCTCCAGTCAAGTCTATGAAAGGAACCTAGCAGGTATACCCTCTAACACGTCCTCTTCTACCAGCACTCCTCAATGAATCCTGTGCCGCTACATCCTGCCTCACCGCACTCTCGACATACCGGTGAAAGATGTCCCGGTGGAGTAGGTGTCCTGACAATCATGGGGGGAGCCGGCTCTGTCTCAGGCTCAGGCTCTGCCAAAGAACTCGGGGTAGCTGCCGCTCGAGATGTAGAAGCTCCAGCAGTCCCACGCCTGAACACGCTCTTTCGAGCGGTCATCCGAAATCTCGCTTCCCTAGGAAGAGGTGCATAATGAGTAGTAATACACCTCGGAATCTCCAAAGATCCCTCCGGCAAAGAAGATGATATTGGCATCGCCTGGTCTCTCTGAATGCTGTGCCAAGCATCCACCACCTGCATGGTCCTGATCGAAAAACTAACTGTACGCCTAGATGTCTCCTGTCTCAGCACTAGTCCATCAACTTGGAAAGTTTGTACAACGTCGCCTATATATACAACACGGCGGGAGATGGGGTCGAACACCATCACCGTGGGCATCTCGATATCTGGAAAATCAAACACGATCTCCGGCGATGTCGTCATCGCTGGAATCACCAGGGTCTTCGTCATCGCCTGGGTTACCATCATGGGTTGAAGGAACCACGGGAAAGGGTCAACTTCTCGAATAAACATAGAAACAACAAACATAAAGCAAAAGACAATAAGATGCACAAATGCCCATAATGCAACTCTCGACACACTTTCTCAAGACACTTTCGACAAATTTCTGGAAGTAACGCCGAACAAGCTGCTAAAATCTAGCCATAGGCTTTGGGTTCCACGACCACCCTAGGATATTCAGGACGAGTTCCTTGACGTTAAGACGTCTAACTAAGCTGCCGAAAAACAAGGGGGTCCTAGCACCCTAAGTTTATTCGGGATATAGTTCAAAAACACCATGACGACACTTTCTCCACCCCAATGAATAAATCGACGCATACGATGATTCAAGGAAGCATGATGAATAAATCAACTCATATGATAATTCAAGAAAGCAACTCGAATAATTATTCAATCGTATATTAAATAAATATTCACACAAAGCTCAATACAAGACAACCCAATTCAGCAGTATCAAGCAATCAAGTCATATCACAATAGTCGGGATACAATTCATCCCTCTACAGCTCAATGGAGTTGACAGAGAGGAAATCAAACAAGTGTGGGGGGTTGGGGACAGCTGCCAACCACTTGCAGACAAGCCCACTAAATAATCATAATGAAAGTTTTAAGAACTAAAAATCAAAGGGGTACGAGACTCTCAGGTCGAACCCTGAGGTTCTCAGACTTCTTCGCTTTATAACAGAAATTTAAAAACTATCCATATCTACAAATTGCCCTTACCAAAGTCGTCCGCTAGCGTGGTACCGCTCGCCTCGATCCCGCGTCGCACGAATTCGGAATCTACAAGTCCTATCATCACAAGGTAAGCTTAGCACAATTCTAAGCCTCAACTTAAAAACCTTAGGCTCTCAACACCTAAACCTTTTCCTAGCCAAACACCATCACATAGAACTTAATCATACATCAACACGACAATTATAAACTAGAATGCAAAACAATTTCTCTCCCAAAACTCCTTAGGAACTCGAGGCCAACACCAAGGAAATAGGAACAAATTTCAAAACATATTGCAAGTCATATACCACTTTCCAAATTCTTGCTTTCAAGTGTGTGTTTTTCACAAAATCTATCTTATTCAAGGCTTCAATTAAGCATGCATATATTAATACAAGTCTTTGCAAGAAATTTCCCTTTTTCTTATGCCTATAGGGCTCACGGCTAAGGGCCTAAAATGAGTTACCAATTTGCAAATTTTTCAACCATAAATTAGTACGATTTCACTTAGCATTTCCTTTTCAAGACAACAAGTCACAATTCAAGACCAATATTCAACTAAGTGCCAAAACTATTTTCAAAACACTTCAAGAGTAAGAGTTTCAAAGAATCCTTCCAATTCTTTTGATCCCAAAACATTTTAACTATGGCAATCACAAAGTTATTAACTAGAGAACAAACTCAATCAAGTTCCAACATGCTTTTTAAGTCCCCAAGAACAAATTTTCACAATTAGCTTACTAACTCTTCCACTTAAACATATCCAACATATCCAATAACAATCTTATCAACCAAAATATGTTATTCATCAACCAATTTCATGCTTCATCAATCAGTTTCTACCATTTCCCTCTTTTTAAGAATAGGTTCAAGCCATAAAAATAACTTAATCAATAAGCTAATCCAAAACTATGAACAAATACAACAACAACAACATCAAAGAAGCTTATTTAACCCATTAATCACTTGATTCACCAAGGATCACACAAAGCCCTCTTCTTCTCCCTTAGGTCATGCCTAGGGTTCCAAGGAATAGAGGTTTAAGTGTTCATCTCCTCTTATGATCACAATCAAGCAAAAATCAACACAACACAAAGCATGAAAACAAGAAAGAAATGAGAAAAGAACCACCACCTCCTCCTTCTATGTAGTCACGGCCTAGGGGCTGTTTGTGGGGGAGAAAATGGTGCTCTCCACTTGCTTGGTAATGAGCTAGGTAATGATGGAAGGTAGAAGAAGGAAGTAGCAAGAAAATGAAGCAAGAGATGAAGTAACTCAAGACTTGATGAAGGTAGCTTCCATGGAGGTTTTGGAGCTTCTCTCTCTAAAGGATGAAGATGATGAACAAATGAGGGTAGAGAGAGGGTCGGGGGCGCGGTTTGGGCTGATTAGAGGGAGGGGAGGATTATTTTTTTCACTTAAAAAAATGCTTGGTTGGAAATGAATCTAATAAAGTGTTAAAAAAACTAGTCACACACTAAGTGACACCTAACCATAAAGCAAAGATGCTAAACACATCAACTAATCTATCTCATCTAATCTCACATCTCTCATGATTACCCTCTAATTCTAGAGTCTAAGGGTTGCTAAAACACGGCGTAGAGTAATCGCGTTACCGGTAAATCTCCTGCCGATAAATTCACGAAAGTTAATTTGACGAGAAATTAATTCACCGTGTGATAATGAATTATCATAAATAATAAAAACAATCTAAAACACTCACAAATAATCACAACAAGTCACGATTCGATTTTCATCGAAATCGAGATTCATTTAAAATTTTATTTGCGGCAAAACTGCCCGGCGATTCGAAACGCGACGAAACTTCGTTAGAATTTTTCGACGATATTCAAACCACGAATTAATATGAAATATTAATTATCAAATTCTATTTGATCTTGATTTATTTAAATCACTTATTTAGAGAACAAGAAATTGCTTATTATAGCATAATTACGATAAAAATTACATTACAATAACGCTAAATAACGTATCGTAAAAGTACAGGTGTTACAGTCTTCTAGATAATCTTTGGATTTCTAGTAATACAAAAAGCAAGCTCAACAGCATAAACTTACTTGCAGTTTATTTTTCAAAAATTGAGCAAAAACCTTTAAGTAAAGCATTTACTTGTTATGCCTTGACCAAAGGTAACAATCCTGGTTTTTATCTTTATTTCAAGGTTCTCAAGAAAAATATTCACAATTTCAAAAATCCATTTTTCAAAGGTTTTTACAATTATAAACATGCTTTCAATCATTTAAAACAGAAGGTTGGAATCAATTTCTTTATTGATCCAAATTTTCAAGCAAAGTTTTTGAAAATCTCAAACTCAAGGATAAGGTCATTGATCTTCCTGAGGAAAATATAACCTCTTCCAAACATGAGATTCAAACACTGTCTGGTGAGAATGAGTGTTTAGTTCATGGGGTCCAAACACTTAAAGCTATTAACCAAACACTGTCCAGAGAGAATGAGTGTCTAAGGAAAAAATCTTCAAACTCATTTGAAGATCTCCAAAAGAAACTGATTCTCCAAACATCTCCAATTATTGGTGAATTAAGCAAACTTGTGGATTATGAAGTTAACTTTTTAATCCAAAATAAATTACAAGACTCAATTTTCCAAGACTTTGTCAATGCCCAAGACTGGCTTTGGGATATTTCTGAAGGAAACATTAGGGCTCAAGGAATCTATGTTTGCCAACTGATGGGTCATGTTAATCTTCCTTCCAATAAACCAGAAGATGGTGAAGACAGACAGCGAGCCTTTACACGAATTTTAAAGGCCAGGATCAGTCTTCCTTTTTATTTCCCAATTCAATACAAAGGAAAACAATATACAATCTGGACTTGGTTAGATTTGGGAATGCTAGATCAATTCTGGACTGACAATTCTTCTCATTTAGTCTTCGGACCAGAAAAGCTGTATTTACTTGCAGCAACAATCATACAAAGAACTGGAATGATTACTTTCAAAATTAAGTCATCACTTCCCTCTAACAACAGTCTCTTTCCAATTTTGGCCAATCATCATTTTGTTGCTAGTGCTACCGCCTTCTTACCACATCTCAGTTGGCCAGTACAAAGCAGAGCATTTATTAATTCCTGGTGGTTAAGAAAGGAATTAATCAAAAGAAGATTTCATCCACCGATAGCATGGACCAGTCTAAAGTTAATAGGAGAATCTCCTATTTACAAATTATGGGCATTTAGTGAATGTTTGCCAACAGAAATTACTATGCCTTTCTCGAATTCTTATTCTTCGATATTTGAAGACTACAGATTTGAAGAAAATTTTGAAGAAGACTCATCTGATGATCTCGATGATGTTGAACTTCACAATTTTGAAAGCAGAATGGAACCATAGGATTCCCTGCAAAGGGCGACTGTTTTCGTATCAATTCTCCCGCCAATCCCGTTGATAAACAACAGACTGTCGGTAATCAATCAATTACTCAGAAGACTTAAAATTCAAATAGTGTACAATTTCACAATTTGGCACTGTAGCAAATTTGACTTTTTGCTGTAGCCAATTGTTTCGAGTTTGATCGGTAACTTACCGGAACTGTTCAAATAGTTCAATTTCAATTCTTTAAATAGGGTTGTCAGGCTTCATTGTAAGGCACCCTTAGATTTACACAGTTTAGAGAGAAGTTAGAGAGAGACGCTCTGAGTCTCGTAAGCTTTTCTTCTTTCTTTCTGTTTTCAATTTCTATTTTCAATCTCTACAATTATTCAATAAAATCTTATTTCAATTTCTATCTTGTTCTTAACCGCCTACATGACAGGTTCTATATTCTGGTCTTATTTATTTCTGCATGTTTTAAGTTCTTGTTCTTCACTTTTCTTCTTTAATTTTCTGCATTTAATTTCTGTCTTTAATCTTGTATATGTGTAGAGCAGTCCGTCTACTTCCTACTTTCCATTTCCCTTTCCCATTTAAGCAATATCTTGATCTGTTTCCTAGGATTGGAATCTTGTAAGGTTTTCTTGAGTTGTTTTGAAATCCTATAAGGATTAAACAAAGGTTTTTCTATTTGGGTGGAGGATGATGGCTTATCATCTTTGGAGGAATAAAGAGGAGCTTTACCCTTCTGTTTCTCTTTTCCTTTGATTTCTCCTAAGGTTTTCCCTAAGGTTTGGAGATACATATTAATATAATTAGATTGTTCCCTAAGATCTTTGATATCTTTGACATGTATGGGACCTTCTCCAGTTTTGGTTTTGAAGGGAGAATCCATAACAGAATTGTTTTGGTCTTTACTCTTAAGAGTAAAAGGTGCTTTAGGAGGATGATCAGACTGGACTACTTGTCCATCTCTTAAATGCCACGCCGTAATGACATCTAAGGTCTTACAACCTATTAATTTATTTTTGAAAGGATAATTGATTTTCTTGCTAATAGCATAGACATTGAACCAGTCAAAGAATGGGACGTTGAATTGGACTTGTTCTAGGAAAAAATAAAATTTCTCTTGAATTTTCTTATTTTTGGTTCCTTGAAAATGCTTGAAGAACCATTCTCTGTGAGGAGTCCATTCCTCATAATAGAATTCTTTTCTAAGAGATTGTTTGTCAATAACAAACTGAGATGATATAACATTAATATCATAAGGTTCATTAAGGGAAGAATATGTTGGAGATTGGATAGACTTTTGGTCGTCTTCATCCTTTTGGCATGAAGTTCTTACAGGGGTTGTGGTTTCAAATCCTTGTAAGTGAATTGTTGATCCTTCATGGGAAGGTTCAGATTGGTTTGTATGGATTGATCTAGGGATAGATCTAAAGGCTGAAAGAGATCTCCTAGACATGGCTGATTGGAAATCATTGGTAGATCTAATAGACCTAGAGAGAGAGAGAAAGAATTTCTCCTATCAAAGACTAAGTCTACTTGACCTGTTTGATGTTGAATAAGATCTTGAAATTCTGGGGTTATTCTGAGTAAGGCTGGAGTTACCTTATCTAAGGTCCGTTTGTCTGGGAGTGTAATATCACTCCACAGAATTGTCTTGGGCACAATAATATTGGCCTTACTATTGTTGGTCAGAAACAAAGTTGTTTCTCCGCGTTTGTAATAATTGGTTTTGAGAAAATTGGACCTATTGGAGTTCATTACCTTGTATTGTACTTTGTAGATCATGGTAATGGGTATAGATCCTTCCTTCATATCATACCCATTGAGTTTGACATTTAAATATAAAACATCAAGAATATTTTTGTCATCTAGACTTACAGTTAAGTCCGAAAAACAATTGAAAAATATTGGACCATGACTTAGGCTAGATTCAATTGTACCTAAGAGAGAGTCTTGAAAACGATTGTGTCTTTTATCCCTAAAGCAAAAAAAAAAAACTGCGACATCTAGAGATTCTCTAGTAAGGGGTTTCATGCCAACTTGCACACTTCCTATATGCAAATAATTGTAATTTTTGGCTTAGTGCTCTTTGATGCTTTTATCAGAAAGCAGATGAATTTCTTCATCATCTTGTTGAATTTGTATTTTTGTTCAACAGTTTTAATAACATAATCAGATTGTTTATGCCAAAAACTTTTTGTTTTGTAAAGATCTTCATCTTTGATTTTAGGAATATCCCAATTGTCTAAATCTTGTTTGATATATTCAAATCGAATTTCTTCTTTGAAGACTTTTTTTGGAAAAATTGTGAGTTTGATTGTCAGAAAGAGAGGAGGATGAGGGTTGAGAAGACTTGAAAGAAAGACGAGAGGAAAAAGAACGAAGCATACTCATAATAAACAAGCCTTCCTCACCCATTAGTATCATCACCACCACCTGGTTCGTTAGGACTATAGATATTAAACTTGAATTAACAGTTATATTCTAATTTACTCATATAAGTTTAACCATGCACATTTGTTCCAGATCTGTATAAAGCCAACTCAATAATCTTATTCTATTAAAATAAGGACTTATGAAATTCTTTCAGATCTAATTCAAAGTCACCTCGAAACATATTGTTCATAAACCAAGGACAATTATCATCTTTTAGAGCTGTCAAAAGTCACTCTAAAATACTTATTTTTCACCAAGGTCTCATGAAATTCTTTCAGATCTACAAAGCACAGTACAGTAATTAGGTCTATACTGCCCTATCCGTCGGGACTTACTGCCTTGTGTCGTACAGTCTCACTTAGTTCTGAAAGTTTTTCATTCCTTTTCCAATTTCTTTAGTAAATAGATTTTTGGTGAAGAATAATATTAACTTGAGTACTACCTACAGATCATAAATGATTCTAGTTCCTTTTAATCAAAATTTTAATAAACAATTTTCAGTTTAGAACAATAAATGAGTACTAACATTAGATCTAAAAGAGATTTTCGTTCCTTTTATAAAACAATAAACACCAAGTTTCATTTCAGAAGAGTACTATGAGTACTACCAACAGATCTGATCTTTAGTATGATTATACATAATAAGTAACTTAGAGAAATAACTCAGAATTCAAACTCAATATCACATTCCTACTTCCCCATCAGGCTCTGATACCAAGAGGGGGTCGGAAGCAAAACTAAGAGCTTAAATGGGAAAAGGGAAATGGAAAGTAGGAAGTAGACGGACTGTTCAGCACATATACAAGATTAAAGACAGAAATTAAATGCAGAAATTAAAGATGAAAAGTAAAAAACAAGAATTTAAAACATGAATAAATAAATAAGATCAGACTAAAGAACCTACCATATAGGCGGTTAAGAACAAGATAGAAATTGAACCAAGGTTTTATTGAATAATTGCAGAGATTGAACACAGAAATTGAAAACAGAAAGAAAGAAGAAAAGCTTACGAGACTCAGAGCGTCTCTCTCTAACTTCTCTCTAAACTGCGTAAAACTTAGGGTGCCCTACAATGAGACTTGGCTACCTCTTTTATAGAATTGAAATTGAACTTTTTGAACAGTTTCGGTAAGTTACCAGTCAAACTTGGAACTATTGGCTACAGTAAACAATCGTCCCTCTGACAAATTGATTGATTTCCGACAGTCTGCTATTCATCAGCGGGATTAACGGGAGAATTGATACGAAAACAGTCGTCCGTTGCTCGAGAATCTTATGGTTCCATTCTATTTTCAAAATTGTGAAGTTCAACATCATCGAGATCATCAGATGAGTCTTCTTCAAATTTTTCTTCAAATCTGTAGTCTTCAAGTATCGAAGAATAAGAATTTAAGAAAGGCATAGTAATTTCTGTTAGCAAACATTTATTAAATGCCCATAATTTGTAAATAAAAGATTCTCCTATTAACTTTAGATTGGTCCATCATGTCGGTGGAAGAAATTCTTGTCCCATTAATTCCTTTCTTAACCACCAGGAATTGATAAATGCTCTACTTTGTACTGGCCAACTGAGATGTGGTAAGAAGGCGGCAACACTAGCAATGAAATGATGATTGGCCAAGATTAGAAAGAGACCATTGTTAGAGGGAAGTGATGACTTAACTTTGAAAGTAACCCTTCCAGTTCTTTGAATGTTTGTTGCTGCAAGGAAATACAGCTTTTCTGGTCCAAAGACTAAATGGGAAGAATTGTTAGTCCAGAATTGATCTAACATTCCCAAATCTAACCAAGTCCAAATTGTATATTGTTTTCCTTTGTATTGTATTGGGAAATAAAAAGGAAGACTGATCATGGCCTTTAAAATTCCAGTAAAGGCTCACTGTCTGTCTTCACCATCTTCTGGTTGATTGGAAGGAAGATTAACATGACTCATCGGTTGGCAAACATAGATTCCTTGAACCCTAATGTTTCCTTCAGAAATATCCCAAAGGCAATTTTGGGCATCAATAAAGTCTCAAAAAATTGAGTCTTCTAATTTATTTTGGATTAAAAAGTTAACTTCATATTCCACTTGTTTGGTTAATTCACCAATAATTGGAGATGTTTGGAGAATTAGTTTCCTCTGGAGATCTTCAAATGAGTTTAAAGCTTTTTTCCTTAGACACTCATTCTCTCTGGACAGTGTTTGGTTAATGGCTTTAAGTGTTTGAACCTCACGAATAAAACACTCATTCTCACCAGATAGTGTTTGAATTTCATAATTTAAAGAGGATATATTTTCCTCAGGAAAATCAGTGAGCTTATCCTTGAGTTTGAGGTTTTGAAATCTTTTTTCTTGAAAATTTGGATCAATGAAGAAATTGATTCCAACTTTTTGTTTTAAATGATTGAAAGCATGTTTGTAATTGTAAAAACCTTTGAAAACAAGATTTTTGAAATTGTGAATATTTTTCTTGAGATCATTGAAATCAAGATAAAAACCAGGATTGTTACCTTTGGTCAAAGCATAACAAGTAAATGCTTTAGTTAAAGGTTTTTGCTCAATTTTTGAAAAATAAACTGTAAGTGAGTTTATGCTGTTGAGCTTGGTTTTTGAATTACTAGAAATCCAAAGATTATCTAGAATACATTTTTGGATCTAGTCAAGATTAATTCCTATGGGAGGAATAAAACCTTTGTTAGAGTCTGTTGGAAGTATTGGAAGTTCATATTTTCCAAACTTCATTCTTGAATTCTCAATTGTTTCAACGAACTGAAACATCCTGACCTGCAATTCTTGATAAAGAGTTATTTATTTTATTCAAAGAATAATTAGATTGAATTGATAAAATAATGAATTGAATAATAGAATTGATAGGAACATCAGTTCCTTGATAAATATTGAGATCAAGAAATCTGATCTTAGTTTGAAATAGATTGATTTTTGTTTTGGAAACAGCAAGACCATTTCTTTTCACAATGGAAATAAAAATGTTAATGTGTTTGAAGTGTTGATCAATAGATTGAGAAAATATAAATACGTCATCAATGTATTCGATAGCAAATTTAGAATAAGGTTTGAAGATTGAATCCGAACAAATAGAAGATTGAATTTGACTTAAAAGATTTCGAATCTTTTGTTGAGTATGATATTATTGTAATTGGTTATCTATGTATTTGAAAGAAATTTCTTCTTTAAGAAAATTGATTTGGTTTTCTTTATAAAAAATTAGATTTAAATCTCTGATGATGGGTTTTTTCAAAACTTGAAAATAATAGATTGACCCAAATTGGATTTAAATCTCATCTTCAGTAGTTTGATAAGGCAAAAGCAATCTGATGAACAGAGTTCCCAAAATTAATTTATTCCACAAATTTTTGACCAAAAGAAAAGATGTTTCAATCTTTAGACTTTGGTTTTCAATTATAGCAGAAGATAATTTGTAATTGATTTTTAACTTAGAACCATTAGCAGCACTAAGTTGTTCTGAAGTCTTTTCAAAATACTTAGTGGGAATTAACCCTTCTAAGATACAATTTGAGTCAGCACCTGTGTCAAACAGAGCTGTGGTTTCAAGAATAAATTCATCAATTATGATTTTGATATTTATAAAAAAACTTTTGAATTTTAACATAATTGATTTATCCTAAAAATTCATCAACTATGTCAAGTTGAAAGGGGTTTTCATCTTTTTTAGAAACAGAAGCTTTAGAAGATGATTCATGATTGACAATTTTTTGATCATCATTATCGGACTCAGACCAACTATTTTTCCAGTGATCTAAGCTAATTGATTTTCAGATTGCTTTTGTTTCAAATTTTAATCTCAATTTTCAGATTGTTGATTTCAAATTAGAGATCTTGGATTGTAACATGCTTGGTACTAGATTTTTCTAGTCTTTTGAAAGTATCTTTGAGATTGAACTTATTAGTAACTATAGGACTCTTAGAAGGTCTAGTTACTAAAGGGGATTTTAATTTCTCAAGATATTTCATAGGACTCTTAGAGATTGAACTTATTAGTAACTATAGGACTCTTAGAAGGTTTAGTTACTAAAGAGGATTTTAATTTCTCAAGATATTTCATTTTCTCTTGAGGGTCAGGAATAGCATTAATGGCTTCGAAAAGGAGATCTTATTCCTTAGTTAAGACATTAACCTGACAAGAGGATTGAGACAAATCGTCATCTTGGATTTGATTTAGGTCTTCAGTAAATTGATCAAAAGATTCATCAGTGGAATCTTCTTCCTGAGAGGATTCAATTAACAAATTGTTAATCATATCCTCGACATCTTGATCTAGGTTTAAGGCTTTGATTCTACCTTTTAACCTACAATATCTACTAATGTGGCTAGGATTACCACATTTGTAACAAACAATTTTGTCTTTGGGTTCGGTATGAGAATTATGTTTCTCATAAGGCTTGGTAGATTAATCTTTAGGTTCTGGCTTAGGTTTACTAAACCACTTTTTTCTGTAATAATGAGGTCTGGGAGGACCGTAATGGTGTTTTGTTTTAGGCTTAGACCTAGGTTTCTTAGCACAAGGTAAGCCGAATTGTTCACAAAAAGTCCCTAAATCCTTACGGGTTTGGGCTTTCTCTTTTGCTAATTGTTGCTGGATCTTGTCATCTTGACAGATCTTAAGAGAAACCTTTTGAATTATGGCAATTAGTTGTCCATAGCCTAATTGCTCATAAGGAATTTCAAAATTGGAGTTTTGGCTTCTAAGTTTTTCTCTAACTTTGTCGCCAAGGGATTTGGGAAGACCGGCTAATAATTTTTCTTTCCAGAAAGCCAGTTGGTTGTCTTCTCTAGTGTAAACCCTAGTAAGGAAGGTATCATTATACCACCTAGAGTCTCCTAGATATTTACATCTAAGATTGGATAATGGCTCTACAGATCTATCTTTAATTAAAGAGGGATCTCCAATAAAATGTTGAGCTATTGTAAAAATTAATGTATTGACAGCATCTGGGATGCTAACATTATTCTCTAAGATTGGAGTACCATCAGAATCTAATTTGATAGAACTAAGAATTGAATGTTTTTCTTCTTCAGTGAGATAATTATCCCACCATCCTTTGAGTTGGCAATAGAAACCTACTACAAGTATTTCTACTATCATAGTTTCTGGACAATCATTTGAAGTTTCATAAGACGTGGCCAGCATGGTCATATGTTGGAGGATTTTGGTTATGTCATACTCATTTTCTCCATTTATGTTCTATTCATAGATGTTGTTGGCACTGAAACTCTTGAAATTGGATTCCTTTTCTTCTAAGAGAAGATCTGAAGCTGTAGCTCTAGTATAGTAGAGTTTAGTTGGTTTTTTCCAATTGAGTTTTGGGCCAGTTATGACCGGATTGATATCAATCTCTTGATTAATATCAGAATTGATTTCTTCTGAGCAAACAGAAGAAAAATTACCTAACATATTGAAGGATTGATTCCTAAACAAACCTATTGGAGGCGGAGTTATAGGTGATTCAGGAATAACTAATTTGTAAAGTTGTAATTGCTGATTGATCTTGGTAAGAAGCTCATCACTGGCTTCTTCAATTTCCTTCTTGTTCTTAACCTCGACATCAGTGCCTGATGGGGAAGTAGGAATGTGATATTGAGTTTGAATTTTGAGTTATTTCTCTGAGTTACTTGTTATGTTTAATCATGTTAAATTTCAGATCTGTTGGTAGTACTCATAATATTCTTCTGAAATCAAATTTTATGTTTATTGTTTTATAAAAGGAATGAAAATCTCTTTTAGATCTAATGTTAGTACTCATTTATTGTTCTAAACTGAAAATTGTTTATTAAAATTTTGATTAACAGGAATTAGAATCATTTATGATCTGTAGGTAGTACTCATGTTAATATTATTCTTCACCAAAAATCTATTTATAAAAGAATTTGGAAAAGGAATGAAAAACTTTCAGAACTAAGTGATATTACACGATGCAAGGCAGAAAGTCCTGACGGATAGGGTAGTATAGACCTAATTACTGTGCAGTGCTTTGTAGATCTGAAAGAATTTCATGAGACCTTGGTGAAAAATAAGTATCTTAGAGTGACTTTTGACCGATCTAAAAGATGATAATTGTTCTTGGTTTATGAATAATATGATTCGAGATGACTTTAAATTAGATCTGTCAAGGCAGTAGGTAGTACTCATGTTAATATTATTCTTCACCACAAATCTATTTATAAAAGAATTTGGAAAAGGAATGAAAAACTTTCAGAACTAAGTGAGACTGCACGATGCAAGGCCGTAAGTCCCGACGGATAGGGCAGTATAGACCTAATTACTGTGCAGTGCTTTGTAGATCTGAAAGAATTTCATGAGACCTTGGTGAAAAATTAGTATTTTAGAGTGACTTTTGACAGATCTAAAAGATGATAATTATCCTTGGTTTATGAATAGTATGATTCGAGATGACTTTGAATTAGATCTGAAAAAAAAAATTTTGAGTCCTTATTTTAACAGAAGAAGATTATTGAGGTAGCTTTTGTCAGATCTGGAACAAACATGTATGATTAAACTTATATGAGTAAATTAGAATATAACTGTTAATTCAAGTTTAATATCTATAGTCCTAACGAACCAGATGATTGTGATGATACTAATGGGTGAGGAAGGCTTGTTTATTATGAGTATGCTTCATTCTTTTTCCTCTCGTCTTTCTTTCAAGTCTTCTCAACCCTCATCCTCCTCTCTTTCTGACAATCAAACTCACAATTTTTCCAAAAAAAGTCTTCAAAGAAGAAATTCGATTTGAAGATATCAAACAAGATTTAGACAATTGGGATATTCCTAAAATCAAATATGAAGATCTTTACAAAACAAAAAGTTTTTGGCATAAACAATCTGATTATGTTATTAAAACTGTTGAACAAAAATACAAAATTCAACAAGATGATGAAGAAATTCATCTGCTTTCTGATAAAAGCATCAAAGAGCACTAAGCCAAAAATTACAATTATTTGCATATAGGAAGTGTGCAAGTTGGCATGAAACCCCTTACTAGAGAATCTCTAGATGTCGCAGTTTTTTTTTTTTGCTTAAGGGATAAAAGACACAATCGTTTTCAAGACTCTCTCTCAGGTACAATTAAATCTAGCCTAAGTCATGGTCCAATCTTTTTCAATTGTTTTTCGGACTTAACTGTAAGTCTAGATGACAAAAATATTCTTGATGTTTTATATTTAAATGTCAAACTCCATGGGTATGATATGAAGGAAGGATCTATACCCATTACCATGATCTACAAAGTCCAATACAAGGTAATGAACTCCAATAGGTCCAATTTTCTCAAAACCAATTATGACAAACGCAGAGAAACAACTTTGTTTCTGACCGACAATAGTAAGGCCAATATTATTGTGCCCAAGACAATTCCGTGGAGTGATATTACACTCCCAGACAAACGGACCTTAGATAAGGTAACTCCAGCCTTACCCAGAATAACCCCAGAATTTCAAGATCTTATTCAACATCAAACAGGTCAAGTAGACTTAGTCTTTGATAGGAGAAATTCTTTCTCCCTCTCTAGGTCTGTTAGATCTACCAATGATTTCCAATCAACCATGTCTAGGAGATCTCTTTCAGCCTTTAGATCTATCCCTAGATCAATCCATACAAACCAATCTGAACCTTCCCATGAAGGATCAACAATTCACTTACAAGGATTTGAAACCACAACCCCTGTAAGAACTTCATACCAAAAGGATGAAGATGACCAAAGAACCATCCAATCTCCAACTTATTCTTCCCTTAATGAAACTTATGATATTAATGTTATATTATCTGAGTTTGTTATTGACAAACAATCTCTTAGAAAAGAATTCTATTCTGAGGAATGGACTCCTCACAGAGAATGGTTCTTCAAGCATTTTCAAGGAACCAAAAGAAAGAAAATTCAAGAAAAATTTTATTTTTTCCTAGAGCAAGTCCACTACAACAAATTCTAAAAAAGATGGCGCTACTTTAAGCAACGCTTAAAATAAAAAACGCTGTTTTATGTCATACATAAACAATAAACAACGCTTACAACATTAAGCGCTACTGTTTAGTTTTCACAATAATCAGCGCTTAGTCCTTTAAGCACTGTTTTATCTTTAAATACTAAAAAATGAACTGGCACAATAATCAGCGCTTCAAACATCAAGTGCTGTTTTTGGTCATACGAACAATAAACAGCGCTTTATAATAGTAAGCGCTGTTTTTAGTGATACAATAAACAATGCTTTTAGACTTAAGCGTTGTTTTTGTGAAACAATAATCAGCGCTTTTGAATTAAGCGCTGTTTTTGGTCAATTTATTAAATACATTTCCCTCCTCTCTCATTTCCCCGAAGCACTGTTCTCTCTCTGTCTCTCAACTCTCTCTATCTCGCAAGCTCATCCGCGAGGCCTCCGTCGTCCCCCTCGCCTCCATCTCTCAAGTCCCGGTGTGCTTCTCCCTCAACGAGATCGTGTGCTTCCCCTCACCTGAAATCGGACCTCGTCGTCCTTCAAAAGCAGCTGGCAGCGCTCGGCCTCCGTCCTCCCCCTCGCCTCCATCTCCCAACTCCTGTTTGCGTCCATTTCAGTGTATCATCTTGTCTCCATTTTGTATCTCGATTCCACATTGGTTTCTGTTGGTGGTTCGTTAGTTTTTGGTCTCTGTTCGATTTTGTTTGATTTTGTTCGCCACTGTTGTCCCATTGCTGTCAATGGTGTTTGGTTACCATGGCAAAGAATGCAAGTGTTGGCTAGAAACAAGTTAGATTGAGTATAGAAGAGATAAATTAGAAGTGTTAAAGATGCTTGGAATCAGTTTGTTAAAATGTACAGTTTGTAAATATATATGCATATCAGATGGGAATCAATGGAAAAATGACAAAAATGACCATCCCAGTTTCGAAAATGTACACTTGCATGCAGGAGAAAAGTTTTTTTTTCAAAAGTTATGTGAATAACATAGATTATGGAAAAGTAAAAAAACAAATAAAAAAGAATGGAAGAGTAAAACTGAAGTAAATTTCGTTTAATTTTGATGTTTGTGGTTCTAGATATTTGAATGCCTTTAATTTTGGGTTTAGAAATTAATATTGCTGTAAGTTCTAATTGTGATCCAACTTTGTCGTGGTTAGCAGTTGTGGAACTTGCTTTTGGTTTTTTTTTTTGAATAATGAATTTTGGAATGTTACAGGTATTGTATATATTTTGGAATGTCCATATTTTAGGGGAGACTCTGCCAAAATTTTGTTAGAATTTTGATCTAGTCTGTGTGTTGATTTTAAGAGCAGTGATAGTTTTAGTCTTGCTTTATTTAAATGGGCTTTTTCTGTTGTTTTACCTCTCAATCCATAGGTAAAATATGGATCGAAAGTGGATAATTGGAAGGATAAGGATCCATATTTGAAGGAGCTAAAAGATGAGATATGGACTGAGATACAGGTATATAAAAATGGGATTAATTAACATTGGTTAGTTGTATTGTTTTTTAATTTATCTAAACATACTTATAGTCTACCATTTTGTTTATAATGTTTTTGCAGAAGCAATTTGATTTTGATGAGACCTGAAAGGATATTACACTTAGGTTAGCTGGAAGATCACACCGGAATTTCCGAACTGCGTTAGCGAACAAGTGGTTGAGAGACCAACACTGAACATCGGACATCGACCTCCAAAGAAATATGCATCGTTCATAGAACAGGATGATTGGAGCGCTTTTGTAAGAAGACGCACGGAAGATGAAGAATATATAGTATGTACAATAATATTTATAACTTTTATATATGACGTTAAACCATGCATTAATATATTCTTATGTTTTTATGTAGAGAAAAAGCAATGAAAATCGGTAAAGAGCGTCAAATCCTCCATACCCTTACAGAGGAAGGGTTAAAGGGTATCCCCGCATTGAGGAAGAAATGGTATGTACAATATCTTTAATTATAACTTGTTTTAACGCATCTCTTGGTATGTACAATTTCTTTCTTACTTTCTCTCAATTTGTTTGTTCATATGTACAATTTGTTGGAGTCAGGAGAAGATGCAACTTCTCAATCCATTGATCGATCTTGTTTGTAGATAGAAGCCCGGCGAAACAAGAAGGGTGACATTGAACATCTTCCCACTAGAGAAGTGGCTGACAAAATTGTAAGTATGATAACATTAATTAACGTTTAAATTAGTGACAATGATATTATTTAATAATATTTAATAATATTTGTGTCTCGCAGAATGAACTGTCAATGTCTATGTCGATTTGTCCGTCAAGACATCCTTTCCCAAGCCATACCCACCAAGGAGTATCCTGGTCGGGTAAGAGGCGTGGGATTTGGCGTCTCCAGATGCCATCTTTGGATCACGTGCGCGTAAGACGCCATGCTGATGCTAGTGAAACAGAAGAATTGAGGAGAATGGTAACTCAGCTATACCAAAAAGTTCAGGAATTGGAAGATAGCAAGAAGGATAAAGATGAAGTGGAGAGGAACGGGCATCAGTCACCTATCCCTAACCCAAAGAGTGTTAGATATAGTTGCACTATTGTGAGTCCCGAGGTAATAATCGTTACATTTCTTTTTATACTTTGTCACCTAAGTATTCAAAGATTTAACATATTAATATTTCGTTTATCATTGGTTTAGGGCATTTATGAGTGCAGTCTATATTTGACAAGCCCAACGCAATGAATGGTTGGTAGGAGAATGTTGTATAATGAACCAGGTGTGTCACTACACAACCTACCCTTACCTCCTAATCATGTAAAGGTTAGATTTGACGTTGCACTTGAGGGAGATGCACTATTGCCTGTACCATTGGAGGCGGCAGATGTGATGACAGTGGAACAGGCAATAGGAACCTATGTGGCATGGCCAAACCACCTCGTAGTTACAAGTGATATGGTACGTATATGTTAAAGCATATGCTTCACTATCATATACTGCATATATTTATTAAATTAGGTGATCACTCACTAACTAATCAATATATTGGAATGCAAAATATGTAGGTATCCCCAACATCCAAAGCCAAGGACAAAGGCAAGGGCAAGCTGCCTATAGCTAGCAAGAGTGTTGGCAAGCAGCCAACAAATGGGTCATTCACATCTCCAGTGAAGAAGGTCATGGTATCTCAGCCTCCTACAGCTCCTGCTACAGATTTTACAATTTATCTTAGAGTCCATGTGGCAACAAAGATGGAGGCGGCAGATACCATTAAAGTACCAATGGATGAATCAATTTTGGGTTATGAGCACGACCTAAGAGCTGGTGTTGATGGTGCACTTCAAGAAATTCTTAATGACAACCTATGGTTAAGTGAAACTGTTATTAGTGTATATCTCAGGTACTGCATTAAATTTTAAAGTATCCAATGTTTTTTTATTTTTTCAACTAAATATTTATGTTATTGTTAATGCATTAATTTGTATACATGTTTTAATTTAAGGTACTTGTATCAAGAGATATTGATCCCACAAGAACAAACTCAAAGGTTTGTATTTTTGTGCCCACAACGGACACATATGGGATCATGGAATGCTGACATGTCTGAGTATGTGATTTCTGAGTATGTGATTCACCGCTTGACATTAGCAAATCCTGACTTTGAGACTCTGTTTTTGTCACCTTGCAACGTAGTGTAAGTCATTTAATTTAATCAATGTTACTAAATTTATTGAAATGTGTTTACTTTCTTATATTTTTTTGTCCAACATTTTTGTAGGGATCATTGGTTATTGTTAGCGATTAACTTGAATCAAAACGTTGTGTACTATCTTGATCCATTGCGTGTACATATCAACATGCGCAAAACAATGAAAGAGAAGTACAATCAGTAAGTGTGTATAAATCATATATATATATATATATATGTATGCAATTTCTTAAACGTTTAAGTTACTTGTAATATTGAAGTGTTTATTTGTTTATGTTTGGCCTACGTGACATCTTGTGCTAGCTGGTATGATATTTTCTGTTGTTATAGGTGTTTTATAAATTTTGGAATGTCCATATTTTAGGGGAGATTCTGCCAAAATTTTGTTAGAAATTTGATATAGTCTATGTGTTGATATTAAGAGCAGTGGTTATGAATGTATTGGAATGATATTTCTTCGTAGTTAGAAATTATTATGAGTGTAAAATTAGATATTGAATGATTTTGTTTGATTTTGTACTTAGGGCAATCCTACTTTATTGAAGAAACAAGTCTCAGTAAGTGTGTATAAATCATAGATATATATATATATATATATATATATATATATATATGTATGCATTTTCTTAAACGTTTAAGGTACTTGTAATATTGAAGTGTTTATTTGTTTATGTTTGGCCTACGTGACATCTTGTGCTGGCTGGTATGATATTTTCTGTTGTTACAGGTGTTTTATAAATTTTGGAATGTCCATATTTTAGGGGAGACTCTGCCAAAATTTTGTTAGAAATTTGATATAGTCTATGTGTTGATGTTAAGAGAAGTGGTTATGAATGTATTGGAATGATATTTTTTGGTAGGTAGAAATTATTATGAGTGTGGTTCTAGATATTGAATGATTTTGTTTGATTTTGCACTTAGGGCAATCCTACTTTATCGAAGAAACAAGTCTCGATTTTCTAAATTTACTCCACCTAAATGGATACCGATAAAGGTATTTATATCAAATTTTTTATGCAATTATTCAAATTACCAAAAATAAAAACAATTAATTTCATATTTTTGGTTTTATAGTGTCCTCGTCAATCGAACTCTGATGATTGTGGCCGATATGTTTTGAAGTTTCTCAAGGATATTGTCGTTCATAACCAAACAGAAATTCCAACAGAGGTATGTATATAATAATTTCAAAGTTTATATAATTTTTTTTCTTTTACATATACCATTTGAATGCTTATGTTCAATTCTAACTTCATTTAATTTTCATTTCGCAGTACTATCCTGATTGTCAATTCGACACATACACTCATCATACCGAACTCAAAGAAGAGTGGTGTCGATATTTTACTACAAATTTTATCATTTATAAGCAGATAGAAGAAGATTAATATTAATGTTTACGTGAGTTTTTGTTAAATTTGGTTTTTTTTAGTTTAGCATACTTGAATTGGAATAGGTTCACATGAATTTAGGAATACAATTCCTTTTTATGTTGGCTAATATTTTATATATTTTATGTTGGCTGGCTGGTATGGTATCTTATGTTGTTACAGGTATTTTATATATTTTGGAATGTCCATATATTAAGGAAAACTCTGCCAAAATTTTGTTAGAATTTTGATCTTGTCTACATGTTTAGTTGCAGTGACAGAAGAAGAAGATATTACTATTTAGGCAGTATTTGTAGCATGACATGTGCAATATTTTAGTGATCTATTCTGTATAATTGTGAATTTGACTGAGAAATATATTGTAATTTATTTATGTTAATGTAAGGATATGTAGGAATCTATGAAAAAATTACATTATAATGTTAAATTTTGATGTTGATACAATTGGGTGTTGATGACAATTTTGGTTGCATTTTGTGTTATCACAATATTATGCAACAGATATAATGTAAATGTGAGAGAATTAAATTAAAAAAAAGGAGAATAAACAGCGCTTCAATTACGAAGCGCTGCTTATTGTATAAAAAGACAGCGCTTCAAAAAGGAAGCGCTGCTTATTGTTCACAATAAACAGCGCTTCCTTACTGAAGCGTTGTTTATTGTCTATACAATAAACAGCGCTTTATTATTGAGGCGCTGTTTATTGTCCATTTTCAGCAGCGCTTCATAAACGCTGTTTTTATGAAATACAATCAGCAGCGGCTTAATTTTCAGCGTCTTTAAGCGCTGTTTTAGGCTAAAAATAAGCGCTGTTTATTGCCAAAACTTGTTGTAGTGGTCCAATTCAACGTCCCATTCTTTGATTGGTTCAATGCCTATGCTATTAGGAAGAAAATCAATTATCCTTTCAAGAATCAATTGATAGGTAGTAAGACTTTCGATGTCATTACGGCGTGGCATTTAAGAGATGGACAAGTAGTCCAGTCTGATCTTCCTCCCAAAGCACCTTAAGACCAAAACAATCCTGTTATGGCCTCTCCCTTCAAAACCAGAACTGAAGAAGGTCCCATATATGCCAGAGATAACAAAGATCTCATGGAACAATCCAATTACACCAATAAGTATCTCCAAACCTTAGGGCAAACCTTAGGAGAAATCAGAGGAAAAGAGAAACAAAAGGGTGAAGCTCCTCTTGATTCCTCAAAAGATGATAAGCCATCATCTTCCACTCAAATAGAAAAGCCTTTGTTTAATCCTTACAGGATTTCAAAGCAACTCAAGAAAACCTTACAAGCTTCCAATCCTAGGAAATAGATCAAGAAGGAAATTGAAGAAGCCAGTGATGAGCTTCTTACCAAGATCAATCAACAATTATAACTTTACAAATTAGTTATTCCTAAATCACCTATAACTCTGCCTCCCATAGGTTCACCTAGGAATCAATCCATCAATATGATAGAGCAATCTTCATCTTCTGCTTACCCGGAAGAATTCAATAAAGACAAGGTCCAGCAACCCTTCGCTAAAGGAAAAACCCAAAAGGACCTAAGAACTTTCTGTGAACAATTTGGTCCACCAAGTACTACAAAACCAAGACACTATTATGGCCCTCCTAAACCTTGTTATAGGAAAATTAGCAATTCCAATGATCAATTAGCCAATAAAACTCTGGAGAAATATGACTCTCATCAAAAACCTAAAATTACTTGTTACACTTGTGGTAAACCTGGTCACAAGTATAGATATTCTAGGATAGAAAGAAAAATCAAAACATTTTACCTCAATCAAATTCAGAAGGATATTAACAACTTGTTAATAAAATCTTTTCAAGATAATAAGGCTATCAATGAATCTTCTCAAAACAACTATCAAATCCAAAATGATAATTTATTAATTGAATCCTCTCAGGAAAAAGATTCTTCTAAAGAATCCTCCGATCAATTTTCTGAAAACCTCAATCAGATTCAAGATGACGATTTGTCTCAATCTTCTAGTCAGGTCAATGTCTTAACCAACGAGCAAGATCTCCTTTTCAAAGCCATTAATGCTATCCCTGTCCCTCAAGAGAAAATGAAATATCTTGAGAAACTCAAATCTTCTTTAGTGACTAAACCTGCTAAGAGCCCCTTAGTTATTAACAAATTCAATCTCAAAGATACTTTTAAAAAGAATAGAGAAATCTAGCACCATGCCTGTTACTATCCAAGACTTTCAATTCGAAATCAACCATTTAAAATTTGAGATCAAAGAACTGAAACAAAAACAAATTGAACATCAGTCAATCCTGGATCTTTGGAAAAACAATTGGGATGAAAATAATTCATCCTCATCCTCTGAAACAGCCCAATCAGAAGCTTCGGCTTCTACTTCTCAAAAGAAAGATAATCAATTTGACATAGTTGATGAATTTTTAGGATTAATCAATTATGTTAAAATTCAAAAGTTTTTCATAAATATCAAAATTATCATTGATGAAATTGTTCTTGAAACCACAGCTCTATTTGACACTGGAGCTGATTCAAATTGTATCTTAGAAGGATTAATTCCTACTAAGTATTTTGAAAAGACTTCAGAACAACTTAGTGCTGCTAATGGTTCTAAGTTAAAAATCAATTACGAATTATCTTCTGCGATAATTGAAAACCAAAATTTAAGGATAGAAACATCTTTTCTTTTGGTCAAAAACTTGAGGAATAAAGTAATTTTGGGAACACCGTTCATCAGATTACTTTTCCCTTATCAAACTACTGAAGATGAGATTATTACCCAACATTTGGGTCAATCTATTATTTTCAAATTTTTGAAAAAACCCATCATCAGAGATTTAAATCCAATTTTTTATAAAGAAAACCAAATCAATTTTCTTAAAGAAGAAATTTCTTTCAAAAATATAGAGAACCAATTACAGCAATCTGGTACTCAACAAAAGATTAACAATCTTTTGAGTCAAATACAAACTTCTATTTGTTCGGATTTACCTAATGCTTTTTGGGAAAGGAAACAACACATTGTTGATCTTCCTTATGAAAAAGATTTTCAAGAAAAACAAATCCCAACAAAAGCTAGGCCAATTCAAATGAATGAAGAACTTCTTCAATTTTGCCAAAAAGAAATCAAGGATTTATTAGACAAAGGTCTAATTCGTAAGAGTAAAAGTCCTTGGTCTTGTTCTGCTTTCTATGTCAATAAACAAGCTGAAATTGAAAGGGGAATACCTAGGCTTGTTATCAATTATAAACCTCTTAATCAAGCACTTTACTGGATTACGTATCCAATTCCCAATTAAAAAGATCTTTTAAACAGATTACATAATGCAAAGATCTTTTCAAAATTTGACATGAAATCTGGATTTTAGCAAATTCAGGTTAAAGAAGAGGACATATATAAAATTGCTTTTACTGTCCCCTTTGATCAATACGAATGGAATGTCATGCCATTCGGTTTAAAAAATGCTCCTTCAGAATTTCAAAGAATTATGAATGAGATTTTCAATCCCTACTCCAAATTTGCTATAGTATACATTGATGATGTATTAATATTTTCTCAATCTATTGATCAACACTTCAAACACAATACCATTTTTATTTCCATTATAAAAAGAAATGGTCTTGCTATTTCCAAAATAAAAATCAATTTATTTCAAACTAATATCAGATTTCTTGGTCATAATATCCATCAAGGACCTATCAATGGTGCTATTGAGTTTACGGACAAATTTCCCAATCAAATCATTGATAAAACTCAATTACAAAGATTTCTAGGATGTCTTAATTACGTCTCAGGTTTCTTTCCTCATCTTAGCAATCTTATCAAACCACTCCATGACCGTCTTAAAAAGGATCCTTCTCCTTGGACAGATGTCCATACAAATGTTGTCAAACAAATTAAATCTCAAGTAAAAGATTTTTCATGTCTTTACTTGCCCAATCCACAAGCTTTCAAGATTGTTGAAACTGATGCCTCTGACATAGGTTATGGTGGCATTCTCAAACAAAAGGTTTCTGGTAAAGAGCAAGTTATTGCCTTTACTTCCAAACATTGGAATCCAGCACAACAAAAGTATTCCACTGTCAAAAAAAAAGTTTTAGCAATTGTTTTATCAATTTCAAAATTTCAATCTGATTTATTAAATAAAAAAATTTTAGTTCGTGTTGATTGCAAATCCGCAAAAGATATTTTACAAAAGGATATAAAAAATCTTGCATCAAAACAAATTTTTGCTAGATGGCAAGCTATTTTGAGCATTTTTTATTTTGATATTGAATATCTTAAAGGCTCAGCCAATGCTCTCCCTGACTATCTCACTCGTGAATATTTACAGGGAAAAGATGTCAACGAGGTCTTCTTTCTCCCAGGGAAGAAGTAAAGGTAAGAATATCTTAAATCCTTTAATGTTTGAACCATCAAAGGCACATACTGATAATCAATCTGGGTCATCTACCCAAGCTCAAAATATTGGGTCATCTACCCAAAACCAATCAGCTGGGTCATCAACCCAGAAAATCTCAAACCAATCCTCAAAACAAACTCCCATCCAAACTAAAGAAGATTATTCTTTCCCAATTCAAACTCTTCAAGCCTTTCAGCAACAAGGCCTGACAAAATTACCAATTACAACTTGGGCCGGTGCTGTTGAAGCCAGCAGTAACCAGAACCGTGCATCTTTGGATCTTATGATCCAAAATAAAAGGAACAAATAACCCAAGCAAATATTAAACTAATTTCTTCTATTACCCAATATATTCCAAAATCCGAGTTTTGGCCTGTAATAGGTTTAGAACCTGAATTCTGGATCAAAGACATTAACAAGATTCCTTCCAAGATATTTCCTCTGGGATTTCATTTTGTACCTTTGGTTTCTAATAAAACTCAATTATTCTATGAGTACATCCTCATAAATTCTGAATCTGTTAAAATCAAGCACTACAAAGATTCCAAAGATGACACAATTATCACCCATTCAACTCTCCAAATCTGGAATGTGTTAACACCTTCGGCTTGGGGACAAAATCCTAATAAACCCAAGAAATTTTTCGGTATCTTTGACCCAATAGGTTATTCATACTGGGATTACATCAAAGCCTGGGACTTTATGATCCTAGGATTACAAAACAAGTTTTTCAAGCATTCCTGGTTAATTTATTTTAAAACGTAAGTCAGATATTCATTCCCAAATTGGTTCCTCCATTAGTGGAATTTCTTTGGACCAATCCCTGATATCCTTCCTCCAGATGTTCAAGAAGGATTCCAATTTTTCTCCAAAAAATTGAATAGAGAATTTGACAATCTCCCAATTGAATTAAATTTCTTTATCAATTTTTCTCTCTCATGGGTCTTCTCATGGCAGTACAAAATTGGTGAAGCTTCAATTCCTAATACTCTACCCTGGCTCCAGAAGCAGGCCTTTGTCAAATGGTGGTATAGCTTTGATGGATCAAAAGCTTCAAAAGATAATGTCAAGACATGGTTTAAAAGCCATCCAAAGTGTTTAAAGTATGCTGAAGCAAGTACTCGCTTACTTCAAAATCAAAAGGCCCATATTGCAGCTGCACTTGCAACCTCATCATCAGAAGACGAAGTTCTTCAATCTACAAAATATTGTTCAACTTCTTCAAAAACAATCTTCAGAGAAGAATCAAGACTTGAAGGACCTACCTTCATCCTCTATCCAGCAAACAAAAACGAAGAGTAAGAAGAAGCAAGTTCTCTAACCTGCAGCCCTTCAACCCTCTTCAGATGAGTCAGCAACAGGAGACCCGTTTTGGCAAAATGAGGACGACTATTTTGGAATCTATCCTTCAGATGATTCTCCTGCAAATTCTGCTGAAAAGAAGCAGTCTGCAGAGAAATCAATCAATTTGTCAGATGACTGAAATTTGGAACTATAGCAAAATTGACTTTTTACTGTAACCAATAGTTCCAAGTTTGATCGGTAACTTACCGGAACTGTTCAAATAGTTCAATTTCAATTCTATAAAAGGGGCTGCCAGGCTTCATTGTAATGCACCCTTAGATTTACGCAGTTTATAGAGAAGTTAGAGAGAGACGCTCTGAGTCTCGTAAACTTTTCTTCTTTCTTTCTGTTTTCAATTTCTGTTTTCAATCTCTACAATCTTATTTCAATTTCTATCTTGTTCTTAACTGCCTACATGGCAGATTCTATATTCTGATCTTATTTATTTCTGCATGTTTTAAGTTCTTGTTCTTTACTTTTCGTCTGTAATTTTCTGCATTTAATTTCTATCTTTAATCTTGTATATGTGCTGAGCAGTCCGTCTGCTTCCTACTTTCCATTTCCCTTTCCCATTTAAGCTCTTAATTCTGCTTCTGACCCCCTCTTGAAATTGAAAACAGAAAGAAGAAGAGAAAGGGTTACAGAGCGTCTCTCTCTAAAACTCTCTAAACTCGATACTTATTTCCAGTATTCAATAAAATCTTGTTTCAATTTCTATCTTATTCTTAACCGCCTACATGGCAGGTTCTATATTCTGATCTTATTTATTTTTGCAAGTTTTAAGTTCTTGTTCTTTACTTTTCGTCTTTAATTTTCTGTTTTTAATTTATGTCTTTAATCTTGTATATGTGCTGAGCAGTCTGTCTGCATTCTTTAATTATTTGAATTGGCCTAGCTTTTGTTGGGATTTGTCTTTCTGAAGAATCTTTTTCATAAGGAAAATCAACAATGTGTTGTTTCCTTTCCCAAAAAGCATTAGGTAAATTCGAACAAATAGAAGATTGAATTTGACTCAAAAGATTCTGAATCTTTTGTTGAGTATTCATTTGCTGTAATTGATTATCTAAATTTCTGAAAGAAATTTCTTCTTTAAGAAAATTGATTTGATTTTGTTTGTAAGAAATTGGATTTAAATCTTTGATGATGGGTTTTTTTCAAAAATTTGAAAATAACAGATTGTCCCAAATGTTAGGTAATAATCTCATCTTCAGTAGTTTGATAAGGAAAAAGTAATTTGATGAACGGTGTTCCCAAAATTACTTTATTCCTTAAATTTTTGACCAAAAGAAAAGATGTTTCAATCTTTAGACTTTGGTTTTCAATTATACAAGAAGACAATTTGTAATTGATTAGCAGCACTAAGTTGTTCTGAGATTTTTTCAAAATACTTAGTGGGAATTAACCCTTCTAAGATACAATTTGAATCAGCTCCAGTGTCAAATAGAGCTGTGATTTCAAGAACAAATTCATGAATAATAATTTTGATATTTATAAAAAACTTTTGAATTTTAACATAATTGATTAATCCTAAAAAAAATATTGACAATTTCAAAGACCCTATTTTCAAAGGTTTTCAGAATTTACAAATATGCTTTCAATCATTTAAAACGAAAAGTTGGAATCAATTTCTTCATTGATCCAAATTTTCAAGAAAAAAGTTTTGAAAATCTCAAACTCAAGGATAAGGTCATTGACATCCCTGAGGAAAATATATCCTCTCATAAAATTCAAACACTGAGTGGTGAGTATGAGTGTTTAATTCGTGAGATTCAAACACTTCAAACCAATAACCAAACACTGTCCAAAGAGAATGAGTGTTTAAAGAAGAAAGCTTCAAATTCATTTGAAGATCTCCAAAGAAAACTAATTCTCCAAACATCTCCAATTATTGGTGAATTAACCAAACAAGTGGATTACGAAGTAAACTTTTTAATCCAAAATAAATTAGAAGACTCAATTTTTCAAGACTTTGTCAATGCCCAAGATTGCCTTTGGGATATTGGTGAAAGAAACATTAGGGTTCAAGGAATCTATGTTTGCCAACCTTTGGGTCATGTCAATCTCCCTTCCTATCAACCAGAAGATGGTGAAGAAAGACAGCACGTCTTTACTGGAATTCTAAAAGCCAGAATCAATCTTCCAATTTATTTACCAATTCATTATAAAGGAAAAGAATATACAATTTGGACTTGGTTAGACTTGGGAATGTTAGATAAATTTTGGACAAATGATTCTTCTCATCTAGTCTTTGGCCCAAACAAACTTTACTTGCTAGCAGTAACAATTATTCAAAGAACTAAAAGGGTTACTTTCAACGTTAAGTCATCTCTTCCTGACAACAATGGTCTCTCCCTCAATTTTTCCAATCATCATTTTATTGCTAGTACTGTCACCTTCTTACCATATCTCAATTGGCCAGTACAAAGCAGAGCATTTACTAATTCTTGTTGGTTAAGAAGAGAATTAATAAAGAAAGAATTTCTTCCACCCACGGGATGGACCAATATAAAATTAATAGGAGAATCTCCTATTTACAAATTATGGGTATTTAATGAATGTTTACCAACAGAAATTAATACCTACTCTTCGTTACTTAAAGATTTCAAGTTTGAAGAAAGCTTTGAAGAAGACTCAGATAATGAAATCAATTTTGAAGAAGAAGAAGAACATCACAATTTTGAGAACAGAATGGAACCATAGGATTCCTGAAGACTGTTTTCAAATAAATTCTTTCGTCAATCCCGCTGATGAACAGCAGTCTATCGGCAATCAATTATTCTATCAGAAGACCAAAATTTCAATTATTGTACAGTTCAATTTCAATTCTTTAAATAGGGCTGTCAGGCTTCATTGTAAGGCACCCTTAGTTTTACGCAGTTTAGAGAAAAGTTAGAGAGAGACGCTCTGTGTCTCGTAAGCTTTTCTTCTTTCTTTGAAATTGAACTGTTCAAATAGTTTTATATATATATATATATTGTTAATATCAAATAATTTAATTTATATATATATATATATATTACATATTAAAAATTTATGTTTAATAATATATACTACAATCTATAAAATAATCTGATAGTTTAGATTATAACAAAAAGATTTAAGATATTACTGTAAAATATTTCATATAAAATCTGAGTAAATTTATAATTAATACTTAAAAAATTATGTTATTAGTCTTATATATGTCATTTTATTTCAATAAAATTGAGTAAAAAAAGATGTCATTATATATTACTAAATATTAACTACAAAAATATAATTATATTTTTTATAAGTAAAAAATAGAACTACATTTTTTTTTTATCAATGGGAAGGAAAAAAAATAGAACTACATGTCATTGTTGTAGTGAAATATATTAAATTATTTAATATATTATGATAAATAATTTATAGTAAATTTAAGTACTAAATAAGAGGGTATCAACCCTTTAATATAGAGAACTAATGAATATTTATCTAATTATATTGATAGTAAATAGTAACACTTAATATTGTAGATAGCCTATGTTAGTAAATATCACAATATTTTATATTTGATAAAAATATTTAAAATTTTTTAGTGTTTTATATATATCAGTGAAATTGATTAATGAGTGTAATTGAAAGGTTGTAACTCATAAGTTAAATTGAATTTGTATTCAATACAAAACCTTCAAATATTTAATTATATTAGGCTTTTCTAACATGTGCAACTTGCACATGTCAAGACTCATTAATTACTTAGTTTTTTTTTTCATATTAATTACTCATTTTTCTATTTGGTGGGAAGAGAGAGATCAAATCGATAAAATAAATAGAAAACTAAGTAATTAATAAGGAAATAATGTGAATAATTAATGAGTCTTAACCTGTGCAATGTTGCACATGTTAGAAAAACTCAATTATATTTTACACATGGCAATTCTACATTCAACTAAAACTCAAGCTTTGTAAACAAATTTTGCACTAAAGAAGTATTCGGAAAAATCTAAGTCCCACATCGACTAAGGATAAGGTCTGAAAAGAATTTATAAAGAATGAATATCTCTTACCTTGTGTAACACCCCGTTTTCGGAGCGCTACGACACTATATAATCTGCTAAGGTTAACATATTTCCGAAAGGCGGAATACTCTGATTGCAGTGTTTCTGGAAAATGTGGCTATATATATATATTTTTTTTAAACTTCTTTAAGAAGAATGGTCAGAGTATCACAGTGACCTTTAGAAACATGGCGGAAAATAATTTAAGACATTACATAACCACATTCAATTGTTCCATCAATTCACGTCTAACAATACATGTCTTGAAACATGACAGACATTTATTACAATACTGAACAACGACAATTATTCTATAGCTGGTCGACACAATACGTTCCTTTATAGTATAAGTCAAGCTAGATGACCATCTACAGCTGCTCCTCCTTGCAGTTCCAATCCTCTGCTTGCTCCGCCATCTGGGTTACAATCATTAATTGACAGAACCACTGGCAAGGGTCAACTTCTCAACAGATCATGATAAACCAAAGCATAAAGCAATAAGCAACCACAGTTTATACAATTCACAAGCGCGACTCAAGACCCAATTCAAGACTCATTCTCTCAACACTTTCGCCACATACCGGAAGTAACGCGGATCCATCCACTGAATACCAGCCGTAGCTTTGGGCTCTCTCCTCACCCTAGGACATTCAGCTCAGGTTCCATTAGCATTACGACGCCTAGCTATTCCCTATCGAACACCAGCCGTAGCCTTTTAGGGGATTCTCGCACCCTAGGTGAATCGACGCAAGCTCAAAAACGTCCCGGCAAAACTAACGTCTAGCCATTCACTACCGAACACCAGCCGTAGCCTTTTAGGGGATTCTCGCACCCTAGGTGAATCGGCTCAAGCTCAAAAACGTCTCAACGACTCGACCAACTCTCGCACTCCGATGAACAATTCGCATAATTATAACAATATAATTCAGTTCAACAGCATAATCAACAAAGCAATACAACTCAATCCATCAGAGATAAATAACATAAGCGTCTCATCTCAAATAATCACACTTAGCAGCAACAGTCGACAATCAATATGGAATCCATCCCTCTGTAATTCGATGGAATTGACAGAGAGGCACAAACAAGTGGGGGGTTGGGGCCAGAAGACCAACCGCACAATTTTTCACCCACGAATGACTCGGAATATGGTGACCGCACGATAATGAAATAACGAAGGGGTTCGAAAACCCTAACTTCGAACTCGTAGAGTTCTCAGACTTCTTCGTATTTAATAAAACAATTAAATAACGAAAGCCTAAAAATATCTAAAGTTGCCCTTACACGTAAACACATAAAACATAATCCTAATCATATTTACAAGTTGCCCTTACCGAACTCCACGCCACGTGTCCACGTGTTCCCCGATCCTACGCCGCACGGTCTCAGATTTACTCAAAAGCCTAACACAACAAATAAACTTAGCACAATTCTAAGCTAACTTAAGCTCTCAAGTCTAACCCGTCTTTTCTAACCAACAATTCATGCAAGCATTGAAACACTAACTATTTTGGAAGGAAATAAGGTTTTGAATCTAAAACACTTCTTGAAAGGGTAACACATAACACTTTACAATATAGAAATATCAAAAAGGTAAAGTTTTTGAAATTAAAAGTTTTCTTGAACTTCAAGGAAAACATCATGTAAGAAGTCATAACTTTAAAGCTTAAACACATATTCAATCAAGTATTTAGACAAGTTTACATTCAAGAATTTTCGTTCCAAAAACCTCCTAAGCCTCTCGGCCTTCACCCCTTTTCTTTCAAGAGAATTTGGCAAAAACTTCTTTTCACAACTACAACCATTTCCAAAACAATTCCAAAAATAAAAGCTTCAAAGAACCCTCCCATTTCTTTTGGTCCCAAAACATTTTTCATCATAATCATAGCAAGCTAAAAAATTAGAGAACCACTCAATCAATCCCCACATGCCATTTTAGTCCTCCAAAAATCGATTTCTTTCACAAAACATACACTAACTTCTTACTAACTCATGCATAATAATCCCAATAACAATAAAACTACCCAAAACATATCATTTAACAATTAAATACATGATTCTACAACATAAATCCACATTTTCCTTTTTCAAGAAGAGGCTTTCTTCATAAAAATTACCCAATAACTCCTAGTTTCAAAACCATGAATTTAATTCAACAACAACAACAACAAATAGTTCAAATCACAAACTAATTGGATGATTCACATTGGCAATCACATTTTCCCCTCTTCCATGGAACCTAGGGTTCCAAAATTTGGGGGTCATTGGTCATCTTGCTCTAAGATCATTATCAAGCAAATTATGGACATAAATAAGCAAGAATTAAACATATATTCAAATAAACCAAAATGAAAGAACTACTACCTACTCTAATCAAGAAACTCACGGCTCTTAGGGCTGGAAAGAGGGAGGAAAATTGATTCACAACTTGCTTGCAAGGTGTGGAAGAAAGGCTCAAGAGAAGAAGAAGCTAGAAGCAACAAAAGTCACCACCTCCTCCTCTTTGTGTGCTCACGGTTTCAAGCTGTCTAGGGAAGGAGAAATGTTGCTCTCAACATGCATAAATAATGAGGTAGATGATGTTGAAGAGAAGAAGAAGTTAGTATCAAGAAGGGTGGAAGAATGGAGATGAAACCTATCTCAAAAACTAAGGGAGAAGGTGGACTCCATGGATGGGTTTTGGAGCTTCTCTCTCAAAGATAGGAAAGATGGAGATGATGAGGGTAGAGAGAGGGAGAGGGCACGGGTTTTCTTAGCTGGGCATAAAGGGAAGAGATTACATTTAACCAACAATTAACTAAGTAAGGCTTAATAATATAATTAATATATTTGGTGTTTTCCACTTAAAAAAAAGAAAGGAAATGAATGGAAATAGGGTGGGGGTCACGCTGCACAAAAAAAAAAAAGGGAGGGGGGAAGAATAAAAGGGAGGTCTCGCTGTTGCTTCACATAAAGGAGAGGAAATGGACTTTTTTTTTTTTAAACTAATAATTAGTAATAAAATTTGATCACTCAAAGCATGACACCTAACAATTTTAAAAGATGCTAATCAAATCGACCCATCTATCTCATCTAATCTCACCTCACTCATAATTACCCTCTAATTCTAGAGTCTAAGAGTACTAAAACACGGCGTCGAGAAACCGCGTTACCGATTTATTTCTCCCCAATAAAATCACGAAATTTAATTTAACGAGAAATTAATTCTTCGCGTGATAATATTATCTCATAAATAATAAAAAAACAATATAAATCACTCAAAAAAAATCAAAACAAGTTACGATTCGATTTTCATCGAAATCGGGGCTCGTTTAAAATTTTTAACGCGGATAAAATTTACCCGGCGATTCGAAACGCGACGGAACTTCGTTAAAGTTTTCCGATGATTTTCGAACCATGAATTAATATAAAATATTAATTTCCTAAATTTAATTCCATCTTGATTTAATTCACTCAATTTTCTAGTTAGCACAAAATACACGTTATCGCGTCACACAGAAAACTTATATAAAGTTTAAATTGACGAATTCGCATTGACGCAACATACGTCTACGCTGTCTATTAATTTGAATTAACATCATGGATATTATTTATTTATAATAAATAAATTGCTCAAGATAACTCAAAATACTTTCCCTCACTCCCGGTAAATCATTGAGGTGATCAATCTCTATGACTTATTTTTCGAGTATTCGGGATTTTATCACTAAAATCACCTTTCTTAAAAATTGGGATGTCACACCTTGCAAGCCGGTTTTATGGGGTTGAGTTATGTTCAAACACTAACATGGTATCCGAGCCTATCTTAGATCTGTTAATTGGTCACCCACCATTATTATCCACGCATCAAGCTCAATAGTGTTGAGCATGATGATGTGTATTGGGAAAACTCAAGTCTCACATAAACTAGAGATAATGCCTAAAAGGAGTTTATAAAGATTGGACACCCTTCACCCCACAAGCCGATTTTGTAAAACTGAGTTAGATAAAAAATCTAAGATTACTGTGAAAAAGTCTCACATAGACTAGAGGTAAAACCTAAGAATAGTTTATAATGAATAGACACCCCTCACCCTACAAACGGGTTTTGTAGGGTTGGGTTAGGCTCAAATCTAAGATGGTGTCGGAGCTCGTGGCGTAATAGCTCAATAACATTCCACACTCTCATAACAATTTGCACACATATGAGCCTGGAGACTCACACTTGAGGGGAAGATGGTGAGTATCCAAGTGTGAGATGTGAAACAAAGAAGTCTCACATCGGCTAATAATGAACAAAAATAAGAGTATACAAGAGGCTAGACCAATTAACTTTTTTTTTAAATGAAGGAAAGGAGCCTCGTTAAAACCTTCTGATGCAAAACCCTCCTTAGGGAAAAAACATCTAGAAGGAAAAAGAGTACTCCTCCCTGTTAAAATAGAAAAAATTGGAAAAAGAATACAGAGAAAACATGGGGGGACTAGACCAAAACCCATGCAAAGGAAAAGAAAACAACGAAAGCAGCCCCAAATACAAGGGGGAGAAATCCAAACAAAAATTAAGCAAATCTATAGGCAGGGAAGCCGAACCTATTATTAAAAAACTCAACAGCAATAAAAGAGGGGATGTTATTCCACCAAATAAATTTCGTCTGAGAGGCCCCGAATTTGGCCAGCTTATCTGCACAAGCATTCCCCTCCCTGTGGATATGCGAGTAAACGAACTGCATAGAAGAGGTGAGGGCCACACAATTATGCCACACATTCTGAAGGGACCAGGGGACAAGAGTGGAATTGTTGAAGGCTTTAATAACAATTAAGGAGTCGCATTCTAACCAAAACCTATGCCAACCTTTAGAGTAAGCAATTTCAATAGCTACCATGGCACCGATGAATTCCGCATGTAAGGCATCAAGCGAACTAAGTGGCTTGGCAAAGCAACCCAAAACAGCTGCGCTGCTATCACGAAAAATGCCCCCACAGGCAGATAAACCAGAAGAGCCGAAAGCAGAGCCATCAGAATTACACTTCACCCAACCGCAAATAGGAGGGGACCACAAAACAGTAGTGATGACCGGAGCACAAGGCAGCCGACGCTGGATCCCAAAGTAGCTAAGAATTTTCAATTCAGAATCAAAAGCAGTGCCCTTACTATTAAGACCCACCAAAGTAACGTGGTTGATAACTGTGCGGATGGCAACTCGAGCGGGAACGAAAGAATTCTCGAATCTCGCCTTATTGCGGCTCTGCCAAATACCCCAAATGATATTGGTGATACAAGCGATAACTAAATCCAAAGCTTGAGAGCTCCAAATTGCGATTCTGATGAGTCAAGAATGGAGGGGACCGAGCTGGCGTTGATGTTGTAACCAAAAACATCAGACCTCCAACACCAAAGGCCTTGGGCATCAGAGCGGCTTCGAAGCGGATGAGAGGAAGTTTCCGCCATGGTTACAAAGAGAGCACATGGAAGGGTGAACAGAGCCAACACCGATGAGGTGCTCGTCGATGGGAAGTCATATGAAGCAACCTCCAAGTACAAAATGACGTAGAGGGAGGAATGCAGCACCTCCAAATAAGCTTGTACCAAGAGTTGTCCAAAGCATCCGGCTTGTAGAACTTATAAGCTTCCTTGAAGGTAAGCAAACCAGAGTTAGAAGCACACCAAACCAACCTGTCAGGAAGATCACCAGCAGGAATGATAATCCGCTCTATAGCCGAATGAAGGCCCGGAATATTAACCAAAATAGAGTGCGGGATGCACCAGTCACCATCATGGATAAAATCACACACTTTAGCACTGAGCTTGCAATGAAGCTTAGGAGGGATTCCAAGCCGCTGGACAATAGAAAAGGGGAGCCAATTGTCTAACCAGAATCTCACCGCCGAGCCATTGCCAATCTGCCAAGAAGAATTATTGAGGATCACCGGGACAGCTTTTTTGATACCCGACCAAATGGAGGAGCTGATATGGTAAGAGATGACCTGGTTTTTGCGGTGAGCCCTAGCCTTCATGAGTGACACCACTCCAGTGGAAGTAGACATGAAATCGGCCAAGCTTAAGAATGCCGGCTTTGTTTATAGAAATGAGAGAGCGGATGCCTAAACCACCTTCCTTGAGGGACCAAAACCTTTGACCAAGCAACCGTGATGATTTGCGGGAGTGGATATCACTGCACCACAAGAAATTGCGAAGCCAAATGTCCACCTTTTTGAGAAGTGAGGCAGGCCAAGTGTAGAAATGGAAGCTATACATAAGGCTGCTTTGAAAGACAGATTTGATGAGCTGGGCCCGCCCCATGAAAGAGAGCAGATTACCTTTCCAGAGGCTGAACTTGCACTTGAGACGGTCGGCGATAGGCTGTAAATGAGTCTTCTTGGGTTGACCTTTGAAAATTGGCACACCAAGGTACCTGAAGGGGGTGGTACCAGAACGGAAACCAAGAATGTCATCTATAACCTGTTGACGACAGACAGGAATGGAGCCAGCATAGTACTTGGACTTGTCAAGGCTAATAGTTTGGCCAGAACAAGAAGCATATATAAGTCAACCAAGTTCTTCAAGCCCCTACAAGAAGCCCTGCAAAAAACAAAAATATCATCAGCATAAAGAATATGGCTCGGCATGGTGTAACCCCTGGGGCCAGTCATCAATTGAAGCTTCCCTTCATGAACCAGCTTGGTAATTCCCCTGCTAAGAACTTCTTCAGCAATGCAAAATAATAAAGGAGAGAGAGGGTCCCCTTGACGAACACCTCTATTACAAGAGAAGTAGCCCACCGAATGACCATTGATAGAGAGGGAGAGTCTGGCAGAACGAAGGATGCAACTGATCCATCTGCAAAATTGAGTGTTGAAACCAAAAGCAATGAGGACAGTGTTAAGGAAGTCCCAATCCAAGGTATCAAAGGCTTTCTTGATATCAATCTTCATGGCCAGTTGACCCCCAAAAGATCTCTTATCTAGCAAATTCACCACCTCAGAGGCTAAACAGACGCAGTCAGAAATGTTTCTATCCTTGACAAAGCCTCTTTGATTATGAGAGACAATTTTGGGGACCACCGTGGCGAGCCTATCAGCCAGCACTTTGGAGATGATTTTGAATTGGAAGTTTGCAAGAGCAATGGGTCGAAACTGATCAATGCTGTCTGTACCGTTGACTTTAGGAAGTAAGACCACCAGATTAGAATTAATATTAGGCAACAACTGCCCATGCTTGAAGAATTGTAAAACCGAGTTGTAGACCTCTTCGTGGATGATATCCCAGTAGCGGTGGAAGAAAAAACCACCAAAACCATCCGGTCCGGGGGCACTATCACCATTAAGAGAAAAAACCGCGAGTTTAACCTCTTCCCTAGAGGGCAAAGAGGTAAGCATGATGTTGTCCTCCTCAGAAACCAGATGAGGGATAATGTTGGAAATGAAATCAGAGTTTTGAGTGCAAGGAGTGGAGTTAAACAAACCGTTGTACTAACCCGATCACGGGCTGGTAATCAGCAGTTTCCCCAATGAAGCTTCTCTTTTGGAATGCCCGTGGTGTGGGCAATTCGGACACCAGGTCGGTTTTACGTAAGCTTTGTTCAGTTAATAAGCCTGATTTCTTGTTTATCTCGGAACCTTGGATTCCTCAATCTCAGTTTCCCACCGGGTTTTGGGATTCATTGAACATGAAGCTGGTTGCTGTCAACAACCGAGGTGATCTCCTTCCTAACCTCTGGTGTTTTTGTTCCGTCAATTTATTTCCTACTATATTATCAAACTCTGACCAACATGTTGCTTTTAAGCTAACTGTTAACAATCATGATTTTTTCTTTGCTGCTATTTATGCTTCCTCTAGTTATATTCACAGGAGAAACCTTTGGCAGCATCTGTCACAGCTGCAGCAAGGCTTCCCTGGTCCTTGGTGTTTCTTAGGTGACTTTAATGCAGTGCTTGGCAGCCATGAGCAAAGAGGCAAGGGCACCCCTAATAAAATCTCTTGCAGGGACTTTTTAGATTGGACTAATCAAGGTACTCTCAATCATTTGGACACTCGTGGGGCTCAATTCACTTGGTCGAACGGTAGGAAAGGCAGATTTTTAACGGAGAAGAGATTGGATCGGGTGATTTGTAATGATGAATGGCTTAATGCTTGGTCTAGTGTTGCTGCCTGTACCCTTCCCAGAAGCCAGTCTGACCACTTCCCTATCTTGCTTGTTGCCAAGAACGATACACAGATTGTGGGTTTTTCTTTCAAATTTCTCAGTATGTGGTCTGAACATGAGGATTGTATTAGGCTCATTCAGGAGGTTTGGCAAGAGCCTATCGTTGGCTGCCCCATGTATATTCTCTCTCGAAAGCTAAAGAATTTGAAAGTTAGGCTCAAGGACTGGAATCACTCAGTCTTTGGTAATGTTCATGTGCAGGTTCAAGAAGCTTTCTCTGCTGTTCATTCTGTCCAGCAGCAAATTGATCGTTTGGGAGGTAATGAGGCTTTATTTGCCCAAGAGAAAGAGGTGCGGCTCCAGCTTCAGAAAGCTTTGTCCACTGAAGAAACGTTTTGGCGGGATAAGGCAAGAATTAAATGGTTTACTCAGTATGCATCAGAATACAGCCAACTTCCACAAAATTGCCAAAATTAGAGCCGTTTCCAAGCAGATCTCTGTTATGAGGCATGGTGACCAATTGTTATATGATTCAGTTGCTATTGAGACCAATTAACTTAACACCTTAAGGTTTTGGGAACAAATGTGGCCAAAGTTTCTTAGTACTCCCTAAAAGTAAAATAAAATACAATAAAAAACCAACAAGTGGTATCAGAGCTCCTTAGTTCAAGGGCCTAATAACAATCCAAACTCTCTCATAACAGGCTGCACAAATACGAGCCTGGAGAAAGGCACTTGAGGGGAAAATATTGGGTATCCAATGGTGAGATATAAAACAAAGAAGTCACACATCGGTTAATAATGAACAAAATAAATATTTCCTCTGGTCCCTAATATAAGAAGAAAAAATAAAAATCACCAAGACCAAGGAAGACAATTTAATTTCATAAAATTGAAATCTTGTCCCAAATATACCTTAGTATTAAATGTTTTATACTCACTATGTGAGTTTCTAGTAAACATACATCTCACATTAAATAGGGGTATAAAAGAAATTCTAGTAATTAATGCACCTTGAAATGAGTTTTTTTTTTAATAATTAGGACCACCAAAATTTTTCTTATAATAGGGATTAGATGTAGCAGTATATAAGAGGCTAGACCCATTAACCTAATACCTTAAGGTTTTAGGAATAAATGTGGTCAAAGTCTCTTATTACTCCCCTAAAAATAAAATAAAATAACCCAACAAGTGATATAAGAGCCCGTTATATGAGAGTTGGTTTTTTCCCAATAGGAAATATTTATTTCTTCATTCAAGTATATGTTTCCACCATTCAATCGTTTGGCGGAGATAAGGTATAATTGAAAAAAAAAAATTATTAATGTAATTTTTTTAATAAACATAATTAATTAACTTTAAACATTTAAAAATGAATGATAAATAATAACAACTTTGTTCTGAAAAATCGACAATTTTGCTCAGGACATTGATTTTAATGAGTTGGGAATTTTCAATTTTTGCGTTTTTATTTTACATTCAAACTCCCCCCTTTCAACTCTTCTCCTGGCTCCTAAGTCCTATCAGAATACTACATTTTAGGGCCGTTTGGTTTGAGAAAACGTTGTCAGTTTTCATTTTCTGGAAATGGTTTTCATTTTTAAAATTTCAAGATTTAGAAAACATGTTTGTTTAGACTTCGTATTTCTGTTTTCAAAAAACAAAAATATTGAAAATGTGTTTGGTTTAACCATTTTTGATAAAAATTGAAATATTATTCTGTATATAATTTAAAAATAAAATTTGAATAATAATAATACATTTACATTTTTATTGTTTAACAACTTATAAAAAATTGATTCTGTCAAAAAAAAAACTTATAAAAAATTGATAAGTTAAACTAAATTATTAACTAACTATGAATTCATGATAAATTAATGATTTAATTACTATGATTTATTATGGACGTTGCATACTCTCGTATAGTTTAAAAAAAATTACTTGAAGTGGTGGAAGAAACGTTCTATTATTTTTTTTATTATAAGACATGTATTTTTTTTAACTGAAAAACACGTTCTATTTCAAATCGACCAAATGGTCATGTCATGTCCATGTCCATGATATTATATTTATATAATATAATATAATATAATATAATATATAATATCATAATTACAACTTCAGCGAGAGAGAGAGAGAGTTGATTTATTAAAAGATGAATGCTAGTGACACACCCTCAAACACATCTACTTAACACACTATCCCTTATTGGGCCACCTCACTTATTTTTCAAACCCCTCCATCAGTTACCGGTTGTTCAGGTATTAACACTTTTTTTTTTACGAAAAGCATAATTCGGCGCCCTCTAGGGTTTTGGTCCTAGATCTTGCTAGGTCTTATCAGCGATATTCGCGCCGCCCGGTCGGTGATTTCAGCACCGTGTTTCGACTCTAACTCCGCTCCGTTGTTTCCTCCCTTCTTCATGCTACGGGTTCAAGATCTCATTGGGTTCTCGGCGGCGAGAATTGCGACTACCGCCATGCCCTTCCTCCTCTCATACGGTGGTGGTGAGCCACCACCCACCTCGACCTTGGTGGGTATCCGTCCCCCACCACAACCACCTGACGACCCAAAACCTATATTTCCCCCACCGGAACCCCCTCCGTACCACTGCGGCCGCCACTCTTCCTCTTCAACGTATGTCAACACATTTGGCTCTCCTCATCCCACTGACGTGATTTCCGTCATTTGCAGAAACACAAACCCTCACCATGAATCCCATCTCCTGATCTCTCACACCCCACCTACACCCTTTGATCATACGATGCCACTTTCTGTGATGGAAGGGTCCTCAAAGCCCAAGAAGGATGGATTCCAGTTTTCTGCTAACGAGGTGCTTGAGAAATGTCTACAGAGAAGATTGGTTCTTACTACAGACCCTGCGCAGGTATTAGTCGATTTTGTTTTGTATCTCTGGTCTTAGATGGTTTGTCCTGTAGGGAAGGGGTGGTTAGGAGGCTGGAACTAAAATTTAGCCTTGATGTTGATGACCCCTTGTTGTTCTGTGTGATACAAAAACCTGTAGAGTATGATATTTAGGAATGCCCGACTGGAAGCTCTAACATGTACTGGTTTGGTTGAGGATTCACAGAAACATCACCATTTCAGTATGAGTCAAGCAAAAATAGAAAAATGTAGCAACAAACACTGTATTGAGAGTCCCCTGCCTTCTGTCCTATCCCTCGTTAATACACAATTATGCATTACAGCTATATGGTGCATTTGGAGCATACTGTCAAAAGTATTAAGAGTTGGGAAAATTGATAAAGAAGGAATAAGTAAAGCACTTGATGGGGGCTCTGAACCAATGATTGCTCAAACCAATGATGAACTTCAACCGGGAGTACCTTGCACGAGGGTTCATGTCAAATGGTAGAGGGTATCTAGTATTGGTCTGACTCTCCGCCCACCTGCAAAACCACCTGTGACGACCCGTTTACGGACCGCTACATAGCTAAACTAAACCTGTGTGCGATGCGTTTTAAAACGGTACTCTTGTGCCCTTTAGAAAAATGCGGTATATATTTTTTTTAAACATCAATAATTCCT